>CM073763.1:7140832-7783332 GCA_037127475.1 Arma custos
TTAACTTCTCCCGCCGACGATTTAAGCCGCTAATCCTTTGCTTCCTGTGACCGTAACAGTATTAAAACAATTTTATCATGAAGAAAGCAAAAAAAAATCAGCGATGGAATGGAGTTTTTTAGACTAAAATGTTGAGACAAAAAAATTTGGCTACAAATTATATTTTAAATAAAACCGTACGTTATGTTATGTCAGGGTTATGAAACTATTTTTAAAATAGAAATATTAAAACGCTATCTTAATATTCATCAGAGTGCTGCCAGTGGGTAGTATCTCTACATGTCCTATCATGTATTATTTACTCTTATAGCAATTGTACTAGATGTATATATTACAGTTGTACAACTCAATAAAATAATTTAAAAAAAAATTCATCTGAACTATATCGGAAATCGTATTTAAATTTTTTAAAATATCTTTAAATACTCAATTGCTAACCCATGTTAACTGAAAGAGTTAACTGAAGAGATTTGGTAAATGATCTGCAAGGGTTATCTGAGACTTATCTTTATAGTATTGTTTTTTGTATGCAACATGTTTATATAATATAAATGTATGCATCATAATATTGATAACAATTTCGTTTACCTTATAACGCGTAAATGGGAGACGATGATTATAGAAACATGTCATTGGAAAGGATTGTGAAAATTGATTTACGTATTATAATCAGGACATGTATAGACAACTAAACTCGGTGTATCTAAGAACGAAAAAATAGGCAGAAACTGAAAAAAAATATTTTATAAATACATTATTTGAAAAGAAAAGATATGACCAGAGCCGGGACTCGAACCCTGGTCATATCTTACTTTTCAAATAAAATATTTAAAAAATTATAACATCTAAAAATAAAATAAAAGATATAAATTATGAATGATAGTTTTCTGATTTTAACAATACTAAAATTCTAGTAATTCAAGCTTGAAAAGAAAATTGTGTAAGTATGATATTAAGCTTAAAAGCGTACTTGAGAGTATTTAATAAAGATAAAAATTCGCATTACATTTTTGTTCGACTTCGTTCTTCTTACATACGTACATAAATACGTAATTAATTTGAAAGATGATATAATAAAATTTTAAAATTTGACCGTGAATTCCTACCCCCTACGTACTTCTCACTATCCAATCCCATCTAACTAACTGTTCATTTCCAGAACATATCACAATAATGACCAATCATTATTTCATTTATAACAATTACCAGCATTATATCAATTTGCAGGTGTTCCTCAAGGCAGTACACTTAGATCTATACTGTTTCTGTTGTTTAAATAGCGAAACTCTTCTTTCCTATTCTTCAGATTTTGGAGGATAGAGTCATAGTTGAAGTGAAAACTACGTTAAAGTCAAACGACTACGTTAAAGTCAAACGTTAAACTTGGAATCATACTAGACTAAAACGACATAAATAAACGCTGTTTATTGTTCCCTTCAAGAATCGTTCTAACCTTGGAATGATTCACAAAATAATCATATACATGACTATATTGACTCACATTGAATGCCCAATGCTCCTTACTTGTTACAAATTAAAATCACCCATCATGACCTGCTTGTTATATTTGTTGCTGATAGAGTCCAAACCAGATTTCAATCCTTTCACGACAAGCTTACTAGATATACTTGTGAGAGAAAAAAAAAGAATTTAAGTACGGGATCATTTAAATTTTCTCTGTCGAGTTTACGTATCCAATTGAATTTAATATACTTAATTGGAGTTTCGTCGCATTGAATGGAGGACCATAGAAATGTTGTAATAAAAGAGATAAATTTAGGCTGAAAATTAATTACAAAGTAATAAACTGAAAGGAAAAAGGGTAAGAAAAAGATCAGCTCACCTGAATATCTGTATCTTCTCTAATCTAAATTGTGGGTGGTAAAGAACGGAATGTGTACATTTTGTGGTAGCCGACTAAAGGTAGAAATAATGTAAAAAATTAGTAAAAAAGCAGCATAAGGCGGAGTAATTCAAAGAAAAAAAAGGTTAGATGATACCTGAGTGGTTTCTCTACCAAGTTCACGTGTGTGATGAAAAGTAGCAGGTTTTTAATAGTAATATAGGAGAAAAGGTAATGGTGTAAAAGGAACAAAAAAGAATAAAAAATACCTGTACAAATCTTCATACACATAAAATAGATAAATGTAGGTATGTGGCTACCACTTGAAACATCGTTGTAACTGAAGCTCTCATCATCACCACGGCTCAAATTAGACTACGTCTTTTAAAAAGGTCCAACTGCGTAAAGTTCGTGAGAACTAGAAACTAAGGGCGCTAGTAGTACTAATTAAAGAGGTGGGGGGTTTAAAACTAGGAAAAATTGCACCTTACTTAAATTGACTGTAAGTCTATGATATCTTACGACTCTAGGCATAATTAAAAATAAATTAAATTAATTTATAGTAAAAGAAAACCTGCCGAAATACGGCACAATACTAATTCTACTTACTAGTTTCAAACCTAGCTACGTCATCAATTAATGCCACAATGCCAAAGTGAAATGTTAAGATTAAGGTTCTTTCAGAATGTTAAATATAAAAGTCTTATTAAGTTTTATTTCTCAAGGACTCTTCTAACATTATTACATCATATTATCACACCCAAAAGATCATACATATTCTTATCATACTGCTATATCCTGTACATAGTTAAGCTTATATGTTTAATAATTAAGTTTTGGATCAACGTAAATCCTACTAATATTATAAATGCGAAAGTTTGTATGTTTGTTACTCATTCACGCAAAAATTACTGGACGGATTTGGATGAAACTTTACAGTAAAATAGGTTATACATCATAACACACAGAGTACAGCAAGTGAAGATTTAGGAAGGCACGGGGGCAAGTGCCCCCCAGACAGTTTTTTTTGTTATGTGAAGAAACCATTATTGTACATAATTAAAGGAAAGTCAGGAACTTAGTATCTTTAAATTTGCAGATAGGTTTTTTGTATAATTTAAGAATGACATTTGGATAATTCCACCCCAAGGGTTTCCCCTTAATATAATGGGGGTTCATTGTATTGTATGGAATCCGTCAGTTTTGAAATTAGACATCTGAAATTTTGGATGTACGAGTAACTTATAGTAAAAAAAAGAATTAAATTATTTATTTAAAATGATCTGTCACGAAACTTTATGTGGCAGTAAAAAATCCACGCGAGCGAAGCCGTGGGCAAAAGCTAGTTTTATATAAACGTTCTCTCTTTGTTTTTCATTCTAGTGACTCTTTTATATTGTTTTAAGAAATATAATAATTTAATTTGTTTTTGGTTTTCAATTATTTTTATATCTATGTCTGCCATGAGATGACATTTTTTTTTTAATGCAACATTACCATGGCGGAGTAGTTCAGTGGTAGAGCACTGAGTTGCCACGCCGGAATCCTGGTTCAAATCCTGCTGCGGGCAAGACTTTTACTTAGTCTGTTTGCAGCCGGAGGTGGATCGTATAGGATCTAGGACCCTCTCCAGGGGCTCACCCAGCCTCTATAAAATATTACAAAAGTAGGGTACCCAAAATGAAGGAGAAAATCTGGCGGTTGAGCGTGACCTAGGACAAGTCACCTCCTTGCGAGAAGAGAGGAGAGAGGGAGGGGAAGAGAGAGAGAGAGAGAGAGAGAGAGAGAGAGAGAGAGAGAGAGAGAGAGAGAGAGAGAGAGAGAGAGAGAGAGAGAGAGAGAGAGAGAGAGAGAGAGAGAGAGAGAGAGAGAGAGAGAGAGAGAGAGAGAGAGAGAGAGAGAGAGAGAGAGAGAGAGAGAGAGAGAGAGAGAGAGAGAGAGAGAGAGAGAGAGAGAGAGAGAGAGAGAGAGAGAGAGAGAGAGAGAGAGAGAGAGAGAGAGAGAGAGAGAGAGAGAGAGAGAGAGAGAGAGAGAGAGAGATATTAATGGTATAATTAACTGTTGTGTATTGGGATCGCTTACTTGGGAAAGGTAACTTCAGAGATATTTGTTTTTAAAATATTAATCGTTTACCAGAGAAGGTACGCAGTAATTACATCTTCAATATCTTGTTTACTGCAGATAGAGTAATTCAGGTCAAGATCTCTTTTTTTATCTATTCCGTCGTATTACAAAAGATTATTGTTCTAAACATTCTATTCTTTGTTATGATATTTTTTTGGCTTCTATGTGTCGCAGACATCAGTAAAGGGCGAGTGAAAAAAAAAGTTCTTTCATATTAACTGATTTCGAAACCAAAATTAAATAACTTTTAATTTTTAATACAGAAACAGTTTCAAATTCTCAATCATAGAAGAATAATTCAACTTCAAAATTAATTAAAGCATCACTAATAAGCTATTGATTTATAAGATATCTCTCTATAGATAGTAAGGATTTTAAAGTCGCTATTTATGAGATATGTAATAGCAGGTACTTCGCTTACAGCGTTGATTAATACAGAGGTTGGTTATTAACAGAGTGCTGTAGTTTCTAGGCACCGGGAAGACTACTGGGAGCCATCGAGCCATCGAGCAAGCTAGCTACTCGAGTAACCTCTAAATTAGTTGCTGCTATCGGTCTCACTAATTAGCAGATCAGTATTGCACGATAATTAACACCTGAGAGGTCGCATCGCAACCTAGGAATAGTGCGGGGTTAAAAAAACATCTCCCGAGAGACTTAACTAACGTAGGAACTAAAATGAATAGCTAACTGCAGAAAGCCAACTGGTCCAACTTTTGATATTTTTATAATGCAATTGGGAAAAACCACAATGCAAAGCCTTATGTTTCAAAAAATACACCTACTTACCAGTCGACGTTTCGCCTATTCAGGCATTATCAAGACACCAAAATCAAAAAGGGGTTATGTGAATCGCATCTCGAAGAAAAAGGTGCAAAGCATCCCAACGATCAACAGCCCAAACAGGCTCCAAACATGAGACAGCACCCCGCCACCAAGACGTTCAACATACAACTGAACGAAAGTAATACACAACCAGCTGGGAAGGTTATAGAATCAGCTGATCCACAAACCATATCAAGTAATATTAGCCTATAAAAATTTATACATATTAGCAAAGTTAGCCAAATTTTTCTTTTAAAATATTCAACGTTTCCGAATAATATTGGTTCAAATTTCTGCAATCTGTTTTATAATTTACCGAAATGTCAATCTTTTGTGCAATCTGCATGGCCTCGAACAACTTCCTTCTAGAGCCATCACTCTCTTTGTAAATAACTTTAGCATTCTCAAAATCAAATTGATGCTTACAAGTTTTGGTATGCTGGGCCAATGCTGTGTTAGGTTCCTTGCCACCAATATTTTTACAATCATATTGATGCTGATACATTCTTTTGTGCAACAATTGTGATGTTTCACCAATGTATATTTTAGGGCATTGCAAACAGCTAATCTCATACACTACATCTGATTAATGCTGTGTAAGTTTTTTATCTTTCAATGGAGTGTAAAATTTACTCATGTTGTTTGTAATCTTATTCGCAAGCCTAATCTCGTAAACATCATACTCTTTAAATATATCTTTAACACATTCTGACAGGCCCTTAATATAAGTGCACGCAAAAAAGACACCATTCATATTATTTCTCTCGGCACCACCACTATCCGACAATGCAAGATCCCCACCACTAGAAGTACAGTTCATATTTCAATCAGCTTTGCATTGTGGTTTTTCCCAATTGCATTATAATAAATAATAGTGTTTCTTTTTGAGTTTTTGGCTCTATTTTAGTGTTTTGATATTTTTGTTTTTAAAATTTTATCAGAAACAGTTGGCATCGTTTACTACAGAAAGTTCACTTGTCCGCAAGATAGCACACACAGCCTTGACAACAGTTTCAATCGCCGGGATATTGCAGATATTGAACTAGTTCAGGACAAATCGCTTTTTTTTGGTAGTTTGTTCATTTAACGTCACTTTATGCTGTTATGGCTAATCGGAGGATGCTACAATGGAAGCCGTAAATTTTTCCTATTCAGGTTTAATTAGGATAGGGATTTTTACTGAGTGCCTGAAATCGACCGCCTCTGAACCCCCGATTTACTTACCTTCCGAAGGATGGCATAATTAAGGAATTTTACTCTCTATAAAAATCCTACAGTCTCCTACCGGACTACGAATTCGTCATTTTGGGCATGGTTGTTATGCCAACCACTACACCACAAGTCACCCCCCAAATTTTGCTGTATCTCTTGTGATATTTAGAAATACGCCCAAGTTGCATTTCCGCAATTATCGGTTCAAATAATCTAGAGTCCTTATTACTCCATCTTTCAGTTAAAAGTCTTCGAGTATAGAAATGAGTTTCATTCCTCGCTTGTAAATGTGCTCTGTACCTTTAATCATTTTCCGATATCGTCTAGTATAATTCCAGACTCTGCGGGTTTTAATCTAATTATACGTTCATCCGCTATATTATAAATGTTCAACCATACTACCTATACTATTGATTTTTTCAATAAATTTCTTATAAAAATGCAGTAAGTAAATGTTTGTTTGTTTGTTCATTTAACGTCACTTTATGCTGCTAAGGTTAATCGGACGATGCTACAGTGGGAGCTCTAAATTTTGCCTATCCAGGTTTAATTAGGATAGGGATTTTTAACGAGTACCTGACATCGTACAGGCTCGGGACCCCCGTTTAACGTCCCTTCTGAAGGACGGCGTAACTAAGGATTTTTTACTCCCTTAAAAAAATCCTAGGGCCACCTGCCGGGCTACGAACCCGCGATCTTGGGCTTAGTAGTTTGTTACGCTAACCACTAGACCACAGGTGATCTTAGTAAGTAAATGTTATAAATAATTAATAGTATGAAAAATATATTAACTTCTTCTTTTCAGGCGCCTCGGTAAATAACAGGAAATTTCTTATGAATGGTTCACGTCGAGAATGTATAGGAGGGATGAATATGAAAAAATACTTTGAAACCTAAACATTTTCTTATTGATTTATTTATCTGAATCGCTTTTGAATTTATCCATATTTTGATCCTTGTTATTATAATAAACGCTATTAACGACATATAATACTTATTCGTTACATAACTATGTTATCAGCGATTCCAATAGAGATGTGTTATACAGGCAAGTTCGTGAATACTTAAGTTGACTATTTTTTTTTCTTTAGCCGTTAAGCCGCACAATAAGTTTCTAGTGAAAAGCTCCGACAATATTTTCATAACGAACGTTATCGACTCAAACCGCACCACTCTGAGACATATACTGCTGGATATGATAAAACTGTTGTTCCCGCAATCAACATCAACAATCAACATGTAATTATCAGACTCACCGCCACAACCTCCGATCTTACCACATCCATCACCTATACTAATCACTCCTCTAGACACTTCGCCCTATTAAAATTAATTTAATCCGAAAACAGCTGACAGCTCCGGATGTATATTTATTCAGTGGAATAAATTCAACACCATCCCTCGCATCCTTGTTGATAAAACCTCTACCGTGTGTTTTTAAATAACTGCCCATTGTTATCTCTTGCTGTGAATACATTTTTATTCATCTGTTTTTTTCCCCGAGTAATCCAAAGCTATGTTCTGTGTATTCAAATAAAATAAATAAATAGCCTCCTACATCCCTCCCTGGATCGAATTCCATCTAAATTCAAATCCTCAAGGTCTAATCTATAACCAATTCTTCCATATGTGTTTCGGTCGATCTCTGGAATTAGTGCGAAATACCTTTCTATTGGTTTTCCTAATTTACCTCGACAACTGAACACTTGAAGCAGGTTTTTCGATTCATTGTTGAGCAACTGGCTAAAGACTTAGTGGTGAAAATGCAATACGCAATAGCTTGTTAATTATTTTGTTTAGGATTTTTAAACGCCTAAAGTTTTTCTCCTCCGAACTCTTATTTAAGAAGAGAAAGTGGTGCACCTGGAAATCAAAAACAGAAGATGTATTGATTCCTCACCTAACATAATTAAAGGATGGAGTGATATAGTCTTTGAACGGAGTAGAATAAGAGGTGTTTTCTGGAGTCTGCTATGTACTGATGCGGGCGGCACCGTGAAAGGGATGCTGAGCGGGGAAAATGTGTCATGTCGGGTCACATGAAAGGGAATATGTTTGGGACAAAGAACAGACCTTTTGGGTCCCTTATGGAGTTTTATGGTCCAAGATGGTGGAGAAGGAAGGAGAGGGGGAGAGAAGAAAACTCTTGAAAAACGAGGCTGAATGAGGCACTCGGGAGATAGACGGAGAGAAGGAAGGTGCTCTTGAGACGAAGGCGGAGCAGGAAGGTACTCGGGAGACGAGGCCGGAAAGAAGAAGGACGGGTACCCCGAGAGAGAAGAGCGGCCGAACGAAGCGGGCGGAGATGTCAAGGTAGAAGACCGACCTGTAACCCAATCTACCCCTGTCCGCAGATAAGTTTAATTGATTTCCTGTAATGTTTTTTATGGCAATCCTTTTTATATATATATTAAAATCTGAATTATTAACCTTGTTTGAAATTAAATAAATAAACGATCCTTATTGTAATTCTTTTGGTGCTTACATACCCCAGATACACTATTTATTTATAAATAATATATTGAAGGTATAATAGATAAGTAAATTGGTAAACACAAGAATAGACCTATGGAAAGGAACCCAATTAAGATTAAGGAATATAAATAATAAATTGAGTACTCATCCTAAAGGAGACTCAGGCATCCCAAATATCAATATATATATATATATATACATATATATATATATATATATATATATATATTCAAAATATAATTAAGAGTAGAAACATAGCAAGTCCTAGTTATTCTGCGAATATAACCATTTATAAAATATAAATCTTGGGTACTGTGCATGGCATAGAAGCTTTCATGCAGGAGAAAATGAGGAAACTGATCACTACACCGACACTGCCAAGTTATAGACAAAACAGTTTATTGAATCGTTTCGCATGGCATTCATGTTTCGGCCAAGCGATGATTTCATACTTTAAAAAATAGGTTTTGGAATATAAAGCTAAGAGGCAGGGGCTTGAGGGTGCACCAGACGTTCTCCAGGAGAGAATTGGCAAGACTCATAATCATTGAAAGAAAATCATCAGGGAGTAATCAAACTAAGAGTTCCCCAAAAGAGGAATTCCTGTATAATAATTGGAACTGCATCTGGGTATCACACCCAGGATCTAGTCAGACTACAGTAAAAAAAAATGCCTACCTTCAGATTTCATATGGATTCTGGCCAGATCACGACACTTCTCAGTAGTAACAGTCTTTAAACTCTGACTTATTTGGAAAAATCCGCTCATTATAAGGTTTAATTACCGCTAGCGTAAACATTTTCTCTACTCTCCTGTAAGGTGCTGCGCCCTAGCGGATACATTTGGCTAATTCCTTTCTATGGGGAGGGAATAATAGAATAACTGACCGCATTCGGTGCACGAGTCTGCAACGTTTACAGAAACTGCGTGTAAAAACTTATTGGGTTGCATCGCCTCGATTGCGATTTCTTAATTTAATTATGAATAAATCGACTAATTTACATTAAGTCTATTAAACGCCTTCATAATTATACGATACTCAAACTCCATCCAATGATAATTGAAGTCTACGTTTTTAAGGTCCTATGCCAGACATGAATCCAATAATGCCGGCGAGCTTAGATTTTAGACGATGAAGGGGGCTACTAGTGGCTATAAATAAAAACTGCCCTCCCCACACGTTCCGTTATTGCCTCCAGTGTTCCAGAGTGCATCTTCCTTCCAGCAGTTACTGACCTGGAGGATGGCCAGTTGGCTTCACGAATGACCAAACTGTGCCCTATTTTGAGATCATTGCTTCGTAAGGGTTTACAGCCACTGTTATTACCGGTATATTGTTCTGTTATTGAGTTAGGGGCGGTTATAAATATGATTAGCCGCTTTATTGAATTCAATTAAGTTAAAAGCATTTTTATAGTTATCATAATTACTTTTATATTAATTATCATTCAATGATACTCTTGATTTTTATTAATATCGATTTACAGTGATAAACTTTTTATTTCAATATATTTACTGGGCCTCTGGATGTTATTTGTGTTTACTTTAGAAAAATCTTTATAATGCAATATGAAGTTTAAGGTAATAGTTTAAACATATTTGTTAAGTTATGTTTGGAATGACGCATGGTATACACAAATAACAATTTAAATAAACACCTGTAATATATTAATATAATATATTATTCAGTCTCACTTGTTGTTATTCAGTATTTTCTTAGAGCACGATTAAAAAGACCATAGCTTATCAAATATTTCAGACTATAGTTGTAACACAATAAATTTCATGCACGAATACTTGGTATATTTCTTTGATATTTACAGTGAATTGTAGCTTACGTAAAATACTTTGCTTGAGTTTAAATCTATTGTTATGTAGTTCTTAATAATTCATTATTTTTATATATGCTATATATTATTTTACTTTCTTTCTTCTTTGTATTTTCCTTGCTTCTTTTATTCCTCCCTAGGCCTCAGCGTGGAGGTACAATGAGCTACCGCAACCAGGTATCTGTCTGATGATTGTTGAGGCATGATAATTTTTAGCATTAAAAAATTTGAATCTGTCCTGATTATATACACCAGTTATTTATTGTTAATGAAAAAAAAGCTATTTTAGAAATGGATCAAATAAAATAAATGATTATTATTTAGATTTATGCATAAATACAAATTAAATTTTACCCATGAGGCATTAAAGAAATGAAGGAACCATTTTCTGGAAGATAAAAAGAACAAAGGAATATTTATTTGTATTTAGCAATATAAAAAATAAATTAATAAGATTTACAAACATAATATATACTTATTGCAAGCGTTGATTTACAAAGTTCTTAACTTGAGGAGTAGATAAGTAAGAAAAAAAAAGTTTAATTTTAAAGTTTATATCACTGTTCTTCGTAAAAGGAAAAGGAAAAAAAAGTACTCAGATTGTTCAAGCGAATGGCCATTACATATTCTTACATTACATGATTGCCTGAGGTTCCCTTCCCAGTTGTAGTAAATTACTTTTATTTGTTCCTCAAGGTAGTATCCTTGGCCCAATCCTTTATACAGTTTATACAGCTGACATCCCAACTCATCCTAATACTATCCTTACCACGTATGCTGATGATACATGTGTATTATAGTGTACACCAATCCAGTTATTGCATCCCAAAGCCTCCAATCCCATATCACTGATCTTGAAGAATGGTGTCAAAACTGGAGAATTAAAATAAATTCTCAAAAATCGCATCAAATCACTTTTACCTTACGTCGTAAACCAATGACTTCCTCCCTTCAGTATCCTTTAATAATATCCCACTGGTGCCTGTAGAACAGATCCGATACTTAGGGTTGCACCTCGACAAACAATTAACCTGGAATCCTCATACAAGACTGAAAAGACAAGAAACCGCACGACGTTTCAGGCTACTTCAATACTTACTAGACAAACGCTCTAAGCTCCCAATTAACTACAAAAGACTCATCTACATCACCATCATACGACCTATTTGGACTTACGGAGTAGAGCTTTGGGGCTCCACTAAGCCATCGAATTCCTCTCGTATCCAATCCCTACAGTCCAAAATCTTTCGTAAAATCCTCAATGCTCCTTATTTTGTTAAGAATAAAGTCATCCATAACGACCTTAATGTCCCTTTTGTTGCTGATTTGGCCCGAACCCGGTATCTATCCTTTCATAGCAAACTTCATTCCCACTCAAACCCTCTGGTTTCAAACCTAGCTTCCTCTTCAATTCCCGATAATCCTCCGAGGCGTCTGAAAAGAAGATGGCAACGTGACCTTCTTATTTCAACTTTGATTTGATTACTACCAGTGGGTAGTTTCTCTGCTTGTCATTCTCATGTCATTATGTAACACGGATTCTATTTACTTGTTGTATAATTGTAATACAGTTGTAAATATCAATAAATAAATTAAAAAAAAAACAACTTTTATTTGTTTAGAAGCAGAGGCCTTTTCATCTTAACTCCTCTCAAATGAGAAGATTTATTATCAGTGCTTATATCTGTCGTTTCCCAGTTACTTACAGTTTTAAAATCATAAATTTAGAGGAACATTACAAAATTTTAACAAAAAAGTTTTAAAAAAATTGTGCCGCTAAAACCCATGAATGGTCTGGGGTTTCGTAAATGAGGCTGGTTGAGCCCCAGGAGGGTCCTATATCACATAGGACCCATCTCCGGCTGCTAACTGATTAAAAAATTTATTTGTCTCAGCGGGAATTGAACCCAATTCGTCTGTCCTTATAAAAGAGCAAACGAATATAAATGTAAATCAAAACTTCAAAGCTTTAACTAAAATAATTGAATTATGAATATCTTCAGCTATATTCACACATCATTAAAGTCATTCGAAAAGTTAGATATTAAGAAGGGTTTGGTGAAGATTCTTCTTCTTTTGGAGAACAATGGAATTTAATATTGAGCAAATTGAAGGTGGTGGGGATGATTGGGATCCCAATATGTCCGCCTTCCAATATCCTCGCCTTTGTCCGAGTTATCTAAGACTAAATTGCTAAACTCTATTATTTCTCTATTTGTTGTAATAGCCATCGAAATAAACACTATTTTACTTATTCGCATTTAATATATCATATACATATGTTGTGTATAAGTGTTTAGTAGAAAAGAGATGAGGATAATATATGTTATGCGGGCGCTAGCGTTGAACACTTTTTCGGTTCCGGTTTGGCAGGCTCTGTTCTTTTCCGCTCTTGCAACATAAATCAAGTGGTCGACAACAGCTGAAAAAAAGTATTAGGTGTAAGCTACATTTGTTGTTAACCGTTATACAACATATTTGAAATGAATTAATTTAATTTTAAGTTGAATATTATTTAACCTAACTGATATTTTATTTTGCAATTGTTTCTTAAGGTATATCTCCAGGTTATTATATTCATATGGTCGAATGCTCTATTTAAGTACAACAAGTATTAGTATAATTAGTTGTATAACAATAAATCCTAATTGGTTTTAGATTTAGGAGATTATGGAAATTTTTATTTTTCTTCAATATCAATTTTTTCTCGAATAAACTAATTTGGGCATAGCTTGTAAATTTTGCATAGATGTTATGTTAGAAAGTCCACCACCTAAAAAACTTCTATCAATGCTAGTTGTCATCCCTTTGATCGATTTGCACAGAAAGAATTTTTTTTCTTGAATGTTTAGAAATGTTTGATACACAACTATTGTTGCGAGACAAAATATATCAGTTTAATAAACAAGATCATTTTCGCGTTGATTATGATTTCTAAAGTATAATAGATAATAAGTGACCGTTTCCTGGGAATTTTATCTTTCTCTACAGGTAATATATTTTATCTGTCTTCAAAAGTATCCTTAATTGTTACTAAATCATCCTGAATCCTTAATTCACTTGACACCAGATCTTACTAATATTATAAATGTGAATGTTTGTATGTTTGTCTCTCTTTCACGCGAAAACTACTGGACGGATTTGGATGAAACTTTACAGTAATATAGGTTATACATCAGAATAACACATAGGCTATAGCAAGCGCGGGAGGATGCAAGGGGGCACGTGCCCCCCCCCCGACAGTATTTTAGGTACTGGGGAGAATCCATTATTGTACATAAATAAAGGCAAATCACATGATGATCCCCGTTATAGTACATAATTATAGGTAAATCAGGAACTTAGCATCTTGAAATTTGTAGTTTGGTTCTGTGTATAGTTTAAGAAAGAAATTCAGATAATTCCACTCCAAGGGTTTCCCCTTTAATATAATAGGAGTTCAAAGGTTGTATAGAATCCATCAGTTTTGAAGTTAGACATCTGAAATTTCGGATGTTCAAGTAACTTATATTTAAAAAAAAAAATTAAATTATTTATTTAAAATGATCTTTCACGAAACTTTACGTGGCAGACCAAATCCACGCATGCGAAGCCGCGGGCATAAGCTAGTCTTTAATACAGGAATAACAATGTATTTCAAAAGATTTCAAAGTTCCTTTCGGTCCAATATTTATTATATTTACCCTAACCGGAGTCATCATCTACTTGCGACTTATTTCCGTGCAATTTTACTGAGTTTGCTATTTTTACAACACGATCATTCATGAACCGGATACTAGTTTTGACTATGGGATTAATGACGACCAGCCTTTCGTAGTCGATGACTGAAAAATGAATAGCTCTGTCGCAACAGGTTAGGTATGAGTGAATTCCAAAACAATTATTTACAACAAAATTAAAATGCGTGGAATATATTTTTTAAAAAATAGCTCTAAATAATGAAATATATAATCATCGCTACCATTCCAACATGGTACAAATTTGTACCAAATTTCCCAAATGGGATTTGTACCAAGAAATAAAACAGAAGTAATGAAAATATTACAATTTCGAGCCTGTTGCGGGGAGTCAACACTAGGGAAGCACTTGTCCCCTTTCGCTCCGTAGCTCTGGATGCTGAGGAGAGTCCTGCTGGACATGAAAGACAATGTAATCTCAAAATGTAACAAGGCCCTACCCACAGGAAGCAACCCACAATCTCCAAGGCCCAAATGTTAAGGGGAGGTTATTAGACAACCTAGGAAACGTTTGGTAAAAACAGCTGATAAAAACTAAATAGAAAATGCACAGTAAACTCAGTGAACATCTAAAAGCACAAAGGAACAACAATGATTATAAAATAAACAATAAACAACAGAAAACCAAGAAACCACATGAATAGGGAAAGTAAAAATGAATGAGAAAAATGATTTTATCAAGAACTCAGTAGTCATGTGACAGTTCCATAGAATATAGAAGAGCATGATATCTCTCTGAAATAAAACACGAAACAAAAATACGTGTCATTCAGGCATTTTCATTCATTCAGGCATCATCGGGAAGGAATAACACCAAAAAAGAGAATAATACCAAAGGAAAAAAAAAAAAAAAAAAGCGCATTCTAACCTCAAAATGCAACAAGACACTAGCCTTAGGAAACAACCCACCACATCCATGCCCCAAATGCACCTGAGAGTATTGGCAGGTGCTTCTGTTTTTAGATTAGAGATATAGGAATTCTTGGTTGGAATTTTCCACTAATGTCTGCGTATGTAATAAAATAAAACATTATCTTTAATTTCAATTGAAATATATGTTTTTTATTTCTCCAGAATTACATAATATAAGATATAACATTAAGTACACCTGGCTTAAGGGATACTCCAGGGATATCCCTAAACGAAAACGGCGACTGGAGAGATGAGCCTTGAATCCTGTCGGTCATGAATATTACATGGAGAGGGGGTCGGAGGGGGGTAGGGTGATCCTGGCGAGGAAGAAAGGGAAACGCTAAATAAACAAGTCCCTCTGTGGTAGCCTCTCTGACTGGGGCCTATTAAAAACCAAACATCTCCCTCATAAATGCCCTAGAACCCTTTGAACCAAGCCCTTCACTAAAAGGACAATGAGCTAACTTACCTAGTCTCTACTAGTGGAATATAAGGTCATAGCATATTCTTTAAAAGATAAATATATTGGCCATAAATAAATCCTGTGTATCGTATTATCCTGTATTTCAGTTTCATATCTTTTATTGGCACTACCAGCATTTTTGAATCGAGTATTCGCTAAGGTTCACTTAATTGCCAAATGGTCAATGACCTAAGGTAAATTGTTTATAAAAAAGGTTTGTAACCAGGAAGTTTCTGTGTTGTCAGCAATGTAAACTTCCTTGATCTCTTGATTTGTATTTATACATCCCAGCTCTAAAAGAGTGAGATCATAGAGAATAAAGAGAAATGGGCTGATGGCTTGATTAGAATATAGTAAAGGGAAGGCACTATATTAAGTTGATAAGTTATGATGTCAGTCCATAGTTAAGAACCTACCATTCATAACTAGTTGGTTATGTTAGTTCATAACTAGTTAGTTATAACTAGTTAGGTCATATATCAAAGTCTCTTGCTAAATCTAGCTATTATGCTAAATCGTTCAGTGTTGAAATAAATTAAATTCTTTCTTGCGAGTCTTCTACCGTTTCTTAAATAATTTAATGTTTCGCGACTGTCAAAGACCGGGTTTAGGAGTAGAGACCCTACCTCATATATTTCTATCGGGAATCGCTTTGTGGTTTTCGAGGATGCCAATAGCTGCCAGGAAGGTTAGGTTTGGAGACGTTTTCCTTTGGGGAAGTAAATATTGGTCCTCCCTCACCTGCTGATTCCGAACTTCCTCTATCTATCTAGGCAGATTTTTCACTACACTTGAACCTGATTATTTATATATATATATGTATATATATATATATATATATATATATATATATATATATATATATATATATATATATATATACATACATATATATATATATAAATATATATATATATATATATATATATATATATATATATATATATATATACATATATATGTTCTGTGTATGTGTACATATTAACATATACGGAACAGCTAGATTTAATGCTATTCTTGGCTTAGAGACAAGCAGATAGTTTTCTTTATCTCGAGCGGGAGAGTTTGATTAATTACCCCCTCTCTCGGAAGAGGTAATTTATTGCCGGGAATGTTGGCAGAACTGGAGGCAGCTAAATCAGGTTTGCAGCTTCGGTGGCTTAGCGGTTTAGCGAAGTATTTATCCCAAGCGGGGATTATTATTTGTTCGCTATATTTTACTAATCCTCTGTTAATTATATAATTAGTTAATTTCCCTTATCTATCATAATCTAGCATTTCAATTAACGCCCAGTTTCCTCTCTCAAAGCTCATTATTTCATCTTCAATTGAATTGCCGATGGCTTTGAATTACCAACGGATTTCAACAACTTTGAATATGTTGCGGCTCACACATCATACTACTTTCATTTATTAATATTATCAAATTCTAAATTGTTTAAAGTTTAATTTCAACGATTTTACAAAAGCACTATTTATTGTTTAAACGACCCGAGGCAGATTTAGAACGTAGGCGATAGAAAAGATTGTGGACTCATCCATCAATTTCCAGTTCTAAGTTTCAGGGTTCTCTGAGTATTTCTGAAGCTCAAAGGCCTTACAAAACATTTGGAACGATTGGAGGAGAAGCTACGTAACCATTGGAAAACCATTGGTCCTTATGGTAAGTGTAGTTTCCAGTATGGAAGGACCTGTCTTACCATCCTAAACTGCCATGGTTGGACATCGAACATGATTATCCAAAAACGCCCATATGTATGTCATCGGCATATTCAAATTCACTTGGTTAATGGCACTAGAAGACTATTCCAATTTCATAGAATATTTTAGGATGTGGTTAGTCCTATTTAACTGTTGGTTAGAGTCGTTTGATTGAAAGAAAAATCAATGTTAAACGAAGGCGACCTTTGTCGAGACCTCCAGAAGAACGGCATGAAAATGATCGGGGAAAATATATTATCCTGCATATTTGGATTAATAATGATATAATTAAAACTTACATTATCCACTTATATACTATCAAACTAATATATTATGGAACTATTACGTTATTACTAATATATTAGCCATTACGTTGTTCACGGATATATCACGATGCAGATATATTTAGAGAAGTAGCTACATCGTACAGTTCTTTGGAGGTATTTAGCTTAAATAGAGAAAAGTATTTAAAATTATGGAAGGACTGCGGTGGGCATGTGTCGCCATATTGGTGTAATGTCTCTCCGGATAGTGACAAAATTAGCATAATGTAATCCTCCGGCAGTAGAGCATCGTCTTTGAAAAGGTTATAGCTGCCTGGATATAACAAATTATTATTCAATTTATTATTTAAAATGAAAGAAAGACTAAACTTTACTAAAATAAAAATTATCTTCCAAAAAATGCACTACACTGATTTTATCAGTATTTATGATTAAAAAAAAAATTGATAAACTTGATCATGGTTACCACGTTGGAGGATGAATAAGGCGGCACTCTTTCGGCTATATATTAAAAAATATAATGCATAGTGTCAATAAAATGAAATTAGCTTTTCAACTGATATAAACATTTATAGCAAGAAATCTTTTACTTCGAAATCAAAATTTCATCACTAAAAATCAATGTTGAAGCAAAAGCAATGCACGCCTCTGAGACCCAACGTTGGAGCAAGAAAAGCCTTTCTTGAAAATTCGGAAAAGAATGAAAGAAGGCACATAATTCCCAAATAATCAGGTAAAATTAATTACAAACGATAAACTGAACAGATAAAATAAGATATAAGAGACGAACTACTTTCTAATCTTGTTTAGTGAGAATGAATGAAAATAGAGTAACTAAATATATATTTGATTTCCTCCAAAGTAAAAAAAAATTGTAAATGATTCGCTGAAGTCGAAGAAGATATAAAATAATTGAAGCATCAGGAAAAATTATATATGAAAAATACAGTCCATAGCAAAAAGCAATGAAATTAAAAGGTTACATGAAGACCAGAAATAAACTATCCGAGCAAAGGATGGAGGAAATATCAGAAATAATGAAAAAAAATACTGGCCAATTATAAATAATATAAAGAGTTTTATTCCTTGAATTTGACAATTTAAAATTTTGTAACAATATTACTTAATACATGTTGGAGTAAAACAATTTACAATGCAAGTTGAATTAACATAATAAATAAAAGCTGTAATGCATTTATAGCAGTGGGAAAAAGAAGAAAAATTTACACAAAATAGAAAAATAAAATAACAGTTAAATAAATAAATTAAAATAAGTATAATATTTGGTAGCAAAATAAACGATTTTAGTACATTTTTTAAAATATTTTTACCGGCCAATTATAAAATCACGCAACGTCAGCGAATAAAAAATATATCCAACCTGTTCTAATTTTAACGATTTGAGAACTATTTTAATTAAATTATATTAAATAAAAATAATTAGGAGGTGCGAAAAATCTAAATGAACTAGTTTCACTTCTAGAACCATGTACCATTACAATGATTTACCAAGAAAGTAATTCTTAGTTAATAGAATTACTATTTTATTTATTATATATATGTTTTTTATATATAACAATACTTGATACTAGAGAAAAACATTACAGCCTTTGTAGTCGAAAAGAAGAGGAATAGGGAAAAAGACAGACAGAAGAGTGATAGAAAGGGGTGAGTG
This sequence comes from Arma custos, assembly GCA_037127475.1. NCBI lineage: Eukaryota > Metazoa > Arthropoda > Insecta > Hemiptera > Pentatomidae > Arma > Arma custos. Next base: position 7,159,914 of record CM073763.1, read on the forward strand.
AGAAGATGAAGAGAATATAGGCCGATAAGGGAGGAACAATGGCGACACAATGGCGGAATAAGAAAAATCTCGTTCTAATAAATGCAATAATCGAATTATATGAAAAAATGTACATCGGGATAGCCCAGTATGTATTAGGACACTATGCAACAAAACTACAGATTATGAGTTTGAGACTAGCTACAGACCCACCTGGGACACACTCAGCCTCTAGTTTGTTGTACTTGTAAGTAGGGGGATTTCCTCAGAGCATTATATTTAACTCTATCTACTCTTGTTTTCATTAAAAGATTTTATAGAAATTTAAGGTAAATGATTACTATTTAATATTTACATAAATAGGGCATATATAGATGTACGAGCAATTTATACTCATACTAGATCTAGAATGAGTTTCTAGCTTTTTGTTTTTCCAAACTTATGAAATTTAATAATTAAAGAGTCAGAGAAGCTCCAGAGTAAGGACATTTTAGCTTGACATTTAACCTGGAAGAAATTCACAACTCTCCTGAAAGTTTATGATTCTGTTTCAATAAGTTGCTATAGACATCTCACACGATGAATTCTGCTCACTTTAAACTTCTGATCTTGAAAGTTTCGCAATGGGCCGGTGAGTTTACTTTTCTCGTGTCACACATTGTCTCAACTTCTCAGAGAAATATTTAAGACAGACTCTATTCATATGCACATATTTATAATTATTCAAAACGTTAACAAGGCAAATAAGCACTTAGATTCAAGAAAGGTATTGTTAAATAAATAATATTATTTGGTTGAATTTAATAATTTATGCATACATACATGTATAGTTGAACTCTTCTTAATTTAATCATGAATCCACCGGTATAACTAAACCTTTGGCGATCTGTAAATCGATTTTTTTAATTAGTTTTAATGTGTTAATACACAAAAGCATATGACACTCCTAATTCGTTTATACATCCTGTGCTATAATCAGTTATATATTAATCGGAATAAGACCTAAGACCGAAGCTGTATCTGTGGAAGCTGTGGGGATAAAATACAAGAACTGTTTGCACATTAGACTCAAATATTTAACACCGAAGAGAATCGGAAAGTTCTCTTTTATTGCTTCTTCTTCTTTATTTTAAGAAACTTTATTTGAGACTGAAGATTAAAATTCTCTCCTCCATCGGTGTTATATGGGGTAACCAGTCCACAAATTAAAAGATGGCAATCAGGAATTCGGATTCCTGGGAAACTGTACTTAATTGGAGCGTACCAGAGAAAGTCGTAGTTCACTGACAAATGTCCAATTAAAAACCCTACATATATTGGAACCTTGAAGAGAAGGAATAATGGGCTAAGGTTATGGACGGATGAGAGAAGAAGGTAACATTCAGAGAGAATGAGGAATTGTTACAGACGAAGAAAGAAAGAGGTAAAAGGTGATATCTGCGTGGCCCCTTCTTGGCTTATATATATATATATTTGTAGGCTATTGAATTCACTGTCTAGACAATTAAACTGTGCATTAATTATGTTGCGACTAAGGCCTAGTTAACATGTAAATAATTAAGAGCTGCTCTCAGCAGACTTCAGTTTATATTAAATACGGGGAGCTCGTTATGTAGCTTGCTAACCGTAGTACCGTTCCAACTGTAGAGTCCTGGCTGCCAAATGACAGGCGGTATCGAATATTCGAGAACAATTTATTTAGTAATGGTTGGCCTCCGCTGCGGCTGCCACTCTTGATGGAATTACATTGTTGCTGCCGCCATTTGCAATATTTGTGTCCTTTCACAGTCAAATTATGGTTTGGATATGACGTCTCCCAATTTCCTCGAGAAAATGTTCTTATAGCGCCAAAATTCCATCAAATTTCCCTCATTCATCTAATACTAATAACTTAAAATTCGTAGTATCAATCTGTCCGAAATTACAAAATTATTAATAACATGAAAGTAAAATTAAAAGTTCAAAAGTCTTATTAACACGAGATAACATCGGGATTTTAGCAGGTAGTTAAATACTTGGTTCAATTGCATTAACAATGCGAATATTCCAGTTAAATTCATAAAGCTATCTTATATATTTTGCGTACTCTTCATAATCGATATTTTCCTAATTACGTTAGTGAGGTCGACTATTCGAATTTATTTAGTACTGAAATCGGTTCAATATCGTATAGTATTGTAGATGTCGGTATGTCATGAAGCTTAATGGGTATGCCTCATGTCAAAAACAAAGGTCTAAATTCTGTGATCTAAATTTTAAAAAGAAGTGGGTTATTAGAGCGTTGAGTTGCCGCATCGAAGATCCCGAAATTAAATCTGGCTATAGCTGATAATTTATTTAACCTGTATGTAATTTATTTATGTAGCCCTGATGGGACACTGTGGACCCTATAGTCCTGCCGGGCTGGGCCCTATAGTCCTGCCGATTGAGCATGATATAATATAAATCACCCCCTGCACAATTGATGTTCTAGAAACAGCATAGCGTCTACCATGTACTGAACCCATGACCCTTCACTGATTTTTTCCTTTCAAAATTTCAAATGTTTTCAAATTCTAGGTATCCCCAGCACAAAAACTGCGCGCTTATATTAATGCCTTCGGTCATTACTGAATAATGTTCTCCTCTTTCCACTCCATGAGTCGCTATTTTCTCAATTGAAGCCCAAAAGACCGCAATTAAAAGGGAATATATCATGGCCGTTCGGCAAAAAGAGAAGGCGATATTAATACCAAACTAATGGAGGAGCAGCGCTGGAATATTTAAACAAAGGAGCGTTTAATCTTTTCGGGTTTGTATAAATAGCAGTGAGTTGGAGGGAGGCGATTATCCGACGAGATACAGTCGGCATTGTCCTCGTAGGTGATAATTCCTCCCGGCTCTAAAAGCCTCTTCATGACTGATCGTCAGCTATATTGCTGAGACGCACGCAGTGTGCAAATTTATTACTTATTTTTTAATAATGACTGATACTTAATAATGTAAGCAAAATCAGGAATGTACTTATTGTAATGATATATTGAAAAAAAACCTATAACACTACTAACTAACTATAAATTTTGGAGTCAGTACGTGGTAGAGACTACTATTTTTAGGATATCTGTTGTGCAGCGAGGTGGTTTTTCCTAGATTACGCTCATACCACCTGGTTTTCCCTGAATTAAGGATACTTTATAGACTGGGTGGGGACCCGAAGTTCGGGTTGGTACCACAGGGTTTATTGGTAACTCATAACAGATTAGATAATTTAATACTCAGATTCGAATCGCAGGTCAGCGCTCAACATCTGAGTCACACCGCTCTCTATTGGTACACATTAATTAAGAAAAAATAACGAAAACTATGGCGTGGTATATATACTCCCAGAACTCTATTATGAAATGGATACTTGGACGTTAAAGATTGGACGTTAAAGATAAGCAGTTGCTAAAAACTTGGAGTCGTGGATATACCGCTCCATGGTGAGTGTAGAGTCACAAATGTACTCAACTACTAACTCGCTAACTAGTCAGACGAGAGCGATATTCATTCATTCGAGTTGTAAGATTTCGAGTCTAGGCCTCCTGTATTAGCTTCCACCAATTGTCTCGATCCTATGCCACCATCATCCAATTCTTCACACCCAACATGGACCTAGTGCCTTGTTCCACATATCGCCTCCGTCATAATTTTCTTTGGCAGGTCATTCTTGGCCAACGTGCTCGGCCCATCTCAACCTGACGAGTTTCATAAACTGGACCACATCTGATTCTTTGAATAAATCATTGAGCTCCTCGTTTGTTCGGCGTATCTATACCTGATCCACCTTCAGACTCCAAAGATTTTACGCAGAATCTTCCTATCAAAAATTTTCAAATACTGCTCACCAGCTTTAGAAACAGTCCACGTTTCTGATCCATGTAGGAGTATTGGCCGGATAATTGTTTCGTAAGAGCGATATTATTATGTAAATATATTTCTCATACTTATAGGGTCTTAAAATATGAAAAATCGCAAATGAATATATTAATTTATTGTATTGTTATCAATAGTTGAGAAGTGTGAAGTTTCAATTTAATTTGATGTTTGAAGTGGCTGAAAGATTCCATTACAGACATAGTTACATTTTGGCAAAGCTAGTAAAAGCGTGTCTTGTCTGTGTGTGGCTTAACAAACTTAAGTATTCAAAAACATTAGTCATCAAGCAAAAAATCAATCCTCTGATTCGGGATTGCCAGACGTTCGAATCATATTGATGATAAAAATGTATAATATGACATGTTACATAATGTGATAAATAAATAAAAAATAGAACAAAATGTTTAGATATAATTATGTATTGCTATATTGGCTTTACTGCCATGCTGTGATCTCAGGGAAAAGTCAGATCCTTTGATCTGAATATATTTAAATACTAAAATGGGATGCCACTCTGAGATCGTTATACTTAATATATAGTAATTTTATGTCATTAATAAATATGAGACATGCATACTCTTCTCCAAAGGTTAACGTGGTTGACTGACCAGGAGTTGTTTATTAAATAAGAATAATTATTGAATAACATTATATTTATTGGTGCTGATCATGGTTACAAAGATTTAATAAAACTTATTCACTACTTACAATAAAAAGGGGACGATGAAGTCATATGTGACTAATGTGATACATATGACTCCATTCTTCATCCTGTTCCTTACATCTTGAGTTTACCGCGTCTTCCGAACAACTGCCCTATGTTGATGGTAAAGGTAATAAACCATAAGGGTCATTTTACTCTACCTGACCTAGGCCCCTTACAATCACATATAGCAGTATCCTAAATAAGTATAATGAAGAAATGTTGTAGAATATTAGATGTGTGTATGTATTACATACATGTTTTTATAGCTTTGGAGAGGTAGTCTTTTTTTTTTTTTGAGTTAGCCCTTTATGAATGTAATTTTCTACTAACGGTTTTTTATTATTTAACACTTCAGTAGTCGCATGTCATCTATGAGATGCCTTTTCTATTTTGTCGGATTATACTCACATTATTAGTTCAATATTATAGAAAATTGGTAAAATGATTGAAATAATTTAATCTCTAGTGATGGATGGTTAATAAAAAAAATTGTGCAGTAATATAAACAGTAAAACAATAAGGAAAATTTTTAATGTATAAAATAATGAACAGAGAGGTATAAAATAAAAATGAATTTAAAGTATATACACATAATACACATAATTACAAATTATGTAGTCTTTTTTGGGACTACAAACATCAGCACAAATAAAGGAACAATGTGCACCTAAGCATAAATACTGCCCAAAATCTTTACACCTGTACTGGGTGTACCTTTTTTTTCTATCTTTTTGACAAGGTGCACACCGTTTACGAGAAGTAGTTTCTGCTGCATCTTCATTTGTTTTAACAGTAGAATCAGTTTTATCTGGTGAGATCTCATGCAATATGCTCAACATTGCGGTGGGAAGAGTAAATATATTTTGCTTCTCCTCTGAAGCTACTCTTCTAGTAATTCTATCCCGAGGCGTCTTAGAAAAAGTTGCCTAACTGATACCTCGTTCCCATTCCATAAAAATATTACTTGGGCATTGATGGCAGCAATATTTAGTAAGGAGAAAAACACCACCATAGGCCAACGTCGCCCTCCCCCCAGTAGTCGCGTAGGATCTCAGAGATGATTCAGCTAATTTCGAGTTAATCACTTGTCCAGAAGAAAACCAAAACTACACTACACATGTAGCTACTACTAGGGCAGGAGGATAGAAGGAGGGAGGGGTTTGCAAGTTTGAACATATTCTGGCAACAACCATAAATGTTTCTCTGGAATCTCTCAGATGACATGCGACTACTGGAGTGTTAAAAAATAGTATGTACATATTTGTAAGCATGCAGGAAACGGAATAGTTCAATACTAATGTGCTGATTTACTATAACAAATATATCTTTTACGGAGTTATTTAAGGAAAGTAATTTTTCTGTTATATACACAAGGAGCCCGATCCGCAGGATAACCTAAATAGATTCACGAAAGAACTGGAGTTAATTAGGAACCAAAAGGAGGGGAAAGAGATATGACATCAGCTGCCCTAGCGGAAGAAAAAAAAACCTTTTTTTAATTTTCTGGAGGATCTAATCCTCAGGACTGATTTAATTAAATTCAAAGCAGAAACTTCCTCCTTACCCGATCCTCCAGAACCCTACTGGATAAAAAAGTGACTGAGAGCTTCCATTCACTTAGGAACGTATTGTTGGGAATGGGCTCAGTTATCAAGGCTTGACTACAGTTAGTTTACAACTAAGAAAGAAATCACCGCAAGTAATCATTATTATTGTTAAGTACGAAGAAAAATATCTAAAAATCATTTAGAATGAATAAACTGCAAAAGATTACTTTACTACTGACAGTGACAGTACCCAGTATTCCATTCCTTATCTGATCTGTTAAATAGGCAGCAGAACCAGTTATTTACAATATTATATCACTCCTTCAAAAGAACAACGCCATAACTAAAAAATAGCTAATTTTTAATTAGAAGTATTTGAAGGTTCCGTGTGAGTTAAACAAAATTTGGTATTGGTAAAGAGTTTGAAATGTTTTTTATTAAATATATATTTTTTTTTATTTTTTATTTAATTTATTTATTGATATCTACAACTGTATTACAATAATACAACAAGTAAATAGGCTAAGTGATATATAATGACATGATAATGACAAGTAGAGAAACTACCCACTGGTAGTACTCAAATCAAAGTTCAAGTAAGGAGATCACGTGGCCATCTTCTTTTCAGACACCTCGGATGATTATCGGGAATTGAAGAGGAAGCTAGGTTTGAAACTAGAGGGTTTGAGTGGTAATGAAGTTTGTTATGAAAGGATAGATACCGGGTTCGGGCCAAATCAGCAACAAAAGGGACATTAAGGTCGTTATGGATGAGTTTATTCTTAACAAAATAAGGAGCATTGAGGATTTTACGAAGGATTTTGGATTGTAAGGATTGAATACGAGAGGATGGCTTAGTGGAGCCCCAAAGCTCTACTCTGTAAGTCCAAATCGGTCGTATGATGGTCATGTAGATGAGTCTTTTGTAGTTAATTGGGAGCTTAGAGCGTTTGTCTAGTAAGTGTTGAAGTAGCCTGAAACGTACTGCGGTTTCTTGTCTTTTCAGTCTTCATGAGGATTCCAGGTTAATCGTTTGTCAAGGTGCAACCCTAAGTATCGGATCTGTTCTACAGGCACCAGAGGGATATTATTAAGGATACTGAAGGGCAGGAAGTCATTGGGTTACGACGTAAGGTAAAATTAAACATATGAAAATTTTAAAAAGCTTGAAACTTATTTGATTTTAAGTTATATAATTATTCTTATTAAACTTCAAGTACAAACATGATATAACTTAAAATATGACTCGTGTAATTATAAGAGTGAACATGATGAGTGTCATTGTTGATCTATTAACCCCAGTCATTCCGTGACAATTTAAATATTATCAAGGTCCTGCTAATTGTTGGGCCAGTTAATAGATTTCTCTTTGTTATATGAAAAAGTTTTTAGCGATCACCTTGTAATATTCTAATTTATTTTACATATTTTTCTTTGGGTTTGAACTTTGATATTTTGTTTTTTTACAAAGGTGATTTGAATGGCCCTCTTCTCCCTGTACTTTATACATTTTAAGAGGGAGGTGTGGAGTGGTAATGGTTCAGATGTTTTTATTTTATTTTATATGTATAAAATAATAGAATAATAGAAATGGGTCGTAAAATATTGAATTAATTGTAAAGGGGCAGAAAAATATGCAATAGAGCAATAATTTAACAATGAGAGCTCCAGTGATTAAAACAATACAGTTGGGACTATTGAAGCTGCTCCTTTCCTAGGCGGGCAGAAGGCGGTTTACACATTACATGTTTTTTTACATTATATTTTTTAAAACATAAATGTGTAAATTCTTTGATAAATTTCAACAATAGAAAAATAAAAATATTAGCCCTCGCGACGCTTAATGCCATTTTGGTGAAAATAATATCTATAAGGAAATAGTGATTTAATATCAAAATAAAAATATATAGTTTTAAATTGAACTATCAGAAACTGATATTGGGTCCATTATATAAAAGACAAGTTTTAAATGGGTAATTCTTGGTTTTATATATATGTATACCAAATATTTTAGTTATACATTTTCGTATCATTTTTGTTCAGGCATCAAGAAATACTGCAATATGGGTGAAACGTTTGTTCCTAATAAATAGTTCCTCACTACTTAATGATTTATTTTTGTTCTTCACTCGGACCATTTTCTCCTCCGAGATATTTATTTATTCAGCCAACTAATAATTATTCAAGAATTAGTCCGCAGTTTTTGCCTACTCTCCGAATTATTAACCTAATGTTTGCACACCTCTCGTCGTAAAAAAAAAGAAAGCAAACAAAACATAGTCCATCTGCATGCGCGTGATGTTATCTTAACCTTGGTGCAAACAAAGGCAGCCCTTTGGCCGAACTCCCTTCGCAAATATAATTATATTTAACAAAATAACCTTTTAAATGAATGATGCGGAACCCTGATGTTTTTCATAGGCACGGCCTCCTTGATTAGGAAGCGAAAATGCGCATACATAATTTAAACGTAAGGAAGGGTTTCTGATTTGTTCCTATTTTTTTACATTGCATAAAAGTAATAAATTATGATAAAAAATATATCATATGAGGCGTTTGATTTCAAAATCGGGTACATCCATTTTTTCAAAAAATGTTTTTCGTATTTTTTTTACAAGTAAAAAAATAATATTTTATACACACTTGGAAGAATGATACTTTCGGTATCGTTAATACAATGTTAACTTTTTTAACCCAGTTCTGTAATTAACAATGCTAATTATTTTTCGGGCTACATAACCAGACAAACTATAGTGACCTATTTAAGAGGAACTTCCTAAATGTTTTGTAAGTTGCGGATTTGAGGATGTTTAATTAATTAATGAGAGTTATTAAATAAAGGAAGCGAGAACATTGAGAATTCATGCAACAGAACTGGGCTAATGCTCAAGTTCAAGGAAGAAAGCAGTTGCAATAACATGGTCCTTGGTCGGCCGAAATGCACGAAGAAACGTTGGCGAAATATTTAACTACACGGTCTAAACCAGAAGAAACGACTAAAGGCTTTTGTAAAAATAGTAGCCGTGGAAACTTAAAAGAGTGTTTGAAACATACAATGTTATTTGTTCTTATTAATATCCTTTAGTATAGTGCATTACTCCTTGAAGAATTACTTTTTTCAGTATTGAAGTGGGAAATTATTACTAGCTCCTAGTTGGCAGCAGTGACGTAAATATGCCTTTCGTTCTCTTTGAGAAGGATAACAGGAAAGGTCGCACATACGTTTGGAAGGAAACCCAAGAAACCTTTCCGTAAGATGATATCAAATCGAACAAATTGGACTTGAATGTAATTGGACGAAAAATATCCGCCCTTAGGATCCATCTTTTAGGATTCGATACGGGCTGCGAGTGCCGGAATATATTTTGATTGAACCGTGCCTGGCTACTTGTTTTGGTAGAGGCCCCTTTTAAGTATTTTTTCAAAAGGTCACGTCACTTTGAATGAATAACAGGATCAAGGAAAATGTCGTTATTAAAACACTTTCCAAGAATCTTTTATAGAAACCATTTTAGACGGATAAAATGGACTCCAGTTGAATCTAAAAAAATAATTAAAAGCTTTAAGTTTATGGGATTTCATCACAAATTTTAGGCAAATGAATGAATGGTCTTATAATAAAACGCGAACTTAATTTTTATTTTCATATCCTTTGTCTATATTCTATATCCTTTGTTTAATAAGCTGATATTTTTGAAACTGTTATACTCGTAAGTCCATTTGGAACTAAAATAAATCGTTTATTCAGGACTATTATTTCATAATGAAATTAGAAAGGGGTATACCATTAAAAGCTGTTAAAAACATTGCTTTAGCCAATTTTGTTAAATTTAATGTAATGTATACACTTACATATCTAGATAAACGAAAAAATGTACTGATACAACAATCATAGATGCAGTGCACCAAATATCATCAGAACAATGTTTAGCTGCAATTTATCAAGTGAGTGCTAGATGTAATGCTTGCTTGGTGCAAGAGGACAACATTTTGAGCAATATTTACATTAAAAAGAACATAACATAAATATAAATGTAAATAAATAAGTATAAAAATGAAAACTTGTTTTGTTTCTAAGCAAAAACGAGCAAATCTCTAAAGGACTTTTTGTCTTAGTTTTTCGGTCCCCTATAAGTTCCTGAATTTTTGCCATTATATTCGGGACACCCTGTATAACTGTATTGTGTACTTTGATTACTTTCAAAGTGCTAGTAAATTCTTGCTGCCCTAGTTGAATTGCCAAGTGCAGCATATGCAAGTCTACTTATTTTTGCTCGATGAGAAACAGATCGACGAGACGAATGTATCTCCCATTTTAATTAGAATGAGGAATAATCTCTTTGGGTTATAAAGGAAGAAAATAAATCAAGTTTATTTTAATAGAAGTTTTCGGAATTTCGAAACAAATTTCTTTGTTAAATAAAACAATCCAATTTCAAAACAACAAAGTATGACATATGGCCAAATTTATGTAAATGAATAAACGCTATGTCGAGTTGGCACTTTTTGAATTATCTTTAAAGATATTTTACAATTAAATAATTTATATATGGGTGTCAGATTTATAACTGTAAGCGATCTGTTATATATTAAGTTCCGCTGAGAAGGAGTAGAGAAGTTTTATCGGAGAAGAGATGAGATGAGATTAGAACTTGAACTTGAAGTGGAGTTTAAGACGATTGATAAAACTCTTGGTTATAACTAACTCGTTTTCCTTCCTCTCGGATCGCTACCTCCAACTCAGCTCTAACGGCGAGTTAATCTCCTGCGGTCATACAGTGCCAACTTACCCCGGACAACTCTTTAAAAGTTTGACGAGCGTAGGACCGTGTCGCATAGCTGCCCCCCTCCCCCACCCCCCCCAAACTTCTCAGTAACCAGTTGTCATGTGTTGTGCCTCAGTTCTTGCTTCCTGTGGTTATCCCAGTTCGACAACAATTCACCTGCCTTGTTCTGTCTCGGTGAATGTTTCTAGGTATTCAGGGCTATTTATCTTCAAATATTCTCAGTTATGAATGAATTTTGTGACCCACTTTTTACGGCAAGCAGGAAAAAACGAAATTCAAGAGGAAATGAAGGCGCGATTAAAGGCGGGGAATGCTAGTTAGTATTCGGTCTCGACATGACTACCTTCGCATCTTTTGACCGAAACCTAAAAATCAGAACTTGTAAAAATATTATCCTCCCAACTATTTTTTATGAATATGAAACCGCTAAAGATGAAGGATGAACAACGTCTTCAGATATTCGAAAATAAGGTTAATTTGCTGGGCTTAGTAATGAGCGAATTCCTAAGATGTTAATAAGCACTGTGCCGATTGGGGAACGTCTGAGAAGTAGACCAAAGCGTGGATGAGAGGACTGTGTTAAGAGTATTCTGGCGGATTTGGGCTTGTGTGGTGTCCCTGGGACGGAGGTTTTTAAGTTGTATCGGCATCGAGCCCGGGTTCGCTAAGGCTTATCATTAGTTGATAAAACGATAGATGCTTGATTATTCATTTAAAGCCTCTTTATGCTACAATGCTTAGTTGGGCGATTCCACAGTGGGTGCCCTAAATTTGGCTAAAATTTAACGAGTGCTTACTTGACAACTAACAGGCTAAAGACCGCCATTTTACGTTTCTTGCGAAGGACGACATAACCTAATATTCTCTTTAAAAATCCTAGAACCACATGCAGAGGTGTAAACCCACGAAACAGGGGCTATGTGGTGTTTTCCTAACCACTATACCCCAGGTGACCCCTGTACATGTTACTATTCCGTTTAAATAAGGGTTGGGAAAATTTAATTTCAACTACAATCGGGGTTACTTTCTAATTACAGTAAATTTGAACAATAGGTATTATACACGTATTGTGATTATTCTTGGCGATTCTGCAATACGAACGTTCCTACAAAATACCAATAGTAAGTAATCGTAATTGTAAATAAAGTTTAGTTTTGCCTAACAATAGAATATATTAATGTTATTGTAAATCAGAATTTATATTTGTCCATTTTAAATAATGCAATTGAAGACTCATCTTACTAATATTATAAATGTGAAAGTTTGTATGTTTGTCTCTATTTCACGTAAAAACTACTGGACGGATTTGGATGAAAACTTACAGTAATATAGGTTATGCATCAGAATAACAAATAGGCTATAGCAAGCGCGGATTTCAGGGGGGAGTGCAAGGAACGCGTGCCCCCCCTCTCCCCCGACGGTGTTTTAGGTACTGTGGAGAATCCATTATTGTACATAATTAAAGGCAAATCACATGATAATAGTTGTTAAAATAACAGAAAGAACCTGAGTGAAACTATTTGTTTTAATATCCAAACAAATAGTTTCACTCATGTTCACCAATAGTAAGTAATCGTAATTGTAAATGAAGTTTAGTTTTGCCTAACAATAGAATATATTAATGTTATTGTAAATCAGAATTTATATTTGTCCATTTTAAATAATGCAATTGAAGACTCATCTTACTAATATTATAAATGTGAAAGTTTGTATGTTTGTCTCTATTTCACGCAAAAACTACTGGACGGATTTGGATGAAAACTTACAGTAATATAGGTTATGCATCATAGGCTACAACAAGGGCAGATTTATATGGGGGGCATGTGCCTCCCCCGTTATAGTACATAATTAAAGGCAAATCAGGAACTTAGCATCTTGAAATTTGTAGATAGGTTCTTTGTATAGTTTAAGAAAGAAATTTGGATAATTCCACCCCAAGGGTTTCCCCTATAATATAATAGGGGTTCAAAGGTTGTATAGAATACGTCAGTCTTGAAGTTAGACATCTGATATTTTGGATGTATGAGTAACTTATATTTTTTAAAAATAATTATTTATTTAAAATGATCTTTCACAAAACTTTATGTGGCAGACCAAATTCCACGCGAGCGAAGCCGCGGGCATAAGCTAGTAATTTATAATTTAGTGCATGGTAAACATAACCCAATATATTTGAGGTATATTTTAAAGCTTATTATAATGTATAATAATAATATATACTTAAAATGTATAAAATTGTATTATTAATTGTTAAACTAGAGAAAAAAAAACAAAAAATCGTTGTACATACCGCGCAACATAGTTTACTTGTTTTATATAAAATGGTTATTTTTATTGCAAGTTTTAGCATTATTATCTAGATACTTATCCGAATATTTATTTCTAGCAGTGGTATTGGTAGGACACTGTAGCAAAACATAATATGAATGAATATACATAATATGAACAAACCGATTAGGTAAATATTCAAATGTTTCTCCGATTGGATAAAATCCCAAGGAACCAGTAAACATTTTGAACCCTTATAATGGTTGATTAAGTAAGATATCTGAGAGCTTTGGTGGTTGTAAACGGATTCTCAGTATATCTATGTGTTATTTTCTTTGAAAAACTTACACTAATGTAGTTTTTTTTTTACCAAAATCGATTCAGAAAGATTCATTAAATCGAAATGAAGACGACCTCATTATTTCTTAAGATAAATTGGAGGAGCCCGAAGGATAATTAGCAAATGAAGAGATGATTTCTGAAGGTTTCGAAGAGAAAGGACTTTTTCGTCCAGCTAAATGAATTGACCAAGAAAGACGGGTTTCAAAAAATTCTACCTTAAAGTTTTCAGGTAGGAAATATTATAATAGAAACTATTTATTTTTAAAATGTACACAAGTTTTTTTTGCATTATCATTTTTACTGGTAGGAATCTGACTGCTTACAGGAAAAATATTTTATATTTATTTATGTGCTATTAAAAAAAGTAGTAATAAGAACTATACGACCATAACCCATGTTAATTCTTGTGACCAGTAATTATTACCGCCCGTACTGTTTGTAAGCCAACGGTGCAGAGAGGTGATCTGGTCAGGATTATAAACGTGTTTTTCGGCAATGGATACCGACTTTGAGGGTTCAGTATAGTCGTTAATAAGAAATAAATTGACGTATAACATATTTTTTTAAAACGAGAATTGCTGGGATTGGCTGTGTTGTGGTGCATTCCGAAACGTTGTAATAATTATAATCATGCTTGACCAAGAGATAAGCTATTTCTAGACCGAACTTGCGATTCATCTGAATAAATTGGAGCCTGGTGAAGGAATATATAATTACCTTCTCTATGAGAATCGATATTAATGCAGATACTTGATACGACTATAACATATATTGAGTTTTCGTGTTCATACAAACTGTCTGATATAACAATAACATATATTCTGTTTTCGTGTTTATACAAACTATTGTCAAAATAAGTCGCGCATCCCTTATTCAATCACTTATACTAATAAAATTCTTTGAAAAGTTCAGTTAAAACAACAATCACCATTTTTGTTAACATTTTGAATTATTTTTTAACATATCCCGATGTTTTCACGCTATTCAAAAAATGTTTTTATTGAAAACGATGTACGTTTTGTCTAATTACAGCCGCCCATCGATCTATTTATTCCCAAAATATTTTTAAGTGCACAAGTACTTTTTCCGGTTTTGCAATTAAAAGCAATATCGCCTGTTTTTAGGATATTATTATTTTAGGCTAAAATTCGAATTTTTTTATAAGGAGAAATTTGTGTTAATAATTAAAAAAATGTGATTAAGATATTCAAACCTGTTTGAAGAAGAAAAATCCCTCCATCAAATGAATTGTGGGTTGTAGATAATGAAACTATACGAAAATCCCTTCCAATTAATATAAATAACAATTAAAAAATTGCATTGATACGTTAAAAATACTTTTATTGTTTGAAATAAAAGGGAATCAATCTGTACTAAATACTAAATACAGATTTGTTTCCTCAGAATAATTACAACCAACCTACGGGATGGTTGGTCCTATTAGAAAATTCCCGTTGAAAATAACTACAACCTGCGGACAAATTTTTAAAAACACTTTAAAGGACTATAGTAAATTGCAATAAGAATTAATTGAATTAAATTTTTACCGTGGTTTAGTAAGATATTTTGTTCAATTTTAATGATTTTTTCTGTCAATCTTTAAAATTGGTTAAAATGTTATATTAATAATGATAGTTCCAAGTATTGATAGTTAAGAGCTGATGGCCCATCTATTCCTTATACCAGCCAGCCTCCCTCAAACCTATTATTTAACCTACTGTAGAGTTAATACAGTAAATGCTACACCTAAGTAAAGTGTTTCTTATAGTTCTAAACAATTCTTGGTCAGTTCAGTTTCCTGTTGAGCACTCCTTTTTATGTTTTCTATAGTAAATAATCATAAAATGAAACACAATAGTTTCTCCTTAATAAATTAGCTCGTGTTTCGATTAATCATTTTTATTACTTCACTGAACTAATCTGCACGAACATTTTGCAAGGAACAGTATAGTTTCAACCACGTACTGAACCTATGAGCCTCCATGGATTATAGTTGTACATGTTTTTTCCCCCAGTAAATTAATTTATTCATTTTTATAATTAAGAATATAAAAAAATAAATAAAATATATAAGGCGGAGCTGAGTAATAGGAGGGAGGTAAGAAGGAGGAAGAAGAAAGCTCACATCTTCTTCAACATTTTCCGAGTTATTTAGCAGAAGGGGCGGCCTCTATTAGGCTCCCCAATTTATTTTAGAGGCCATTCAGGAGCCACTTCTAGCCCTCTCAAAAAGCTGTCTGTCAGTGCCCTAACAGGGTATATAATAGCTCATAAAATTAATAATAACCATAATTATATATATATATATATAGGGTTGGCAACTAAGTCATTGCCGATTTCAAATAAGAAGGCAAATTCAGAATTTTTGTTTAAAAATATAACTTTATTCAATTAGATATTGCCCGTTCTTGTCGATGACCTTTTTCCATCGTTCTGGCAGCGTAAAAATTCACCGTCCGTAAAATGTCTGGTCTTTGCTATTAAAAAACTGAATTAGGTGTGATCTGACATCATCCGCGTTGTTAAAAATTTTACCATTTAAAGAGTTTTGCATGGAACGAAACAAATGGTAATCCGAAGGCGCAAGGTCAGGGCTATATGGTGGGTGTGACAAAACATCCCAACCCAGTTCAAATAATTTTTGCCGAGTAATCAGAGATGTGTGGGGCCTTGCGTTATCATGATGGAAAACAACACCCTTCCGATTTGATAATACCGGCCGCTTTTCTTCAATTGCATCCTTCAGTTTGTCGAGTTGTTCAACATACACATTTGAATTCATCGTTTGGTTCTGCGGCATGAGTTCAAAATACAAAATTACTTTGTGATCCCACCAGACTGACAGCATAATCTTTTTTTGGTGAATATCTGCTTTTGATGCTGTTTGATCTTGCTTCACCCACGATCTCTTGCGAGTAACATTGTTATAAACTATCCACTTTTCGTCGCCAGTAACTAGGTTCTTCAGAAATGGATCATTTTCATTGCGTTTCAGTAGTGAATCACAGATGCTAATCCGTTGCGTCAAATGAATTTCCTTTAGCTGGTGAGGGATCCATAAATCAAGTTTCTTGACATAACCAAGGGTTTTTAATTTTTTTCCAATGCATGTAAGCGACACATTGAGCTTCTCTGCAATGTCTTGTGCTGTGACGATGTGAATCGATAATGGCCTTGATATGGGTTTCATCCACTTCGACTGGGCGGCCAGATCGTTGTGCATTTTTCAGTGAAAAATCACCGGAACGAAATCTTTCAAACCAATTTCGACACTGCCTTTCTTTTAAGGCTTTATCTCCATATACGGCACATAACTTCTTTTGTGCTTGCGATGCGTTCTTGCCTTTTCGGAAGTAATACAATAAAATGTGTCGGAAGTGCAAGTCCTGTTCTTCCATTTTTAAATTGGGATAAAAACAAAACTAAAGAACTAATCAAAAAAATTTTTTTACTAATTAAACGTAGAAGTCCATACAGTAAGAAAAAAATATAGGTTAGATGCTCTGGCCACGTTAACAAAACAAAAGAAAGTGTAGAGTGAATCTATCGACAAAAACGGCAATGACTTAGTTGCCAACCCTATATATATATATATATATATATATATATATATATATATATATATACACACACACACGTATATTCACATGTGTAGGTTGGGGAAAAGTAATTTTGGTTTTTCTGATTAGGTGGTTTTAAATCGCATACCTCTAGTAATACTTACTCAATAACTTTATATTCTAAATATAAAGTTATTATTATTAGTTAACTCAGTCAAATGGTATTAAAAAATTGAGATTCTCGATAAAATTGAGATTCCAGATGGTCTTCTTCTTCGTGTTTTTCTTTTTTACTTCAGAAAAGGGAAAAATGCAATGTAGGCCCACTGAAAAATCTTTGCTGTTCATGATTATAACTGCTTGAGAGAACCTCAACCAAAATTTGTTTCCTCGTTTTCGTTCTCGAACTTTCGATTTTAAAGATACATCTAGCACTGGTCGGTTATAAAAATTGAAGAAATTCGTCAAACAAATCTTGGCAGACCGATATTTACATAACGTTACATAACTGAAATTTATAAAATAAGATACGAAAAGAAGCTATGTTTTTGGATTACAAAAGAAGTAACCGTGGATTTAATGGACCTAGTTTTTATTTGAGTGCACCAATTAAAGCGAAAGGAAATTTTCGAGTCATTTTTGAAGTCAATGATTGTGAGTAATGAAAAGTGGATCATGTACAACATCAACCTACGAAAAAGATTGTGATCGAAGCCCAGAGAAGCTCCACAAATGGTTGCCGAACCTGTTTTGGGGCCAAGGAAGGTAATAATGAATTATTTAGTGGGAATGGAAAGGTTAGTTCATTATTAAAAGCTCGGACCTGGCCAACCTTTAATTCGACTCTCTATTAAACTAAGACAAAAAAAACTTGGTTGAAGCTGGTGGTTCAAAACAAATCTTAGATTTATGAAAGTATTTAATTATATACTTATGAGTATCCTATGTAAATGAGTGAGCAAATTTGTATAGAATTTGTAATTTGTATTCAGAAATTTGTAAATCCGTTATTTCGTGTCGTAATTTCAAATCGCGGTCTCGTATAATCAGTCCAATCAAACAAAGGCATCATTAGAATTTAATTCTTAATGGTATGGAGATGGGCAGTAGATGCAATAATTATCAATTATCAATCAAATTCGACAAAGTGCTGCCAATGATAATTAAATAATAAGTACAAATTATTATTTATTTATTGCAAAATAATTTATTGCGTTGAATGGGTACTCAACCAAGTAATTAATAATCCTTTAGTTGCATGACATTTCATAAATTTATAATATTATAAAATAATTAGTTGAATTTATTCAATGAATAAATGATATTCAGTTTATAAGTGAGGAAAAAAATATTTTCGTATGTTTTGTTTTATATTTTATTAAAAAAAATCGTAATGAGCGCTCGAAAGAATTTAATTAATCCAATTATCAGATCATTTCCAATGATCTGATAATTGGATTAATTAAATATGTTTAAATATACTGGTAATGTTTTAAATATATGTTTTAAATATGATATGTTTTAAATATACTGGTAATGAGATATGTTTTCCATTCGATTTTCTGCTCCATTTGAAAGGAGCGAGGCAAAAACCTATGATAGTAAGACTAAAACATAATGAACGATGGTGCAAAAAAGTGTGGGAATGGGGTAGAGCTCAATGGTAGAGCACTGAGATGATGTGGCAATGATCCCGGGTTCAATCCGGGCTGTGGCTGATAAATTATTTAATCTGTGGGATCGGAGACCCAGCCTCTAAAAGTGGGTACCCTTAATTGAGAAAAAACCTGATCGTTGAGCGTGATCTCGGAGGAAGCAACTCCTTGTACTACCGACCTCCTCGAAACAGTACAGTATCTATCACGTACTGAACTCAAGAATGCAGGTTTAATATTAAACTTTGCTTATCTAATACTACTTACTTATCTAATAGGCCTGGTTGCATCAATTTATTAAAAAAAGGTTCGCCTGAGAAAAGATTCTCTCCTGGGTAGCAGGGAGTTTGTAGCTCATTTCTTCCCCCTGTTTAGCCTCAAAGCATTCATTATTATATTTACCAACCCTCCCTCACCGTTTTCCATTTTCCAATGACATTTTTCATTTTTTCCTCTGGGGCTTACTTTTTTTCTTCAACACTCGCTATGGTTTCGTGAATTATTTAGACCAAGTACCGGCGCGTTTCCTGTTTAAAAATTAATCTAGATCCTTCTGAGGTCAGTCTAAAGAGCGGGCGCTATTTTAGCATACATTTTTCTTCTGAAGGCCTTGTTTCTGTTTCGCTAAATAAGTTTACCCTAATCTCGAGAAGGCCAGGGATACCCACGGGAAGATGAATGAAGCGCTTACACAATATATTATTATTATAAGCTTTGAGAATGAGCTAATTCTTATTCATATGAGAAAACTAGAGGTGTGCATGTGTATAGGAAGAATCAGATTATCACAATTGAGTGTATACACAGAGGCAAGCATACGGCATTGTGTGTACATCATACAATCCTACAATGTGTACATCATACCGTATGCAGACAACAGTATAAGTGGTGTACGCGTTTTTAAATAGATATTAGGAAACATTTACTCTATTGCCCTCAAAGAGCTACAACCAATCTACTGCATCTACCCTGAGAGAAATATCTAAAGATATACTCTAATCTTAACTCTTGAGAAAGTATCTCAAATTTTAAATTGGCGAAAGAAGAGTAACTCTTATGTAGTTTTGGGACCGCAAACCTTCATTTTATTGAAAATTTGGCGTCCAAGAATACAGTACAAGAAGGTACTATAGCGCCTGCAGCTGTTCATGCTTGTCATTGATCCGTAAATACACAGGAGAACATTTAGGATTTCATCTGTTAAATTGGTCATAATGTCTGAGGTTTAGTCGAGAACAGACAAGAACTTAAGTGTAATTTGTAAAATGGTTTACACAGTTCTGGAATGAAAATTAAAAACAAAAGTTACCAGCAATACATGATTGGTATAAAGCACTTTTTTCTCATAGACAAGTTTCAAAATTTAGCCGGTGAA
This sequence comes from Arma custos, assembly GCA_037127475.1. Lineage (NCBI taxonomy): Eukaryota > Metazoa > Arthropoda > Insecta > Hemiptera > Pentatomidae > Arma > Arma custos. Next base: position 7,180,030 of record CM073763.1, read on the forward strand.
CCCCCTGCAGCTACATTTCTACCATATTCCCAAAACATGACAAAAATGTGAAGATTAGATCTAACTATGTAAATTTGCGTTGCTGTTGATTTCCAACCAAAATTTGAAAAAAAAATTGAGAATTGATTGGTTAATTAATTGTGCTGTGAGTGGATGTCAAAAAAGTAAATTTTGCCAATCAAAAAAGCGATTCCATCCAACTTTACATTGTTGACATGTACTCACAGCACAAGGAACTAATCAATTCTCACTTATTTCATTTAGAAAACTCCCCATTCGGGGTAGTAAAAATAAAAATATAAATATTTTTATTTTTAAAGAAAAAAGATAGGCCATCGGCCAGGATTCGAACCAGGATCCTATGTCTTTCCGTGACAGCGCCCAACCATTTGAGCCACCAAGGCCGCCTTGGTAAGAGAAAAGATTTGTCCTCTGCCGGCAGGTGGCCTTGGTGGCTCAAATGGTACAGCGCTGTCACGGAAAGACAAAGGTTCCGGGTTCGAATCCCGGCCGAGGGCCTATCTTTTCTCTTTAAAAATAAAAATATTTAAAAATAAAAAAAATTGACCAATAATTATAAAAAAGATATTAGAATAAAATTGACTGTTCATAAAGAAAGGTTAGAAATATTACTAACCACTAATAGACCTTAAATATCTTCATTTTATAGTTTTTTATATTTTTTTTTGTTTTTTATTTTATATTTAAAAAAATATAAATAGTACTATGATGTAAGTCAATAAGATCCTAAAATTAAATTAATGTTGAAAGAACTTCTAGTGTATTCATCGCAAAAACTGCGAGAACACGAGGACATGGGATAGGATAAGAGAAAAGATTTGTCCTCTGCCGGCAGGTGGCCTTGGTGCCTCAAATGGTCGGCCGCTGTCACGGAAAGACAGAGGATCCGGGTTCGAATCCCTATCTTCTCTCTTTAAAAATAAAAAAATTGACCAATAATTATAAAAAAATATAAATAGTATATTCAACGTAACTTCTACAGTGACAATCACAAAATAGTGCTAATTTTAATGGGAGTGATGTACATGATGAAGTTCCAGCAAATTATCAAAATTTGGTATCAGTTTTGTTAGGAATAATCGCAAATCTCCACGTTCTTTGATATACCATTTGCTCCTTTATTTTGTTAAAAGGTTTGTAAATGGACTAAAACTTTTTCCGACAAGATTCGACAGGAAGAAACACTATCTAAAGCTTCCTCGCGATTCCCCACAGTCCAGGATATTTTATTATTTAATTTTATTTTATGGATATTTTTGCCTGCAGCCAAAATTTTTTATAGTCTCTCTTAAATTTTAACTTCAGCTCCTCATTAGTGCTAAGCTCGAGTAGCTCCTCTCACATTCTCCACTTCACTTTCATCAAATGGACTTATAATCCATGGTGGTAATTCTATCGTCAGAATATCTTCAAATCTGATTTTGAAGTCATCATGCAGGGCAATAAAATGTTGAACGTATGTCTGAATATCCTCATCAAGACATTCTACCTATAATTTTGAAAATTCCAGCCGACTAATGTTTAGTTTCATAAATTTCAATTTTTCAAGAAAAGCTGAAATTACACCCTTTGTTTTTATTAAATTGAGGCTGTCCCCTTGTAATTTTAAGTTAATGTTGTTAAATTTTGTTGAACAAATATGTCAAATAAGTGATGTCTGCTTTCAAATTGATCAGGTTTTCTTTAAAATCTGGATCTTTACTTTCCAGAAACTCTAAAATTAATTAAAAAAGTGAGTAAAATCTTGTTAAACGTGCACCTTTCGACAACCAGCGCACTTCAGAATGTAAGAGCAATTGTTGGAAGTCTTCATCATTTTCATTGCAGAATAGTGCAAATAAACGAGAATTCAACGCATTGCTACAGATTGAAGCGATTGGTGGAATCAATCAGTTCAATTTCTGAACAAGCGTTGCGGACGGCCGTGGCGGCGCTTTGCAAGTCTCGACACGTTGTGCTGAATATGGAATATGCAAGTTTTTACAAGTAACGATCACTGAGCTTCTTAAAATATTATCTGCCTACATTGATAGGTGAAGTCGAGCCAACATTTTAGTTCTTCACAATCTAAAGCAGATAAATTTTCGTGGACTTTGGGAACTGAGGGTATAAAGAGTAAAAATTCGAAATTCTATGAAACATGTCTTTCGGATGTCCAGTTTTGAAGTTATATGTTGTACTAAGTACCAGAACTTAGATCTTTACATTATTTAAGCTATTTAAAAAAATAAAAATAGCAATAACGAATAATGCCGAAGAATCTCATCTGATAGTACATTTTGTATTTTTCCGAATAATCAGACTTAGGATTAGGATCAGGTTGTGAGGAGATCAACAGCAGGGTTATTACGCCCTTGTTTTCGAAGTGATTCGATTATTCGGATATCTAAACGTTTAAGAAAATGAAAATACTACGTCTCACTGATTACTCCATAATCCAACTACGTAATGCATCGTTATGAAGCTATACGTCTAGTTGAGTACATATACATCATCGGAAATATTTTCCCCCAATGTTTATTTTATCGGTTTAAAATATAAAAAAGCTACATATATGACCTTATTAACCTCTTAACTTGCACGCTCGAGTTAATTCGAGCGCGCTAAACAGGCCAAACTGTGCACACTCGAGATAATTCGAGCGGCGTTGTATTTGATGCTGCTGTAATTTTTCACACTCGAATAATCGAGAATTGAAAATAACAATGTGAAAGCTAAGAAAAAGAATCGTGTTATTGATATTTATCATTTACATAGGATTGTAAGCTATAATACCTTCATAATACCTTGCATTCTTGCATTTCTGTACTCGTGACGACTGACTGCGATCCGTCGTAGTATTTTCGTGAATTTATATAAAGGACATTGTATCTTTTATTTTACTATTTAGACGTGAAATATCAAACACTTGTTTCTGTTGTTTTATAGTTTAGTTCAATAGTTACCTAAGTGTTGTAAACTTGCAAAGATAAGTGTATCTTTATAGACAGTCAGTTATTTTGTGATTACAGAAAATAAAATTGGGTATATTGGATATTAATACAATTGGTATGTTTTTTTCATTTTCAAATTATTATTATTATATTTTATTATATTTTATTTTATATTATATTTTAGTAAAATATGTATTGAAAAACGAGCGATTCAGAATCTGAATATGAATACTCAAATTTGTCGGAAAGCGGCTCAGAAGAACATCAGATCCCTCACTCCCCAAGCTCAATTGAAGCTTTTACATTAGACTATGCGCATTATTCTTGAGAATTTTTTATTTTTTCTCGTTTATATTGATGAACGTGAGAATTACTTATTATATATTATTTAATCATGTGTATTCATAAAAAAACTAATGAAATTGCAAAACTTAGAATCGGCAGAATTTTTTTAATTAAAAGCTTAAACTAAGTTTGGACATTTAAATATTATATGGTGCTCAGGCCTTAAAATGAGGTCGCTGTGTTCAAAGTGCTTTTTGTATACATTTAAATTATTTACTGGCTTATAGTTATAGTTTGAAATGGAAACATACCATCCCTTGTTATAGTATACTGGACTTTCTGATCTGGAGTGTATTTAATAATATAATCTCAATAATATTCAGTAAAATAGCAGTGAAAGTATACATTAGTACATTAGTAGTAGTACATTAGTATAGTTTTTTTTTATTAGTTTTGGTTTAGATGCACGCGAGAGAAAAGATTTTGTATGCAGTTGGAATTATGCTAACATTAGACAAGCAAATGGAAATAACAAAGGAACTCATTACTAAAGTAATTATGATTAAATCAATTTAACCTTTTTATTTATAGTATAGTGTATTGTTTATTCATTCATATGTTACATATTCTTTGGCTGTTGATTTGCTGGTTTGCTGCTTCTAGCTCTGGCTGTCTGCGGAGGTTTTCTACATAGATTGGATGAATTAGATGCTGAAATAAAATCAGCACATGTGATTGGTTCTCATGTCCCTGTGCTAGTAGGCCTAGGCTGATTAGAGGTGCCCTACCTTTACGGCAAAGAGATACAGAAGAACAAGGTCTTAGGTGAATTCGTTGCTGAACATTGAATAATTACTTAGTTATATATGTTTCTATTTAATGTTTTTCGCTTAGGATCACGTAACAACTTTGTTTCAATTGAGGTTCTGTTGTATTTATAAAAACTTTTTTTTTTTTTTTTTAATTTATTTATTGATATTTACAACTGTATTACAATTATACAACAAGTAAATAGAATGCGTGTTACATAATGACATGAGAATGACAAGTAGAGAAACTACCCACTGGTAGTACTCAAATCGAAGTTCAAATAAGAAGGTCACGTCACTAGAAGGTCACTTCTTTTCAGACTGCCTCGGAGGATTATCGGGAATTGAAGAGGAAGCTAGGTTTGAAACTAGAGGGTTTGAGTGGGAATGAAGTTTGCTATGAAAGGATAGATACCGGGTTCGGGCCAAATCAGCAACAAAAGGGACATTAAGGTCGTTGTGGATGACTTTATTCTTAACAAAATAAGGAGCATTGAGGATTTTACGAAGGATTTTGGATTGTAGGGATTGGATACGAGAGGAATTCGATGGCTTAGTGGAGCCCCATAGCTCTACTCCGTAAGTCCAAATAGGTCGTATGATAGTCATGTAGATGAGCCTTTTGTAGTTAATTGGGAGCTTAGAGCGTTTGTCTAGTAAGTGTTGAAGTAGCCTGAAACGTCGAGCGGTTTCTTGTCTTTTCAGTCTTGTATGAGGATTCCAGGTTAATCGTTTGTCGAGGTGCAACCCTAAGTATCGGATCTGTTCTACAGGCACCAGTGGGATATTATTAAAGGATACTGTAGGGCAGGAAGTCATTGGTTTACGGCGTAAGGTAAAAGTGATTTGATGCGATTTTTGAGAATTTATTTTAATTCTCCAGTTTTGACCCCATTCTTCAAGATCAGTGATATGGGATTGGAGGCTTTGGGATGCAATAACTGGATTGGTGTTGACTGATAATACACATGTATCATCAGCAGTATTAGGATGAGTTGGGATGTCAGCTGTATTAACTGTATAAAGGATTGGGCCAAGGATAAACCTTGAGGATTTATAAAAACAGAAATAAATTGTATATTGAATTAAACCTGGTATTTTTTAAAGAAAAGTAAGTATACGGTAAAAGCGACTATTTTATATTTTATCAGCAATGTATAATATCTCTTTTTCTGCCTCAACATTATTCATCCGTGCCAGCAGTATACCGTCACGAATAACTTGTAACAACTAAACTTTGTTACAAAACTGCGGTAATTAAGCATTGTTAATATGTTCATTTCGCCTTATCTATGTAAAGCATTTTTATATTCCCCACGAGGACAGACTTATCGCATCATTCTCATTTGGGGCATTAAAAGAAGAAGTTTTATCGCCGGTCCCCGAGAGGGCGCTAGCTGTGAGATAAGGGACGACTTTGGTACAGAACAGTGTCCTCTGCAAGAGTAGGGGGTTGGTGGAACTTATTCATTGTACCCTTTATTAAGTATAAATAACTAATTAACTTTAATTTTTTAAATATTTGATGCCAAACAGGCAACATAAAACAGATTATCAGGCATAGTGGCATGAAGTTACTAAATTTATGTACTTAGCTTTGATACCTCTATTGAAATAAAAAAAAAAACCTTGATAGTTTCCTCACTTTACTTCACCTTTCTTCTTCACCCGGCTGTAGGGTCGTTGGAGGATCATTGTCTCGTATACAATTTTCCTCCATACTGACCAATCTTCCGAGATTCTCTGCGTTCTAACACCCAGCCTTAAGTCAGCCTCCACATCGTACCATCCCAGTCTAGGCCTGTCTCTTCTTCAGGACGAACCTCCAAGTTCTGTTTTGGGATCCTTTTTCTATCCAATCTATGTAACATACATGGCCCGACCATGTTATTATTAATACAAGACACTATATCAGATCCCCTATTCAGGGTATGAGTATATAGGTATGTAGGCTACCTACTCATTTTGATAAGGGAACGATTTCTTTATTTGGTTGGGCCATATACTCTTCTAAAAATGTTTATCTCTGTTTTAATCGTAGAGTATTAGAAATTTATACAAAATTTATTTCAGTCATGTACTGATTGATTAAATTTTATCAATATTTCAGGTGAAGTTAAGTTGCGCCAGATTTCAAGACTAGTTGAACCACAGATTTATTATTTTTTTTTTTTTCCAAAAACGTAGATTTCTTGGCATATTCAAAGATTAACATCATTAAATTAATCTTCAGTGCTAGTTACCTTTAGTTATTTATTCAAGTACTTTAAATTTATATTTATCCATTTTTAATAATAATAACAAAGGACTGGTAATTATTTAAAAAATTAAAAATAATTAAGTTTCTTTAAAAATCTCTTCATTTAAAGGGAACAACATTATAATGTTTCATCTAAATCTTTGAAACCAAAAAATAAGCACTCTTGGTGAATTGCGCAAAAGAGTGAAAACTGGGTTAGTGTTTTTGGTAGGGCGCTTTAACTGCACGGTTTTTTGAGCCATTTTCTTATTTATATGTGTGTACATACACACGCACACACGTACTTGGTAATGATTAAATTATGAAATAAGAATTTGGTAGTATTTCTCTAATATAGTTATATATGTATACATAGAGATAACCAAAATGTAGTGAAATACAAGCTTAAATTATTGCTATATATTAATTACTAATTAATTATTATATATTAATTACTACTTAATTAATTATTACTTATTATATATTAATTAATAATAATAAATATGAATTTAATATGCAGGAGTAATTTTCTTTATAGAGATATTTGTGGTACAGATTTTTGAATGTGACTAAATTACATTGTCCTGCTTATATTATATTTTAATGTTGAAAACTGAAGTTTTAAAGTTAAAATTCTAAATATAATGTGTAAATTCAGTTTTGTATTGTATTCAGAGGATATTAATACATATATTCTCGTTGACATCTCTTTTCCAAACTGTATCCGATACTTATTACTTAAATTCTATTTTCCCTTATTCCGCCCATATAACAAAAAAAAAAAAAAACATTCATTATTTTCTCATGCATCTTAAATAAATTGTGAACAATGACTTACTATTGAATTTTTCCCGTATTTATTATTGATTTTTAATTAAATGGTTCATTATGACTTATTAATAGCTATATTTTTATGTATATGATTTGTGTGTTTCTTTAAATCATATTTTCGATTCAGCGATCCAAATGTGTTGTTATCATAGTTTTAATTAATTTTGATATGGCAAGAGTGGAAATTGGCATTTATTATTATAATGCTTCGTTGGTTTCGAACGACATTCATCGGAAAATGAAATATCCAAATAGTTTTCAACACATTAAAAGCCACTAAATGCTGAAAATCTGACAACCGGAACAGACCCAGCTGTCGCTGAATCAACATTGTATTTATATTTTACCGAACCCATTTCAGTTGAATTTCGTTCTCATAATAATTAGGTTTCATCGATTTCGTAATAAGACTAGTGAGATAAGCCTTAATAAATGGTTTATTACAATCATTATTATTAACTAAACCGACAGTTGAGACGTTAACATGGAAATGATAGTTGATAAAAAAAAAAAATCCATTTTTTCAGTTATTTTATAGAAAAGGGGGAGTGGAGTGGGTCAGTGGTAGAGCACTGAGTTGCCATGCCGGAAATCCTAGTTCAAATCCCGCTGTAGGCCATGATTTTTATTTAGTCTGTTTGCAGCAGGAGATGGATCATAAGGATCTAGGACCCTCCTGGGGCTCACCCAGCCTCTATAAAATATTTTAAAAATAAGGGAGAAAATCTGGCGGTTGAGCGTGACCTAGGACAAATCACCGCCTTGCAAAACCGTTGTCCATGAAACAGTACAGTCCCTACCATGTACTGAACCCCAGACAAATTGTAGTGGTACAGAATTTTTTTTTTTTTTTTTATAGAAAAGGTAGGAATTAATCATGCTGCTAACAGGATAAAAAGAGGAGTAATTAAAAACTAAGTGTGGTTTAGTTACTTTGAACTGAGGTTCAGTTGTTAGAGCAGTTTTTTGCATCTCCTAAAATAATCCTTTTGTGACTTAGTACCTCTTCCGTACCGACGCTTCAACATTGATAAGCATTTAATAACTTAACCAATGATTATAAATAAATACATTATTAAAAATACATCCTATCTATGTAAAACAATATATATTAGATGCGCTAGATAAATCGCATACACTGTCAAAAAGGGGAAATTAGAATACCTAGACCACATCATTCGAAATGACAGCTATCGTCTACTGCAGCAGTTAATGGAAGGAGAGATAGATAGTAACCAGGAAGGAGCAGGCACTCCTGGCTGCAAAATTTAAGGCAATGTTGCCACTTAATTTAACAGATGCCTGCCATGGATAAACATATCAAGTGTCCACAAATAATTAATTGTTCAATAAATCCAACTAAGACCAATAATTAAGGCTTTAGACTTAATGCTGACCAATAAACTTTAACCATGACATAAATTATTTTCCGAAATTTCCTTATTAATCAAATAATGGCATCACTAAGTCCATTATATTTTTTCAGTAATCTATTAAAAAGAAAATTATCTATTAAAAACCTTTGTCATTGCAACTAAATGTGAATTTAAGTTAGAACAATAGTATATTGGGCTAAGAGCCGTGGATTAGTGAGGTTGCTTTGAAGTCCTAAGAAGCTTAGCAGCTCAACTCCCCATTCGATTATAGGAGTTATCTCAACGCACAAGTTTAGGGCAGGCTAGGTTTTGATCTCGGGGCCCTCAGCCTGGATAAGTACCTTTAAGGATCTGGATAGATTCCGGGATAAAAATTATACTCAGAAAGAAGAACATGTTTAAAAAGTAATAAAATTGTCAAAAAGTAATAAACATTTATTCATTTATAATGACTAAATAAAGCTTCTTAAGATTCTAAATTTTGTAATGGCCCTTCTCCCTGAAAATATTAATGGGCTCAAAAGGTTCGTGGACCGAAAAATAGCAGAAGCAATAAGCCAGTTACAAAAAAAAATAAGGGACCCAAAATACAATATATTTTCCAAAATTATATATATATATATATATATATACATACACATGCAAATAATATTCATACATCAAATAATTATATAATTTCTGATACGAGCCTGAAACAATAGTCTGGAGAGAGGGAGGCAGTGAGGTACTTCCTAGCTGAGATCAGAGATAAGAGTGACGAGCTTAAGAAAAAACTGTTGTGTGCCTAATTACCCCCTCTCTTCTCCTTGACTTCGTCCGACCAATGACAATTCGTTATTTAATCAACATTGAAATAATCGCAGATCCAACATTAAAAACATCGCAGGTCAATGTTACAATTGTTAATGGTTAAATCTATAATAATTCTTATAAGTTATAAGTTCATAATAAATCTTTAATAATTCATACAGATCACCACAATTTACAGACATCAACTTCACTAAGACTCCAGCAAACTAACAGTTCGTACGAATAGGATCATAACTGACGTTTGGGTTCAAAAACGGGTAACTTCAGAATTTCAAAAATTGATTTAATTGACACTTTCCGCTAGTTCAGACAAGGAATATTTCTAATACTGTGAGGAATAGGGAGGCAAAATTAGGTGTTTTGTATTGTTAGTACTAAAGTAACTTGACTAAACCAGTGAAAAATGTGAACAAGTCAATAATTAAAATTCCAGCATTATCCGCTTTTGATCCCGCCTATATCATATGGTATAACAGTTATCTTCGTCAGCAGAGTTTTTATTTTACAAAAAAAAATTAAATTATATCAAAATATTCGCGGAAATTCACGGACCCCTCAAATTTAAATATTGCTAAAACTCAGTAGATAGTCTAAGGTATAGATGAAATAAATTATATATAATAACTATTTTTCAATCTTTCGTTACACTATCAGTTTGATAATAATAACTGAGTTCATGCTCTGCAATCCTGCATCTCCTAAATTCAGCAAGTTTGTTTGTTTGTTTATTTAACGTCACTTTTTGCTGCTATGGCTAATCGGACGATGCTACAGTGGGAGCTCTAAATTTTGCCTATCCAGGTTTAATTAGGATAGGGATTTTTAACGAGTACCTGACATCGTACAGGCTCGGGACCCCCGTTTAACGTCCTTTCCGAAGGACGGCGTAACTAAGGATTTTTTACTCCCTTTAAAAAATCCTAGGGTCTCCTGCCGGGCTACGAACCCGCGATCTTGGGCTTAGTAGTTTGTTACGCTAACCACTAGACCACAAGTGACCTTCCTAAATTCAGCATCTTCAACCTCTTTCGGGCCGAATATTAATGTAAATATTGGTAACCAGTTCAATGTCTTATTTTAAAACATCTACAGAGGTTGTTCATCCTTCAACGTTAATGGTCATGTTTTCATAAAGAACGGACGGAAGGATAATAGTTTTAGAAATTCTAATTTTCAGAAAAAAATACTGATTAATGGTTTTGTTTATTCATTAAACGCCACTTCTTGCTGCTAAAGCTAATCAGGCAATGACGCAGAGGGAGTCCTAAATTTTGTATATCCAGGTATTATTAGGATAGGGTTCTTTAACGAGTGCCTACCTTCGAAGAGGCTCGTTACCCACATTTTACGTCCTTTCCGAGGAAAGGCACTACCATAGAATTTTTAGTCCTTTTAAAAAGTCCTAAGGCCACCTACCAGGCTGCGAACCCTCGATCTTGGGCTTAGTAGGTTGTTATGCTAACTACTAGAAATCGAAACCACGGGTGGCCCCTACAATATTTTAAAATAAGGCTCCTGTTTAGCCGCGGACCTAGACTACCCGTCAGATGGAACGAACCGATCCTTGCCTCTAAAATCGGGAATACTGTACCGCCAAAATTAAGGAGACGGGAGAGCGACGCTATTGAGTCACTCACTTGCTGTTAGATCGCCGAGCGGGACTGTTCTACCAGACCTTCGCAGCTACGACCATCGCACACTGCCGCTTATCAATCAGCTTTCAAGCCGCTATCCCTATGAGAACGTCCAGAGGTCTTAAAGTTTGTTACTCGCCAGAAGCTATGCTGAGATGATAATTGGGTATACATCACACAAATTGTAAGTACCATTTCATTATCATTAGGCCTCAAATCGTCAACTAATTCTTCTCCTGATGATCAACTTATTACATGGTACCAACCGGACAGTTCAAGTTAATTAATGATATCATACTCATTGCTCCTTCATGCCGTGATCACTGGCGAAGATAATAATAATTCGCACATCTTCGCGCCTTATTGAAATCTTCATTATAACGTTTAAGTCCATTTTGTTGTTATTATATCTCTGGCCATTATGCTAGCATGGAGCATTTCTGTTATTGTTAATTATCGCTCCCATTCATGTTAATCATTTTTTTTCTTTTTTTGTCTTAAATTACTTCTGTTCATTAGATCGCTAAGTTCCATGTTTAGTCTTAAGTTATTCTTGTAGAAGCTCTTATTAATTTTTATCCTTCTCTTACATGTATATTTAATAGTATTTAAGAAAAGATATCTCGCATGTTATTCAAATTAATAAATCAAACGCTATGTTAATATCTGAGATTTCATTCAAATTCCCGCAGTACTCCCATTTGCTTCCTATTAAATTTCATTCAGTCTAATCACTCCTAAACAGCACCTATAAAACGTAAAGCCTAGATCAGTTTAAGTCAAGATAGAAAAAGAAGAAGTACTTAAAGATAATTTCTTAGCTTACAAGTGGCTAACAAGAGGAGAGCAGATGAACGGTAAAAAGTGGGTGAGGACAGAGAGGATCCAGAAAAATCTGAGCTGTGGCGGTACGAGGTAAGATACGAGATCCATTGTAAGCTTGATATATGGCATCGCTTCTCAGGGGCTCAACCCCAAATAGGCCCCCCATCTCTTCTCTGCCTCAGCGTCCTCTGCAATCTCCAGTACTTCTACATGTCTGCTATGTTTAATAGTACAAAGGATATAATACTAGTTGGTACACTTATTATATCCAATTCATTGCTACTTGTATTTTATTGCATTCCAGGTTCAAGATAACATCAATTATTTACTTATAGTAATATTTTAACACGAGATAATAGTATATCGATAAATAAATAAAATATTAACTATACTATGGATAAATCCATGCTTCTTTAATTGTAATATTAATCAAAATACTATTGTTGTATTTTATAATAAAAACGGTCACCTGTGGTCTATTGGTTAGTGTAACGAACTACTAAACCCAAGATCGCGGGTTCGTAGCCCAGCAGGTGGCCCTAGGATTTTTTTAAGGGAGTAAAAATCCTTACTTACGCCGTCCTTCGGAAGGGACGTTAAACGGGGCTCCCGAGCCTGTACGATGTCAGGTACTCGTTAAAAATCCCTATCCTAATTAAACCTGGATAGGCAAAATTTAGAGCTCCCACTGTAGCATCGTCCGATTAGCCATAGCAACATAAAGTGACGTTAAATGAACAAACAAACTATTGTTGTTTTTTTGCATAGAAATTATACCAATTTATTTTTTTCTCTTTATATTTGCATCCACCCCTTTCTCGTAAAAACAATTGAAAATCAGCAGATTGGATATCAGAAAAATAAAAACAAAATGGTATGAGAGGCATCAAGAAGAACACAGCGGTACTTCACCCTTGGCTTGATTTCATTTCCTTGTATAATAGATCCCTCATCCACGTTCTTTTAAGTGTCCTCCTGGTGTTTATCAGGAATGAGAGCTATTTGTTCTATTAATGGGTTTGGAATTTGTAGTTTCGTTTAGTATTTCTTGAAAGACAAATTCCGTATGTTTGTATATTCAACCTTTGGTACTTTTAAGTCCGTATGCAAGGTGCTGTTATAGACATACCAAAGTGTTTCTGTGATAGTCTGAGTACTTTTGATGGGAAAGTTTGTAGTCGTTTTCTGTGAGTCTGTTTAGCAATGCCATAAATTTGGCACACTTACCTACATTCAAAATGCAGTCTAATGAAAGACTCTGATATAAACCTATTCATAAAAAAATAAATAACCATATACATTAATGAAGGTATTAAATAAATAGGAATAACTCCGTTGAGGATCAAATGTGGATAATTCTGAACTTTTAAAAATTGAATTGTTCACATTTTCAGCTAGTTTAGTAAAGCAATACTTTATGATACCGAAACTTTCATCCACTTTTAATCCTAAATGCTTCATAAATACCCATCGGCAAGAAAAAAAGAAAAAGAACTGTACATCTACAACCCATGAAGGGTCTGGGATTCAGTACATGTTAAAGACTGTACTGTTTCTTAGACAACTATTGTGCTGGGAGGTGATTTGTCTAGGATCGAGCTCAACGGCTAGATTTTCCATATTTTTTGGGTACCTACTTTATAGAGGCTGTGTCAGATTGAAGACGGTTATAATATCCATCTTCGGTCACTAACAGATTAAATAAAAATATGCCAGCGAGTGGGATTTGAGCCCAGGACTTTTGGTATTGCAACTAAGCGCTTAATCGCTGAGCCACTCCGCTCCATCAACTCTTCAGCAAAAAAATATCAGACATCAATATACATCCGCAAAACAAAATAAATACAAAAATAACCAATGTGACCCATGAATGATCGATTCATTCATCAATTCTTTTGTTCTGGAATTTTCTTCCACCAAAGCTCGAAGAAAATAGTCATCAAGGGCAGAACTTCTTCCACTTCAAGGCTCAAGTCTTGTATTGAACTCTCTGAAATCACAATAATGCACTCCCTTATACTGCCTTCACCCCTGGCTTTCCAACACGTTCCAGACGATTTTAAACTCGTAAAACAAAATTATGGAAAAATAAAATCAGCTCTAAGATTATAGAGAGAAGTTAGGAGCTAGAAGAGTAGATAGTTTATAGTACAGAAGAGAGTAGTTTCTAATTTAGATATGGTCCACAGTCAATAAGTTGTAATGACAGTCAATAGCAATAAGTAACCTAGTTCGTTCATAAGAATGTCTGTTAAGGCGTGATTAGACTGAATGATTTAATAGGAAGCAAATGGAAGTTCCACGGGAATTTGAATGAAATCTCAGATATTAACAAAGCGTTTGATTTATTAATCTAAATAACATGCGAGATTTTCTTTAATACTATTAAATATACATGTAAAAGAAAGGATAAAATTAAATAATAGCGTCTACAAGAATAACTTAAAACTAAACATGCAACTTAGCGATCTAATGAACAAATTAATTTTTAAACAAAAAAAAAGAAGAACAAATGATTAACATGAATTGGAGCGATAATTACCAATAACAGAAATGCTCCATGCTAGGCATAATGGCCAAAGATATAATAACTACAAAATGAAATTGAACGTTGTAATGCAGATTTCAATAAGGCGCGAAGATGTGCGAATTACTATTATCTTCGCCAGTGATCACGGCATGACGGAACAATGAGTATGATTTCATTAATTAACTTAAACTTTCCGGTTGGTACCATGTGATACGTTGATCATCAGGAGAAAAATTAGTTGACAATTTGAGGCCTTATGATAACGAAATGTGACTTACAATTTGCGTGATGTATACTAAATTATCATCATCTCAGCATAGCTTCTGGCGAGTAACCAACTTTAAGACCTCTGGACGTTCTCATATGAAGAGCGGCTTGAAAGTGGAGTGTGCGATGGTCGTAGCTGCGAAGGTCTGGAACTGCTCCGCTCGGCGATCTAATAACAAGTGAAGTGACTCAATAGCGTCGCTCCCCTCTCCTAGGTTTTGGCGGTACAGTACATTTTTCGATTTTAGAGGCAATGATCAGTCCGTTCCATCTGGCGGGCAGTCCAGGTCCGCGACTAAACAATGTCTCTGGTATATACATTTTATAAATGCTTAATATTTCAATAAATCTAAATATTTCTTATTAGTCGTTGACGGCTTGTTAACTTTCGTTAACCGTCGTAAAATCGAACTGTCCCAGGTAAGTAGTTTTCCCCTGTAAAAGTGAGTTTAGTCAAATAAAAAAAAAAATGCATTTTAGGGAGATAATTGATCTATGGACATTGATGGGTAATTAATTATTGAAGAGTAATAACAGTGCAATTAAACATGTCTATTGCTTCCCTGCTAATTGCTAATGCCGTGGATAGACGGCTCTACCTGTCAGTTCTGTCCTCGTCCGATCATCAATGGAACGCTGGATCTGCTCTAGATACCTACCATTATAGTTATCACAGCTCTATTAGTTATCTTAGAACCAATTATCAACTATCGATAAAATTCTCTTAAGTAATAATTTAAAATTTTTATTTAATAGGATGAAGTGGGAATAATTTGAGTAATAATTTTAAATTGATATTTAATAGGACGAAGTGATAACAATACGCGAAAAAAAGCCTTATTCGCTGTTTTTTCTTTTAGTATTTTAGTGAAGTTGGTATATACATTTCGCAAATTCAGGTATCATAATATAGGTGTTTGTCTAACTACAGAAATTAACGTTGAAGAAGACAACGTGCAGCACATCTGACAGTCCAAACAGATTTATCAAATAGTGACAGCAACTTTGTTCCATGATGCGTTACTAACAGTTCCACAAGTGATGGGCTGGTTCGTTTTCCCCAGCATTTTAGAGACTTAAGCATTAAATTCGGTTTCCAAAGCATTGTTTTGGGGAATTTAATGCACCCTATTTATAATTTTTAATTATATTTTTGAGTATTAAACCACTGTTACTGATTAAAATTATTTTTTTTAGTTTTTAAGTAAATATTATTGTAACCAATATTCTTCTTTGGATTCTTCCTCCTTTTTTTACCAGGCCATACATCTACCATCATATGATCCTTAGAAATCGCACACAGGTCGGAGAGCTTTGGTTTTCTGGTTGTTCTTTCAGCACACCTACTTCTAGTTCTTTTTAGCTATCCTACTGGATACGCATTTTTCACAGTATACTACTGCATAAACAACCCGGTAAATCTTATAATATTCCCTTTGAAAATAAGTGACTAATTTTTTTTTTATTTAAATAAGATTTTCATGAATATATCTAGTTAAGGTCATCAGAGCGCTCTCTACAAAATATGATCTGTCGAGACTTTATTGTACCTAAAATTTCAATTTTAAATTAAATCACCTCAGCTATACCACGAGAGAATATCTCATGAGTAAGTCGGTAATTTTTAGACATTACTGGAAAAAAAATTTCACAGCCGCTGAAGCAACTCGTGAAATATTAAATAGGAAGGGGAATGTGTCCTTGACCAGCACGCTGCACGGCATTGGTTCGAAAAATTTAGCAGTAGAAATACGACGTTGGAAAGGAAGAAGGGCGCTGGGCGACCATTTATGGATATTGATGAGGTTCTGAAGGAAGCTGTTGAGTCAAATCTGTCCACAAGTACTCGTGCACTTGCCAGGGAGTGTTATTTCTTCCATCAAAGAAAAAATAATACAAATATTTGGTTAAAAAACGGACGACTAGTGGTTAGCATAAAAAACAACTAAACCCAAGATCGCGGGTTCGTAGCCCGGCAGGTGGCCCGGTGGTTTTTAAAGGGGGTTTTTAAAAAATCCCTATCCTAATTAAACCTGGATAGGCAAAATATAGAGCTACCACTGTAGCATCGTCCAATTAGTCGCATCGTCCACTGCAAGCCATAGTCGCATAAAGTGTCTTTAAATGAACAAACATCTATTAGTAAATTGATATTGGTGAAAATAATTATACAATATACATGCATTATAGATGAATCCTATGCTACTAAACTAAAATAACGACTCTTGACAATGAACCGTTGGGCTGAAATTGTGCCAACTGGACATGTTGACCTTGTTC
This sequence comes from Arma custos, assembly GCA_037127475.1. Taxonomy (NCBI): domain Eukaryota; kingdom Metazoa; phylum Arthropoda; class Insecta; order Hemiptera; family Pentatomidae; genus Arma; species Arma custos. The sequence continues at coordinate 7,196,870 of CM073763.1, forward strand.
TTGTCTCTGGCACATTTCCTTCTTACATTAGTCAGGCCATTGAATGATTATTCTTGGTCTAATTTAAATATATTATCATTGATCAAGCTGTGAATGGTGAGCTCTCAAAGTAAAACGGTGATTTTGAATTAATCATGGGTGTACCTTGAAGAATTATTTTAACAAAATATTTGTATACGTGAAATTTTTACTTCTTACTACTATGGAAAGCTTAAAAACCCGTTGTCAGTTGATAGATCGTAGATGAAAAGTATCAGTTACAAGTACCCGTTACAGTTACGAAACAGGAGTAATTCGTGAATAATACTATCAGTATAAACCCATCTCTTGTAACATGTACAAATAAGATATTAAAACCACTATTGCTACCTAAAAATAAATAGGATTTATTAAATATTCAACGCTTCCTTACAGAATATTTGATTTCGCGTAAATAAAAAGTGGGTACCTGCAATTCATGGATTAAGATACTACATGATAAAATTAAATACCTTAGGGTAATGGTGATTAGGAAAAGTAATAGAAACTAGTAAGGTAACACGGAGTAAGAGGATCTTAAGCGTGTTTCGCTCGAAATATCATCATAAATTCTCAAGCGCTCATAAGTTCTAATGCTTCTTGAGATCAGAAGTAAGAAAATTTTCCCTTATTTCAGATCTAAGTTCCTGTATAATATTATTTTAACTATGTTTATTAATATTTGAACTTATACGTAAGTGCGAATGCAAGTTTATTAATATTTGTTTGTTACCATAAAAAATAAATAAAAAAGTAAAACAAATACAACTTTAATTCCATTCATTGAAAGTATTTTGAATTTAAATTAAACCCACTGTAAAGTGGGTTACCTTCATTGAGGGAAAAATCTGGATGTTGAACGTGATTACCCAATAGCACAATTATTATCCGAGAAGCGGTACAGTATCCACCACGTACTGAACCAAAGACCGTTTATTGACTGTACTGGTTCAGTTTTTTAAGCTTATTGGTGATAAGAAAACAGTCATAAAATAATAAATAAATACTTCCCTAAATTTAATACCACCTTTTATATTTCACATCAGTGGTAGATTATGCATTGATTATTTTGAAGTTCTGTTTTAAATGAGTTTATATGATTTACTTTACATTGTAATTTTTCAAATTTTATTTAATGAAAATGAAAATAAATTTATTTGATACCATTTAAATTATCTCATCGAATAATGAAAAAAAAATCAACCTTTATTTATATACTGTATATTTATACTCGCTGAAAAACAAGCAGTTAATAATTATTCAATCAATTTTATTGAATAAAAACATAACTGGTCTAATAACCTGATGAGTGTTAATTGCGTATTAATTGTGTTGTTAAATGAAAATCTTAACATTAAATGGCTCTCAAGGCATGAGTCCTGAACTCATATATTTATTTATTTGTTATATTTATCTCATCGCAATTTATTATGATAAAGGGAGATATCAAATTGTGTATTTTGATTTTTGTATCAGTAATCAAATCCCGATATAACAACCGATGTTACTTACTGTGAACGATATTAATATTTTTTATAAACTTTTTTTTTTATAAAAATTTTTTCTGCTATTTATGGTGCTGCTTGCAGGCCTGAATTGTGGCGTCACACGAGAAATCTAAATGCTGTTAGATTGAGGACAGCGTTGTAGTAATACAACAGAAGGATTGAACAACATTTATTCTCCTTCCAAACGCGTGTTGTTAGTTGGCTTTTCAAAAAACTAGTTTAAAAGTGCCTCATTACTGCCATTGTTACCTTATTTACCGTTATCAATGTTTGATTACTTATTGTTGCTATTGACTAGTTAATGTTTTTACATCTGGATTCATATTGAGTTTTTTCAATTGACATAACTAATTTAAAGAATAAAACGTGATTAAAATCTTGCTGTTTTGTTTATTTATATGTTATCTCCAAGCAAACACATAAGATCTAAAAGAAATAGGTCAAGATTGTAATAAAGAAGTAGGGCAAACAATCACGTTCTTGTTTTCCATAGGCTGCATATATTTAAAATAAACAATATTAGAACATCAAGATACAAATAGATATATTGTAAACGGTATTAGGGCACCTACAAAAGTAGGGAGTATAAGACTCCTTAGGGATCAAGAAACATTAAGACAAGTCCCTGGAAGTAAGACCCATGCGGGTTGTAGGGGCTTCGATTTCGAAAAAATATTCAGGTAGGTTTAGGGTAAAAAAAAAAACCTTAAAAAAAAAAAAACCTCGAATTTAAAAACTGAGTTTCAACGCGGTGTGATATTATACAGAACAGAAATTAAAATTTAAGTTGTAATATTTTTATTAAAACAGGCAGTCCAGGATTAGTTTAATTTGCAGAGTTTTTCTCACACAACGCTATGGATGACCTTATGCTCCTACAACATGCACGATTAACTACTATCCGTTTAGGAAATTGATTTCAGTCGTCTCACAGCTCTTACAATGTGTGTTTCTTTGGTGGCAGAAAAAAATAAAAAATTGAACATTACGACGACCTCTAACGAGTCTTGCGTTCAGTATTGTCAAATGCTTGGACTATCTTACTAATATTATAAATGTGAAAGTTTGTATGTTTGTCTCTCTTTCACGCAACAACTACTGAACGGATTTGGATGAAACTTTACAGTAATATAGGTTATACATCAGAATAACACATAGGCTATAGCAAGCGCGGATTTATAGGGGAGGCACGGGGGCACGTGCCCCCCCCGACTGTTTTATAGGTACTGTGGAGAATCCACTATATTACATAATTAAAGGAAAATCACATGATCATAATTGTTAAAATAACAGAAATAATATGTGTGAAACTATTTGTTTGAATATCCTACTAATCTTACTAATATTACAAATGTGAAAGTTTGTATGTTTGTCTCTCCTTCACGCAAAAACTACAGAACGGATTTAGATAAAACTTTACAGTAATATAGGTTATACATCAGAATAACACATGGGCTATAGCAAGGGCGGATTTAGGAGGGGGGCACGGGAGCACGTGCCCCTCCTCAGACAGTTTTTTAGGTACTGTGGAGAATCCATTATAGTACCATAATTAAAGGCAAATCAGGAACTTAGCATCTTGAAATTTGCAGTAAGGTTCTTTGTATAATTTAAGGAAGAAATTCGTATGATTCCACCCCCAAGTGTCCTCCTCAATATAATAAGGGTTCAAAGGTTGTATGGAATCAGTCATTTTTGGAGTTAGACATCTGAAATTTTGGATGTACGAGTAACTTATAGTTACAAAACAAATTAAATTATTTATTTAAAATGATCTGTCACGTACCTTTATGTGGCAGACCAAATTCCATGCGAGCGAAGCCGCGGGCAAATGCTAGTTCTGTTTATAAGACAACCATTGAGCTGGGATGTGCTTTTTCCGAGATGTCGCCAAATCACCTGAGGAAATACTGTAAGGTAAAAGGTTTTCCGTCTTGTTTGGGTACTCAAGGATGGTCTCCAGGTTTCAAAGGATATATCCCCGGAAATGGATATATTAAATAAATTACCTGCTGAAGCCGGATTGAAACCGGACGCTGGGACATAGTAACTCAGCGCCCTACCACTTAGCCACTATCTTGTTGTCAAAGTTTCTTTTAATTTATTATTTCAGATATAAAATAAGGAATAAACTTATGGTACATCCTGATAGTTATGTTTTCTTTTGTTTTTTGCAGATGTAACTCCACCGATGGTGACTTCCTGAGGGTCTACCTGGAGGCGGCGGGGGGCGTCAACGAGCTGACCCCCTGGACTGGGCTCCTCTGCGGCCGCCACCCCAGGACCCTCTACAGCTCCGGGCCGCTTCTTGTCCTCGAGCTCCACACTTCGCCCCACCAGAGGAACTCCTCCGGTTTCCTCGGCACCTTCCGCTTCTTGCCGACAGGTAAGCTCCTTAAAATTGGAAGAAACTACTTTTATATGTTAAGATATTTACAAAACCACATTTAGTGCTATGGTTACTAGAAATTATGTTAAACTATCTTAGTAAAGTTCTTAATTTATTGTATAAGATGATCTACGCGGAGGTCAGAGAAACTTCACAAACAGTAAATGTTATTTATTGCAAGGAAATGTTTTTCTCCACATTTGTTTCCTTTTTTTTTTTTTTTTTTTAAAGGATTTTCTTCACAAATGAAGGTTTCCTCATCCAAATTCTTCTTTCAGCCTTCTCTTCCATTCGTCCCTGTCAAGCGCATCCTCCTCCGTCATTCCATGCCCAGCCAAGCTTTCTTCCACTTTAGCTTTCCATTGGGTTCGAGGCCTTCCTCTCTTCCTCCTTCCCTCGGCCTCCCACTCCATACCAATTTCGGGATCCGCTTACTGTCCATCCGTTTCACATGACCAAACCATTTCAATCTTCTTTCTTCGATGACCTCTAGTATGTTCTTGTTAACTTCCATTCTTTCCCTGATGTCGCTATTTTTGACATGTTCCACTCTTGATATTCGGGCAGATCTTCTCCAGAAGTCCATGTCTACTGATAACAACCTTCTTTCCTGAACTCTATTGAGGGCCCAGGTTTCAGAACCGTAGATCATTATACTTTGGACCACAGCACTATATATCAGTTTCTTCGTCCGTCCCAGTATATTATTACTCCATAGGAGAGAGTTTAACATGCCAACTGCTTTCCTACCATTCGTTATTCTTTTTTCTACTTCCGCATTTGTGGTCCCTCCGCTTTCCAGTATGGACCCCAAATAGCAAAACTGCTCCACTCTGTCCAAGCTCCCAATAGTTGGGTCGTCTGCTTCGCTCCTATCTGTGCACATATACTTAGTTTTAGTATAGTTGACATTTAATCCCCACTGGTTGTATTGGTCTACCGCTTTTCTAAACATGTAATTCGCATCTTCTTCATCCTGGGCAATAATCACTTGGTCATCAGCAAATAGTAGATGGTATAAGTGAAAGCCGTTTATGGGTATACCCATCGGATTACATTTTTTGTTCCAACTTTCCAAGCAACCATCGATGAAAATCTTAAACAAGGTAGGGGACATGCAGCACCCTTGAAGAAGGCCTCTATGTGAAGGATGAAGCACCCTATTGGGGAAATCCTCTGGTAGGAAACTCCCAAGGGGGAACTCCCAATTTTTACTTGGCACTTATTATTTTTATATATTTCTTTTATGATTTTTATAATTTCATTATTTATGCCTGCCATTTCCAGAGCTCTCCATAATAGTTTTCGAGGGATGCTGTCATACGCCTTTTCCAGATCTATGAATACCATATCTAGTCTTCTTGCTTTCGCTGTTTGCTTTTCTAGTAGTTGTCGAAGAGTAAATATGTGATCAATGCAAGATTTTCCCGTTGTGAATCCACATTGCTCCTCAATTTGTTTCTCCAAGTTTTTATCAAATCTTATTTAACAAGATACGGTACTTATTCCGCGAGTAGCAAGCTCGGTAATAGGGATAGTTTATGTCAGATCAAGTGAAATACAATGACATAAGAAACATAACCTTGCCAATATATACTTATTTTGATATTAGAATCTAGGATAATACCCTGCTCCTTTTTACATAACCAGTAACACTACAACACATGAAGTCTAAGGTTTAGTAGCTGGTCCTATTTCTTTGACAACGGTTATGCAGGGACTTGATTTGTCCTAGATCATGTTCAACCACCAGATTTTAAGTATCCACATTGCAGAGATTGGTTGAGCCCAAGTAGGGGTTCATCCCATGCTGCTAACAGAAAAATAAAATCTGTCAGCAGCCAGATTTGATTCGAGGATATTCAGCACTATAACTAAGGTTGTGGATTCCTATTACTTTCGTTAAGTTATTTATTGGAATGGTAATTTTGATGTTCATTTACTGCCTCAGCAAGAAACTGGGGCAATCCAGTACTGGCCATTTAATAAACTTTGCAATACTCACAATACGATAAAGATTATTTATCTTCTCTTCGGAACAAATTGTAGTTTATCTACCGACTGTTCATTTTATGACATTTTACTCTAAATCTGGGGTTGGAACCCTTTTTTGGCCGCGGGACAAAATCAACCAAAATTTTTGAAGTGAAAATAGGTCCGGGCCAGAGTTATTTTCTTATTCAAACAGACTTTTAGTAAATAATAAGAGATATTATATTAAGAAAATTATTAAAAACATAGTTGGATGAACATTATTTATTTATAAATGTTCTGTTCGATATCGATGATAATGTTTTATAATTTATTTGTTCTGGAATTATTATTTTCACCTGCGCAATTGCGCATCCAGCAAGTTTGATCCAAGTGTTTTTCTCCTTACTTTTCTGAATGAACATCGAATTTTGGAATAAAAATATGTACAGTTGAGTAGGTCTCTTGGCCAATGTCTTTTTAAAGTCTAGTTAACAGGGAGCAACAAAGCGGAAGAATGAGTGGATTTGGTTGATTTTGTGTCGATGAGTGGAATGTTATGAATATATGATTTTATAGAGGGAATGTTCATGTCTTTGTGTATGCTGTGATTCGAAATATACCATGGTGCATGCCCAATTTTTCTGAGAATTTTGTACTATGTTGTTTGATCTTGTGTATGTGCACTAGATTTGCTGAATCCCAAACTTCTGCTCCTTATCTCCAAATAGGTTTTGGTATGCTTTTATAGGTAAGTCGTTTGTTTCCTAAGTCAAGTGAAGATCTGTAGTCCTAAAGGTGTGATAGTTGTTTTTAGCGTCTTGTCTTTTTAATTTTTTAGGTACGTTCCATGTCTTAGGCCTATGTAACGTACATAGTTTTATGAAGGTACTTAATTTGCCGTTGTCAATTTCGACTGCTGAACACGAAGCTTTGCGTATTTAATTTATTTTTTTATAATAGGACATTTTAAATTATCAAATCTAAATCATATCGATCAGAAAGCGTAAAATTTCAGCGATGGAATGGTATAAACATTCTTATCTTGAAACGTGATAAAAGCGTGATCATTTAAAAATATCTATTCCATGGAAAGATATTGAACGAAGACCTCCACAATAGCTTGGCGTCTCATTGTTGAAGGGAATTGGTAGAGAATGAAGAGAGTTTAATTTAGACTATCCTGTGAGTGGGCTATTGTAGTTAGATCAGTGAGAAGTTCAGTTCAATTAGTAGACGCTTGTCAATCCTTGGACGGACTGTACCGTACAAATGCTCATTCAGTCCGACATTGGACTGAATCTTGAATTGCATCCCGCTGTATACCCTTTAAAATACGCTGAATCTATCTATTTGCCCCAAGCAAGTTTTACGATGAGCACATCATTATCGTACAGTCAATTTTGTTATCAATATTTAATATTAAATGTAAAGGTTGTTGTCGACGCCGACATCTTGAAACAGAATTGTTTTGTTTTGCCTACGTATCCTAAAATAATTTGATTTGCAATATTCATGAAATATAAAATTGTAAGTTTTTTTTAAAAATCAATGTTCTAATTTCACACTTACCCTAACCTGCTGCCTCCAGCCAATTCATTTCTCCTCGACGGCCCGTGTTCAAACTTTCACTTATCGAAAGGCAGAACGGCCGCCACATTCCATTCCGAAATTTGGCTCAATTATGGGACTCTCTTTTTTTGTCAATTTTAAGTTTTCAAGATTATTTGTCCGAATTTTTGGAATTTCTTTGAACTTCAAAACTATATTTTTTAATAATGAAAAGTAAAAAAGAGACCTTACATAAATGTTAAGACCGTGGAAAAATTCCAACGAAAAGCCTTAAGTCTCCAAACTAAAACAGAAATAGAACTATCTGTCCTATATATAGATATTTCTATTTCTGTTTTAGTTTGGAGACTTAAGGCTTTTCGTTGGAATTTTTCCACGGTCTTAATATATTTTTTAATTTCATATGTATACTATTCATTATAAATGAGGCGCTCAGGATCAAAACTGAATTGCCCCAAAATAAAATAAAAATTACTAATTCACATTTCTCGCTAGGTTGGTCAAACATGATACTTTACCGCCTTATTCCTCATGGTTTAGTCCGGTTCTGAAGGAACTTCTAGTTTAGTCGGGAACCTGAAGTTTCGTTATCTGCTCATGATCTCACATATTTTGTTCTCAACACTGTATTACAAATTTTTTGGTAAAGTACCTCCATATTTAAATAACAATATCATCATTAGTCATTTATTAAAAAACCTATAGGCAGTCCAATTAAATTAAATCGAGAAATCAAAATTTTTACAACCACCAAAGACCAGTCTTGGCAATTATGAGGTTCATATATTTTTCCGGTAGGCGATATAAACCACGAAGATCTATGGCTGCGCAAAATCTTCGTGCACACATATATCTCTTGCAGGAAGGTTTTTAGGAAGTGACAAAATCTCAAGTTGTTATGCAGCATGGTTCCCATGGCGCAGCTCCAGACTGTCTATGGCTCCATAACTAGTCACGTTGGGGCGATTTCATCTGCGTCCATTCCAGCGACGTAACCTAAGGATCATGGACAATGACTAATTAGTCTATATACAAGGATCATGCTATCTCAGTGTTTGCAGGAACACGAAGACCTTTCTGAAGTACACCGTCTCTGGAAAAACTTCCAGGCAATGTTTGAATCCTGGAAAATCACAACGTGATATCTAATAGAAGTACACGTTGCAGCATTATTACTCCTACGTCCGTGAGTGATCTCTATCAGGCTTGCGAGTACCGCATACCCGAGAGACGGGGAGATGTTTAAGAAATATCAGGATTCGAGCACACAATTAACTACTGCATCTTTCCAAGTGCATTTACCCGATCCGATACCCGTAATCCCTCGTATTTTAGTTAATTGGCTCTAATTATTTTAATGTAAGACAAATTATGACTTATCTTGTCGGATGAAGAATTTATAAATCTTAAGATTAAGCTATACAAGTATAAATATAAATAAAATCTTCCGAAATAAATAAAAAATATATAAGATACATATTTCTGTATAAAAATGTTGTCACTAATAATTTATCTTATAATTATGAATAAGCACATTTAAAGTTTTTTTTTACAAGGTATTAGGTAATTTTATGGCATTATTAATAAAAAAATAAGTTAACATAACCTTACATTCAGTCTACAACAATTTCCAGCTCCGTATAATATATAAATAATATTACAAATGTTTGGAGAAGATACTGGAACAAGATTAGGATCGGCTTGTTGATATCTGGAACAGAGAACTAATTCGGAGGACGGGCCATGAACAAGGAAAATCCTTTCAGTTATCCCCCCTCTCCCCCCGCGCTTATCCTTAGGGAAATTAAACAGTCCCCACCTCCTAGGGCAGTCTGTTTTCTATCCCGTAGTTCTCCGGCCAACATGAAACTCTTCTATCGGGTCACAACTGTGAATGACTTGAAACGCATAGACTAAAATTTATGAAAAAATATGCATAAGATTTAATAATATTAGATAATTACACGATAAATAAATATAAATGACCAACCATATTCCTAGACAAAAACTAATTTCCGGGCTAGAGTAGTGTTGTCGGCAGGGCTCTATGGATTCATCAGGAGCTTGTTTCCAATTATCACGTTAACTTGTTGTTTTTTCTTACATTAAACAATAAATTTTAGAGAAGAGTTGGTCGACTGTATCTTCTAATTTAAGGAAGAAATAGTTGGGGGTGCAGTCAATGAAAACATCAAAATAAGCATAACTTATTTATTATGCGCCGACGTTTCGGCCTACAATGTAGGCCATCTTCAGGGCTAAGAGAAAAAAAAACAGAAATATATAAAAACGTAGCAGTAACAAGAATATATAAAGTGGTACAGGACTTTATATATTTTTATATATAAAGTCTTTATATATTTTTATATATAAAGTCTTTATATATTTTTATATATAAAGTCTTTATATATTTTTATATATACAGGACTTTATATATTCTTGTTACTGCTACGTTTTTATATATTTCTGTTTTTTTTTCTCTTAGCCCTGAAGATGGCCTACATTGTAGGCCGAAACGTCGGCACATAATAAATAAGTTATGCTTATTTTGATGTTTTCATTGACTGCACCCCCAACTATTTCTTCCTTAAACAATAAATTGCTGTTTAATTAGATTTATTTATTAGTATACAGACTTTATGTTTTTTGTTTTCTGTAAACGTCTATACAAACACTGTAACGTCCAACTGAGATAATAGTCTCAATGCATATAATTGACACATTGACACCCATTAGATAAAAATTTTAAATAAATACTTATTTTAATTTTTTTCATTTATTTATTCATTGAAGCTTACAACTGCATTGCAGCAATACAACAAGTAAATGACAGGAAAGATACATAGTGGCATGGATAGATTAAAGTAGAGAAACTACCCATATAACCAGTACTCAAATATAGAATTCAACTAAGAAGGTCACGAGGCCATCTTCTTTTCAGACGCCTCGGAGGATTATCAAGAATTGAAGAGGTTGCTTGATTTGAAATGAGTAGGAATAAAGTTTGTCATGAAAAGATTTGTATCGGATTATGGCCAAATCAATAAAAAAAAAAATGGGGCATTAAGGACATTATGGGTTACTTGGTTTGTAACAAAGTAAGGACTTATTTTCAAAATCCCGCATAGACAAGTACGCGCCTAATTTTTTAATTTGATAAAAGATATTTAACATTTAAAGGACCTATTCGTCTGCGTGATCACAAAAGTTTTAACCAAGAATTATTGTTGTTAACAATAATTTATATTTTTAATATCTTTATCTTGACTTATTTATACAACCTACATGGCAACTACTGTCGTTCCTGGCGTAACTAGGCGAATACTGAAATGGATAGCTCCCAGCCTGATAATTAATTATCCAGCATGTCAGGTGGATTTACTACCGAGTACCGCCATCTCCATGTCCGTCCATTCCATATTAAAGCATAGCTTATTGTAATGTTTTTATATATACAAATCCATATTTTTTTTCGGAAAGGAACAGTTCTTTAAGCTGCTCTAGAATGTATATTTATGATATCCTTTTTTTTTTTTTTAAATGGATTTTAGTATTTTTGAATTAGCATCATTAATACTATGCCCTACCCTATTTTATTAATTGCAAAACTGCGAAAATTGCCAGTATTCGTTATTCCTGTAGCTGGTTATGAAATAGACCAAATATATACTATTTCAGCTGCAATAAATGGCAAACAAATGGTTAAATAAATAATTTCATAAGCCCATTTTTTATCGTCACTCTCCGGCCCAAGAGCTATTTAAAAAAAATAGTTCTGATTTTTGCAGTAGTTACAGTAGTCGGATGCTGCCTCTGGTTGGTCACTTTCAGGTCTGTGACTTTGGTATGTTTTTTTTTTTTTTTTTTTTTTTTTATACTCCTTTACTTTATTTATTCTCAAATATTGAAAAAAAAATTTGCTGTTTCATTAGATTTTTTTATTAGTATACAGACTTCATGTTTTTTGTTTTCTGTAAACGTCTATACAAACACTGTAACACTAAATGTCCAACTGAGAGTTGGAGTCCTTGGAGGTGGTGGGATGCTTCTTGGGTGCATTATTCATGTTTTGTTTTGTTCTTTTTTTTTTTTTTCCTCTATCTACCCTGAGGATGGGTGAAATATTGGACAGATAATTTCTATTTCTGTTTTAGTTTGGAGACTAAGGGCTGTTCGTTGGAATTTTTCCACGGTCTTAACATTTATTTATTCTCATTCTATACCGATGATGCCAGATTTAGTAAATATTCTTGGACAGCGTGTGTCTCTTTTATTACTATCCAGGGTAAATTAATTCTAAAATAAAAATAACAAACCCTTAATTAACTTGATAAAAGTTACGATATGATAACAAGATAAGAGAAATGTATCAGCATTAACATGAAAATTTCCAAAATTTTATACCCAAGAACACGAGGTATCTTCAAAGTACTTAATATACTTAAGGAATACTTAAACTTTTGAAACAGATGCAAATGGCAAAGTTGCCGGAAACTTCAGAGAAAGCACTCCTCCCTAAATGTATGTATATATAAGAAAGGGTCTTTGTCATCAATTCGAAATATAGAGTATATCTTTTTTTTGTTTATATACATTTTTAGGGGACAAATATTTTTTTAGTTGTTTTATGTTATGAATAGTAGATATATATTACAGGTTACTATTACATAATCTCCATAACATTATGATTTAAATTAAGAGTGAAAGAATAGAGTTTCAAAAATAAAAATAAAATATTTTTTCAAATCAAATTTTTTGGATATAATGCACCCTTAACCGACGTTTTAATTTATTTGAAGTGTAAATGACGAGGTAATGTAGTTTTTCCCCTGTTCTAATAATTCAGCATATTTAAGAATTTTCTTTTTTCTTTTCCAATGGAACGGTATAAACATTCTTATCCTAAAACATGCTAAAAGCGTGAACCATTTAAAAGTATCTATTCCACGGAACGGAAGTAATGCCTAGGCGTTACATTGTTGAAGGGAATTGTTAGAGAATGAAGAGAGTTTAATTTAGACTATCCTGTGAGTTGGCTAGCTATTGTAGTTAGATCAGTGAGAAGTTCAGTTCAATTAGTAGACGCTTGTCAATCCTTGGACGGACTGTACCGTACAAATGCTCAGTCAGTCCGACATTGGACTGAATCTTGAATCGCATCCTGCTGTGTATAAAAAATAGAGCTTCAAAAATTATAATGCAATTGGGAAAAACCACAATGCAAAGCCTTATGTTTCAAAAATACACCCACTTACCAGTCGACGTTTCGCCTATTCAGGCATTATCAAGACACAAAAACAAAAAGGGGGTTATGTGAATCACATCTCGAAGAAAAAGGTGCAATACATCCCAACGATCAACAGCCCAAACAGGCTCCAAACATGAGACAGCACCCAACCACCAAGACGTTCAACATACAACTGAACGAAAGTAATACGCAACCAGCTGGGAAGGTTTTAGAATCAGCTGATCCACAAAACATATCAAGTAATATTAACCTATAAAAATTTATACATATTAGCAAAGTTAGCCAAATTTTTCTTTTAAAATATTCAACGTTTCCGAATAATATTGGTTCAAATTTCTGCAATCTGTTTTATAATTTACCGAAATGTCAATCTTTTGTGCAATCTGCATGGCCTCGAACAACTTCCTTCTAGAGCCATCACTCTCCTTGTAAATAACTTTAGGATTTTGAGAATGCATATAAATATATAATGCATGAATAAATAATAGTTTTTCTTTTTGAGTTTTTGGCTCTATTTTAGAGCTTCAAAAATAAAAATAAAATATTTTTCAAATCAATTTTTTTTGATATAATGCACACTTAACCGACGTTTTAATTTATTTGAAGTGTAAATGACGAGGTAACGTCGTCTTTCCCCTGTTCTAATAATTCTGCATATTTAAGAATTGTCTTTTTTTCGTGTCCAATTTGTAAAATCAAAGTAGAATAGAAAGGGATAAATAGTTTTGGGAATAAGAAGAAAGTAGCTTTGCAAAGGTAATATAAAACAAATCAAATAAATCAATAATTTTTTTTTTAATAATAGAAATATTATTTAAGAAATGAAACTATAACTAAGATGGCTTATATTATAACGTTACAAGATGGCTAGGGTGTAATTCTATTGCCGTAGAACAAATCTGTATTGTTTCTAAATTCCATAAATGGGCCATATACGACAGTATTAGAAAATTAATGGCTTACACATTGAATGAAAAACAAATTCCAAAAGGGAGATTTCGAAGGGAAAAGTATGGGTGTAAAGAAAATTAAGGAAGAGAATGAAGTAGAACAAGAAAGATTTGGGGTAAAGAAATGTAGGCCTATGTGAAGGGGCCAAGTCTAGGGAAAAAATGGACCTTACAAATAATACATGATTCGGCCATAAAAAAAATTAGGTCAAGGAAACCCTATTTTTATGGGGAAATCGTTGACAAAAAGAATTCATAGTATTTGCATATTATCAATTGCTCCAGATACCCCGATAAAAATGTATTTAGTATATTTGAGGACAGAAGCACAAGGGAGCAGATTACCATTTTCATTAAGAAAAAGAAATATATTAGTATAATTTATAAATATAATAAAAAATAGGACAAATAAAACAATAAATGGAGGCAGCTGGCCGGAATACAAATACATCGGAACAAACATTCCGCTTTTACGACGGACAGTATTAGAAAGAGCTGCAGCTGTTTGAGGGACTTTTCTCTTTAAGGTAGGAATTAGTTATGTGTCCCTTTTTTAATATATTTAGGGAAAATCATTTTAAAATTCATTTTCTTTCCGGGAAGAAGAATGAAGAAAGTGGATTTTCTCTATTTATTGTAGATCTGTTAGATTCAGGAAAATGCTGAATAAGAAAATAAATATTTATTTTAAGAACCCAACTTTACGTACCCGCTCTATTTTAACATTTTGAATATTTTATAAAAATCCAGTATTAGGTTTTAAATGGCGCTAAGTAAAAAAAAAAATCATGACATTTTAAGATAACACATTTTATTATTGGTTATGAGCTCTATTATTAAGTTTTTAAGGGTGCTTTTTGCGGCAATATAATAAAACATATTAATTTAAAAACCTTGGCCTCATGTATCGATTTATTAGAATATTTTGAATATCATCTCTGATTAGGTTCGTTTCTAGTTTATAGATGGTTTTGATTATGAAAAATATAAGAGAATTAGAGCGATTTTATGATGTAACGATTTTATCATATAGAGACGTTTATTTTATTGCTATTTTATCGAGATAGTTCTTAATATAATTAAATAGTTGTATATTTTATATTCGACTTGGCTTACCTAATAATTTTAAGTATTTAGATATATAGTTACATTCTGAATAATTAATTCGTCGTAGTATGTAGGATAGACAAGTGGTGTCTTACACGCTTTTACTGTTATGTGTCTTTTCATTAAAACATATTAACAATATAGTTAAATTGCATTTCCGCGCTCAAACAGTCAACCGTAAGTTCGCAAGTGAAGCAATACACTACCATTTCTCTACTATTGAAATATTATGAAGATAGATGAGATTACTCTCATTACGAGGTAGTGGGTGCATTGTTTTAGCGAAGTATTTCTCAATTTGTAGTTTATTATTACCCATATATCTGTTTGGGGGTTTCATTACTTTACTGTTACTGCACCCTGGCTCAACAATATTATTATTTACCCTCATTCTCATCTCAGCCCTGAGGAAGTCAGCAGCATGGTTGACGAAACGTTGGCAACAAGTTTATCTACACGGTCTAAACCAGTCTTTTGTAATATTAACATTATTGTAATATTCAAATTATTTTACTTATTATTGAGAAAAGGTTGAAAATTAACATAGCACTATCAGAGATTCTTGCATAAATCAGAGCAACCTCGGAAGGTCGGACGGAGACTCCATTAAAACTAAAGCCGGACATTAGGCATGGAGCGGGGGAGAATCGACCCCGGACATTTAGCCTAATGGGGCTCACGCTAACTCCGGCGACAAACAGAGCTCGGCTCTTTTATAATTCCCAGGCCATATTGTTGCTGTCCACGGCCATTTGAATATCTACACCCGCCGATAAGCCTTTATTTAATTCCCAATGCCCCTCGATTATAGTTCCGCTCGGTTTGTTCCGTGTCCTATTCAGGAGACCATGGAAATATGGTCGTTCCTCCATGAATATTTATCAGCGAATTCAATATTTTTTTCTCCTCTAGAATATTTATTTGCGTGCAATAAAGGGAATAGGACATTAAACCGATGGAGTGAAAACTGCTCCCGTTTCGTTTAAGTGGACTCATTCAGTATCGACCGATAATTGTTTTATTTTTTCTGATGGAGAACGGTATTTTTACACTTCACTTTTTTTTTTGTCAAAATACGTTTATTAGTAAGATACGTGTAAAATTAATGGTATTAGACATTTTTGTGGAAAATGTATTAAAATCGTCCTGAAAAAAAAATATGCATCGAGCAATTATTAACACTGGCTCTCTACAACCAAGCACGGGTCCCGGCTTCATCAAGGCTTCGCCTCCACTCTTCTCTGTCCTGCGCCAAGGTCTTCCAAGCTCTGGATCCAATGATGCTGCCTGCATCACTCTCGACTTCATCTGCCCAGCTAGGTCGTGGACGCCAACATTTTCTTTTTCCGTCAACGAATCCAAACAGGGTAGCGACAGCCTGCATCCTGGCCACTTGTCCAGCCCATCTCAGTCCAGCTATTCTTATCTGCTTCACCACGTCAGGCTCCTGATACATTAGATACAGCTCTGCATTTTGTCTGAGTTAAATTGATCGCCAGCTTTTACAGCTACAAACATCCTTCTTAATATTTCCTTTCTAAGAGCAGTAAACTTTTGGCATCTGCCCTGGACAGATGCCAGGTTTCCGATTCATAAGTTAAAGTATGCCTGATGATTGTTTTGTACAGCGTGACCTTGGTCCTTGGTTCTTGATATCAGAGAACTTCGTAAAATTTTCGCCATCCCAAAATAACATCTAATAGCGGCCAAAATTCTTCTTTGAACTTCTGGGTTGGTTGAGCTATCTGATTTGACCATAGAACCGAGATAAGCAAAACTGTCGACACTTTCGAATGTGGAGGCACCAAACGTGATGGTGGGATCCGATTGTCTTGAAGGGTTAGGCACCCTATACTTAGTCTTTACTTGGTTTACTTGAAGATCTATATGCCACTAAGCATTCTCCAAAGCAAGAAAAGCCTGTTGTAGATCTCTTGGTGTTGTTTCCACTATGTCTATATTAACTGCATAAGCCAGTATTTGGAAGGAATTAGTCAGAATCGTAGCAGTGACTTGTAATCCTGAGTCTCTTTTGACCTTTTCTAGTGCAAAATTAAATGACAGGCACGAGAGTCCATCCCCTTGCCTCAGACCCCTAGTTGTCTTGAATTCTTCAGACAAGTCATTCTGGATCTTGACCTGACTTCTCGACTCCCTCATCAGCAATTATCAAGTCTCTGGGGGCATTCATTTCAAACTTTGATGCAGTTTTCGCCAGATGATACAGTCATAGGCATTGCTAAAATCCACGAAAAGGTGGTGGGTCGTTATACTGTACTCTCTAGTCCTTTCCAAAAGATTTCTCAGGGAGAATAGAGAATCAATACAAGATCTATCATTCATAAATTTGCACTGCTACATTCCTATCTCTCTCTGGGCATGGGGGAGTAGTTTTTGGTATGCCACATCCGAAAGTACTTTGCAGGCAGAGCTTTGAAGTGTTATACCACAGTAGTTATCACCAAGCTTTTGATCTCCTTTCTTATAAAGAGGGAGGATAAGGCCAATATACCAGCCATGCGGGGGAGTTTTTCTTATCCAAACACTGTGTAGCAGATCTCGAATCACCTTCATCATTTTATTTCCACCAGCCTTCAGAAATTCAGCTGGTATGCCATCACATCCAGGTGCTTGGTTATTTCCAAGCTTCTGAATTGTTGCCTCAATTTCCTCTTCATCTGGTGAGTCGAGAAGGCTCACACTCTTTGTAATTTTGAATTGTGTTAGAGTCTTAACTATCTTCTAGGGCAGGGTTCTGAACACTCCCCCGTAGATAACCGAAATGGTCGGACCACAAAACCGTAGGACCATAGATTATGTAACCGTGAAACCATGGTTATATGTGTGGTTATAAGGTTATATATATATATATATATATATATATATATATATATATATATATATATATATATATATATAAATATATATATATATATATATATATATATATATATATATATATATTTATATATATATATATATATATATATATATATATATATATATATATATATATATATATAAATATATATATATATATATATATATATATATATATATATATAAATATATATATATATATATATATATATATATATATATATATATTTATAAATAGAATTTACACTTCTATCTATCAATATATATATTCTCTCTTTTTATCACATGGTAACCCCAACGAAGGGCCGTTTATTAGAAATTCAACATGCACCATGCTTAAATAAGGATTAGATGTGATTTGTATATTAACACATAAATATATAGTATTACATCATATGCATACATATACAATACCACTTCATGGTACCATACATACAATAATCTGCCTTTCCGGAATCTAGTCAGTAGTGCCAATGCCCTTTAAATCGGGATCAAAAGCTTCCGCCCCGATTGAGTGGGTATTGTAGGCGCTCCTCTTACCCTACCGTTGTCAGTCAAATACTTCCGGGAGCATTGTTGGCACCGCTAACAATAATCCTATTATCTGCAAGAGATCCTTGTACCTGGGTAATCTAGTACTTCAGATCATCAGTCAATTCCTTGGCAGGTTAAAGCTTTCTAAGGGACTAAAGTATTTGAAATTATGTTCGTTTTATATTATTGTTTGTTCATGTGAATAAAACATAAGGGCATTTCTTTAGCTTGGAAAATAACCAATACTGTTGCATGAAAATAATCTAGAAACCTGTGTATAGAAATGATTTAGAAAATAATCAAATTATTGGTGAAATTAAATCACTGGAATTTTCTTATATCGATTTTAATAAGTATTTTAACTAATCTTTTCTATTAATTTTGATACTTAAATTTATTGTATTTAGTTTATAGGAATGATGGAGCTTATTTTATAAAGGGTATCCTGAACGGGGGGGGGGCAGGTAAATTGGGAGTTGAATGTGGTCTCGGCCAAATTTCCTCCTTGCACAACCGTAGTAGGTTTTGAAACAGTGTAGTCCCTACAAGTACCTACTTTTTTATTTTGTACCTAGTAAACCAATCAATGTTCCCAATAAGCTCATATCCAATCGCCTATATCCTCCTCTCTCATCAACTCCTCTATATCATCAACGGACGCAACTCTAAAACATTCATACAATGGAAGATCTATCAGTGTAAATATCAATGTCTCATATCATTACAGGTAATCAATACCTGATACTTATATCAAGTGATAACCACATTCGTATGGAATCAACTCATATGCAGAGCCCTTCCTATGTGAGTTAACAACTGAGATAATCCTGACTGGCCCTTAGCCCAATTAATTGTATTTCTATAATTTTGGCGAAAAGTTTTCAAATTCGGTTAGTGTTAGATTAAAAATTGTTGTATTAAATTAAAAATAATTCAAGTGAGTAAATTAAAACCTTTTTCCAGGCATATATTATTTTTCTTTATTTAAAAACGTTTCAACAATTCTATGTCATTCTCAATTTACATTATTTATAAGTCCTTTAACGTTATTTAATTTTAAAAATATTCTCTAAAATTTTTTTTATAAATTTGTACATTTTCAACCTTTTTGGTTGATTGTCATATAATTTAAAATATTTCTTACAAAGCTCAGAGTTACAGTGTACTCCATGGTCAATTAACTTTATATTAAAAATAATAAAATACTTATCCATAACCTTTCCCTGAATTTCTCCCGTAAATCTCCCGCGAAGAGGTATATTTTTTAACATGCTGTCTTTTTGATTAAAATAGAAGCTAGTCTGAAACACATTTAATTACCTGCGTTTTGTTTTATTAGCGCTTAATAACGATATTTTTGTTGATTAAAGTTCCTTTTAGAATTTGATTTCTGCAAGATTCCTTCATAAAATATCCTCGACTTCATTCAAAACTCCAGAGTTATCTTCTTGGGAGTGCTACTTAAGAAAGTTACGGAGTTGAATATTAGATCAAAGTAAATGTCGACATCCCTATTTATGAAAATTACGCAATTTAAGGGATCTATTTATTTAGTTATTATCATCTACATACTTACATAAACTCATTATCAGTCTTATGTATTTATATATTCTTATTCATTATTGCAGATGTTGTTTTCGTCTAATAGATTTTATGGAAAAAATTCTCAAGATAACTTTATTTTAGTAAAATATTTTTTTAAGATATTCAATCAGCCCAAATTTAATAATATAATAAGATAAATAAAATAAGATAATGCCCTTATTGTACAAGCTGTTTGTGTTGAATAAAGACTAACAAAAAAAATATTCCAGTCATTTAAAATAAATTACGAGAACACCCAGTTCGGTTTTTTCATTGGCCGGTGAATTTTTTTATTCTGATCTTTTACACAACCAATGTATGCTTAATAAACTACATTGTATTCATAATATGCCAAAGCTGCTTTGAATATCAAATTAGTAGTAGCATTTCAAAAATGCTGTTCAACCACCTTCGATATTGGGTTCCATGGTCGAACACAAATCCAAAAGGAGTTTTACAAAACAATAACCATAAAGGAAATAAAGAGTATAAAAGTACAAAGTTTATGTCAAGTACACTGTGACACGCTCCCTTATTAATGGAAAAGTTGGGTGATAAATTAGCCCAGATGAAAATTCTAAAGAAGACAGAAGGAGAATGATTTGTTAGAGAAATGCTTGAAATTAAGAAACGAAGGAATAACCGTTCATGATTTGGTTAGTTCTATGCACTTAAAGTTATCTAAAAGATTGCTGTAGAAAAATTAGCCAGAGGAAATTCAATGCTTAGAGGAAAACCTCAAAAGTAAACTTTAATTAAAATTGTATTCAAATTTCAAGATTAAAAAGAAACTCAAACTGCTTCATGTATATTTATAACTTTTGGAGGAAATTGAAGACAGAAATTTGACAGTTCTTCCTTCCTGACAGATTAGGCGGAGGGGGAAGGCTGGAGGGGAAGAAGGGGAAGCCTGGCTTCTATCGATATCAAAGAATGGTTCGATAATCGTTATTAAAATGGACATGAGATTAAGGTAAAATATGCCGGAGAGGGGGAGGAGGGAAGTGGAATCTATAATCGGATCTGCAAGAGTCGAGTTATAACTGAGCAAATCGATTTATAATACCTTGAAGGAAAATGTATCGAACCGGAAGAGCTTTTTATTATTACCGAGAGTTGTAAAAATAATATCCTATTATAATTAATTTTTTTCATTTTTATTGTTATTTATAATTTAATATAAGACTTTCAAAAAGTATCTATTCGTCTTATTCTTGTGAGCGGGAAAGAACGCAAAAGATTTACGCCAGTGAAGATCGAACTTAAAAAAAATTAAGCTTAAGCTTAAAAAAAATCTCACATTAATAATCCAAAATGAGTAACCGACCAGCACTGAATCGGATAACTCTGAGACATCCCTCTAATAAACTACTATTTATATCAATAGTCATTCATCAGTATTTGTTTGTATGTCTCAGAATGACGACGAACTGCCTCTGGATGATGCCCATTATTGTGAGATTCACTATATTTTATTGTCACTGATGTGATATTTTTGTGTATGTACTGATGATTGCTGAATGAGCGAAACATCTACTTTTTATTTAATGATATTTTAGGTACTTATGTTTATATAAAGCGACTTATGTTTATAGAGTTATAGAGTTTTTAGAGACTTATGTTTATAGCGTTGCAAAGTTACTACTATGTCTTACTAGCCATCACATATTATTTTGGTTATTAGTCCTGTCATAATTCAAATCTTACATCTTTCTACTATTTTTTAAAAAAGTTATTTAATGAAATTTACAACTGTATAACAGAATACATCAAGTAAATATAATGAATGTATACATTGTCATGAAAGGACAAATAGAGAAACTACCCAGTGGTAGTACTCAAACAAAAAGTTCGACTTAGATCACGAGGCCTTCTTCTTTTCACTCGCCTTGGAGGATTATTACAAATCGAAGAGGTTGCTAGGTTCGAAACAAGACGGTTTGAGTGGGAATGAACTTTGTCATGAAAACATTGATATCGGGTTCGGACCAAATTAGCAACAAATGGGACATTAAGGTCATTATGGATTACTTTGTTCGTTACAAAGTAAGAAGCATTGAGGATTTTACGATGTGTTTTGGATTGTAAGGATTGATTACGAGAGGAATTCGATGGTTTAGTGGAGCCCCAAAGCTCTATTCCATAAGTCCAGATGGGTCTAATGATTGTCATGGATATGTTGAAGTAGCCTGAATCTGCGTGCTGTTTCATGTCGTTTCAGCCTAGTATGAGGATTCCAAGTTAATCTTCTGTCAAGGTGTGGTCCGCAGTACCGGACCTGTTCTACAGGATTCAGTGGGATGTTATTAAACGATACAGGAGGACAGGAAGTCATTGGTTTACGACGGAGGGTGAAGGTTATTTGACGGGATTTGAGAGTATTCATTTTAATCCTCCGGTTTTGACACCATTTTTCATGGTCAGTGATAAGGGGTGGAAGAGTATGGGGTGCTAGAAACTGGATCGGTGTTGACTGATAACGGGCATGTTCCATCTGTGTATGCTGTAAGGATAGTATTGGGATGGGTTGGGATATCAGCTGTATAATCTGTGTAGATAATTAATCTGAGGATACCGCCTTGAGAAACACCAGCAGATTGAGAAAAGCGGGATGAAAAGATATTATTGTGAATTACCTTGAATGATTTGTTAGTGAGATAGGATTGAATAATGAGAAAATATGTAGGAGATTGGAATTGGCAGAGTTTATAAAGCAATCTTGGGTTCCAGATTCGGTCAAAAGCCTGTTTCACGTCAAGAAATACCGCCGAACAATATAATCTACGTTCGAATGCAGAAGAAACAACGTCCACCATTGACATTGCTGGATAGTGGAGTGGGATGTTCGGAATCCAAACCTGGTGATCTGGTATAATGTGGTTTACATCCAGGATTGGGTATAGTTGTTTTGCAGGATTTTACCCATACATGGTAAAAGTGAGATAGGGCGGTGAAAGGAAGGGTATTCCGTTTATTTTAGGTTTAGGTATCATTTTTACAACGGATGATTTCCAGAGATTAGGAAAATATATAATACGGAATATAGCATTTTTCCGGCTTTTCTAGCTTTTCTGGAAGATGCTTTAAGATGTGGATCGTGATGAGGTCGTGTCCAGGATCTTTTAGAGACAATCTGTCAATAGTACTAGATATTTCTGGAGGGTGGAATGCTTTAGGAGGAATGGTCTTTGTGAGGGAAGCATTTAACTCATCTTTTATATATTGAAGATGGGTTGAATTTATAATGACAGAATGTAGATGAAAGGGTTTAGAAAGATGTTGGCCGATGATTCATTAAGGAGTGGGTGATTGAAATCGTTGAATTTCAGGATATTTTTTGTGGTCATCCATAATTTTTTGTCAGAAGCTGTAAGATTTTCAGTTAGGTGTATTACATTTTGAGTTTTAAATTATTTAATTTCTGTTTTTAGTTGCACTATTAAACCTATGAACTTATGTTATAGAATACATCAAACATATTAACCAATCTATAATTTTTTTTAATAATTATTGGTCAGCAATTTTGATTTTTAAATATTTTTATTTTAAAGAGAAAAGATATGCCCCCGGCCGGGATTCGAACCCGGAACCTCTGTCTGTCATGGAGAGATATAGGTTACGGGTTCGAATCCCTGCTGGGGGAATATTTTATCTCTTTAAAATAAAAATATTAACCAATCCTTTCGGCCAAAAGTTCTTTAAAAAAACCAATGTCAAAAACCAAAGACCTTACACCATAACTACATTATCACATATGGTATAGACCTTATCTTACACCACAGGTTAACATACGGTTTTTTAGGTTAAAGGCTTATGTGATCTTCGGCCATTCCATTAAGAAACTCTTTCGAGAAAAATAACTGAAGGTTGTGGGATGTAAGAAAAAACTATAATGTTTGATAATTGATGAGTATTCACCATAGTTTTTTTAAAATTTAAAGTCTTCATTTTATTTTTAAAAAACTTTCTAATTCTAATGCAAACGTATTTTAAATCCATATAGCAGTGACTAGGTTTTTTTTTTTTTTTAGATTTATATATATATATATATATATATATATATATATATATATATATATATATATATATATATATATATATATATATGACACTTATCCTAAGTTGGTGGTTTTAGTACCAAATCTGAGTCTCCAACGGATTTGAAGATATGCTATTGGAAGAGAGAATATAGAATTTGTTATTCCAAGGACTGTAAATGAATATTGTACCAACGTATTCCTTACAAAACCATATCTTAATTTTACACATAGTTATGTATATTTTTATTATACTTATACATTATTTCTTTATAATAACATAACATATTATACAGATGATGCGTTTCATAATTCTTAGAGAATGTTTTTTTTTTAATAAAAATAAATTTTAAATTAATCAATGAACCAATTAAACAGTTATAATTTAATTAAATGTATAAATGATAAATGATGTGATTTCATTAATAAAATTGTAATGGAATGGCTTTTCGCTTTCAGTTTATATTCGGATCGCTTTTCCATTTACTCTTTGAATACGTCACGGTTTTTGTTTCAATGTTCGTACCTAGTACCTACGTAGTTCTTTGAGCATGATGTCATGTTGTAAAATAAGAATGCCCGGTTGTCAACTCGAAAGGCTATACTGAAAACGTGTTTCACGCTTTGGCGCTTTTCAATAAAATGTTCTGTCATCGCGTTTTTCTCCTCTTTTTTTTCTGCAAACTTTATTTTGGTTATGCTTACGTAGTTTTTTTGTGAACGTTTAACAAAACAAAAAAATAAATATAAAGTTGATGGTATTAGATAGAAATGATCCTTACAGTTTAAATTTTACATTATACACCTGACAGGATTAATAATCACTTTATTAACCTTTCTGGTCAATAGAAAATCGAATCTTATGTGGGTGTTTCAAAAAATATTGAATAATAGCAATATATACACATAAATTTCCTTTTCACCTACATTTCATGTTTCATGCTATATTTTTATTACGGCTATAAAGAATAATATACAATAAAGATAAATACAGTAGTTGAAATACTGAATGGCATACAGATATGTTAATGGACGTTAAATAATCAAATGTATAATCAAGCTACAGTATACAATATTAGGCCTTCAGGATCAAAAACTCCAAATTTCAAAAATTTACTTTTTTTGTTGTCAGCATTCTAAATATATGCTATATGCTATGTAATAAATGCATGTATATATGCTACATGCTTTCGAAACTTCAGGTTCAAAACCGGACTAAAAATGAAAACTAAGGAGGAAAATTTTCGTTTTAGACAAAATTGGCTTGACTAAAGTAGCGACAAATGTGAAAGTAAGATAATTTTCAAAGTCAGTTTTGGAAATATTGGAGTTATCCGCTTTTGATTCTAAATCCCTCCATATACTTTTTAGAAAGCGTTCTTGGTCTGTAACACTTGTGACTAAAACATTTTTCGGGACACTGATACTAATATTACGAAACGAATATGTACAGATATTTGAGTATAAGGAATTTAGAACGTATTTTACCTAAAGTTTTAAATGTATTGATGTAAATATTAAATAATGATGATTTTGTTAAAATTTAGGGTTGATTTCATGTAATGGATTTCGACGATTAGGAGAGGAAAATTCATTTATGAAATGCAGCTATTGATATAAAATAACAAATAACAAAAAAGAGATTCAATACATCTGTTGGAATACCGTATACATATTGCAAACACGAGCATTAAGTCTTTTTAACTTCATCAATCAATTTCTTTGTCTTTGTGAGTTTCATCCATTAGGCTGACGTCCATTCCCTCCTAAGTATAATCGACAGAGTACTTCAATATTTTTTATTACTTAAAATATTTTGATATGATATTACTTGTTTTTTGTTTATTCATTTATCGCCACTGCCTGCTATGTCGCTGCAAGGTCGATGGTGCAATGCGAGTCCTTAAGTTTGCCTATTGAGATATAATTAGGATAGGGATCTTTAACGAGTATCTGAAGTAAGCGGAACTCCCATTTTACATCCCCTCCGAAGGAAGGAATAAACAAGGATAATTAGCTAAGGTTTAAAAAATCCTTAAAAAAAAAAAAACATGGCGGGCTGCGAACCTGCGATCTTGGGCATAGTAGCTTGTTATAATATCCACTACTCTACTGATTACCCTAACCACATTTGAGGAATATTATATATATATATATATATATATATATATATATATATATATATATATATATATGAAGAATATCTAACCAATTTTATAAACGGTGTTTTGGCCCTTCTCCCTGGAAATATATAATGGGCTATAAAGGTTCGTGGACCGAAGTAGGAGAAGCAAATAGCCAAGAACAAAATTAAGGGACCCAAAGTAAAATATATTTCTCAAATAAAGTACATATATACACATGCAAATAATAGATTCATAAATCAAATAATTATGTCTGATACAACAAATAATTATGTCTGATACAAGCCTGGAGAGAGAGAGATCAGTAGGGCACCTGCCTAGCTGGGATCTGAGATGAGAGTGGTTGGATTAAAAACTCTGTAATAAGCCCAAATTTACACTCTCCCCTCTCCTAGACATCGTCCGACCAATTGCAAGTCGTTATTTAATACACATACGTAGAACTAACATTAAAAACATTGCAGGTCAATGGTACAATTGTCAAAGCTTAAATCTATAATACTTCTTATAAGCTAAAAGTTCACAATAAATCTTTAATAATTTAATAATCATTCATACAGATCACCACAACGGTACAATAAAATTAACTGATTCTTATCGATTATTTTTACATCAATCGAACCAATTTACCCCTATTGGAAACCTTATTTTAATGAAGAAGCAGAAGCGGAAACTTAAAGTTACTTGAAGACACTGATTGGGAATGCCTTGGTGGCTTACCTGGATTCCCTCTAATTAAGACCAGGTTAGTCTGGCGAAATTAATTAGCTAAGGTTCTCTGCAGAATTTGAAAACAGTGTCTCGAGTATCTCGGTCTTCCCTCTGAGTTCTTAAGGCATTACTTCATCCTTCGCATCACCGGCATTATAGTAATACTTTTAAGTGATGTATGAAGCCTCTAAAATTATATTTCAACTTCCACAAACATTCAAAAGATTAAGCACTTAGGAAACTTATCGATCTAGCTGAGAAAATGTATGTTTCGTTGTTTTAGACTTTTTATCTAATTATAGAGTATAAAAAATGAACCAGTACAAAAGTTATGAGGGCTTAATACATGCAGAGACGATACTGTTTTCGAGGAAATGGTTGTGCAAGAAGGTAATTTTGCTGAGAACATGCTTACTAGACTGGCTATTCACGGATGTTGACAGAATAATAGTCAGAATGGCAGAATAATAAACAGGATTTATGCGCTCGAAATCGAGAGCTATAGTTTTTTAAAACGAAATTCGTGTTTTTAGTAAAAAACAAAACAAAACAAAAAAACTGTTATCACCTTTGGCCTATAATGCTACAGATCATTTCAAGTGAAAGACTGCGTTCGGAAATCTCAGCTCTCTAGCACACTCTCACTCTCTCTCTCTCTCTCTCTCACTCTCACTCTTTCAATAAATGATGAAAAACCACTCAAAGACCTCGGTAAGTACCACATCGGATTAGTTAATACCACCGTTTCGAAGTTAAATAAGTTAATCAAAACCAATCTGTTTAATCGTATTGTAATAATAACCTGGTGTCTATTATCTTAATCCATGACGTTTCTTTTAAAGAGTCAGATTTAAAAGGTCGTGAACAATTTTAAATCTTTGATTAGTACTTTTTGCGATAAACACAATGTCATTCACCTCTATGAAAACATTTATTATGTTCCAATGTTTGTTTGTTTTTCACCATATATACATACATATATATATATACCAGTACAGGGGAACGGTATGAGATAAATGTACGTAAAAATCTTTGTTCAAGTTTCGGCATTTTCAAACAACTTAGTTAATTTTCCAAGGTTAGTATTAGCAAATAAATAAAATATATAATTACATCAAATATTAATTAAATCTTTATTTAATCTCAAAACCAATTCCAAGCCAGGTAGCCTTCCCTGTTCTTTCAGTATTGGGATAAGCAATCATTAAAACCATTCATTCATATCTGAACGATTACTCAATAGAAAAAAAAGTTTCTATCATATTTTCCAACGAACGGCCGTTGGATTCAACAATATTAAATTAATTAATAATCAAGTAATTTAATTGAGAAGGTTATTAATATTAAACGATGATAAACTGAACAAATTAGATAAGCCCAAGCTTATCTTAATTATCAAAGTCCTAACCTACCTGTTGCACGTTCCCAGGATGGACCGCAATGTCCATTTAGCATTAATTATATTCTCTGATACGATCTTGAGCTGTTGTGTTACTTATACTTATTAAGTATAAGTCGACCATATCAATATACGTCAATTATAATATGGCGCACACTGAAAAAACCTTTCTCTTATGTCGGCTTGTCTTATTATAACGTTCCAACATAACTTTTTCCAACTATGGGTATTCATGTAATGTAATCTAAAGTATCGCGAGGACTAATTGCTATTGAGATCCTAAATTCGTTCATGACGGGTAAACATGTTTCATTCTAACAAATAATAACAGAATTTATTTTATTGATCTTAATTTATTTAATTTTATTAAGGTACTGTCATAATCAAGGAGGTCGAACACGCTTAACCGCCAGATTTTCCTCCTTATTTTGGGTACCCACTTTATAGAGGCTTGGTTTAACCCAGGAGGGTCCTAGTTACTACACGATCCACCTCCGACCGATAATAGACTAAATAAAAGTCGTGCCAGCTGTGGGATTTGAACCAGAATTTATTGCTTGGTGACTGAGTGCTCTAGCACTGTCCCACTCCACTCCCTCACCACCATACCTTACCTATCAATAATTTAACTACCAATATGGGTTACTGATCAACTAAATACCTTATCATATGATTCAGTAATACTTTTATTAAAAGAATCTAAACCCAATGCGAACTAAAACACACCAATCATCGATTAACTCCACTCCTTATTCTGACTGAATTATTTGTTTTTTTGAATCTGCTATCTTAATAGAAACATAACTTTGGAGCAGTTAGGCTGGGAGGGAGTAGGATTCAGACCCTAATAACAATAAAGCTATCCAATCTGGACACTATCCCCATCCCATCTTAAAATATTAAAAACGAAATTCTTTTATTTTTATAGAGCATTCAATTTAAGACAAATATAAAGGCTTTTAGCTAGATTAGAAAATAATGAATGCTTTATATCTTGTAAACAAGAACTCTAGGGCACATTCATAGGTATTAAAATTTTGACCATTTACAAAAAACAAATCCTTTAATTTTTAAATTTTTTCATTGCTTCCGGCGTGGCTCAATATGATGATCATTGCATTGCTGAGCTGTAGGTACCCGGTTCAAATCCAACAGAAGCAGATTAAGTTCATTGTCATAGGTAGACCGAGGCCCATATAAAGTGACTATCCTTAATTTTAGAGATGACTGATCATTATTCAGCCGAACACCGACCTAAAGAACTGCCGATATTTCAAGCACTGTGATAAACAACGTTCGCTTCCCGGAGCTTATGAAGGATTACAGGAGGAATGGTGATGTAGTATCGCCAGCAATCGCCTCATTTTTTTCCGGAGAAGACTCGGAAGGCGTTAGCGAAGCAAACCATCCTGCTCTAAGGAGAAACGATGGCCGGCTTTGCGAGGCTCTTCGTTCATTCCTCTCGGCGATTTGTTTGGAACGCCCTCGAAATCCTTCAAGCGCTTTTTTTTTCGCTGCAAAATAACTGGAGCAAATATGTTATTGCAGAGAAATGTTCAGTATTAACTTCCGCTCTTCTCTATCCTTTGAAGCGAACTTAATTTTCATCAACCCTTAATTTGTGGCGTTGTCTTTTTTATCGCCCTCCTTCACAAAGAATGTTTAACAATATATTTTCCACTACTGAGATATTTGTTTTACTTTCAGAACGGTTCCATTCCGAGAGTACAGGTCACTGCGATTGAGGCATTGATATAGAAAAGGTAGTAAGCCATGAAAAGGCAATTTAACAGGAGAAGCAAACAACTAAAAATGAATGTTAAATATAAATATTGTAACTGCCACAGTTGAAAGAAATTTAACGAGTCCAACGTTTGACTTACTCTTTTTTATATCAAATTGCTATGACTATCTTTTCCATGAAAAAAAATGACTTTTTTTATTTACTACTTTTTCCATTCCCACGCTTCATTTCTACAAGTCCTACTAACACTACAAGTCCTTTTTTGAGCTCAACTCCACCATTTCGCATTTTTGCTACAACTAAATTGAAAAGCTAGGTACATTCTCACTATTTACACATTTTACAAATTTTACCATCCTTCAAGGCCTAATAATAGATTCACTAAAATACTTTTCAATAATCTTGTAGCTAGATTTAGAGAACAATCTTTGACATACACGGAATTCACAGGTTTCAATGGCGTACACAACATGCAATTCCACCTCCCAAACTAATCCACTACCTGTGTGTATATTACTTACTGGAGAACTAACAGAAACATGCTTAGGTTTAAGGTAGGCCTATTATTGAGGGAATGAAATTTGATGAATCTTTCAGCTCCTTACCAATGCTAAGAAATGCGTTTATAACTTATCCCTTTGAAGCACTTACATTTCGCTTGCTTTTTCAGGAAAGATGAAAAAATCGCATAGCTTTCTGTTTACCTCCTTTATAATGATAGCCACAGGAGTGGCAGATAACTTTTTTAAACTACTAACAACCCGGGAGAGACTGTGGGATCTACAGGCTCTCCTGAAGTTTATCCAGCCTCTATAAGCTATGCACACTTAATTTGGGCGATAACCATGGAGGTTAGCGTGATCTAGGACAGATCACGTCCCCGCAGAACTGTTGTCCTAGATACAGCGCAGGAACTATCGGATACTGAAACGAAAACCCTTGTATTAGTACAGGTTTTTTTTTCTATAATCTAATAGTCTAACCCATCTAATAGTGGCACCTTCAGTAGGATATTCTTGTTTAAAAACTAAAACAAACTCATCTTCCTAATCAATATATTTAAAGGAAAGTATTTTTTTTTTGTCATACCGATTACTCAGCCTGTATCTTGATCTTCCATTCAGGAATTCGTTCAATATAAGAGCCGATTGAAATTATTCCGGTGCTATAATTGATTATTATTCTTTGTAAGGTATATTAATAAATTTTAGCAGAAAAGAAATTAGTAGTTCTCATATTATTATTATGAGTAACTCTTCTTCTACCATGCATCTCGGCCCAATGTCCTCGAGTCCTAAAAATCCCTATCTTAGGTCTAGGCTTCTGAGATATTTTATATAGTCTTTAAATCTCAGTTCTTGAAGTTCCTCGTGCCCTCCAGGACTAAGGTCAAATGTCCTCTTACGTACTTTACATTCAAAGAGGATGTGCCAGGGGGTTTCGTCCTCCTCAGTACACCATCTGCCCCGAGGTTCTTGTTCGATACCCAGGCGGTGCATATGCTTCCGAGTTTACAGTGCCCAGTAACAACTTCGCCCATACTTCTGAGGTCGGTTCTCGACATGTGAAGTATTCTTCTTTCTTGATTTTCTCAAAATGTTTATCATTGGGATTACTTATAAAAAGTTAAGTGCGCCTTAACGCGTTTTAATGTTTATTTTGGCTAATTGGTCAATTGTGTCCTTCATCGGGTATCATTTTCCTATTTGTCGGCCCTCTCATTTCCTGCAATGTTAGCGTCCAAAATAAATTAACTCGGTTGTGCCCAGATAATTCATCCAGTCTAATACAGCATTACTCCACTAGTCTGGATTTTGCTACTATATTTTGTAGTGCATTACATGCTGCTTGACTGTCAGAAAGAAAGGTAATGACCTTTTTCTTGTGGTCCTTCATGGCCAAGGCACCTGCAAGTATTGCCGATATTTCCACTTGGAATACAGTAGGTGTCGTACCCAGAGCTATATAATGATCTGTACTCTGGCATCCCCTAAACCAGAATCCCGAGCCGGCACCTTGTTCCCCTTTGGATCCACCATAGTACACATTTAGACTATTAGGTGGATTAAAGCACTCATTCCTGCAGTCATTTTTGCAGATCTCCTGTGTATTAACGCGGAATCTTTTGTCAAAGTTATATTTAGGTCTGCATGCTTTTTCAACTCTGCATTTCGCTCAATCGTATCAAAGACACTTCTGTGTCCAAAGTCATTCGTTGGTTTTTTGACCCCTCCTATTTTCACTAGCCTGTAGGCTGTCTTTAATGCCTCTGCTTCAATTAGAATATCTGCCGCAAAGGTACTTGTAAGAACAAGTTCACTGAATTCTAGTGGCTTTCGAGGTGACATAATCCATTCATTACAGTTTAATTTTCTGTCCATAGTTACTCCGAGGTATTTAACCTTCTTGCTCTTATTATAATTCAGTTCTCATAACAAATAATAGTTTACACGTTTCTATGAAAAAATAAATAAAAAGTAGGAAATAATTTTAAATATGATTAAAATGAGAATACTATGATGAAAAAAAAAAAATAATTTTATCGTAATAAAGTGGAGTTCTTTTTAAGATACTTCCATAATGACTATACTTTTACAAATATTCTCTATTCTTATTTTTAAACTTACTGAAAATTATTTTTTTTTTTTTAGTTTTATTTTTTAAATAATCTTTACTTATAATATTTAGTCCTGTGCTACAAAACCGTGTTTTTTAAAACGATATATATCTATATATATATATATATATATATATATATATATATATATATATATATAGTATGTATATTATTTTTTATTTTGTTGCAAACATATATGAAACTCACGAATTGATCCTACCTGTAGTCATGAACTAGTCTCAAACTTTATGCCCAGTATTCCTTATTACTCGTGTGTCGAAAATAGTTATATACAAACGTTTAAATTTATTATTATAAACATTTAAACTTGGCTCTTAAAAACTTGTTCAATCACCAAAAATACAATACCAAAAAACCCGTCGCAAATCCACAATTGAACATAACCATAATATAAAAAAGATATATTTAATAAATAAAGCTCAACATTAAGAGGATTTCAATGATTAATTAGTCATCAAATCGTTTATTCAGGTATGCAAAGCTATTTTTGAATGCAAATATTTATGAATGTACGTCCATAAGCTACTGAATAATGTGTTAATTCTAAAGAATATTATTTTTTTATGTATACATATTTCCTGATATGTCTTTAACAAAACACAATTAAAACGATAAGCATGGAAGTAGAACAAGATAACAAGTATTGTAAATTGCTAGGACTTTGCTGTTTCCAACTGAACACCAGAGCAGTGGGGCTTCTACAATTTTAACCAGCCAGTTCGGCAGGAAGCTGATAGTTAAAATTGCAAGAGGGCCGAGACGTATGTTATCCTCTTCGGGGCTCTCTAATTCGGCAACCGTCTTATAAATGTTTAAATCTACTGGTCCATTGGCACGAAGCTTGTCCCACCTCCTAGCATATTCCACAAGAAAGAGTATTTAATTTCGTTTTTCGAAAGGGGAAATGGTCATTTATTGATGTATATCTCTTTATCCTGATCACTTTAGTAATGATATATTATGAAAATCATTTAGAAACATTCATTGTCAAATTTTCATTCCTATATGAAATTATTGTAATATATAACTATATTGAAAAAGAAATAATCACGATGTGGTAATTTTAAATACAGATAGTTAAAATAATTCAAAGACAGAAAACAATTAAAAGAATAATTAAAGAAATAATAACAAGAACTAAATAAACAGTACCTGTATACGGAGTATATAATCCTGACAAGATATTAAGCAATTAAAGATAATAGATAAATCAATAACATCTGTTAAATGCAGGAGCTAGCATGCAATAATTTCTTTGCATGATGTACATCTTCTTAAAAACAAATGACTAACCTGCTTAGAGAGCATTTTTTTTTGGGGAAGCTAGGAGATGTAGGAAAAGCAAGGATTAAAATGACGATAGTGAGGGAGCATGACGGATATTAGAGGGATTGGTTTCCACACTGTGGTGGAGCGGGCGAGATAGGAAGTTCCAATGATTTGGTTCTGTGGGAACGAATTTAGAGATCGGAAAAGCGAGATCTCTTGTTTTCTGGTGTTGAACTGAGGACTTTTATGATGTTAATTGGAAGAGACTGCGACTAAGAAAGGAGTTGAGAGTTAATGGATTGGTATAAGAATGGACCGAGGGAACATTGTCTTCGGAAGGAGGAGAGGGGGCACTTTTTTGGCTAGGCGATATACATACAGTCCCTGGCCATATTAATGTGACCACCAAGAAAGATTATTTTCTTTTTGTTTTTTCCTAATTTTTTTTATATACTTTCGCGTGTTTTAATAAATTGCTGTTTTAAGTAATGGCAATGCTGTTATTAGTTTTTTAAAGTATTTTTTTTTAGTAATGGCAGCATTGGTTTTAGTACAGCCATTTTGTTTTACGAGTGACGGCGTGCATAATTTGTGTTTGAAATTTTGTGGATTTATTGTTCCTTTTTCATTAAATACATGTCGGATTCGGTAAGTTTATTATTGATTTATTATTTGTATCATATATTTCAACTATTTTGATAGTTTTTTTTTTTCATCATTATGTAAAATATGGTGTAAATAGGGTGACACCACAAAATATTAAAAAAAAATAAAGATTTATTTTCAAAACTATTTTTTTCAATTTCATATTATTATCAGATAACTAACTTCATAAAATACCCATAAAACTAATATTTAAACTCGATTTACATCATCACGCATACAAAAAGATAATGCAAACATGTAACAAGAACGAATCTGTCACATTAATATGGCCAGGGACTGTATATCAATAATTGAAGTTAAAAGGGAAGTATACATAAACCATTTTTTTCCTATTTTGGGAGTAATATATGAGAAAAAAGTATAGTTTATAACTTATTAAGAATGAGGAGTTAATTCCAATTTAACACGAATTTACTAAGTGTACAAAAAGATACGTTGCCATGGAGATGGGACTCGGAGACTTGCTGTCAAGCTCTCATGTCAGATCCATGTCCCCGCTTCACTGACCTCAAAGGGAGTCTCCATTTTTGTAACGGAGATTGCCCGTCACGGGATGTCTAGCTATTTCCTGACTCTTAGGAGATATTCCCTGGTCACCGAAAAATAGCTTGTCCTTTTCAGAGGGGTGAAAAAATATAGATGTATCGATACAGTTTTGCAATTGAGGTTATTTTAACGGTAGAACACAAATAATATCAACATTTTTTTGTAAAACAGCGAGTTCTACGAATTTGAGTTGTTTTTGTGTTACAAGATATAGTTAGTGGTTGTGTTCAGGCATCTACTGAACGGTTTCTGGTTAGGTGCGTACGTCTTTACACAAGATCTAAAAAAAAATTAGCAATAGCGAGGAAATATATCCAGATAACAGTTTGATATATCAAGGAAAATATCGCTATTTTTTTTAAAGCTGGTGAAAAAGAGAGAGAGAGAGAAGAAAAAAACTTTATTGAAGCATTACAATCTCCCTGTTGTGGGCAATAAGTAATGGTGCTATGTAGCTTACAATCATTCCATAAAAAAATCAATGATATAAACGAAATAAATGCATAAATAAATATATACAAGCGAAAAAATATATACAAAAATAAAGTAAAAAAAAAAATATATATATATATATATATATATATATATATATATATATATATATATATAATAAAAAAAAATAATAATAATAAATAAAACATAAAAGAAATATACTGTACACATTCATACTCTATTTACAACTTGCCTAGGGTCCCCGAACTGAGCTTCTTCCTCATGAATGAGGGCAAAGCAAGAGTCCGGGAGGCCCCAGCCCCCTTTCCCAGCCGCGTCACTGGCATTAAACGCCAATGGAAGCTGGTTAAGGGCGCTTCACACACACACACAGGTCGTAAGTGGAGAATCTGGCCAGTGCCAGTACTCCAAATAACATTATTATATCAGGTCTCGAGGCCATTGCCGGTTTAGGCGGCGGGGTGGGTTATATGGATGATGAAAAAGAGGGATTTTAGTTTTAATTGAATGATTGGGTAATGTAAATTAACAATTCTCAGATTTTAACGTCTTATACAGCACAATTAAGAAGTTCTTAAATATCTTTTTCGAAAGTTAATTACTTAAAATATTAGATTTATATAAATTACTCAATTTAAAACAAGAATATATGTTTTTTCAAAATATCGATTTCCTTCTTTACATTTCTTATATAAATTCAAAAATGTACCACTAAAACCTAAAACGGTCTGATATTCAGTATGTGGTAGGGACTGTAATGATTTATCCTAGATTATGGTCAACTGCTAAATAGACCCCCTCCCCCCCGATTAAGGGTTTCCGCTTTGTAAAGGCTGGGGGTGCCCGAGGATGATCTTCGGATCTCATAGGGTCACTGCTCGGCCGTTTACAGACTAAATAAAGTAAAGTATCGAACTCAGCTGGATTCGAACTAGAGGGATCTTTTACCAAAGATGTTAGTAAACTTTTAATATTCTTAAGTTATTTTATCGTTAGTTCTGAACAATATTCAAAAATAATCAGAGGAGAAAATATTTTGGTTAAAAAATATTATATTACCTTAGAGTATGGTAGGGCATAGTGAACCAGCAGAGACAGTCACTATCAGTTGACATCTTGATATGCCACATGCCAACTCAATATGTATGTGCATTATGCAATACTCCCATTATCAAATATCATTCATCAGACCAAGAGTTATAGTTTCTTTAGCAATAATATTATTTTAAAAATAATAATAATAATATTGGGTTGCTATATGATTGACAGCGAAATCAAAAATGCAATTAGAATTTATAAAAAAATAAAGGCACCTAGTTCTTAATGTCAGTAAAGAAAGGAAATGAAGTGGATTGTTTTTATTAGCAAGAAATATAAACGTTATTCGTTTATATATAAGTATAAATAAATGTATGTTATTACTATATTGATTTTGGTAAAGGATGCAATAGGGAAAATCCCAAAAATCGTAGCATTGGGTTTTTATTTACTGGAAAAATCAACAAGCCAAAAATAAGCTTTCCTGTATTCGATTATTATTATTGTATCCTATTTTTAACTCGTGTCACTTTTTTAGTTTTGGCTCTTCTTTTTTTTCACTTTGTTTTGGGCAACTTGGGATCGCGTGTCAATTTATATTCTTTCTCATTTGTTGCTTTATTTTCCTCCAATACTCCCTCATCCTTTTACCATGTCTCTTGTTTCTTTCTTCCGACCACATTGTGCCTGATCTTTTCTTGCTATTATCCTAGAATCCCAAGTTTAGAACTATCTTTCTGAAGGCTTCTCTCTGTACCGATGCTTCTGCTTTTATGTGGTATATTTCTAAATCTTTTTTTAATTTTTCGATCCAGCCTGTTGTTAATTTCTTTTCCCAGAAATACTTAAAGATCTGTATTGACAGCCTGTTTTCATCCATTTTCTATAAATATACAAAAATGTCAGTCTTCTTTTCCATATTGTTTCTGTTATTTTTTCTATGCTTTGCTAAACATTCACTTACGTAGAGGATTATGGTTTCACTACTCTGGTGAAATGTGCTATTTTTCCATTGTTGCATATGCACTGTTTATTTTAAATATTTTTTGTTATTCCATATGCTCATTCCATTTTATTTATCCTTTCATCTATGGATAATTTTTCTAATCCATTTTCTGTAATTATCGCTCCTAGATAATTTTCAACATTGGATCATTTTTATTTATATTATTTTTTTTATTATATAGTAATTTCGAGTATCATGACCTGCTTAATTTATCCGAAACCAAACAACACAAGCGATGTAGGCATCCGCCAAAAGGTCCCGCCCCTTTCCTCGATCCCTCGATTTGCGGCAAGTGAATATGTGTACTGTGACGATCGAAAATTAGCTTATATGATGTAATTTTTTGATCAGTTTCACTCATTCTTGTTCTTTAAATAATAATTGTTTTCATAATGCCAGTGCACAATTTTGTAGTTAAACTTTAAATGAACAGTGTGGCGATATTTTTAAACCACATTGTTTACTAGTTTTTGGGCTAGAATTTTATTCGTCAAAAACGTGTTACGGCCATTATGGCCTCCTGTGCCATATTGGCCACCCCTAACGTGAATTTTTCTACATGTCATCATTTTCTTTTTCAATAGGCGATGGCTCCACGAAAACCAATTTCTCAAGAACTAGTTGCAGCACCCATTACGTGGTCACCACATAAAGAGACTTTATAACGCCACTTTAATTATCCCCGATACTACAATTAGCACCTAGGAAAACTACTGACTGAAGCAGAAAGGGTGCTAAGTCGACATTGCTTACTTCATCCTCGTACAAAAATGAATCGCAAGACTATAAAAAAGAACAAGACCAAATCAAAAATACACTGAATAAAGTAAAAAAAAGGAAAGAGCAAAGGTAAAAAGACAAAACCAAGATTCGAGCAGGTAGAAATGTCAAGCTCAGAAGAAGAAAACTAATTTTCTGAGCGACGACAGTTCTGATGAAATTCCTGATATAAGCAATGTTAATGATGCAAAGTGATTGTATTGCGAAGATCTCTATTCAACGAATACAAGAGGTGAAATATGGGTTCAATGCATATGTTGCAAATTGTGGGTTCATGAAGAATGCTCAGGAGTGGAAACGGACGTTTTTTCTGTGAATTTTGTTCTGCAAAATAAAGCAAAGTTTCTTTCTTCTATTTGTTTTATTATATTTGTTTTATATTATATTTGTTATGGAGGGCAATGTGGCTCACTACATTTGTGGCCAATATGGCCCTAGGCCATATTACCCTACCACGGTTCAATTTCTAAGAAATGTCAAAATATAAAAAAAACATTTATTTTAATTCTCTTTGATGGTTAATGACCTAAACTTTATAATTGTTGAATAATATTAAGTTCAAAGGACTGATTTAACAAATAAAAACTGATTGATCTCAGTAAAATTTTATTTTATTTCAAAAAATGCTTATGGTGTGCCATATTACTCGAAGTTACTATAAATATTAAACTTTTCGTTCGATGTTCTCATTTAAGTTTGTTTCTTGATCACTATTAAAATATATTTTCAAATCCCAGTATCCTGAGCCCTACTATACGCGCTCTTCAAATATTCCTTTTTTCTGATCACACTCCTACGGCAGGTTCGTAGCTTTGAATCGGCTGCCTTCCTGGACTCTTCAAGATGAGAATGGACTCGAAAACTTGGCCTCGCCTGAGTCAAGTATTGTTTCCGAACTTTGAATTCTTTATCACCCCGAGTTGGTTCTCTTTTGGACACTCAGTCATCATTTGTACTTCTTCCAGGTCTCAGAACTTTGGACGTACCTTCTTCTTTCGCTCTGAGTTATGATAGAACTTCGGGAGGAGCGGTCTTATCTAAATCGCTACGGGTATTTCAAAGGTGTGATGTGACAAAAAAAAAAGAAATGAAAAAAATGAACGAAGTTGTAAATATAGTTATTGCTATTTCTGCCTTCACCAGAAACGGGTTCGTATTATATGTTTTGTTACTGATTTTGATTATTTTTTAAACAACTTTCGAAGATCAGAGCAGGGGAGGATGAATGCTATGTCTTGCATATAGTCTATCACCGATTATTCTCATGTAAACTAATATTAAATTTTTTGTACTATATAAAACTGTGCTAAATCATGTTCAATCATTAATACACTAACACTAAAATGATAGTAGTCTTTGATGGGCATAAAATAAACTAGGTCTATGAACATTAGAAATTTCTACAGTTAAATAATTTATAATAATTAAAAATAAACTTGTAACTAAATCAATTATTGATATTATTGTTTTTATAATTCATTCCTTAGTGAAACATGTAATTTTTCGTTAATCGTTCCATTAGTTGTTTGAGGTATATATTGATGATAATACATGATAATAAAAATCGTTTAGCTGAAAATTGATTTCCACTTCTAATCTATAACTGATCAAATAAATACAGTGTTATATATGCATAATGTAGCAGATCAATTTCAGCCTTAGCAACATAACAATTATATAGATAAGGATTGCAGCTGTGTTCTGTTAGGTATATAGTTATAAGTTATATATGGATATAATACATTTATATGCATTATACAAGGCTTACATGGAATCCTCATACCAGACTCAAAAGACAAGAATTCAACAGACGTTTCAGCCAACTATACAGATTACTATGCAGGGCCTCCCATCTTCCAAACTAAACTACTAATATACAAGACGATCATCAAACCTATCTGGACCTATGGACTGGAACTGTGGGGGACCGCAAAAAAATCGAATATCAGACGCATTCAATCTTTTCAATCCTAAGTCCTGAGAACTATTGTCAACGCTCCTTATTATGTCTCCAACAAAACCCTCCATAATGATCTCAACATTCCTTCTGTCCTCGACCTCATCCCTACTAAATTCTCAAACTTTCACCAAAATCTTGTCTGTCATCCCCTGGCTCAGTCATTATCCAGTTCCACACATCCATACAACCCACCCCGCCGCCTAAACCGGCAATGGCCCCGAGACCTGTTGTAATAATGTTATTTGGAGTACTGGCACTGGCCAGATTCTCCACTCACGACCTGTGTGTGTGTGAAGCGCCCTCAACCAGCTTCCATTGGAGTTTATTCCAGTGACGCGGCTGGAAAATGGGGCAAGGGCCTTCTGAGCTTCTGCTTTGCCCTCATTCCTGGGAAAGAAGCTTAGTTCGGGGACCCAGGCAAATTGTAAATAGGGTTTGAATGTGTACATTATTCTGTTTATTTTATTTGTATTTAGACTTTATTTTATTATCATTTTTGCTTTAATTTCCTTTTATTTTATATATGTTGCGTATGTATATATTTATTACATTCACTTATTTTATTTTGTATAAACCACTTTTTTGTTTTGTTATGGAATGATTGTAGCTACATAGCACCATTACTTATTGCCCACAGGTGGCAGATTGTAATGTCTAAATAAAGTGTTTAAAATAGAAAAAAAAAATATGCATTATTCACTTAATTTTTTAAAAGAAGATCAATTTTAGAAATGATAGGCCAATCTACATCAATGACTCCTTACGTTATGTTATAAAATACGGCTGAAAATAATAATCTAAGGAGAACAATATTTGCTCGTACATTTATAATTTTCTTAGTTAAAAAATATCCATTCATAGCAAGAAAATATAATTAAAATAACTAGTCATACTATTAACTAATGTCTACTATCTTTTATGTTCCAGGTAAGACCATTTCCTAACTTGATTAGAATGTAGTATGCAAGTAAGTAGTGAATTTCATTTACTGTAAATTATTTATTGGTAGCACTAGGTTTTAGTAATAAATAACCATAGGATTAATGAAAACCAAAACCCTAAAGTTGATAATACTCAGGTTAAAGACAATGATCAAAATGTAGTAAAAAATAAAACTTAGATATTATCTCAGGAACATTAAAGTAACCCTAAAAATATATCTAATATTTAGCTGGCTTAACCTTTACGCCTGGGTATCTTTACTTAAGATTTATGTTTATAATATTATACCTTGCTAATTTTATTTCGGCTACTAAAATTAAGTAATCCGAAAATTGTGAATTTAATTTATTTTATTTCCACTACTCAATACATCCACTGCCAACTAACAGATTACTAATTGGATTTCTATCGTGCTTACAGACGTACGGTAACATATCCAAGTGAGAAAAAGCCCACATGCTTGTGGCATTTGGCATGCAAATTTATATATATGAGAGATAGTCGATTCGTAATGAACTGTCTAAACAAAATTAGTTTTCAATTTAATTTTACATCCGTTCCTATCTAAGAAAATATTTACAGTCAATGGATTATTCACCAAAAGATACCATAAATACAGTAATTTTAAAACAAACATGAAAACATCAAACGACAAATCTTTTTTTGATATTTTTCGTACTATAGGAAAATTAATAATAGACTCAAATCCACGATCTTTTAGATCCTAATCTAGTATGTATGGAAATGCAGATACTAGCCTGTAATATGCGGGCTGTTATTTCCATTTAATTTATGAAATGATTCTGATAAATCCTTATATACTGAAGCCCATATTTTATATTTACTGACACTAAGTAAAATTGTGTTATAAGTATACTAAAGAGCTTTCCAAGTAAGTCTAAAATCTTAAAATTGAAAAATTAAGTACCTTTGTGTCTTGCAAAATTTGAGAAATCAGTTGAGTTCAGTTTTTAAAGCATATATTTAGGTTTGTAAAGTTTCTATCTATGTTTTAAATTTGTTATCCTCTATCCAATAAAATTGACTAAAATATAAAGATGATTATTTTAATTCTCTTGTTTATATTACTGGAGTACATATTTTTGAGTCAATCATTCAAGTAAGTAAAAAAACCTTTTTCAAGTCAAACATTTTTTCTTTATTTAAAAATACGTTTCAACATTCTTCAGTCATTTTCAATTTACATCTCTTATAAGTCCATTTTTTATTTAATTTAAATATATTTTTTAAATACTTATAAATTTGTACATTTTTAACCTTTTAGTAGATTGTCAAATAATATAAATTTTTCTTATAATACTTAGAGTTTAATTTATTTAAGTAAACTGTAAGTATTATAAGAAACATTTAAATTATTTGACAATCTACTAAAAGGTTAAAAATGTGCAAATTTATAAGTATTTAAAATATATATTTATAATAAAAAATGGACTTATAAGAGATGTAAATTGAAAATGACTGAAGAATGTTGAAACGTATTTTTAAATAAAGAAAAAATGTTTGACTGGAAAAAAGTTTTTTTACTTACTTGAATGAATGACTCATAAAGATGATTTTAAATTAAAATGATTGCAAACAAAGCTATAGGTCTTGCAGTAAGTCCCTTAATGCTTAGCTTGCTGTGGCTTGT
Source organism: Arma custos (assembly GCA_037127475.1). Classification (NCBI taxonomy): domain Eukaryota; kingdom Metazoa; phylum Arthropoda; class Insecta; order Hemiptera; family Pentatomidae; genus Arma; species Arma custos. The sequence continues at coordinate 7,239,615 of CM073763.1, forward strand.
TATCAGCGTTCATTCAACAATACGCTTCCGAGTTACACACGGCTGATGTCGACTGATGTATAATGAATCGAGTCCAATTATCTTTTATGGTTGTGGTCGCCAAGCGGCCACCTTAACTCGAACCCGTCGCGGATACTAATTAGGAACTAGTTACTGATTAGGGACTAGTTACTGATTAGGAACTAGTTACTGATTAGGAACTAGTTACTGATTACAATCCTCAAGCGGCTTGCTCATTCGTCCTTGCCCTGGACAATCAATGGCAGCCTCTTGTTTGCTCCGAGTTGGTTAGTTAGTGCATTCTGTAACCGCTGCATCTCTCCCCTAGGAGTTGCCAGGTAATGAGGTTAGGGTTTTAATGCCTTCATTTAGTTACCACGGATTTATCTATAGTAATGAGGGTGAGGTTTAAAATTTGGACGTAATCATTTTTTAAAAACTTCGTGAATCAAGGTTTTTGAATGGAGGCATCAGCGGGTGGACAAGGGTTAAAAGCCACCAAAATACAAATGTCTAAAGGACCTGTATGAGTTGATTAAAGCAATATATCTATTACTCTTTCAATCTACATATATATATAATATATATACAATTGATCCAAGCCAAGCATTATTTTTTTTCTTTCCAAGCATACAGCTACTAGATATTTGCATTTAAAAATGACATGGATTTCATTCGAATAAAAATTACACTACTGACGATTTATGATTTTTGTAGTTAAAAAACTTTTTAAAAATAATGTTGAATTACTCGGATATTCAAACCTTAAATAAGAAAAGATCATGAATATTCCTGTGGTAATTTAAGATTTGAGTCCTTTCGGATTAGAGTATTGATTTTGAAGTGTTTTAATACTTTAAAAAGTTTAAATAATGATAATTATAGTATAAAATGTTAAATATAATCTAAAAATTAGAATAATTAATCCATAATTAAATTTTCGAGGTTAAGATCGCTTATGTTCGGTTATGAATAATTTAGCCTAATTTATGGATATATTAGTTGTTTACAGTTGATAAAATAACTTCCGCTAATAACGTCGATATAACTCACTCACTCTCTCACTCTTGGTACTACGGTCCTACCTGTGCCTCATCCACCACTGCCTGACAATCACTCCGGTCCTATTACAACATGAAAATATTTTTAAAAAATGTTATAAAGGAATTACAGAAGTATTTATTTTTGAATTGAACAATCATTTGATTGTTTTTTTAATAAAACGTTGTTTTATTTTATGCAAAAAAACTAGCTGTTGTTATAACATAGCAGCAGTTTAATTAATTTTTTACCTTAATCCTTACATAAATATTAGCAGCCATGCATAAAATATTTAGGAGTGGAGGGCCGCTGTATAAGTTTTCATCGGTCCCAGCTTTCGTTTTGAAAAAATACACAGTGCAGATATAAAAAGTAATTTTTATATCTGGGAGTCCCAGAGCAAGGTGCAGGATCACTATTCAATCCTACCAAAAATTGCTTCAAAACCATGGTTCGTTTCGATTGGAATAGCTTTAAAGAGAAGTGAGGTGACTAACCTGATTAGATTAAGAACTAACCATGGTAATACCAGCAAATTTTTAAGTCTGATGAAAATAAAGGCGACACCAAATTGTGAGATCTGCGGTGAGGTCGAGGATCCTCTACACGTCGTGATGTCATGTAAGAGATTCAACAATGAGAGGAAGAAACATATCGAGGGGTCGGCCCTCAGTATACCAGAAAAATTAAAGGGACAGGACAGAGAAGGACTTAGTCAGATTATAAAATTCCTTAGGAAAACAAAAATAAGACTTTAAAATTTAAACCATCATAGTTTTGCTGGCAAAATAGGACTTTGTTAATAAAGTCTTAAAGCCAAATTAAAAAAAAAAAAAAAAAAAATTATATCAATTGATGGCTCCTAAAAGTAAAAAAATATTTAAACTATTTGGAAATGTATTTAGGCATTTATTCATTTTAAATAAAATTAAGACTGAATTACATAATGAACACAACAATACATTATAAAACACTTATCCGTTGGATAATTCTTTTAAAATAGTTACATTAAAAAATCGGCTCAATTTATCACTCCGATTTATCTCTGTCCACACCTGAGGTAAGGCAGGCGATTTTTATTTTGAGATAAACAACGTTTAAATCGAAGTTATTGTTCACGAGCAAGCGATAAGATAAAAACGAAAAATCACGTGTCGTAAATCGTGGGCCCATCGCCCAGTGAAGATCAGGATTAATAACTGCTCAACCTGAGAATTTGTTACAACTTCTGATTGATCATAAGTTCGTGAAAAATCGAATAAATGAAGAAAAAAGTTCTTGTTTTGGAATTTATAATGCTTATTATCTTCTGTGATTCTCTCCACCCTTTTTGAGGACATTATAATCCGCCGTTTTGAAGACATTACGTAAAGTATGCTTACGTAACATTACGTAACTCTGTTTCTCTGAAAAGAATTTCCTATTAATGTTAAATAAAAAGTTACAAAAATAGTTTAAACAAAACTACCAACATTTTTGCATATAATTTTTTTGTCTTCTAATTTTTAACGCGTTCGTTTTTAACACAACAGTTGTAGATAAATGAATCTCCAATCGATCTAAGACTGTATTTAAATCTTGACATTGGGAAGCTTCCTCAAGGTAGTATCCTTGGTCCAATCCTTTATACAGTTTATACAGCTGACATCCCGACTCATCCTAATACTATCCTTACCACGTATGCTGATGATACATGTGTATTATCAGTCAACACCAATCCAGTTATTGCATCCCAAAGCCTCCAATCCCATATCACTTATCTTGAAGAATGGTGTCAAAACTGGAGGATTAAAATAAATTCTCAAAAATCGCATCAAATCACTTTTACCTTACGTCGTAAACCAATGACTTCCTGCCCTTCAGTATCCTTTAATAATATCCCACTGGTGCCTGTAGAACAGATCCGATACTTAGGGTTGCACCTTGACAAACGATTGACCTGGAATCCTCATACAAGACTGAAAAGACAAGAAACCGCTCGACGTTTCAGGTTACTTCAACACTTACTAGACAAACGCTCAAAGCTCCCAATTAACTACAAAAGACTTATCTACATGACCATCATACGACCTATTTGGACTTACGGAGTAGAGCTTTGGGGCTCCACTAAGCCATCGAATTCCTCTCGTATCCAATCCTTACAATCCAAAATCCTTCGTAAAATCCACAATGCTCCTTATTTTGTTAAGAATAAAGTCATCCATAACGACCTTAATGTCCCTTTTGTTGCTGATTTGGCCCAAACCCGGTATCTATCCTTTTATAGCAAACTTCATTCCCACTCAAACCCTCTAGTTTCAAACCTAGCTTCCTCTTCAATTCCCGATAATCCTCCGAGGCGTCTGAAAAGAAGATGGCCACGTGACCTCCTAACTTGAACTTGGATTTGAGTACTACCAGTGTGTAGTTTCTCTACTTGTCATTCTCATGTCATTATGTAACATGCATTCTACTTGTTGTATAATTGTAATACAGTTGTAAATATCAATAAATAAATTTAAAAAAAAAAAAAAAAAAAAATTGGAAAGCTAACTTTTTGTAATTTATAATATAAAATCTCTAGAGAACTTCAACTTAATTACTACTTCCGGGGATCATCCAGTGACAGAGAATGTATTTCTTGCAGTAGAGGATGAATATAATAATTAATAAGAATAAAAAATAGATAAGGTAACGCTCGGCTTAGTGTTGATAGTTTTAAGTTTGTCATACTTTTTATTACTATGAAATAAATAAGAGAACAAACGTTCTCAGGCCGAGTAAATTATCCTCGTGACTCAAGCAAAGTCGAAATGAACCACTACAACCCATGAAGGATCGTAGTTCGGTACATTTTAAAGGCAGTACTGTTTCTAGATCACGCTCAACATACAGTTTTTTCCTCAGTTAAGGTTATCCACTTTATAGAGGCTAGGTGAGACCCAATAGGATCCTCAGACTTCATAAAGTCCAACCACGGCAGGCAACAAATTAAATTATTGATATTCCACATCCGGACTGAAACTACTTAGCTTCTCTGCTCCGTATTAAGTCTGAAAAGGGAAGACATAATGCTCATGATTAAAAGTAGTTAATTTTTATTAATTTATGACCACATATGAATTTATTTCCATTTGAGATGAGGAAAAATAATGTATATATTACAAAGTAAATAAAATAAATAATTATTTCTTTTTTATTAATTTATTTGTTATCCATTAATGGACTAATTTCATTCATTAATTAATAGGTAACAGAATAATAAGGACAGGTGATGCTGGGTGAAAGAGATAACTTACCTAACCCCGGGCCTTTAAGATCAGGTTCAAAGGCGGCAATATCCTGAGAGTCCTGAGGGTCCGCAGCCCCACGACAAAGGAGATGAAGTAATTTCTCTTCCTCCCAAAGTAGCAATAACACTTTAGTCTTAGTCCCGGCCCCTTCTGTGTCTGGTAAATAGTACAATGTTATTACAAATGGCCGAACTCTCAAGGAAAGCACAAGCAGTTTGTCAGGGATATTCGGCCGCACTCTTCCTTAAGGTCCGTTATCGCCGAAATGTTATTAGCGGAAAGTTAGTAAAAATTGTGTTACTCACATTTTAATAGCTGCAATTTATCGCTTAACGTAATAGGTACTATTAACATTTCAAATAACATTAATAAAATTTTCGTAACTAGCATTATTATAAAAATAGTCTCTATTCCACTGCAACCCATGAAGGGTGTTAGTTTCAGTAAGTGGTAGAGACTGTACGATTTATCGGAAATTACAGTTAAATTGATTGCATGATAATGCTCAACCACTTGGCGTTTCCCCATATTAAGGGTAGCCACTTTATAGAGACTGGATGAGCCATGAAAATTAAGATTCAGAACCGGACTACTACCATGTGAAATAAAGCGGCCGCCATGTTTGACTAAATTGCTTGGCAATACTAGTTAAATATGTGGAAACATATTTTTTGAAATTTTAGAATTATTCGCTATTGATCCTGTAGACCTCATTTTATAAACTATGTTATTTCAAAAGCACAAAAAGAAATATTTTTTGCCTCATTTTTTTATTTCAATGAATTACAAAGGAGAAAAATTGTCCTGAGGTTAGGCGAGTTACCCTGGAAGACATATTGCGCAAGAAAACACCTACTAACGCCTGGTTTCCTCCATATTAAAGGTACCTACTTTATAGAGACCGGATGTACCCCAGGAGGAACTACTGATCCAACTCGACCCATCCCCGGCTGTTAATATATAAACATTTATCTATTTTTATATGCATTATAAATTATATGTCATAGCGGGATCTGAATCCGGAATCTTCGGCACAAAATCTCAATGATCAAGCACTGAGCTACCATATTATATCAAATATTGCTATACTGCTTACTGTATCAGAAAAATATGATTTTTTCATTTCATTAAGAATGAATTTATTACTTTGTTTGTTGCTACTTTTTCCATATAGTTGTGCCACATGTAATCTGTCCAGATTAATGTGTTGGTAGGATTTTCTTAGCAAACAGCTAAACCAATTTAGAAGTTTTGTTGCTAGATTTCTTTGTCCCGATTAAATGAATACATCGAGATTAAAAGTAAAAAAAAAAAAATTTTTTTAAGCGTGTCACAAATTTTCGTCCGATCTACTTATTTATAAACCAGATGGTGCAAATTAGTGGGTGAATTCTGGAAAAATAATTCAACTCAGTCTCAGTACGTTCTAAGTATCTTATTGATATTTTTATTGTATAATCTAAAATTGTTTAAGATCATAATAATTATATAATGTCGATACTTGAAAACCAAAACTGATGAATTTCAAAATAAAATACCAATTCTGGTTATCGCTATAATTTGTGTATGTATATGAGGCATTCAGGATCAAAAGCGAATAATTCCAAAATTTAAAAATAACCAATTTCTTTACTATAACTATTTCTATGACATATCTGCACATGTGTACCAATGACTGAAGTACTCGTCAATGTACTCTGGAGTGGTTAAAGTTCCACGTGACACAGATTGGATATGTTACTATATATATTTGCATATTTTTTATTCATAAATAAAATCTGGTAGAAAAGAAAACATAATCCTTAATCAAATAATAGTATTTACTCTGTTTACTCATTAAAGTACTATTGTGGTGGGTACTTCGCCACCCTGACCTTCAGTCAAAGTTATTTTTCATGTTACCTAAAGTGAGGTGCTTGGCAATATTGCTTCACTAAACTTGCGAAACATTTTTGAGTTATCCGTTTTTGATCGTGAACGCCTTGTACATGTTTTGGCTTCTTTGTTTGTTATACCTCCATAATCATTCGAAAACCTGGTGACCTTGCCTTTACGTCAATAGTTTCTCCTCCTCGTAGTAGTGTGCTTGCAGAGCTCATTTTAATCACTGTCCGTCGCCCAATGCTTTTCCTGCCAATCTATCAGAATTAAGTGTCAAGTTGCGGGTTAAGGTGGAGAGGGGATTTGCCACCAAAAAGCTCATTTAATAATCTCTTTTATTCCTCTCTTATTTTTTCTGGGAGAGGTTATAATGCTGGGAGACCCTGAACTTCTGCAACTCATTTGATTGCCACTGTCAAGAGAAACGTAGCAAGCAGTCTTTTATATTTTTCGTCCATAAGACTATTGAGTGGGCGGCTGACAAATTGTGGCCTTCCTATGCTTTATAGGTCCTCCAGTCAGATTCTCCTTATTGTTACGAGCGCGGGAATTGGCGATTCCTGGAAGAGAACAAAGCCTCCTTGTCGGCAGAGATGAAAGAGGGCCTTTCCGGAAACTTCGCGATCCGTCGCGTATGATCTAGATCTGTCATTCTGTATATAAACAGCATCTCAGCGCGAGTAGAGGCAGAGTGTTAAAGTACACGGTACGGTTAACATCGCAAACAGTGATAAGCCAGTGTGATAAGTGATAAGTGACAGTTTGTGAATGTAATAAGTCAGTGACAGTTTGTTATATTCAGACAGTCTTACGGTCGGTGGACTTTAATTAGTGAACTGTAAGTGTTAATTAGTAGTAATTAATTAGTTAAGTAGCAGTTGTAATTTTATGTGCTTTGTACAAACCTATGTAAATAGTTGAGCTATTTAGTAATAATAATATCTTATATTATTGTAATAATTAAATAGAAGTTAGGCCTAAATTATAAATATCTAAAATATTGTTATTGTAAATTTATTTCAGTTAATAATCCATTTGTTAGTAATTTCCTTGTTTAGTTTCTTTGTTAGTAATTGTTAATAGTTTAATTGTATTCTTTTATCACTTTTGTGATATAAATATTAGTATAAATATATATACTATAAATATTAGTATCTTTTATTAAGGAATAGCTTAATTCATTTTTAATACCCAGTAGCCCGTAACATTATGTTTAATATTGGTACTAGTTTTGGTTCGAGGTACCCACCACAATAGTACTTTAATGAGTAAACAGAGTTAATACTAGCTATTATTTGATTAAGGATTATGTTTTCTTTTCTACCAGATTTTATTTATGAATAAAAAATATGCGACAATTTCCAATATCCAATCTATGTCACACGGATCTTTAATCGCTCCAGAGTACATTGACGAGTACTTCAGTCATTGGTACATACGTGCAGATGTGTCATGGAAATAGTTATAGTAAAGAAATTTATTCATTTTATATATTTCTATATTCTATATTATTATTACAGAGATGTAATTGTAAAATTATAAAATAAAAATAACCTGATATCTATATTTCGGCAATACCAACATCCCTTTATTCTCCGATGCTGTGTGGCTTTTATCGTTTCTTGTGAAAACAACATATATAAATATAAGTAAGACAAACCCCCTGTAGAGTAGATACGTACCTACATTCACCCTACAAAAGAGTGAATTCCTTCAGGGACAGACCGGGTAAACAAAACTGTGATGTCTCAGAGAGAGAACGGTTCTTATAGAAGAAATAAGATCTCCCCCCCCCCTCCCCCCATGCCTCCTAGACACACCACTCTATTCCTCTTCTATTGCTTTTTATTGTACTACATTATTTACTAGCACTATATGTAAAGAAGGCAGCGGCTTTATATCACAGACGTCAAATTGTCACTCTAAGTGGCATTCATATATATATATTTAAATTTTGAACAGAAATAATTTGTCCAGACCGGGAATCGAACCAGGGTCACCCGGGTAAAATAAGTTCTGCTTATTTTGTGTTATCATTGACTGGATCCCCTGCCCAATTCAATCCAACATTATTCTCTTCTATACTTTGTGTACATGTATTCGTATATTAAAAAAAAACTTAAATTTATTTTTTTTCCATCAGCCTTAACAGGGTATACGTAAAGTTTGGTACTCCGTAGTCAGGAGCCCGCCTACTCAGAGGGGTTCGATGTAAGATATCGAAGATGCGTTGAGTCGATAAATCTCGACAGAGTCGATTAGTATTCCGGTCCAGGAGGTCCTCAGCTTCTTCTCCTTGCCGACGGCTTTGTTAGCTCCAATGCAATTAGTAGACCAGCCCTCTTGATTGCTGTTTGCTTCTACTCCTAGCTCGTGTACCCTCTTAAATAAACGTCTTCATCTTTTACACAAATATATATACATAGATATAAAAATTTATAAGCACCGTTTAGTAAAAACCGTACCAGGATTTCTAAAGTCACATCAGTCAAAAACTTTTGGAAAAAACTATTAATGAACTTGGAATAACATTAGAATACCAAGAATGACACAAATGCCTTCAAAAAAGCTTCGAATCTAAGATTGCTACAGTTTTGATGAACAATGAAGAGATATTTACACATTTCGTATGTCGTAACTCACCGCAAAAAACTCAAACACCTATTTGTGAGTTTCGTCACTTTATAAATACCACTACAATATACGTAAAGAGTTATCAAGACTCGATATTCCAATTTTAATGAAAATTGGGTGTTTAACGTGTTGATAAATTTTCCACTAACGTTTCGCCAGCCATGCTGCTGACTTCGTTTCGGGCTGAAATGAGATCACTCTCATAAGAGTATTATGTTATTATACTTTTAATATAATTACGCATTAAAAAAACTATTGTTATCTACAACTGTATCAAAAACAATACAACAAGTAAATATAATAAATGATATATAGCTAATATTTTCAAGACTACAATGAAAAAGGAATATCTTTTCTTATAAAATATGATAATTGGCTTTAAAATTTCGAAATATGTGTATTAAATGGATGATGATTTATGGGAATGATAAAACAATCAAATATACACACCTATGAAAGAATTATTCAAGTTTACTGTTTACATATCTTTAAAAATAGCTTCCATTGTAATATAAAATTGTAATAAATAAAACATAATTTTAATAAAATAGATTAATTTGATGACCTTGCTGCCATCAATGGTACACAATTTCCAGTGCACTTTTTTTGTTGTTGCTGATATTACCTTGAAATTGTCTCCGTGTTTGTTGAAATAAATGATCATCATTATCGGACATCACAGTTCTTCCCAATTTCCTTCTTCACCGAGATTGATTTAACTTAAAAGCAATTTCTCTTCTTCAGCCTCGTTCGTTAGCTGACCAATCGCTCCTTAGCCTTTTTCCAACACTTCAATTACACATCCTTCAATCAGTCGCTAATGATTCAATGGAAAAGATTGATGCATTGTTCCTAAAGTGCCTGTAGATTGGGAGAGCTCTTTTTCAGATGGAGAACTGATCGCTAACGATATCTCATAACGCAGAATGTCTTGTAGCATCGATGACCTGAATTCCAATACTACTTGGGCTATCTTTCGCACTACATTGCCCTTAGTAATGCTTTAAAGCTGAATCATGACCGTTGTTGAATGTCTTCTATCGCGCGACCATCCTTCCTCTCAGGGTCGTGTTCTGAATTCTGTTCAAAAACTCCTGCGGATACTGATGTCTGTGGAAATGGACTTTCATTATAACTTCGATGATAGACGACTTAGAAATACTGAGGAAACGAAAATCACTTAATTATGTTGATTACTTGACTTAGGCGATGATTGAGGAGGGATGGGGTAATCCACGTGTATAGGGCAAGTCACGGATCAACTAATTATCAAGAACTCAAAAAAAAATTGTATGAGCTCTAAATCCTAAATTCAGGTTTGAGATAGGGATCTTTAACGAGTACCGGACATCGCAGAGGCTTGGGATACTCGTTTCAATGGTTCATTTGGGAATAACTCAAAAATACACTAATTTGAAAGAAAATGCAGCTCAAGAGTTGAGAAAATAGGCAATAGGACGTGTCAAAAATTATTTATTTTAAATTTCTAGATTGAAAAAAAGAGTATCTCCATGGTTTTCCCACTAATGCATTTCTTTATCAATTATTTTATGGCGACAATGTTTGACGGACAACCAAACTACCAACGAACAAAACAGAAGAAAAAAATAACTGATTTTATCCGGGGATGTGGGGGGAAGTGTTTTTTAATGAAGATTACGCTTTTTTCTCGATTTTTATAATTTTGAAGTGGTCGGTTGAAAATAAGGGGTATTAAATATATCGTCGGTTTTCATTTAAAAACTAAAAGACAGATTTAAATGACGTTTTCCAACTGTTATTCTGTGTAAGAATTAATTGAATTTTTTATTCAAGACAATTATAAAGATTCATTAATGAAAGTTTTAAAAAAAAGATGTAAAATGTTGAATTATTTTTAATTTGTGTATTTAAATGAATAGGATCATGAAAGTTAAAAAATATGCTGTAACGGAATTTCAGCTGCACACGTCACAAATCTGCATCTTCTTTTTAACTTGAATAGTAAACATTTACGTTAATTCTAATCAATATAAAATAAAGAAAACTATAATAATATAAATCAAAGTATCGTAACAGCGTATGGAAATTTGTACGACCCCTCATTCACTTGGATCAATTTCTTATGTCCATTTTTTAAAGATTTTGAGTGTCAAAAAGCCCATTTGTTTATAAAACATATCTTTTTCTGGGCAACATAGTTCTTCAGATATATGTAGCATTTTGATCTTTTGAAAAAAATCATTTTTTTTTTGGTTGAATTTCGAGTACTGCTGGATTACTGATGGTATTTTTATGTATGGCTTGGATCAATAGTTCACAGAAACTACGGGTTTTAATATTCGCGAGATATTATGAGTGGCCAGAGAATTTCCTTAATATCAAGTAGCTCGAAACCACTCATTTCTACGTTCAACCATGCGCATTCGATGCTTACACTAACAGAAAGGAAAAACATTTAGGTCTAGACATTTACAATAAAGAATAAATGTGTATATGTGAATTGCAAGATTTAAAAAAAAAAGGATATTGTAAAAACATGAATAGTCAAGAGCCTAAGAAAATTACATAATTATTCCTCTTTACAAAGTTTCATCGAATGCATTTCGTGGAATCCATAATACATGCCTGTCCAACATGATATGAGCGGATATGTTTGTAGCATTATACTAAAAAAATCCTATTAATCCTAAACCAACAAGTTCTTAGACCAAATGTCCCAGGGTTCTATCCTTCGGTAGACTTTGAAATCTGTTGCATATGCAGCAAGTGTGATCATCAGTGAGCTGGACGTTGTCATATGAATTTCAAATGGTGACTGGCCATCGAGGGCAAATATTGACACATCTTTTTCTCTTAGTATCCGCCTGTTGCTGTAGTCTCCCTTGAATAAATCCATTATATCGCTTATATTCCAAGTCTTTCCCTGTCATGATATACTGAGCCTTATACTTATGGACTGAATGGTACAGGATTATAGATTTAACTATTTTTATTACCACTTGTAACGAAGGATAGAGGTAACCAATATACTTAATATATATATAGGTAACCAATATATTCGTAACTACAGATACTTTCCAGGTAGATTTTTTAAAATTTACTATTTTAAAACTCTGTGCGACTATTTCAATTAGGATAAGACTTATGTGATTTTTATGATCGTTTCATTATTTATTGGCATAACGATTTTAGTCTAAATCCTTGTATTTGAAAAAAATGATAATGTTACGGGCGCCGGCAGGAAGACGGAAGCAAGAGGATTAGCGGCTTAAATCCGTCGGCGGGAGAAGTTAAAATAGGATTAGGAACGTTCTAGATCGTCTCCTTTTGTCGGAAAAGGATTAAGAAGATTCCGGAATTGTCTGGCCCCTTCGTGTTCTAGAATGTTCGGCCTTGCCTATTTAAATACTTCCCTCACCTCGAGGCAGTCAGTCTTAGTCTGAGAGTAGACCAGTGAAGATCTGTGATAAGTGTAATAAGTGAGTGTCAGTGTGATAAACTAGTCAGTGTTGAACCGGCCAGTGTGTGTAAATAAGTGTATCAGTGAACTGTAACAGTCTCGCGAGTGTAATAAACTGTTTCTGTTCGTTACTGTGTGTCAGTTTGTGATACTTGGAGAATCTTACGGTCGGTGGACTAGTGAACTGTAAGTGCTAATTATTAGTTATAAATTGTAGTGTAATTTTATAATATTCATAGAGACTATTGTAACTAGTTAAGATATCTAGAATTAGTAATATCTTATATTATTGTAATAATTAAATAGGAGTTAGGCCTAGATTATAATATTTAGAATATTGTTATTATAAATGTATATTAGTTCAATAATTTAATTGTTAATAGTTTAATTGTATCCTTTTTATCATTTTGTTAATAAATATTAGTATCTTTGATTAAGGAATTGTTTAATTCATTTTAATACCCAGTTGCCCGCAACAATAACTTGCTTTTTTTTGAGCTAGACTAACCACATACACAGAAATTCCATTTTGCAAAACTTAGATCTGGTCTCATGGAATATTAAAACTTTTATTTCGAAAATTAGGTTTTGGAATGGAGGCTTTTGACCTTTATATTATACGGGGATGGTGTGTTTCAACTTGTAGAATGGTTGGGTCTAAATCCTACTGTGGCAGATAATTTAAATAATCTGTTGACAGTGGAGCATGGATCTTACGTGATCTGTAGATCTTCCTGGGGCTCATTCAGCCACTGTAAAATGGGTTACAATCTATGAGAAAACCCTAGCCGTTGAGATTGATCTTGGAAAATTCACATCCCTGCACAGCCATTGTCTAGTGCACATACTTGAAACAGTACAGTGTCTCACATGTACTGGTAGACTTTTCATGAATTGTACTGCTAAAGGTTCTTTTTTAAGTTATTGATGGTCTTAGTAATTACATAAATATGCTTATTGTAAAACGAATTATAATTTAAATTTGAATTTTATTCTATGCAAAAAAATGTAAATTCCGTTACATATACCTAACATAGTATGTAATATGTTTTTCTAGTTTGGCTTACGACAGGCATATAGTCCATCATGCGGTCAACATGCGGTTAGATTCAAATTTATTTATATGTTGAAAATTAGGAATAGAAATTTTCCTGAATAATACTTCAATACTTTTCTGAATAATAGTTTGTTTATTTATAAATGCCAAAACATTATTTATTTATTAGTTTATTTAAATAGAGATTATACTTTTACTAACACCTGGAAGCGGTAAAATACATCCTAATCCTACTAAACCTCGCATTCGTGTCGTGATCCGATCAGCGGGGATAAGGCTAGATCGCCGGGATCATCCTCCAGTGCTGCATCTATCACTGCCGCGGCCTCCAAGATATAGCAACTAGATCTAATTTAAAGTTGCTAGCAATCGCCAGGTTATGCATCAAATCTAGAGTGCGGGTGCAACAAGTGCTAATTACACCCCCTCGGATATATTGCGGGTTGAGCTCGGCGCCTGATTGGAGAACTTCTCTCGCTCCTTCTTCTTGACGTCGAGTATTCCGAGGAACACTTCTCCATTTGATCTATGAACTTGACGGTAGCCTTTGCAATTAGTGCTGGTTTCCCTATAGATTGGCAAATAGTTTCTAAATGGAAACATAAAAGTCGAAGAGAATATTTCCCAGTACACTTATAACGCTTCTATTGTTTCTGCTTCACTTCACGCTTCTATAGGTCTGAAAATTCCTCGATAATAATAACACTATAGCGTTTATTGCAATTAATGTATAGATTTTTTAATATTAAGTACTATTAAGGCATAAATATAAAAAATCCAAATTAAACAACTCCTTACAAATACACAAGTCCCTAAATTAAAAACGGGAAACAAAAATACCTAAAATCGCGGGTTCGTAGCCACTTGCCGGGATTTATTAAAGGTGGTAAACATTTTTTCGTTTTGCCGGTCTTCAAAAATGACTTAAACTTGGGGGTCCCGAATCTGTTTGGTGTCAGAAACTTGGCTATAAAAGCAATATCCTAATCATGCCTAGAATGTAGTAACATGGAGTGACGTTTTAATTCTTATCTAATATACTGGACTCTATTTCTATGTAAATTTTATCTTCGAAAAAAACCAGCTTCCAGTCAACTTATTTTATTCTTTCATAAACAAGACGTTTCGGCACTTAAATGCCATTTTCAATATTAAAATACATCAACTTTCTAAACATAACTTTAAAAAAAGTTATAAGTTCAAAATTCTGTAAAAAAAAAAACAACAGTCATAAATATTTTATACGATCCAAAAACAAAAACAAAAAAACCTTGTCCCAAAAACATTAGCAAAATCAAGCATAGATACCTCAATAAAGAATATATTGTAATATTTAAAAATTATTTTTTTCATTTTCCTGGGGATTCACTATCCTCCCATGGTCAATTGTCCACTACTGGCTTAAACTTTGATCTGTAAGGTAATGTGAGTTATTATGATTATATTATTTGTACCTTACTGCTATTTAAAAATCTTTATGTATTAAATTATTTTAAATTTTGTGGAACATGGAGTGACGTTAAATGAATAAACAACAAACAAAAGAAAATACCTATTTGTCTGGAATTTTTCGATTGAATTCTTAACAAATATTTTTGATCTATTTTGAGCTTATGTTCATTTATATTACTATTAAGTAATATTGCTAATGACTATATTTTGGATATACTATAATACAATATTCGCTATTTAACATAGTAACGGAATTACTTCTTGGTGAAATCGTTAATGAAATTAAATTTAAAAAATAAATAAAGTAATAAAAATTGTCATTTAATGACTAATATATCTGAATATTACCTGTAGTATTAAATTTCTTGGTTGATATTCAATTAAATTTTTTATGATAAGATTATTATATCATAATCCAGTTAAAATCCACCTAGACAAGGTTTAACTTCTAAATTAAACAGTATGATTTTATCCATACTTTAAAAAATAGCATTTCATTGCGTTAAAAAGTGTATTTAATTAATAAATAATGATTCCCCGAATACATGTAAATTTATGTTTTTTGTTTAATAAAATGTATCTTGTAATATCATAATAATCGTATTATAAAATTTAAACTAATCTTTAGTTTTGATTTGACCATTTTGAATCTAAAACACTCATTAATAATTTATTCGAAGATTCTAAAAAAAATTACTAAAAATTACCTCCCTCTCTATCTCTTTGTATTAATACTTATTAATATAACCTATTGGAAATGGAATTATGTTTTTTATTTTACGAAAGTTAAATTTATTTAGGCTTGTAAACTATTTTGTTTCATTTGTTTTGTATAACTATTTTTTTTTTAATTTATTTATTGATATTTACAACTCTATCACAATAATACAATAAGTAAATAGGCTAAATGATACACAATTATATAAGATAATGACAAACAGAGAAACTACCTTCTGGTAGTACTGAAATATGTAACTAAATTAAATAAACAAATTGTAGGATATACTTTATCAAACTTTAAATTTATAATTTATTGATTAATAAACAATGAATTTAGCATTAGTTTATAATTTGGACAAAACACTCAAGTGAGCTCCTAAGGGTTCAGAAACAGCTGATGTAATTATCGGCTTTCAATTCTACCTTAGCTGGTGAATTGATGAATTGAAGCGCCCCCACAGCCAGGCGATTATACACCTCATTTAGCAATATCGGGGCGATTGATAGTGGAAGTGACATAAGGCCAATTCATTAATAATTTGATAATATCAGCTATGATTATATTATATATATATATATATATATATATATATATATATATATATATATATATATATATATATATATATATGGGGTGCGGAATGGCTCAGTGGTAGAGAACTGAGTTGCAGATGGTTCCGGGTTCATATCTCGCTGCTAGGCAGACTTTTATTATCTGTTAATGGCTGGAGATGAAGTCTATAAAAACTAGGACCCTCCTGGGGCACTCATCCTCTATTAAGTCGTTACCCGAAATAGGGGGAAAGTATGGCTGTTGAGCGTGATCTAGGATAAATTACCTCCCTGCACAACCGTTTTCCAAGAAACAGTGCAGTCACTACTACGTACTAAACCCAAGACCCTTTAAATTCCTTCATGGGTTTTAGTGGTATACTTTTTTTTTTAAACACACACGCACACACACATATATATGGATATCATCTCTCCCTAACCTAACATTACGCAGTGTGGTGCTTTCTTTTACAACGTGCCTCTCTTGTGTTCTGGCTGGCTTTTTCCTACTGTACCAATCCGCGACTTGCATTCTGAACGTTACCAAGGCATGTCCACCAAGACATATGAGACACATATGTCATCCGGGCTATTCTTTCAGCGTTCATTCTACGGAGCCATCTTATTTTATTTTCGTTAAAAGTGGTTTCTACCGGTTTATCTCGAGTCTCATTTCGGATCCTGGTCATCCATTGAGGTACCTAATCTCTATTATCTAATTCTGCCCCTTGTGCTTAGAGTTACCTGATGTAGTGGTACATTCTTTTTTCTGCTACCTCATTCAGCAATATTGGGGCGAATGACTGTGGAGAGTCTACAGAGTCAATTAATTAGTTATATGATATTGATAACTTTAATTATATATGTATATAATATATATATATATATATATATATATATATATATATATATATATATATATATACATATAACTTATATACTTCCAGAAACAAAACATAAAAAAAAAAAAGGAAAAGAAGGATGAAATGACTCGCACGATAACTGGGCTAACACTGACTGTATTGCCATCTTGAACCTCTATATATTATGTTTACATATTAACAGTTGTTACAATGGCCAGCTTGATCTTGGCGACCATGTGATCATCGGTCTTGTCTTAACTTATATATATATATATATATATATATATATATATATATACATCATCATAACCTTTTATCCTCGCCTACCGCCTATGCAGTGTGAGGAGACCCTTTATAGAGCTTGGCCCAGTTGCCTCATCCCTGTTCCAGCACATTTCTTCTATTCCAATCCATTCCTCTTTTCCTGAAAGCCTCCTTCCCACTTTAGCTTTGGTCTTTCACTTCTTATCTTGCCGTGTACCCTTGCATTGTATGCACATTTTGCTGCGCGGCTTGGCTCCATACGTAACAGATGGCCAGACACCCTGAAAAAAAGATTCATGGACCATCATGAGGTGACAATGGCAGCCATTCAAGTCTACCTTGATTCCGATCTTTATATACTCCTCATAGTCATTGACTCTAACAACCTTATATAAATCAAGGCTTCAAGTTACCAAAATGAGGTTTATAAACATATACTTTTAAAAGGCTACAAGACAATTGAGATTTTAAAGGATAGTTCTGCTCATGATTTCTGGAGCGATATCCTATCCTAATTTCGTATCATTATTGAGAAGGATCAATAGAGATTTTCTCATTTATATCTAAGGATCATAGACGTTTTCATTGGAAACTGGCCAATCAATATCTCATAATACGAAGGCTAGCTGCTATTAATATCCCATTATGAATTTCTCTTAATGTGTAGCACTTTACCTCTTATAAAATAATAGTCTAAAGGACATCGAGGATTTCACGTTAGCACAGGTTCTGGTTCTGCCTGTTACTTTGTGGCGGTTGAAGTATCGATACCCGGGTTCGAGTACTCACCGAAGAATGGACAATGTAATCCAGGAGATAATTAACAGCCTCTAGGAAGCCATTATCACTAGTTAGAGCACTTAAAAACTAAATTAACATTTAAAGTGGGTCATAGCTTGGAAAGTGGTTCTTAACGTTGGGTAATGATGCATTTCGGATAACCAATTTCCTCTCTCGTTTAATGAATCTATTGCGTGGAAAAATAATGGCATTCTTAAATTTTAAGTTGAAATTTAAGTTTAAATAAAAACGCCCGATAGTAATTAATCGCAGCACTGATTAATGGTTTTGATTTTCCCCTCATTGAAGGAACGCTAATAACTAATATTACCGTATTATGTAAACAGTAATGTCATCAGTATACTCCTTAAAAAAATATCCTCACAAAATATAATTTTTTTTAAAAATACAAATATACTACAGACGTCCTATCACAAAGGTCACGGGTGAACGACCTTTACCTTTAATTCTGAAGACATTCGCCTTTTCTCGACCTTTTCACTATTTACCTTGAAGATTCCCAACGTGCAAATCGGAGTGATTCGCACATATAAAAGATTTTTTGTAAAATACTTTCAAGCAGAGTCAGAAACCCTACATGTCGGGAACTTAATAAAATACTTTAATCAGAAAACATAAAACGTCTCTCCGATCAACTGTGTTATCTTTTAGTCTGTTCTGATTTATACAAATTTAACGACTAAGATAGAGAATTGTTTATAGTTTTCAAGTTTTGTTTCAACGGTAATTTCTTTCAGTAATATTTCAAATTAAATCTGATAATTAGACTTATAAATAGTTATAGATAGTTATTTGCAAGGAATAAGTACATTAGCATTGTACCATTAATGAGGAGTTTTTAATGAATTATAGAAAAAAGAAAATATATAGATAAAAATAATTGAAAAAGTATTAAAAGTAATATTTCTTAATCAATTACTATAAATTGTTGTTAGATATCAGAATAAGAGCTTGAACACAATAATAAGATATAAAGATTAAGAATGAGATATAAAAACTATTAAAATAAAACATTATTAGAAACATTGATCTATTTATTAAAATATTATATGACATAAGAACACTGTCAGAGGAATTGATAGTAGTATATAGCACATTGAGAATAACAATTATAAATTTAAATAAATAAGTCTATGTAACTAGAACTTTTAAGTATCGATTGTTAGGAATTCGATTAAAACAAAAATATGATACTAGGGAAATACAAAAATCATAATTCAGAATTTGGTAAATATTTTTTTTTATTTATTTTGTACACTTATTTTGTATACTTTGTTTAAAAAAAAAAACAACCTCAATCAAAGTTCAATGATAGGCAATGCTTAGTTAGCATTGCTTTGGTTTTTTACTGGAAACATTTTTGGGTAGATAACCTAAGTCAATAAATCATGATAAACCAGAAACGTCAACTTCAATAATGGAAGAATCACCAAAATACGGGACGAATGCTACATGAAACCCATATGATTTTCCATTATATTAATTGGGTGTTTTTATTTTTAAAGAAAGTAAATAATGATATAAAATTATGTCATTTACGTCTCATATTGACAATTCTAAAGTGTTAAAATTTAAATATCTGAGCTTTACAGTTGATGTTTCCTGACATTGATACCCATTTTCAGAGGTAAATAGTATTTAAGATAATCTTACTCAGGTCTCAAAATGTCATATAGAATATTAAAAGTTGGAATATTATATTACTAGATTTTGCCCGCGGCTTCACTCGCGTGGAATTTGGTCTTCCACATAAAGTTTCGTGACAGATCATTTTAAATAAATTATTTAATTTTTTTAAACTATCATATAAGTTACTCGAACATCCAAAATTTCAGATGTCTAACTTCAAAACTGACGGATTTCACACAATCTTTGAACCCTTATTATATTAAGGGGGAAACATAAGTGGAATTATCCAAATTTCTGATTAGCCCTTAATTATGTACTATAATGGATTCTCCACAGTACCTAAAAAACTGTCTGGGGGGCCCGTGCCCAACCTAATTCCGCCCTTGCTGTAGCCTATGTGTTATTCTGATGTACAACCTATATTACTGTAAAGTTTCATCCAAATCCGTCCAGTAGTTTTTGCGTGAAAGAGAGACAAACATTCACATTTATAATATTAGTATGATTCATTTTAAAGAGAAGTGACAAATGGGTGGAAGAGTTACCATATTGTAATATAATGCAGTTAATACATGATACTTAAAGAGTATTTTAATTTCTTGTGAGACACTTATTTCTTGTATTTGTAGAAATGGGAACGGATTTGGTATATAATTTCTTATAACAAAGTTACCATTACAGAAGTATAATCTCCATAATTCAGAGTATATTAGGGTAGATGGGATAATACTGAGGAAGTAATATCATAAAGAGAAGTAAGTGCGAGAAAATCCCACTGAGCCGAAACCGTGACGATGTCAAGTTGTCCCCTCCCTTCATCGAAAGAGCTCCGGAACTCTCGAGAATTGAGAGAATTTTTTTGCCTTCATCTTCATTACTTCGTAAAAAGCTCTTTGTGAAGGTAAAATAATAAATTTGTAACAACAAATTATATTTTGATCTGTCACAGCTAACGTACCATGAACATAATATTTCTTATGTTCTCAACTTTCCGATTGCATCTTGTTAATCTTTTTCCACAAAGGATACATTGGGGTTTCACGGACTGCACATATTTCTTGTTTTATTCGAATGAAATATCCACTTTATGGAGACTGGGTAAACCCCAGTTTGAATTCCAGACACCACATGACTCGATACCTCAATACACTTACACCTAACCGACTACCGCTTTGAATACAACTGATAATCAGCTGATGTAAACTGACTATTCTTCTTCTCCTATCGGCACAAGAAGTGCACGAAGCTGCCCTTGGCCTGCTCAACAACTGCCTAACTTCCCTCTAATTGTAACGGTAATCCTCAGTTGGTGCAGATTCTGCTGAAAAGGGCCATGTAGATAACAATCCCACTTATCTCTGAAAATAATTCAAATTAATAATTGTTAATGTAGACCGCTCCGTGAATTTTAATCCAGACTGTCCATTTTTTTTTTAATTACAATTTTTCTAAACTGGAGAGTGCTTAGTTGTTGTTCACGGTAATGTTAAAAAAGACGAAATAATTATTGTTCTTTTGGTAATTGGTAATTACTTTTAAATATTTTTATTTTGAAGGGAAAAGATTTGTCTTGGCCGGGATACGAACCGTATCTTTGGGTCGTCCGCATCCCTACCGCGGTGTTCTAACCACCTGAGCTACCAAGAGTCGTAACTAAGCCAGACAAATCCATTCTCTTCACCGATCCCATATCCCCGTGTTCTCGCAATTTTTGCGATGTATACACGGGGTAGAATGTTTATTAAACATTAATTTAATTGGGATCTCGTTGAATTACGTCAATTTTATATTTTTATAATTTATTTTTTATTTATTGTTCTTTTGATGGTGATTATTTTTAAATATTTTTGTTTTGAAGTGAAAAGATTTGTCCTCGCCGGGATCTTCAAAATAAAAATAATTATGAAAGTAATGTTCAATGTTATATAGGTTCGGTGAAGAGAATGATTGGTCTCGCTTGGTTACGAGCCTTGGTAGCTCAGATGGTCAGAGCACCGCGCTAGAGATGCGGAATCCAACACAAGACAAATAAAAATATTTAAATAAAAAGGAGATATTTTATCTAAAAAAAAAAAATCCATAACAGGATACCCAATACTGCAGTCCCAGAGACAATGGGTACTCATAATACCATTTTCAAAGAAGAAGAAATCATAACCTGCGATTAGAGTGGTTTAGACACCTACCGAGGATGGAAGATAAAAGAATACCGAAAATTATCCTGTACTAAAGTCCTCGAGGAAGATGAAGAAACAGCCGACCATGAATCAATATATCAACTATCGTAATAATAGAAGCTAATAATCTAGTAATTTAATAATCCTGTCATTGATTTACCAAGTTCAGGAAACGATCTCGAGAGGAAGACCTGGAAAAAATATTATACATATAATAATATACAATATATATATATATATATATATATATATATATATATATATATATATATATATATATATATATATATATATATATATATATATATATCTTACTAATATTATAAATGTGAAAGTTCGTATGTTTGTCTCTCTTTCACGCAAAAACTACTGAACGGATTTGGATGAAACTTTACAGTAATATAGGTTATACATCAGAATAACACATGGGCTATAGCAAGCGCGGATTTAGTGGGCGCACGGGGGCAGGCGACCCCCCCCTCCCCCGACAGTTTTATAGGAACTGTGGAGAATCCATTATAGTACATAATTAAAGGAAAATGACATGATCATAGTTGTTAAAATATCAGAAAGAACAAGAGTGAAACTATTTGTTTTGACATACTACTAATATTATAAATGTGAAAGTTTGTATGTTTGTCTCTCTTTCACGCAAAAACTACTGAACGGATTTGGATGAAACTTTACAGTAATATAGGTTATACATCAGAATAACACATGGGCTATAGCAAGCGCGGATTTAGGAAGGCGCATGGGGGCACGTGCCCCTCCCCACCCCCGACAGTTTTTGAGGTACTGTATTATAGTACATAATTAAAGGCAAATCAGGAATTTAGCATCTTGAAATTTGCAGATAGGTCCTTTGTATGATTTAAGAAAGAAGTTTGGATAATTCCACCCTTATTATAATAAGGGTTCAAAGGTTGTATGGAATCCGTCAGTTTTGAAGTTAGACATCTGAAATTTTGTACGAGTAACCTATAGTGAAAAAAATTAAATTATTTAAATAATTAAATTACTTATTATTTTTAATTATTGTTAAAAAGCACTGTCAAGAAACTTGATGCGGTAGTCCAAATTCTATGCGAGCGAAGCCGCGGGCAAAAGCTAGTATATATATTTGTGTATATATTAAAAAATTGTTTTCTTACACTGGCCAAACGAGCTAGCTATTTAAGAAACCCACTTGTAACCGGATTAAGAATAAAAGACCGGACAGTAGGCTGTGGGCCCCTGATTTAATTTGTTAGGGGGGGTGGCAGCTAAACCGGATTAGGACGCTTTAGGGTTTTTGCGTCACTCTGCCAGTTTGATCCGGTAACGGCAGTTTAGTTGGTCAGTGGTGGATCTGGTCCAAAAGGATTGCCAATGCTAATGGAAAACAGAGGTAAAAAAAAATCTAATACTTGGACTTCAAAATGTATACTCTTCAACCATCTTCAAAAATAGCGACTTTTCTCTTATTAGTAGAATGATATGACAAAACTATATCACTGCTTAGTTAGGGTAATCCGGTTTATAAGGTTATTGATATAAAAAATCCGATAAACTATTTTGGATACATGCTTGTTAGGGAATGCTTTCAAGACAACAATAGTGGGCGGATGTGTATTGACCGAAATGATACTAATAATATAATAAATATTTGTTGAGAGACATTATACAAATGCCATTTGGTACGTATTGTATTTGTGATCTTTCGAAAAGATGCCCTTAAGGGATTCACGCGGAAGCGTTGATGGAGAAACCTCCCATCGAAGGCACTCCTAGCATTGTTTATCTCTCTGTAGCACATCTCTGCTCCGGAGACGTTTCAGCCTTGTCGGTTTCTGTCAACAATGTTTGGACCGTAACTTTGGTTGTCTAGCAAGTGAGTCATGATTAAGGATAACCAATGTATAAACGCTAGATTAGCACAAGGATAATCTCCAGATCAGGTATTGTCGATTGATGACAACCAGTTTCTAACTCGAGAGCTAGAGATGATCTAGGTACTGATCTACACCGTTCCTTCTTGAGGATTTCAGTACATTTAGTTATGTCAATCATATCCCAAGTTAAAAATTAGGGTCACAAAGAAATTAACTTTCAGTTTTGCTTTTCCTAAATTGTTTTATATTTTCACCTGAAGGCACTCTACTTTAACCTGTACTTTCACTTTTCTAATCTTCGAGGTTTCGTTCCTCAAAAATTGTTTATAGATTATATTGGGCCCCCGACTATTTCCTTTGTTTGTTATTTGCATTGCATTTTACAATGAGCAGTATCTAATACGAGAACTTCTCCTTGAAATTGAAGTGCCTACCATATGGTAAATTTAACACAAAATATTATACAATATGAACTGTTAAAAATTCATCAACTCAGTTGGTATTTACTTTTTTGGAATAAATAATTTTTGAACAACTGACAGCAATTACCCAGTTCCAGACACTGTTGACTGTTGGTCCATTGCGAAGGAGAAATAAATTAATGAAGTCTTGGACTGTATGTTAGCATCTTATGTAATGTCACTCAAAAACTGCAAAAGTGCTGTAGTGGACTTTTCTATCCATCATAAACACATTTCCGTGAGGTAGTAGTTTTCGGGATTGCAAGAATTCATAGACGCATCATAATGATCTTGCAAAGGCACGCCTATGAGCTCAAGAACAACCAGATGAACACAAGAGACTTTCGCTTCGAGAAAAAGGTGAAGTTGATGGACGTTGAGGAATGGCGGCGGCTGGTATCTGAAAGGTACATCAATAAAATATCTAATAACTATAATAGTGTAGATTTGACTGAACTGGAGTTGAACGGAATGCATGCGGGACACATGACTTGCCAGAAGAGGTTCTCTCTTGTACTCAAGAGTACCAGCAGAGCCAGTACAACATGCGGAAGGCTTCGAAACGAAGTTGTCATCTCGGCTGCTTCCGACCTGGAAGGTGTGGCCAAGGGTATCCTCAATACTTCTGGTCAGGATACCAACTTCCAGCTCACCCTTAAGGACGGCAAGGGAAACTCACTTACCCTGGCCTGGACCCACATCGACCCTGAAGAGACCGAAGCCCGGCAGAACAAGAAATTGGATTCACGGACTAGTTCCATCGAAGATATGGTAAAGAAGAAGCAAGTCATCGAAGGAGGTTTCAAGCAATGGCTGGACACCAAACTGGCGAAGACTGGCACATCATAAGCGAAACCGGTGCTTCTAATGAATTTTAATCTACAAGAATTAAATAAGTTGTGACGAATCGATATGAAGAGTATCAGGAAGTTGATCATGCGAAAATTATTTTTTTCATGCAAATAAAAATCCCGATTTTGAAGACTGAGCCCGACTGATCGGAACACTTGGACAACTAAAAAAGTATTTCCTAACACCCAGAATAAATCACGTTTGATACTAGTTTAGTGAACCTAAATATAATATGTTTTGCTGATAAATGTAATTCGATTTTAGTTTAAATTAATAAGTGCTATACTGAAATTACACTAATTCCTACGGTATGGTCGAAATGATTTCAATTAGTATTGAATAAATAACAAGATATTTACTATTATTTGTATACTTCTTGATCAAACAAAGTTCTGATTAAATAGAAAAGCTTTGAAATGGTCTTTACCAGTGACATTTTTAAAATGATAACAGTTTTTTTTTGAAAATTAAGTTGCCTATTACACGTGGATCCTTCCGTTTGATTATTGAACAATAACACAGGCCAACAAAAAAAACCTTTTTGAAAACTTTTTTAATTTTAATAGCTGATCTTGATAGATTTTTATGTGCTGAATCCAAATCTGCTCGTAGTTTTTATGTGTCACCCTTAGTTTCCAAGCAAAATGTATTTTATTATATAGTCTAATACCCATTTACAGTATATAGGGAAATCAATGAAACACTGTAGAATCGTAAAAATGGTTTGTATTTACTGTAAAATACTTGGAATAGTAATTTTATGTGATGATACAAGGTTCACTTGTCAACTGGAATTGGTTTATATTTTCTTTCCCTTTTTTCCTTGAAGCTTCTTGTGTAGCTTTTCCTGCGATGAATAGCTTGCTGAACTTCCCGGTGAAGTGACCAACAGTAATCCCCCATCATGTTGGTATTCCAGCGGCCCTGGTAACGTTTTTCCATCACTTTAACGTCCTGGTGAAAACGCTCACCTTGCTCCTCACTAACATCTCCTAAATTTTCCGGGAAGTAATCGAGGTGGCTGCTCAAAAAGTGAACTTTCAGGCTCATCAAACATCCTAACTGTTCAAATTTTTTTAACATGTTAGCAACAATAGCCTTATATTCTGGGTCTTTTTCATTTCCCAAAAACTTGGTGACAACTTGCTTGAATGAAACCCATGCTTCCTTTTCATTTGAGGTCATTGTGGATTCAAAGTTAACGTCAAACATCATTTTTCTAATATCAGGCCCGGTAAAGACGCCTTCTTTCAGTTTAGCTTCTGAAAGGTGTGGAAACTTCTGACAGAGATATTTGAAACAAAGCCCATCTTTAGGCAAAGCCTTTACAAACTGTTTCATGAGACCTAACTTAATATGTAGTGGTGGTAGGAGCACGTTTTT
This sequence comes from Arma custos, assembly GCA_037127475.1. NCBI lineage: Eukaryota > Metazoa > Arthropoda > Insecta > Hemiptera > Pentatomidae > Arma > Arma custos. The sequence goes on from CM073763.1 coordinate 7,265,967, forward strand.
TGGATCTACAAGGTTTTTGCGTAAAATGTTCTTCTCGCCAGGCTTTAAAGACTCCCTAGCAGGCCAGTTCTTTCTGCACCAATGTTGATTCCGAGCTCTACTGTCCCATTCACACAAGAAACATGGAAATTTGGTAAAACCCCCTTGCTGACCAAGGAGCATGCACGTAACTTTCAAATCACCACATATCATCCAACCGTGTGCAGAATAACCTATTTTATTTAACACTATTTCTAGATTTTCGTAACTCTCTTTCATATGTACAGAATGACCGACAGGTACAGAGGCATACATGTTACCGTTGTGTGCTAAAACTGCCTTCAAACTATTTTTGGATGAATCAATAAACAACCTCCAATCTTCTGTTTTGTATTCAATTCCAAACTCATTCATTAAACCATGAATGTCTGAGCAGTACACCAAATCACCCTCTTGTTCAAAATACTTCGAAAATTGTTGTTCTCTCTTCCTATACACATGAATGCTGGTTCCAGCCGCCAGCAAGTTCTTTTCTTTTAGCCTAGAGCCAAGCAGTTCAGCTTTTTCTTTTGTTAAGCCCAGATCCCTAACTAAGTCATTAAGCTCGACCTGAGTGAACAATTTAGGCTCTACATTTTCTGTAACACATTGGAATTCTTCATCGTGTTCATCTAACTCCGACTGTACATCAGAAAATACTTCTGTTTCAATAGAATTTAAGTCCTCTGGTGGTTCCGGGATTGGCAAATCTACACCGTGCCCTACTGGTCGGATGGCGGACGGAAGGTTAGGGTAGCTTATTACCTTCTTGTTCTTAGAGTTATGACCAGTAATATCTACACTGCAAAAGTAACAGTCATCGGAATGATTTTTTGGTTCCCTCCATATCATGGGAACAGCAAATTTAAAGTGTTTTTTCTCTTTTTTTGACCATTTCCTGAGGTCTTCAACACATACATAACATACCTTATGCGGTGCCCAAGGTTTATCCTGGTCTCCAAGTTTGGTTCCAAAGTATGCTAGATAAACCTTTTTCACAAAGTCTGTAATGTTTCTTTGGTGCTTTTTAATAACAAACTCACCACAAATATAACAAAAACTGTCAGCAGAGTTTTTACAGCCGCGATGAGACATTGCACTGAGCACATGTACAGGAAACGTAAAAGTGAGGTTATGTTGAAAATAAACAAAACATCAGCTGTTTAGCATGTGTTTCAGCAGTGCTGCCAACATCATCTTTGTTCATTAGACCTATTTTTTCATGTTATCTTAACTATGAAAAAGCTGTTAAATTCTAAAAATATTTCTTTATTTCATGAATTTAACTATAAAATGTGAATAAATGGTGGGTGATACAACTTTTTAAGCATCATATTTGGATTCAGCAACCTAAACAACATAAGAATAAGGTATTTTCATTAAAAAAGTTTTTTCATCGTTGGCCTGTGTAATTGTATGTTATATATATAGTTTTTATTAACGATCAAAAAAACAACAACAAAAAAACAACTCTACAATGGTTTGTTCTGTGCTAGGTGGTTAGGTTAGTACGGCTTATCGTATTCCAATAGATTATATAATAAATTTAAAATAAGCGATCAAGTATTTAAAAAAATAATGAATCTTTGTACCGCTGAAGAATGCTTTTAACAGTTTTAGGATTTTTATCTAGATACAAGTAATATATTAATTCATGTATAACATATTTATATAAATATATAACTAAGATACCTTTCCTTGAATTTCACAGTGAAGTGATCGACATTCTTGATGGATTAATGCAGTAGCCACAGTGAAATTGATGCACCTTGTAGAGAGAAAGAAAAACTTAAATGGTTATAGAAAACAAAACCAGAAATTCATCAACGCATATATTTATATCAATATTTAATATGTACAAACGCAAAAAAATTAAAATATTCAACTTTGATTATTTAAAAAAATTAAAAAACAAAACATGAATAAGAATCTCAAATCACAGTTCAAATGATACACCTCACAGTCAAAACGATACACTTCACTTCTTATTAATTTTAGAATAGTATTAATTTAGTTCAAAGGTATTGAAGGTAGGCAAGCCTTTATTTTCGACCACATCAGGATTTTGGAAGACAGGGTATAGCTGGGGACAAATAGGGAAAATGGATGAAGAAATAAACCCAAAACATTCATCTATCAAAAATAAAACGCTATTATATTGAAGTAAAAATTACATTCAACTACTATTAATAAGCCATTAATAAAATAACAATTACAAAATATTCACCAACAATAATCATTATCCCATAACCACTAATGAAAACAATAATTTCAATATAAAACAATTTCCATAATTCTATATGCACTAATGATAATTACAACTAAAATATTCACCATCAGTAATCATTATCTCGTAACCGCTGTTAAAATAATAACTCTCATTTAAAAAACAAGTTCCCAATTCTGTATGCACTTAAATAAAAGATTCCCATCTGTTTTGTGGCCAAAACGCGCTTCAACTCTGATCAGCCCATCTCCTTCCGGGAGAACTCGACCATGCGTGCCGGCAGTACCAGTCCTCAACCTCTTCACTCGATGGAAAAGGGTCGGGTATTTCAAGGCTTATTCGAGCTGGTGTAAACATTATTACCCCTGGGTCCGTGATGTGCTGCCACCTGGTGGCTACAATTATCCAAAACACTCTTGAATTAAATTTAACTTTTTAAATATTCGATTAAGGTCGACTCGAAGCGACAAAAATCCCGAGTCATTCCCGAATTGGACTTATGAAATGCTGACGCCGCGTGGCCCCAAAACAGATACGAGCCTTCTGACAATAATTAACATTTAATAAAATATTATCAAAACTAAATGTTAAGGACCTACAATGCCTTTAACCAAAGCCATATCCAAAAAATATTATGTAATTAGTCACACCTACGTACATATTAATGAACAAAATCCTTAAAACCTAAAATCTTTTGAAAACATATTAATGAGAAGAAGCAAAGAAATACTAATCGTTCTCTATAATGCGTAAAACAAAAAATAAACTTTTGATTTAGCTAATTAAGTAAAAAATTCGCTAACATTTTTAGCATTGAAATAAAAGCTGTAATTGATGCACATTAACTATATATATATATATATATATATATATATATATATATATATATATATATATATATATATATATATATATATATATATAACTTAATTTATATTTTGGTAACTGTGGGAGGTACTAAGCTCACTGGCCCTCTGGACTACAAGTGATTCCGTCAATATTCCTGTTAGGCAGTTCCCAAAGGATCTTCCTATTCAATAGCAAGGAGCTGAGTAAGGGTAATCTCATCCATTATGGGAGGCGAGATTTTTATTACGGTGGCCTGAATAGTGCTATCCCTCCCACCTATAGGCACTCATTCTCCTCTTAATCCATCCTTGCTTAAACTGAATTTTTCTTATTATTGCATTCTATTAAATTTCGAACATTATCTTATTAAAAAAAAAGATATTAAAATTCTATTTCGTGTACAGCAAATGTGAATTATATTATTAGTATAAAAAAAGATTTACCAATACGCCCCATAAGTCTTATTTTCATTCCGTGGTAGGAGATGTACATGGTTGTGCAGGGAGGTAATTTGCCGGGTGGTTGAGTGAGTTCAAGGGGGATTTCCAGATCCAAAAGGATCCATCCAGGGTTGTCAGCAGATTGAATAAATATAAATTATCTACTATAGCCGGATTTGAACCCGGGACTTTCGACACCCCAACTCGGCACTCTACCAATGATATACCTGTAATCACTGAAAAATACTCCCTCCCCCTCCCTTCTCTCACTCTCTCTCTCTCTCTCACGCACTGTCTCTCTATCTATCTACCTACCTATCTATCTATCTCTATCTCTTTCTATTTCTGTCTCTCTCAACCTATCTTTTTTTCTTCAATCATTATGATTTATTAACATCACATGTCATCCTCAATGTAGGGTACATGTAATTAATGTATGTACATCTCAGCCTCAATGGAATTGCTTGGAATCTTCTGTTCAACGTTGTGCACTTCTCAGCAAAATATTATACATTTTGTATCTGTTAAAACGTTTTAATTGTAGAACTTTTCAAACTATGACAGACCGGGAAAGTTATGAGGATGAAGCTTGAAGAAATACTTCAGTAAGTAGAGGTATTTAGAGAGATAGAAGGAGAACGCTAATGAGTACGTTCACACGAATTCGGAAGGCAACAAAATTTGATCGAGAGAACACTGTCGTTGCTGGAGATAAATTTTCGCTTATTGAACAGCAAAATTATAATAATAATAATAGTATTTGACTTTATCAGAGAAACAAATTCCATACCCGATTCCCAAGGGATGATATATTGACGCGAATACGCCTCAACTTTTTAATATATCGGCCAGTATAATTGGCTTTAGCCGAACTGGATCCGTTTTCCCCTTCCCGAGGGAAGCTACCAACGAGGGCGGAAACATGGAGTTTTATTCCCTAAAAGCTGTCCTAAAGTTCAACTGTTTGGCCTCTCTTATCATTGCTACCGTTTCGCACCCCGGGGGCTTTGGAGTGTTATCGGCGAATTTATAAATGGACTTATCGGGCCATCAGGTATCTGTTAGCCGAAGAGCTTTTATTTATTTATTTTTATTTTTTTTTTTTAGATTGAAGTGTTACAAAAATTTACATTTACCTCAACGGAAGTATTTTCTCGATAGGAGGATGGTTATGATTGATAACAATACCATAAAGTAAAAGTGTTTTTTTTTTTCAGTTGTTGCCTGGCTGAAATATTTCTTGAAATCCAATAAAAAAAATAAAAAAAACTTTTTGACATAAGTATTATATATATATATATATATATATATATATATATATATATATATATATATATATATATATATATATATATATATATATGTGTATATATGTATATATATATATATATATATATATATATATGTATATATATATATATATATATATATATATATATATATATATATATATATATATATATATATAGTTAAATGAGTTAAAATGTGGGAAACTAAAGTGTGATCATAAACAATTCCCAGAACCGATAGTGCAGGTGGCTGTTGCAGCTGCATCTCATGTAAACAATTCTTAGAAATTAGAATCAGCAATGTAAAACCTATATAGGACCTCGCTCCCAGCCCCTCCTGTTCTTTACTGTTCTTTACTGCTATTTTACTCTCCTTTAGTTAAGTCTCATACAGTGATATGACTTAACATACAGTGAATGACTTTTAGTCATTCTATGTACATGTTTAACTCCAATAAAAGTGGTTTTTAAAAAGTACTTAGCAACAAGAAGTTATTTAACTATATATATATATATATATATATATATATATATATATATATATATATATATATATATGTATATATACATTCTAGTGTTTTCAGTATAGTGTATTGTTCAGCTTGGTTGATTGTGCAATTAGATTCAAGTATTTATTTCTTTACGTCAGTCAGTACACCTTTACTAACGTCTGTATAAATCTCTGCTTCAGCATAATCTTCTTTTTTAGATTGTTTGATTTGTGGGAAATGTGCAGGATGCTTCCAATGTTTGTAGTTAATAGGTCGTTCAACGTCATCGGCAAGTAACCCGTCAGAGTCTTGGTTAGTCCGAAGTAAGGTATATAATGTAGTGTACTGTTGAGCGATCAAGTCAATGAGGATAATTTTTGCAAGTACACAGGCTACTTCATAAGATAATGTCTTGAAACCTTTTACCGTTAACTTCAGGTGGGTGAGAGCGCACTCTGGCAACGTAGGTAACGAATTAGCTACAGTAAATTGACTAAGACTTACTTGAAACACAGACAAACAGTTACTAATATGGATCAGTGGCAAAACACATACGATAACTAAAGGACAACATCTTAAACTATACATAAATTACTTACATAAATATTTTAGGAATAACAAAAATGCTGATGATACATGTGTATTATCAGTCAACACCAATCCAGTTATTGCATCCCAAAGCCTCCAATCCCATATCACTGATCTTGAAGAATGGTGTCAAAACTGGAGAATTAAAATAAATTCTCAAAAATCGCATCAAATCACTTTTACCTTACGTCGTAAACCAATGACTTCCTGCCCTATAGTATCCTTTAATAGTATCCCTCTGGTGCCTGTAGAACAGATCCGATACTTAGGGTTGCACCTTGACAAACGATTAACCTGGAATCCTCATACAAGACTGAAAAGACAAGAAACCGCACGACGTTTCAGGCTACTTCAACACTTACTAGACAAACGCTCTAAGCTCCCAATTAACTACAAAAGACTCATCTACATGACCATCATACGACCTATTTGGACTTACGGAGTAGAGCTTTGGAGCTCCACTAAGCCATCGAATTCCTCTCGTATCAAATCCTTACACTCCAAAATCCTTCGTAAAATCCTCAATGCTCCTTATTTTGTTAAGAATAAAGTCATCCATAACGACCTTAAAGTCCCTTTTGTTGCTGATTTGGCCCGAACCCGGTATCTATCCTTTCATAACAAACTTCATTACCACTCAAACCCTCTAGTTTCAAACCTAGCTTCCTCTTCAATTCCTGATAATCCTCCGAGGCGTCTGAAAAGAAGATGGCCACGTGACCTCCTAACTTGAACTTGGATTTGAGTACTACCAGTGGGTAGTTTCTCTACTTGTCATTATATATCACTTAGCCTATTTACTTGTTGTATTATTGTAATACAGTTGTAGATATCAATAAATAAATTTAAAAAAAAAAAAGGAATAACAAAATAACAAATGACTTCTACCTCACGCAAATGTTGACAGAACATGGACCCACAAAATCCTACTTGTATAAATTTAAACTTACTGACAATAAGGCATGCCCTTGGGACGTTACCATCGAACAAACTTACTTACACTTAATATATGACAGCAGACTAACCGACGAACCTAGGACTACACTTATCAAACATGTGACGCAGAAGGACAGCTGGCCAATCAGTGTTAAGGACTTATACTGGAAGTACATTCAGCAATTCGAGGTGTTTGCCAAAGCAGTGTGGTTAATCATCACTACACGAAATGAATATTATAGGTGAACAAGAATTTTGGTTTTGTTTTCAATTACTTTGTAGTAATTTTGTGGTTGTAGTATTTTCAATTTAGCGTTTAGTTTTATATATAAATAGTACAAAAAAAATGTAAACAATTGAAGAAGAAAAAACAACAACATGAAAGTACAATTGTATGCAGTGTACTATAAATGTACGGAACATGCAGAACAATAAACGTCCTTCACGTAGGGGTACTGCGTGAAGGGAAAATAAACAAACTTACAAAAAAAGATCAACTGCAGTACATACTCTTAGGTTACTCTTCTGGACAGCCTCCCAAGCTGGGGGAGCAAGTCTGAAGGCTGATAGATGGCAGCCCCGCCACAAGACTAGGGAAGGAAAGGCCAATAAGACACCTAACCGAAACATGAATTATTACCTCTCATAATATATTTAAAAAAATAGAGGTCTTGCCTCACTAACTGGCTTGTTGCGCCTAAAATCAAATCTCAATTGGGCGAACGACCACGAGATTTTCGGTGATGTTATATTTATTTTGAACTTACGCCGAATCACATTATAACAATTTAATATTTGCGCGCTCACTTTAGAAACCCTTTCCTCAGGCTGTGCCTTTCGGCGATTGATTTAGTTGTAAGACTGAAAAAGCGTTTATCAGTATTTTATTTCACCCTTAATGACCATGGCTAGCACAGATTTCATATTGCATATTGAAGTATAATGCATACTTCGATGGAAAAAGTTTACAAAACATGAAAAATGAGAAAGAGGTCGCTGCCAATGGGATTAATGGTTAATATAGGAACTAATAGAGCCCATGACGTAGTTCAGGTGTCTTCAATGGAGAATCAAAGTTAAAAAAAAATATGGGTAACACCATACCATTTCCATTGGTACAAAGTATAACCATTTCCATTGGTACAAAGTATAACACAATCAACGATGAACGGTTACTACGTTACACTACCCCTCCCCGAACATGATAATAGAGTTTCTTGTAGCTTGGGCTGCCTGTCCAAGTTTAATTCCATAAACTTTGGGATTCCATCGTCATCATTGCAGACATACTCATATATTTCGTTTAATGATACAATAAAATATGTCCTTACAGCCCTGTGTGGGTCTTAGCCTCCTCAAGGAGCCTTCGCAAGTCGACTATACCCTATGCCACTCTATCTACCCTTCTCTTCCTCTGGCGCGATCCAACTTTCCCTCCAGATGTTTATCGCGGGATCCTTCTCACTCGTTCTGGCCACATGAACGGCTCAACATAATCTATTAATTTTCACCCAAGTAATGAGGACGAACCCTCAAAACATTTCGTACACTTCTCAGTTGGTTCGCCTTGTCCATTCACACTAATAGATCCGAAATCTTTGTGGAGCAGCATTCATTCGAAAACAGCTAGCTCTTCGTCCTTGGCCTTAGGTAAAATCCATGTTTCAGAGGCGTAGGTTAGGACTGGCCTAATTAGGGTCTTACATAGCATGGTTTTCGTTTAATAGTAGTGATATTTTGGTATTTTGATACAAGAAAGGATTTATAACAGCTCATTACAATCTTTAAACATAAGCATAGAAAACAACAGAGGTCCACTAATTCCACTTAGAATTGTTGAAGTAATTAAGGCGGGCATTTCTTTTGAAATGACCTAATAGTTTTGAATTGATTTAAAAAAAAAAATATATATATTCAAAAATGACTAGTCAATTTCCAAAGAACTTTTATCGTGATAGGAATATAGTTTTAACGAAGGTTTTAGTTCATTTAGTGGATAAATGGTATATAAGATGCATTATCTTAGCATGCACTAGTTAGTGGAGAACAATCCCTTCCGCTGTAGAAGGGAGTAGATAAGGCGAGCTGGGAGGTTATTAACAATTCAGAAGATGTGCGATCACACGAGGCCAGGTACCTCCTCCTTCCATCAAATATTTGTTCTTGGGAGGCTCCAAGTTAGTTGGCCAAGTTTAAATGGTTACTAAGATAGCTTCCAAATGTACATAACGGTTATGGTTCCTAGCCACACTCTCTCACCTTCGGTTAGCTTTCCGTTTTAGAAGTTACTCTGTCTCGAATAGGCTGGCTAACATTTGTTCTCTCCTTAATATACCCGAGCGGCTTGATGGATGCACTCTCCCTCAAAAGGGTGGACCAAGTTCCCAGAGGAGAATTATGAACGCCTGATTTAATTAAACTCCATTGTGAATCCCAAAAGTTGAAGCAATGTCTGTTTTTTAGATTCCGTATTCAAAAAGGTAATAATCCAAATTATATAAATGAAGCTTTGAAAATTACCAAATTAAAAAATCAATAACAATATCATCCGTAAAAGACGACTAACATTCTGAGAAACATCCGTTTTTTCAAAATGTCAAGATGTAAAAAACCTTTAATCGAGTCATGTTTTTCTTTCAAAGCGATGAAATATAGATGTAAGTAACTTTTAACTTTTACCAGAGATAGAAGACATCGTTTACTAGAGAAAAGACACAAGTTTGCAAAGTCCTTACAAAGCCTTCAATGCTTTGTTTACTGAAGATAGGGAATTAGCCTATTATTTTAACTAGTCTAGGACAAGATCAACTTTTTGTGTCTCTTGTAAAATTTAGAAAAGTTCACTAGTTCCCTTTCTGGAGTTTTAAAGAGAAATGTTTAATTCAATAACATTATAATTTTCATTATAATGCAATTGGGAAAAACCACAATGCAAAGCCTTATGTTTCAAAAATACACCCACTTACCAGTGGCCATAACCTTCCCAGCTGGTTGCGTATTACTTTCGTTCAGTTGTATGTTGAACGTCTTGGTGGTGGGGTGCTGTCTCATGTTTGGAGCCTGTTTTGGGCTGTTGATCGTTGAGATGTATTGCACCTTTTTCTTCGAGATGTGATTCACATAACCCCCTTTTTTGTTTTTGGTGTCTTGATAATGCCTGAATAGGCGAAACGTCGACTGGTAAGTGGGTGTATTTTTGAAACATAAGGCTTTGCATTGTGGTTTTTCCCAATTGCATTATAATAAATAATAGTGTTTCTTTTTGAGTTTTTGGCTCTATTTTAGTGTATTATAATTTTCAAATAGATCTGTTTCAGTACAAGATATATTCCTATAATATCGAGAGATAGTTCAAGAGTTGTTATTTTCATTTATTGTATATGCTCTCTTGTACTGATATGTACTTAATGCTCTCTTTATTCGATGAATGAATGATGTTTTTTAATGTACATTTGTGTGTGTTATTTTGTATTCATATATTTGAGTGTGTGGAATTTAAACCACGTACATATGTATTATTAATGTCATATAGATAGAAATTAAAAAGGACAAAAAGGGATGAAAGGTAAATCTCGGATAATATTGTTTAATCTTTCTTTTTTTTCTTGGCATAAATTTGATATATGTGACCATAAATTTGTTTCTCTTATATAATTATTGTAAACTTATTTTAATTTTTTTTCTTTCTTTTCTTCTAATATGTTTTTGATTATAATTCTATCAAAGGTCGATAACTTGATGTGAGATGTTATAAAATTCCCCAAGGTTTCTCGCAAACTCCCGTTAATTGAATAACACTTAAAAGCACATCGTAGACAACCACTAATTTCCTTCTTATCGGATTTTCATGGGCAATATGTGAGAGAAAATATTTTCTTTCTAAATGCTAACCCTCTCAATCAGTGAACACCTTCATAGTATCACAACCACAGCTCCAACCATAAAGGAAGGGAACGAACTATTTCCTTAGTCGGAATTTAGTAAGTCGACATATACGTGATATTTTTTTTTTCCTTGATGATTCCTCAATCCGCGAAACATTTTGATTTAGTAAAGTTTGAGAGATTTCTGTACTTTTAAATAATCTAAATATACCAAAAACGATGATAATATTACGTTTAACCTATGTAATTTATTAATTATGTTATCTATTTTACAGGCAAGTACCGTACCACTGGAGAAAGGGTACCAGGGACCAGTTGCGACTATGAGTTCTCCAGCGACAACTCTAGCCTGGAAAAGGGGCGATTTTACTCTCCAAGGTACCCTTCCAGTTATCCCAAAGGCAGCAGGTGCTCCTACACCTTCACTGCTAAGTAAGCCAATATTTACTAATATTTTTATTTAACTTTTTATTTTTTTTAATGAATAAAATAAAATGCATCATTAGGACGAAATAAGCATTTTATGATCTACATATGAAAAGGGTAGTTGAACATAGGTCACAAATGTCCAGTTATAATATCTATTGAAGTGAATAGAAGTACGTTTAATAATATTTCCATTACTAAAATCGTTATAGTTACACAGTATTTAAAAGAAAACAACAATAAAAGAATATTAGAAAACTTAGACAACATAGAATTGGTAGAATAGTGTGTTCCTACTTGATGTTTTTTTAATACTCCAACCATGAGTGGGGAGTCGGGAGGTATTCATTACTGCACTAAAAACTGTTAAAGCATATCCTAAGACGTTTTTAAAATGATATCGTATAAACATATTAACACTTTTGGGGTACACAAACTAAATGTCGAATGATTGGGAATCTCGGCATAGCTGTCATGTTTTACATAAAATTACAAAATCAGTGAAGATTTCTTATCATTTTCCTTGTTAGAATTATAAATATATATTAGCAACCTTTTTATTTCCACTATAAATAAGTCTCTAAATCGTTCTCAAATTGCTCTAGGTTACTACAGTCGTTGAATTCTATATTTCATAAAATATGCAGCTTAAACCTAAAAAAACTTCAACTGCTTGAGTTATTTGAATCAAAACTACTTTCCAACCAATAAACTGAAATCATGGTACCGAAATTTTGGATTAGATCTAATAGCTCTAATTTATGAAATGAGGTTTTTGAAATAAATTGATTTTAAAGGCATTTGTTAAGTGATATGTGGAAAAAGGAAAATGTTAAAACGTAAAAAGACAACCCAAGTAAACCTCCCGACTACTGCAGATGAAAAGTAATTAATTGTAATAATCTTTTTTGAATTTGCATACAGTGATTGTTAAAGGGGTCTCGTTTTAATTTTTTACAACTTCTTGTAATAAAAACAGAAATTTATAATAGTCGAGAAAAATTAATTATAGGGAATATAACAATTCTATATTTAAGTACTAATATTAACCTCATAGGTTTTGACTTTTAACCTACTGTAATGCCGTTATTAGGTCTTAACAGGAATAAATTCAAGAATACAGGAAATCATGCGGTCCCTCCTTCTTTTTCTTCTATTGCAGGGAATTGTTTTAGAAATTCACTTGAATTCTGTCATACTTTGCTTTTTTGAATAAACCAATATCCGCAGGTAGCAATCTCAGGCAGGGTAATCCCTAAGATATGAACACCTACCAAGGAGTCACGTCTAAAGACAATGTGTCCTGAACGCAGAAGAAGTGGATGGAAATTGAATATCAGACGGAATATTATAGGACGAGGGATTGGGGGGGGGGGGGTACCCCTTCCTAATAAAGGCGGAGCTAAACTCTTTATGGTAATAGATCCTCTCCCTAGTGGTAATATTCATCTACCAGGTCTCAGATATTTAAAGACAAAAAAGAGAATGTGTTTGGAATAGAAAACATCTCATTTATTCAACACCTGACTCTCCGTTGGCTGATGCCTGCCGCGAAGATAACGTAGTAGGGAGCAGTGTGGCTGGGAAATGAAGGAATTATGCCACATAAGTCACCGGTGGAGGTTATTGCGAATTAGGTTGAAGGTTTCGGTCTGGATGTCACATTGTCCTTGCCAGAAGTTCTTCCGCCATGAATGTCATCTGCAGGTAAAGTTCTTCATCTGCTTTTCTGTAAGGAAAGTAAAGGAACGTTTTTATTTTAAGTTTAATAAAAGATATAATTCTTATAATTTTTTTTTCTTTTTTTAAACTGGATTTATTCTTCATTTATTTTGGGTAAGAGAAATAAAACCGTTTTCCAGTTGTTGTTTATTCTTAATTTTCACTCTTTAGAGACGTTTCGAAACTATGGTGTCATTCTCATGGAAAAAAATTTTCCATATATTTCATAATTAATTAATAGATTCGATAAAATATTTTTTAAAATTATATATATAATAAAATAAATAAATTAATTAAATTAAAAAAAAAATTATTTTTTACTTTGTATTATTTGTGTTGATGTGCTGTTAAAACATAATTTGTTATTTTATACTAAAGTCTAATGACTCATAGAAATGAGAAAAAGGATCTGATGGTTCAAAGATCAAAATTTGGTTTTGTAATGCAATATTATTTATTGACCATGGAGGACTAATGATCTCCTAAGAATTTTTAAAAGTATGACTTTCCAGGTATTTATACTTGTAGTGTGTTATCTGTGGACATTTATGTTAAATTATTTATAGTATTGTAATTATTGTTAATTTATTTATTTAAAGTTAAAAGATGCAGGAGAAGAAAGGATTGAGAATGACACCATAGTGTCGAAACGTCTCTAAAGAGTGAAAATTAATGAATAAACAACAACTGGAAAATGGTTTTATTTCTCTTACCCAAAATAAATAAAAGATATAATTTATTTTTGATGCTGCTTTTATCCTTAACATGTTAATTTTATGATATAATATTTATTTATAAATATATAATATTACCTGAAGTACATATTTAAGAACTCTGATTGGGAAGTTGTGAACGTACTAAGCTGGTTTCCTGTTATTGAGGTAATAAGCTATTGGTTTTAGATAAATAATTTATCAATAAAGTATTACTATCTCTATTATAGTATATCACTATCTCTATTATAGTATATCACTATCTCTATTATAGTATATCACTATCTATATTATAGTATATCACTATCTCTATTATAGTATATCACTATCTCTATTATAGTATATCACTATCTCTATTATAGTATATCACTACCTCTATTATAGTATATCACTATCTCTATTATAGTATATCACTATCGACAAAATGGAATAATAAAATTTCGATCGGTATCATATAACCATATAATATTTTGTATAATATTTAATGATTACTAATATAAACGTAACTCCAACATAAATGTAATAAAATATGTTGTTTCTCCAGATTATAAAATGTTGAAAAACAAAAAAAAATATATATCCAATATTTTACATTAGTTTTTTTTTGTGTACCTCCTTAAGTGGCCCTTGAGGCGGTTTCCCCTTCTCCTCAGCCTAGCTACGCCTCGGAGAAAATCTCTCTGACACTTAGTTTAAGTGTAGAGTGATGCAGAAAAAATTAACAATTTTTTGAAGCTTCATTTTTTTACAAATTTACATTATAGTTACATAGTTCTTATTCAGCGGGTATTAAATTATTACAATATTGACGATCCATGAATGTTCACAAAGTCTACTAGTCTTTTCTAGTTTAATGGCATTTATATATTCCTTAAACCTCTGGCTATCTGGTGATAACGCTTTTTTGAAAGAGGTCAATCTTTGTGAATCAAACCAAATGAGCCGAGGAACATCCAATGTACGGACCTCACTCGTCTTAAATTTCAGGGGTGTGGGATCTCAAGGGTGTTTGAATGTCTCCAACCTGCAGGATTAAGCTTCGAAATTAATATTAGGTGGGCTGAAAAGTTCGTACGCTGATATATAATTGGTGATATATAATTAAGTCTACACGATTTTTTTTTAGTACTAACCTTCAAAAGATACACGTATGAATTTGAAAGCTGTCGGAATAATGGGTCATGAGATATATCATTGTGAGTGAAGCAAAGTTTGTTAAATTGAAAAAATTAATACAAATGAATTTCATCTACCAATACTTACTTTATTATGGAATAAATATTGTAAAAAAAATGTTTGCCTTGATAAACATTACTCGAAGTTTACACCACGAAAATCAACAGTTAAAAAGTGGTTCACTAGATTTAAACTTGGCGAAATCCGCACCGAAGAGGATACACGTAGTAAACGCTCGAAAGAGGCTGTAATTGAAAAAAAAACGTAAGGTCACCTGTGGTCTAGTGGTTAGCGTAACAAACTACTAAGCCCAAGATCGCGGGTTCGTAGCCCGGCAGGTGGCCCTAGGATTTTTTTAAGGGAGTAAAAAATCCTTAGTTACGCCGTCCTTCGGAAGGGACGTTAAACGGGGGTCCCGAGCCTATCCGATGTCAGGTACTCGTTAAAAATCCCTATCCTAATTAAACCTGGATAGGCAAAATTTAGAGCTCCCACTGTAGCATCGTCCGATTAGCCCTAGCAGCATAAAGTGACGTTAAATGAACAAACAAACTGAAAAAAACGTGAAGAAAAGTTTACAAAATAATTATGAATGTCCGTAAATTTTTGTTGACCAAAATAGCTGAAACTCTGAAGGTATCAAAAGAGCATTTTGAATATACGTATCATACATAAATATTTTGACATGCTAAATCTATGTGCAAAGTGGCTGCCGCACGAGTTCACAATCAAGCAAAAGTTTCAAACTGCCGTTGACTAGGAGCAATGTTCGGCGATATCAACCGTAATAATGGATTCATCACTACACTCCTGATTCCAGTACCAATCATCCGAGTGGAAATCGAATAAATCGAAACCAATTCGTGGAAAGACATAGCGGTCGGCTGGCAAGATTATAGCACCAGTATTCTGGGATACGCTAGGTACAATATCCATAGATTAGCCTACCCATAGGGCCACATCGTCAACAGCTATTATTACATAGCATTTTTAAAGGGGTCGAAGTATCGAATCACGAAAAAAAGACCCCATTAGAATAAGAAAACGATTATTATATTAAATATGAGCCGTTGCATTATCGATAACGACTGATTTTATATTTGCTAATCCAGATTGCAAAGATAATGAGTGTAAAATGTGTTAAATATTCGCTCATTATTTTTCACAATTAAACAAAAAACAGTATGGGCATGACAATGAATGGTCCGGGTCAAGTCTATAGAAAGAATTCCGTGTAAATAAGTGAACTCACCCTCAAATAAAGTGGAGATCTGCGTTGTGGATCAAAACGTTAGCATCAAATAAATAGTTCATTTCTATTCATTAAATTCTTTCTCCGAACTCCATCCGAACCATTTTCTTCCACATATATGTAAGTTCAACTAATATTATTCTAGAATAACGGTATGCCTTTTAAAATAATACTAGTAGATAAAAACAGATACAGATATGTTTTTAGGAACATTGGGAATATCTCAAATAACATCACTCACAGATTCATCGAATCATAAATAAAGGTCACATAAACCTATACTTGTTACTGTAAATCTGAAACAAATGAAGCGGGACGATTTAACGGACTCATTATGAAGTAATTTAAAAAAAAAAACTAAACGCAAGAAAAAATATTTGTTTTTTCCTGGAATACACTTAAGTTAGTTTTATTTCTGTGGGCCTTAATCACATTTTAATTACATGTTCCGTTATCCACAGTGGATTCCTAAAATAACAATAAATATCCAGATATTTACACTAAACTCAAGTTACTTTGTTTAGGCGTGATTAGACTGAATAATTTAATAGGAAGCAAATGGAAGTACCACGGGAATTTGAATGATATCTCAGATATTAACAAAGCGTTTGATTTATTAATTTTAATAAGAGGCGAGATATCTTTTCTTAAATACTATTAAATATACATGTAAGAGAAAATACAAATTAATAATAGCTTCTAAAAGAATAACTTAAGACTAAACATGCAACATAGCGATCTAATGAACAAAGTAATTTAATACAAACAAAAGAAGAAAAATGATTATTATGAATGGGAGCGATAATTAACAATAACAGAAATGCTCCATGCTAGCATAATGGCCAAAGATATGATAACTACAAAATAAACTTGAACGTTGTAACGAAGTTTTCAATAAGGCGCGAAGATGTGCGAATTACTATTATCTTCGCCAGTGGTCACGGCATGAAGGAGCAATGAGTATGATATCATGAATTAACTTGAACTGTCCGGTTGGTACCTTGTAATACGTTGATCATCAGGAGAAAAATTAGTTGACGATTTGAGGCCTTATGGTAATGAAATGTGACTTACAATTTGTGTGATGTATACTCAATTATCATCTCAGCATAGCTTCTGGCAAGTGACAATCTTGAAACCTCTGGACGTCCTCACAGGAATAGCGGCTTGAAAGCGGATTACTAGGTGGCAGTGTGCGATGATCTTAGCTGCGAAGGGCTGATAGAACTGCTCCGCTCGGCGATCTAATAGCAAGTGAAGGGCGCTCTGAGCGTCAATCCCCCCTCTTCTTGATTTTGGCGGTACAGTAAATTTCCGATTTTAGAGGCAATGATCTGTCCGTTCCATCTGGCGGGCAGTCCAGGTTCGCGACTAAACATACTTCTTTGTGATACAATGGACGATATTTCGTTAGTCGGTTTTATTTGAACTTACTTTTTTTCTGGTATAATTCATGATTATATTCTACCAGGTGGGCTGAAATGTTCGTAGGCTAACGTAGTAAACACATTTTTTGGTTAATATTCGATTTTGTTGTTCGACAGCATTCCCATCAACATCTTTATTCGACATCATTCGTTTAGTTTTATTTTCTTTTTTTATAAGAAAGGGTGCAGAAGAAAAACCTTGGTAAGAAATTTCATATGCCAGTAATATTCTCCTTCAATTTGTAATTCTGGGTTGTGGATTTACTTCAAGAGTAATCTGAAAGAAAAATAATTGAAATAAAAATTCTGATAGTAATTTAATCAGGAATCTGAGAGAAAAAAAATGGAAAATAATTGTATTGATAGCTAATTTTAAAAATTAATGCGATTGTTTTCTATGAAGTTGAAATGTTATAATAATATATTGGAAGATAATTAATTAACGAACATAAGTATATAAACAATTATAGTATATAGTTTTAGAAGATTATTAAACGTACATCTTACTAATATTATAAATGTGAAAGTTTGTATGTTTGTCTCTCTTTCACGCAAAAACTACTGAACGGATTTGGATTAAACATTACAGTAATATAGTTTATACATCAGAATAACACATAGGCTATAGCATGCGCGGATTTATGGGGGCGTACACGTGCTCCCTCCCCCCGACAGTTTTTTGGGTATTGTGAAGAATCCATTATAGTACATAATTAAGGGCAGATCACATGATCATATTTGTTAAAATAACAGAATGAAACTATTTGTTTTGATATCCTACTAATCTTACTAATATTATAAATGTGAAAGTTTGTATGTTTGTCTCTCTTTAACGCAAAAAATAATGGACGGATATGGATGAAAATTATTGAGTAAAATAGGTTATACATCATAGGCTATAGCAAAGGCAGATTTATGTGGGAGCTCGGGGGCATGTACCCCCCTCTTATAGTACATAATTAAAGGCAAATCAGGAACTTAGCATCTTGAAATTTGCAGATAGGTTCTTTGTATAGTTTAAGAAAGAAATTTGGATAATTCCACCCCAAGGGTTTCTTCTTTAATATAATAGGGGTTCAAAGGTTGTATAGAATCCGTCAGTTTTGAAGTTAGGCATCTGAAATTTTGGATGTACGAGTAACTTATATTTTAAAAAAATAATTAAATTATTTATTTCAAAAGATCTTTCACGGTACTTTATGGAGCAGACCAAATTCCACGCGAGCGAAGCCGCGGGCATAAGCTAGTCTAAAATAAATATGTTGACTCCTAATTAATTGAGCCAAAAACACATGTTTTTGTACCAGCTGGAGATAAAAACTATTAATGCATCGAAACTTAGACGTTATAATATCAATAATTCAGAATAAAGGAATGATGACAAAAACAGAAATCTTATATACTGAAGAATATATCTATTTTTAAAACTAATTAAATAGCATTTACAAAAGTCCTGCCCCTCATAGCGACCTACTTGGATAATTGGCTTCCAATCCGAGAGGAGGGTTGCTAACCCCTCCAACCCCCTTAATCAGCCCCGGATCTCTAACTGTTTAAAGCCTTAGGACCTGCTAATCTCTGCCGCTCTCCCGACCCTCTCTTTTTCACGATCTACTCAGGGATCCATTTCCAAATCCCTCATCTCTTCCCTTCTACCCACTCCGTTTTAATGCGATGCCATCTTTCCGCCTCATATTATTTTATTTTTATTTTCTTCTGGATTAGGAACCTATCTCTTTAGGAGCGTTTTCCGTTTTATCGTATTGTTACTGCACTGGTTAACTTTATACTATCAAAATGTAAAAAGTATAAAAATGCTTTTGTTTTGTGTTTTAACGTATTTATTAAAATTTACAATTGTAATAATAAATATGAGATAAAATCAAGTAGAAAAATTCCCCACTGGTAATCGATCGAGGCCATTTTCTTTTCAGTTGGCTCAGAGGATTATCGGGATGGAAGAAGTGGAATATAGTTTGTCATGAAAGGACAATATGAATATGATCGACAAAATGATATCGGGCTCGGGCCAAAATAGCAATGAGACTTTAAGGTCATTAAGGATCACTTAATTCATAACAAATGAAAGAGGATTTTATTAGGGATTTTGGATTGTATACGAGAGGAATTCGATGACTTAGTGGAGCTCCAAAGCTCTATTCCGTTAATTCAAAATAGGAGAAAAAATTATTTAATTATAATTCTTATAATAGCCATTTATATGAGCCTTATGTAGTTAATTGAGAGCTTACAGCGTCTGTCTTGAAAGTTTTGAAATAGTATGATACGGCAAAAGTATCAAAATTGTAACAATAAATAATAATTTCGAATGCTGAGTTTATTACTATTTACTAAATCTTCATAGCCTGCATCAAAGAGACTATGCAAAAAATTGATTTGTTTTAACCCTTATTGAGATATCTGTTTGATCAATAAAATGTTTTAATATTTATGATCTTGGAACATTCAACTATTAAGGACATTAATTTCAGTTAACATATTTGTTTTATTTGGTGTCATGAAAATTGAAAAAATTATTTTGTTTGAGATTCTAATGTTCAGCCAGTTTTAAAATTACAAAGACTATTTCCCTATATTTTAAAAAGTGTTATATTTCAAATATCATCTATAGATTATTTTTTAGATTTGATAGATTCCCTATCTTCGAGAATTATACGTAGTTGGTCGGTACACGTGAAAACAAGTTTTTCGTAAACGTGAGTAGAGCTTGGATCATGTAGTGATATTTTTTTTTCTAAATAAATTGTAGAAATAAAGCTTTTGATGATTGTTGTTGCTATTTTTTTAACACAGCTTTACAAAATAACTCAGTATTGGGCGCTACAGTCCTTGTAGACCTCTGTCACGATTCTTCTCCATTTCTCGAGGTCTCCAGCGAGGATCCTCCAATACCTTACTTCTATCCTCCACAAATCATACTATAAGTCATCCATTGACCGACACCTAGGTCTACCTCCATTTGTTTCCCTCCCGGTGCACCATTTTGTTAAACATATTAAGACTTAGGGACATAAATAACACATGTTAACTTGGAACAATAAGATCTATATTTTATAAACTCCCTTACTGGTTACATTGTACAGTATTGACTATTATATAACTTTAACATCTTTTTTTTTTTTTTTTTTTTTTTTTTTTGAAACAGCAATTTTGTATTTAAGGAACAACATTCATTATAATAAAGTCTGTAGAACACTTTTCAAATATTGGGAAAGAAATTCACGATTCGAACTAAAATCTAGAATATTTAAACATAGAAACTTTTCAAACAGATCTAATAAATTACATAAAACAAGATCTCGTTCTAAGGAAACAATTTTTTTTTTTTTTTGTTTTTTACTTTTTAAATGTATGCATATATAATTATTATTTTACAAATCTTTCATTCACATAAATATATTATTAAGTTAAGATTAACACAGGATAAAACAACAAAAATAAATTTAACATAGGACTTAGATATACATTAATACTAATACACATTCACAAACATGTATGGTAGGTTCCTCATTTTCAACAGGCTGACAACATAATTTTGAGAAATCAATTTTTTTTTTTTTTTTACATGAAATTTCTTATAAGATAAATTCTTACAACATATAAGTCTCTTATTACTTTCTTAAGTATAGTCGGAGTGACTGAATCTTTTAGGAGGTTTAATAGTCCTACCAGATGATCTGGTAATATTTTCTCCCGTTACAATGTTTTCTTGGTTTTGATTGTTAGTCTTGGTTGGGAACATTATGTGTTCCCTAGTTCTCTTAAATAATTTTCCATCATTATTTTCTATTATATATTGTCTAGGACACTCACTTTCCTTTATTACTCTACCAGGTATCCATGGCTTGTTTGTTGTCATTTTAAATTTTATGTAATCTCCAGGTGTTAAATCTATCAAATTTTTGGTATTTTTGTTATAATTTTTAGATACATTTTATTGATAATTTGTTATACATTCTTTGTATTTTTGCTTATTTATTAATTTTGATTTAGCATTATTTCAGGCAGCATACAGGCATACAGCTCCATTCTTTCCTCTTGCCCTAACCTTCTTAGCCTGGTCTTTTTTTATAACTAAGAAGATATCACAGTTACCCTTCGATTCCATTAATCCGGTATTACTTCTGATTCTCTTCCTGTGCTCTTCTTCGACAGGCCCAAAGATTTTTCTCAGGACTCTTCTTTCCAGAAGACTCTTCAGTTTTCTTTGGTCAGGGTCCACTTATCACTGGCATACATTACAAATACAGTTGATTAGATAGATTGTCAGTCAGATCAAAGTTCTTTTATTTAAAAGCTTGAACTTTTTTAGATTCATAACATCAATAATCGATTCATCATTTTCACTCATTAACATCGTGATTATGATTTGAGAATTCTATACACCAGTACTGCTCTCGATTGGTATATATTAGCGTTTTAAGCATAGATAAATTGTAATAAACAACAAGAAATAACAGTGAAAGGTATCAGTTATTACAAAAATCATTATTGCGATATCAAAGTAGTGCTAATCTTAAAGTTCTTCATCACTACATTTAGTTAACTATTAACCAAGTATAATACTTTATTTTCTGTTGGTTACCAGACGGCAAATGGTTATTTACACATGTTCAATATACATTCCTTCCAACAAGCACCTTAGAAGGAAACCCACATACGATATTTTTAATATTTACCTAGTTGTCATAACCAATATATCGGATGCTCCCGGTGGATCCATTAGCTATTCTATATACTATTTTATTTACCAGCCCCAGAGACCGGTAGGTACCATGCTCGAGAAATATTACTCGGACTCTTTATTGCGGAGTCGGGGCGGTTGCTGAAATATTCCAGGGCAGCCTCTGGTTAAAGTTTTATCCGCCTTCAACAGCGCAATGTTTTTATGAGTGAAACTGCCCTTCCACTACCTGCTTAAAGTTTCATTTTTCAGGAACATCCGGGTCCATAGGATTACCTCATCGTAATGGGTGTAATTACGAGGCCTTATCTCTTTATTTATAAATGAATTTCATATACCGTATGTATATGAAATGTATATGCATCAATGTATACATGTAAAAAGTTTATTTATTTAATTTAAATCACAAACCATGATTATTCTAGTATTTTGTTTTGGAGACATCCATTTTTATGACATCCATTTCTATGAACGTGGGCTCGCACTAAAAAATTTAATTTTATATTTAAATAATCCTGTACAACCTAATGATTCAATAAAATAATGAATTTTAATAAAATAATAAATTTTAATAAAATAATAAATTTCAATAAAATAATAGATTTCAATAAAATTAAATTTTCCACTATAAAATTCCTAATGTCAAATAATTTTAAGGTAACTGCTTAAGTCGTAAGATAATAAAAATCATTCATTAATATTGTTAATTCTGGGATTCCATGAGTAATTATTGAAGATAATTACTCCACCGATTTATTTATTTTAATGTTCTAACTTATATTTAAATTGGATTATTTTCCAGAGGTTTGAGTGTGTTAACAAATGTGTTAATCAAACAACTTTAATACCTTAAAAATAAAATTAATAATGTTTGTATGAATGTATTGTGACTAAGGAATTATATACACAACTAAATCATTAAAAAGTAAAACAATTTATAGATATTATTTTGGATACGCTTAATTTTAAGAAAATTTTATTAATATTTATTTACTTGGTACGAAACAGCCCTGAAGGACTACGCGACTATGAAGCAGGTTTCTTTGGCCTCATGATTTTACTGAATTTTTTCTTCTTTTCTTCTGTCCGTCTTGGACGGACATTTTTCTGTGAGTCACATGTACCACATTTTTTAGGAATTTCTTGTATTCTGTCCTGTTTTCACATAAATATTGTATTCTACTGTGTGTGTTTCCTGTGTATCCATGGTTGAAATTTTTTACCCTATAATTTTTCTGAAAATTGTTTTGTTTAATCTCCTCTAGCTCATCCTCTGCATGTGTTCATAAAACCTGAGTCTTCTTACCCTTATTTCTGTTTCCAAGTCAGGGATTTCACTGTAAATTTCTCTGTTTGATTTTATCCTGTGTCATTTTATTAATAATTCAGATAAATAGTAGATTTTCATTAAAGACGTACATAAATTAAATTAACCCCCATATACAAGAGTACATGAAGATTTCTTCATCAGTTATATCAAGGTCTCTGGTAAGAAAATCTGGATCTGACCATCTTCTCCAGCTTCTATTTAAACACATGATTACTGTTACAACTTAATAACAAATACAGATATTATAACGATAAATTTGATTAGAATAATAAAGTAGATGAATTTATAGTAGGTGTATCACTTATGGTTTATCAAACATATCTAAGATTCAATAAGTTCTTTATGTTTAATATGCACTAATAATAGAGGGGAAATATTAGTAGTATTGTGCAATTATAGGATACTCGTAATGCATAGTAATGAATAAGTGCTGGTATAATTACGTTTACTAATAATGACTATTGTGATTTTTTTTCTTTTACAGAAGAATGGAGAGAGTTAGAGTGGTTTTCGAAGAATTGAACTTGCAACGTGGGGACACGAGGTAAGTCCTTGCCAAGTCACAGTCCAATAAGCATGGCTTAGTCAAGTTTGAGCTTAATATTTAGTTTGGTCCAGGCAAAGTCTCAAACTTGCCACATTAATACGGCTTTTACTTTTGCCGGATAATTCTGAGTTATATGGTCCGTTAACAGTTGCCAACTTGCAGCTTTTCCCTTTGTCCCATTTATTATCGCCCCTCTCCCCTCTCCATGTATTACTCCAGGAATGTAATTAAAAATCAAAAAGTTGGCTGGCATTATTATTTATCTATTTTTATTATGTTTATAAAATATTCAATTTGTTAAATAAAAAGTTAAAGTTTTTGTAGATTTTGAATTTTATATATTTTTCGTTGTAAGAAATTTAATATAACGTATAATAATTGTTAACTGCTGAATAATATTAATTGACCTTTAATATATGAGGAAGAAAATATTCGAGTCTATTGTCAACCCTTGGATCCTACTAGCCCAGAAGTAGACCTGCAACATGGGCCGAAACGTTGGCTTTTCAACAAACGGTTCTCCTTATTTAAGATAATATTTGGTACTTATATGATTGGCCGTCCATTGACATCACCTCTCAGGTGTAACTTACCTCAACTATTTAGACTATGTCAGGCTATGGTGCCTACAATGAATTTCAAATAGGCATTGCCTTTCATTATGATAGAACAGATTTTTAGGAAATTAAGTAAATGATAAACATGTAAAGAAAACATAAAATATTTATTACAAACAATATTCTTTAAAAAAAACAATATCTTCCAACATAATATCAAAAAGGTGTCGTCCATCTAACTTTGTTCTCCACATGAACTCGGCCAAGTAAGAGTCCTAGATATTGTCTATTAGTGCCTCTTCTTCTCTTGTTTCCCCACTTTATTGATCCCCATAACCTTTCTATTGTTTGGGTGTTAGCCAGAGTTGGGGGATCGACGAAGTTCAATTTGTGATTAACCGTTAAATGAGCACAGCCTTCATTCTCCAGGTTTTTATATGCTTTCCACGAGTCGGATACGATTATTGAACCCGGTACAATGTGTTTAATGATCAAATTTTCTTGCAGACTTATCAGGAACTTATGAAACTATGAAACACTCTTTTGTTTCTCTACATATTCCAAATATCCACTGCTGAGGCAAAATCCGTCCTGTGTTGTTTTTTCTTCTGGTATACAGACTTTCGTCAAGTTCTACGGACATCCCTGGGCCTCCAATGATTGATGAACTTCTCTCTAATTTAAAAACACACATTATACAAAACGAAACACTTAGGAAACAATAAAGTCAGGAGAGGTTACGATAACAGTAGGAGAGTTAAGAAAAGTGACACCTGAGCGCTGGTGTCAACGGACGGTAAAACAGACAAATACCGAATATGTTTACCTCCACCCGGACCATTTTCTTCCTATTAATTGTAATAATGAACTTTGAAATTAATATTTTTCCTGTTAGAGAAGAAATTATTTGACTGCACCCCAACTATCTCTATCCTTGCATTTGAAATTAATACTTTTGAAATGATGAAGACAGTTTCAACAGTTATATCGTTTTGTTTGTTTTTTATTTTACGCCATTTTATGCTGCTATAGCTAACCGGACGATGCTTCAGTGGAAGCTCTAAATTTTGCCTATCCAGGTTTAATTAGAATAGGGTCTTAAGGCGTGATTAGACTGAATAAATTTAATAGGAAGCAAATGGAAGTACCACGGGAATTTGAATGAAATCTCAGATATTAACAAAGCGTTTGATTTATTAATTTAAATAACATGCGAGGTTTCTTAAATACTATTAAATATGCATGTAAAAGAAGATACAAATTAATAATAGCGTCTACGAAAATAACTTAAAACTAAACATGTAACTTAGCGATCTAATGAACAAAATTAATCTTAGACAAAAAGAAGAAAAAAAATGATTAACATGAATGGGAGCGATAATTAACAATAACAGAAATGCTCCATGCTAGCATAATGGCCAAAGATATAAACAACAAAATGAACTTGAACGTTATACTGAAGATTTCAATAAGGCGCGAAGATGTGCGAATTATTATTATCTTCGCCAGTGATCACGGCATGAAGGAGCAATGAGTATGATATCATGAATTAACTTGAACTGTCCGGTTGGTACCATGTAATACGTTGATCATCCGGAGAAGAATTAGTTGACAATTTGAGGCCTTATGATAATGAAATGGGACTTACAATTTGTGTGATATAAACCCAATTAGCATCTCAGCATAGCTTCTGGCGAGTGACAAGCTTGAAACCTCTGGACGTTCTCATAGGAATAGCGGCTTGAAAGCGGATTAATAAGCGGCAGTGTGCGATGACGATGCTGCGAAGGTCTGGTAGAACAAGTCAGCTCGGCGATCTAATAGCAAGTGAAGTGACTCAATAGCGTCGCTCTCCCCTCTCCTTGGTTTTGGCGGTACAGTATTCCCGATTTTAGAGGCAAGGATCGGTCCGTTCCATCTGGCGGGCAGTCCAGGTCCGCGACTAAACATAGGGATTTTTAACATCTTTCAAGCTTGGTACCCCAATTCAACGAACCGTCCAAAAGACGTCATATCCAAGGATTTTTTTTATTATTTTGTCTAATGATCAGTAACAATAGCAAAAAAAACTAAGGAGTTTTATTTCGGATAACAATTATTTTTATTTTCAGCCATTTTTACTTTGGAGTTAGGTTTACTTTAATAATACTTTGCTGTGAGT
The DNA here is from genome assembly GCA_037127475.1 of Arma custos. Taxonomy (NCBI): domain Eukaryota; kingdom Metazoa; phylum Arthropoda; class Insecta; order Hemiptera; family Pentatomidae; genus Arma; species Arma custos. Next base: position 7,292,705 of record CM073763.1, read on the forward strand.
ATATAATAAACATAAATATACATCACGCCATTGTGGAAATTTTATCATTGACATTTAGTCTATTTATGTTAACTATAGAGTATTAAAAAAATGTTTAAATTAAAGGTTAATTTTTAATTTCATACTTGTTACAAAAACTCCATTCCCCGTTGCCACACCTTCTGATACGAGATTATATATTTACCAAGAATCTCAAATTTGATGCAATTTACAATTCTCTTTTAGAATGTGGGCCAATTTACATTGCTGAACCTTATCCATAATCGAACCTCCTAAACATTCTAAATATGTTTAAAGTTGAAATAAGCCATTATAAATTACTAACCTATTAAAAATGATTTAGGTAGATTATTTATTTTAGTTAGTTAGTTCATTTAACATCACTTTATGCTGCTATGGCTAATCTGGGTGGGAAAAGTGGGAGCTCTAAATTTTGCCTATCCAGGTTTAATTAGGATAGGGGTTTTTAACGAGTACCTGACATCTTACAGGCTCGGGACCCCCGTTTAACGTCCCTTCCGAAGGACGGCGTAACTAAGGATTTTTTACTCCCTTAAAAAGAATCATAGGGCCACCTGCCAGGCTACAAACCCGCGAACTTGGGCTTAGTAGGTATTTATTTTTATATTCTTGGTTGCAATTTTTCCACTGATCTCTTATTAAGGATTTTTGTTTTCTTTTTTTTTTTGGAAGGGAGGGGTATTATATCAACTTAATTTTGTATTGAATTGTTACAATTCAATATTGCCTTATTGGTAGGAAGCCGATATAGGCCTAGTACGGATGATAGTGGAAGTGGGTGGATAGTAGAGGTAGAATAAAGGGGCGGTTAGCCCTTAGACAGGGGATGTTCGTGCCTCACCGCCATTTCCCGGGGGCGGCAGCCACCGACATGTACCGCTAACAGCCTGTCCGCTCTCCTTCCCTCAACCTCTTCGCCTCTTGGTCTCTTTATTACCCGTCGAGTCGGCTATCATTAGTATCTATAAGTGGCGCCATTAGGACCCTTCTCTGAATTGACACCACTCCAATCGATATCGATACGATCGATGTACCGAAGTAATGCTCTTAATGGTACTTGATTACTAAAACCGGTAGGTCTTGCTGTCATTTTTTTTTTTGGAACAATATATGAAAGCCTTTCACACACATTGAGCACAAAAGTATAAACAAACTATTGTAAAGTTGACCTTTTAAATCATTAGATGGATGTAAAATATTCTATTTTATTATATAATTTTTTTTTACTAAATTATTGAAAGAAATTGTGTTGAACTGATATACTTCTTGATATTGCTCCGTTATAAGTGACACCGTTTAAAAAGCTATAAATATCACAATAAAGCTATGAAAGGCAACTGAGCAGGTATTGAAAGCTCAGTTGGTCTCCCAGGGTCTATACCTGAAAGTGAAGAAATGGTACAGGTGTTGGGACGAATGCAGAGAGTAAAGACAATAGCATATAACGAAAAGGTGCATTTTTTATTAAACATATATTCGTGTAACCACGATCATCATATATAAAAGTAAAATTGTAAAAAGATCTTCATTTATTAAAACAATTCTCAGTCAGACAATATACACCTTTGGATAAGAGAGGGATATGTATTTTAATCAATAAATATATAAATACTCTTTTAGGTTTCCACAGCCACTATTATTACAAAAGACTTGATTTCTTCTGGTTTAGGTCGTGTTGATTCATTCGTTAGTTTGTGTAGAATCATTCTCATCTCAGCCCTGAAGAAGTCAGCAGCACGGCTGGCTAAACGTTGGCGAAAAATTTATCAACACGATCTAAATCAGAAGAAATCAACAAAGTCTTTTTTAATAAATATATAGTCTTACTGTTCCTTAGCTTTATAATCTCAGGGTCCCATTTACTATCTATATATAGATCAGATCAATGGAACTTAACGTTCTCTGGGACCATTGTTTGGGCAACTGAAGATATTGTAGCTCAAATAATTGACATAGTACCACTAACTTTTTCTTAAAATCCAGGCGATATTCCAAATACTTATTACCGTAATTTTCGCTTATTCCTTTCAAATACGTGTCTTCCTCCGAAGACGGCTATTAACCTTAATAAAGATTATAACAGTAGGAATACCACAAGGAACATTGCTTAATCTATTGCTGTCAGTCTTACACACATGGGTTACCACTTGTACCAGGGCATTTCCAAAAATAATTCAGTCTTATACATTGTCTAGCTCAAATATTTTAAAATTTAATACAAAAATTACTAAAAACTTTTTAGGCAGCCTATGCTTACCATATTCCAGTTTATATTTATGAAAGAAGGTTTAATAAAATAACTAAAATTTCCCAGGGAATATGGGAACTTAACTGTTTGGATTTTAATCAAAATTTGGGGGGAAAGAGAATGTTTGAGAAATATACTAATGTTTATTGTTAATAAAAAATACAATATTAGCTGATTTAGAAGAGTTTCATTTTTAATAGAATCATTAGAAAATAAAATTACAAGTATTTAAATATAGTAAATTAATAAAGTAATTACATAACTTACATTTACATTCATGTAGTTTATTTATTTAAATAATTACTTATTAATAAATTCGTTATCTACATTAATTTCAATCACTCCATTCAAATTTAACTTGAAAGAAATCTTTCCTTTTTTTCTAATTCGGAAAGTTAATAGTGTCATAACAAAACCCTTCCAAGCTCTCAATGATAATATTATTTTTTAATTTCTGATCCTTAATGATAAAAGTCTGTTCAATCCAAGTTTAATCTTCGTTATTGGATCGCCATCTTCCATCTTCATTGCTTTCAGGAAAATTTCTTTCACTGCATACCTAATTAACATTTAGAGTGGATAAGGATAATAGGAGGTACAATGCCAATATAACGAAATCATTATGATTCTTTGATATAATGATATATGACATAGTTGATATGTTTTATTCAAGTGAGACGCCATTAAAACCAAATGGAATTTTAATGATAACTGAATCAAAATTTTTGAAATTTACTTCATGTAGTGTTGTAAAGGATTTTTTATAACTCAAAAAATCAAAATTATGGGTAAAAGATAACAAAATACTGTACTGCATCAACCCAAGAAGAGACTTTTCGCCCAGTACATAGTAGAGACTGTAGTGCTTCTAGAACAATGGTTGTGCATGAAGGTGATTTGTCTGAGATTGCTTCAGGTTCTTCCCCTATCAAAGGTATCTACTTTTTAAAGACTGGGTGAGCCTCGGGAGGATCATCCTTGGCAGTTAAGAGAAAAAAGATTAAAAATGTTCTCCGTCACAACTAGATTTGAATCCGGTATCTTCCACACAGCAACTCAGCTCTCTACTGATCTATCCCTCTTAAATTTGTGAAGAGTCATTAAATTTATTTTTTTTAATGAAATTTCATGGTAACGTGTGAGATCCCCATCAGTACGGTGTTGTTTTATTTAAAATTATTCAATAGCATGTTTGCGAGCTTTTGGACATTCAGATTTGGAATTTCTCTATGATATGTGGACATAGGAGCATGAATCGAACCAGGTGTTATGAGAGCTCAATGAACACAGATTCGTGCCTTCCAATTTATCACGGCACACATGAGACTAGGAGTGGACACTAATCGCCGTGATGGAGAGCTTGTACCGACGGTTTTAATCAACCAGGTCCTATCATGGCAGGGATGTTACTGTATTCAATGCTGCAAGGCTTTTCCAAAACAGTAGACAATGTTTTTGCAGCGCTCCAGTTATTTTTTAGTAGGTTAATAACCAAAGACTAATGATATTTAATTAAAATGCAGTAGAGAAAAAAAACTTAATCAAACTCATATATAAACAATTAAATTCTTATAAAACAATTGTTGAACAGTCACCAAGTACAGAGTATTTACTTAAACTCAGCGTAAAAAGCGAATCCATTAGGATGAGTATAAAACTTATACAATCGGAAAATACGTAACAAAACAAAAAATAGGATCCAACCGAAGAAAAATCAAAGAACCTCTCTAGTAGTTATGAATAACACAGGTCAACACGATTTTTGAGTCTGAGTTCTGTACCTCTGATTTTGATTACTTATGCCAAACTAAAGAAAGAAAAAATATTTTTATCTAATAAAGTTTGCTTTTGTAGATACCAGAAAGAAATTTCAACATTTATGGAAAAGGTCTATTTTTCAATGTTAATCATATTTACAATTAAAACAAGTTATGAATTATAGATTTTAATTAATTTTTATTATAAAAGACAGCACAAATAAACATAAAAATACAAAAAAATTGTACAAAAAAAGCTTTAAAAATGAATACTTTTAGTCTTTCTAGTGTAATCGTCAGAACTTTCTCGTATGAGCATCCAAATGTAGTCACCCATCATGTTCTTATTATATTGTCCTTGATATCTTTGTTCAAAGTTCATTATATCCTGGTGGAAGCGTTCCCCTTGCTCTTCTGAATATTCACCCAAGTTATCTTTGAATTTATCCAAGTGCGCATGTAGCATGTGCACTTTGAGTGACATTCTGCAACCCATGACTTTGAAGCTGTCAAGGATATTAGAAATAAGCTCTTCATAATTCTCGGCCTTCTTATTACCAAGGAAGTCATGAATGACTGCTTTAAGGCTGAGCCACGCTTGTTTTTCATGAGTACTCAGGAGCTGAAAAAAATGTTCACTCGCCATTATTTTCTTTATTTGTGGACCGACGAAAATACCAGCTTTAATTTTAGCCTCTGACAGTATTGGGAAAAATGATTTTAAATATTGAAAGGCTTCGGAATCTTGAAGAAGAGCCTTTACGAATTGCTTCATGAGTCCTAATTTTATGTGCAGTGGAGGCAGTAAAATACGATCAGGCTCTACAATTGGTTTATTTTTTACATTATGTTGTCCGATTTGAAACTCGCTCCGTTAAGGCCATGAATGCTGATGGTAGTGAAGTGCATCGGCTCTACTGTCCCATAAGCAAAGGTAACACGGATATTTAGTGTATCCCCCTTGCATTCCCACCAGAAAACCAACCATTTAATATTAATAATATTAAGTACAAAAGCAAACTTTATTTATTATTAATGGAGTTCCTGTTTACTTTTCGATTTATGTAATCAGAAAATAATCACTAAATAAAAGACTCAACAAAAAAATTTTTTTTTGTTGACCTGTGTAATTTTGACCCTTAAGTAATATTTGCAAGTAGTTGAAGAATAGGAGAGATGAAGAATCCTTAAAATTCGCTTTTCAAAAGATTTTTTCTCGTTTTTATTTGTAGGTCCTTTTTCCAGGAAAAACAACTATTCATCAAAGCTCCAATTGTTCTAATGATACATGGAACAGCTCAGGTTAAATATTAATAGTTTTTCCCAAGATTCTTAAACTTAATTAATCATATCCTCGATAAAATAAAAAATATAGGTATTTTTGTTTTGATTAGAGACCATTGATATGATTCACGATCTTGTTAGTTCTGATGAAAACGGAAAAGAAAAAGAAAAAACTATCATTACTTTACTTTACTGAAGTTGAAGCGTTACATTGTTTTCGAACGTTCAAGAAATTTATGTTGAAGAAATTGGTCCGGGTAGAGGTCACTGAATGAAATTCTCAAGTAATTTCAGAAGATCTTTATTGATAGCCAACGTTTCGACATACATTTTTGACATTTATTTTCATTTTTATTTTATTTTATATAATTCGGTTCCAAATTTTTATAATTTTACAATTTTTATTTCTTCTTTTTTATTACCTATAATTTTTAGTGCGTAATTCTTACCACTTTCTAATTTACCCATATCATTTCACATTCCTATTGTATATTCAGTTTTTATTTTTTATCTGTAATACCTTAATTTTTTAACTGTCAACACTTTCTGTTTTATTATTATTTTCTTCACGTTTTATTATTATTTTCTACATTTTAACCTTCATAATTACCTTACTGTACATCTTTATCAATTTTTTTTTTGCCTGTATTCACCTTCTTTTAGTTTATCTATATTTAAAAGGTTTTAATATATTCGTACCGTTTTCTTAAATTGTCTGTATTTTACATATAGCCCTGAAGAAGACCTACAGCGTAGGTCGAAACGTTGGCTATCAATAAAGATCTTCTGACATTACTTGAGAATTTCATTCAGTGACCTCTACCCGGACCAATTTCTTCAACATAAATTATCATAGGTCAACAATTATCATCAATATGAGTTCAAGAAATTTATTTGTTCATTAAAAAAGAAATACAACTGTACTACTACAACCCATGAAGAATCTTGGGTACCTAGTACAGTACTTGGTAGAGACTGTACGGTTTGTAGGACAACGGTTTTGGAGGATGTGATTCCTCCGAAATCCTTTCAACGTCCAGGCTTTTCTCACTATTAAGAATACCTAATATATAGAGACTTGATGAGCCCCAGGAGGGTTTCATATCCTGGAGAATCCATTCCCGGCTGATAACTCCATATTATTTATATCTTATTTTATTAGATTAAATAAAATATGTGCTACAACCGGATTTGAACTAAGAACCTCCGACAAGGCAACCCATCGCTTTATCATCCAGCTACCCCGATCATTTTAGCCTCCTTCGTTTTTCAGCTCCTTTAACAAAAATATATTTTTTTTTAATAAATCTTTTATTAAAAAGATAAAATCAATCATATTTCAATTTCAATACTAAGGATGACTTAGCACAATGATTGTTCCACATGCGAGAATAATAACAAATAATATATAATATATGATATTATGTTCCATATTATTTGACTATAATTACCTTATTTTAATTATTATTAATTGCGTTTACGTTAGTAATTGGTTTAGTAAATTCATGAGGTAGAAGTGCCTTGAAGATCATTTGTTGTTGGACTGAATTGATACAACTCCTTTTTCTTCCTGTTTCTTCTGTATCCCTTAAGAGAACTCGAGTTGGCAGCTAATAGAAATGTTCATGTCCACTCAAGTACTGAGAGATACTTCGTTAAGTCCTTTCTTTCCGGACACCACTCCACAGAATTACTTCTTATCATTAACCCAACCATGAAAAGACTTAGTTTTATCAGAACAAATGATTTTATATATTTTAAGTGCTAACTGTAGCAACAGTATTATTAATTATATTCAATAACATTAAAATTTTTATGTTACATATCTATCATCTTGTGTTAGTGAATTTTAATTTATTTTCGAAATATTTTTATAAAAGCTTTAAATAAAAATGATTAGTGATCCGCATCCGGAAAAATCCGAAAATCAAATAATAGTATTTTATTGCACATCTTGGATGGAGGCTGTAGTTTCTGATTGATGTGTCTGTTTGTGCTGTTGATTTAAGATGTGCTACATTGGATATTCACTGTTTTTTTCGGTGTATTTACTTGAAATGTTAAAAACGTTTGCCAAACAGTTTATTGCCAATGCAGATGTGAGACTTTGTTTTATGGATTTTTCCAATTATATTCTTAAATATACATATATAGATATAGGTTCTTGGGTGCCTTCTGACCTCGAATAGTCATAATCCTCGGATCTATACCTATTTGTCAATGTCCTTGAACCCGAGGTTACATGAATGGGAAGGACACAGGAGAATCAGTCCCAAAGGAATTGGTTGTGAAGCTATGGACAGCCTGCGACTGCACCATGGAAACCATGCAATCATGGAAACACTCAATTTCCTCATAACAATAGGAATATTTTACTTTACCAATACCCAATTTTTTTTTAACTAACTTTTTTTTTAATAGCTCCATTAAACACTTACCTATTATTCATTACCATAACATTACCTTTGTTCTTTTGAATGAACGATATAACAAAACCTATGGGAAGTGATAATAATGATCGGCTGAAGATTAAAAAATATAATCTAAAAAAATCCATTTTAGTGAACGTGTTTTTTTTTAATTAAAAAAAGAAAAACAAAGTACAAGTGGGAATTGGGACACATGCTGAGGGATTACTGGACACGCCATGTCAACTCCGATTCGTTAAACAATTTATTCCATTTTTTCGGGATGTGAATATTTAGATTGCTTCTAGACGAAAAAAATGATTATTTTTTTTTTAAGATCAAGTTAAATATTTGTTTTCCCAAGAATTGAATTATTTGTTACGTTCCATATTCTATCTGTTGTACTATTATAATTTTGAAAAAAAAATTAGATTAAATGAACAAGTTTTCTTCTGTTTTTGAATTATACTATATACCTAATAAGTTTTGAGGATATTTTTTGTTCTACTGTCTTTTGTATTGATAATAATATTTTTTTTTTAATAAATTAGAAACCATTTGTTAAGAAATTTTTTTTTCTTTAATTCATTATCTGTAACAATATTATAAAATAAAAATAAAAATATCTATATAAGTATTATTAATATATGCATTTGTAATACATAAATAAAAAATATGTATGTTTATTTTGTAAGGACAATTTTAGATTTTACAGCTATATAAATTGTAGACCTTTATTTATTATTTTATATGATTTTTAAACGCTTGAGAATTCGTAATCAATTTAAATAAATTCAAATCTGAATTATTTGCGCCCAGGAACTCAAGCACGTTTATAATAACGTCGTTAATGAACCAATTTCTAAATTAAAGATTTTTAAACTAATTTTTATTTAGTATAAAGAAAAACAAGACTGTAAAAGTTTTTTATACCTGAAATCTGGGGTTCAGTACATGGTAGAGACTGATGTTTCATGGACAACGCTTGTGCAGGGAGGGATTTGTCCTAGATTACGTTCAACGGCCAGATTCTCCCCCTTATTTTGGGTACCCACTTTTAGAGGCTGGGCGAGCCCCATGAGGGCCCTAGATCCTATATCATCCATTTCTGGCTGCTAACAGACTTACTAAAAATCTTGCCTGCAGCGGGATTTCAACCAGGATTTTCGACATGACAACTCAGCCTCTACCACTGATCCAATCCGCTCCGTTATGTAGTTTTTATACAGTTTTATCCAGAAAACATGTAAATATAGCTATTATTTCAAATATAGAATGGTACTAAATATAATTTTAATTTCTGGAATACTTTTATATGAAATGGTCCTAAGCATACTGTTTAGTTATAAGTGTTTTGTCAGATTATCGAAATCACCGATCTTGTAATACAAAGATATAAATAAACATTAACTAATCGTTTGATGCGATCTAACAAATTTTAATTGGTAGTTCTATTATTAATGTTTCTAATTTTCTTAATAGTTTTCGATGAAAATTTTAGGGAAATAAATGAACTTACAATAATAATATATACAATATATAATAAGTCTTTAATATATATATATATATATATATATATATTTTAAATTAGTTTACTATGAGACTTAAATAGTTAAACTTAAAAAATAAGTTTCTGAAAAAAAATTGTCATATGAAATATAATTTAAATCTTTATTGTATACATAATTGGTATAATATGTTAATGGTCTTCACAAATGTCAAAATGCAGTTGAGGAAATGCGTACCAAACAGGAATGCCTACTGGAATTTACCCCGAGTGATATATCGCTACCGGAAAAGGATTGTATACTACAGTGTGTACATATAAATGCGTTATGTATTACGTATAAATTGTATGAATGTATATGTATAAAAAGGAGCTTACTGCTGTGGAAAGAGGGCCAGCTTGAGATAGCCCACTTCCTTCCTAGTTGGGACTTGATTTAGTATGTCTCCTGTATAAGTCCCTCTTATTGTTGTAGGGCATAAAACCATCTCAGAACTATAATGAAGTAACTGAATTTTTTAAATTATTTTCTAAAGCACAGATGAAAGGGCAATCATGCGCTTTTGAGTATGTGTAAAGAACGTGCGCAGTGGATCGCTCATCCTGCTTCTTTTCAGACTTTAGTCTTGGTTTGAGTAGTTCTATATTAACTATGGACGATTCCAACTCTGAAATTTCCTTGATTCCATTTGAAAGTAGGAAGGTATAATAGTCGTTCTAAAGGCGCCTATCGAGATTTATTTTATTATGCAATAGTTCTTTTTGAGATTAATTGCCTTCAAAAAATAGTGTGATAATAGTGTAATAGGAATTGGCGATTCCTGGAAGAGAACAAAGCTCCCTTGTCGGCAGAGATGAAATAGGCCTTTCTCGAAACTTCGAGATCCTTCCTGTATGATCTAGATCTGTCATTCTGTATATAAACAGAATCTCGGCGCGAGTAGAGTCAGAGTGTTAAAGTACGCGGTACAGTTAACATCGCAAACAGTGATAAGCCAGTGTGATAAGTGATAAGTGACAGTTTGTGAGTGTAATAAGTCAGTGACAGTTTGTTATATTCAGACAGTCTTACGGTCGGTGGACTTTAATTAGTGAACTGTAAGTGTTAATTAGTAGTAATTAATTAGTTAAGTAGCAGTTGTAATTTCATGTGCATTGTACAAGCTTATGTAAATAGTTGAGCTATTTAGTAATAATAATATCTTATATTATTGTAATAATTAAATAGAAGTTAGGCCTAGATTATAAATATCTATAATATTGCCATTGTAAATTTATTTCAGTTAATAATCTATTTGTTAGTAATTTCTTTGTTTAGTTTCTTTGTTAGTAATTGTTAATAGTTTAATTGTATTCTTTTATCACTTTTGTAAATAAATATTAGTATCTTTGATTAAGGAATAGCTTAATTCACTTTTAATACCCAGTAGCCCGTAACAATAGTTTAAAACAATTACATCACTAAGATCATTTTAATAATCTATTTGAATATAGCACATTCTACATCAAAAATGTAGTATTTTATGATTTAAAAAAGTCTGTCCTTATAATTCCGTTTCTTTAAGCTTTTTTTTTCGTAATATTTTGTACTAATATCATTGACACAAAACTAAGCAGGTGTTATATTAAGAGTAGTCGAATGTATGTCCTTTTTTCCTCCATCAGCATCAGATTATTTATTTAGAAATCTCCACTAACAGCAGAGCTCTCCCAAACTGATATCTCCTACGCACTGAAAAGGGTTCGAAACCCGAGCAAACAGAACTGTACAAGCATCGAGCCAAACTGTGGGCATTGTAACAGTCGGGGACCTGTTGGCCTTTGTACTCTTGTAGGCCTTCTCAAGTTTCTATTGTTAAATCATTGCCAACTAGCGATGGGCATCTGAATGGATGACCAGCTTTATAATTGCTGTTTCAGAAGAATCGATCTAGTGGTGAAAATTTATCATGGCTTATGAAATATTTCCTTATACGCAGACTAATTTATTCCTAAAGAATCAGATTAATTAAAAAAAATAAATAAAAACCTCTACAACTAACACGACTGTTATATCAAACAACTACTTTTAAGGATATGGCTATCTAAACAGAATGTAAGTTCACCATTTTTTTAATGACGAAGGAGGTCGGCGGTTTCATTGTCTAGTCTTTTAGCTGCAATTAGTCACTGGTTTTCCAGGCTAGGCGAAACACAGCGCCGGAATAGGAACTATATGTTGTAAAACTGCTCATCAACTGATTTTAAGGCATTTCCAGTCTGAACTTGGTATATATTTTTAAAATTATTAACAATTTTGAGTCAAATCAAAGACCCCTCTAATGAACATTGTCATTATCATCAACTTCTTCACTGCCTAGTATTGTCTTAAGACCATTCAAACAATATAATTTAAAGAATAAATATGCATCACAATAAAATATGAATGTTCTAAATCTATCGCATTATGGACTTAAAAAAACTGAAAAAATCCAGTTTACCGTATTATATTTTGTATCTATTATTCATGATTTTGTTTTTCTATCCATCCGTGATTTTCAAAATTTTCTGTTTCAAGTATTAATACCGTCATAAAAAGTCATTCCATCCTTCCCATCTTATAGTTTCTTAACCAATCTATTATCGGTAACTGTTATGTCTGTTATTTTGATTTTTTTTTCAGTTTTGTTTTCTCAGATGTCTTACAAAAAATTTAGTCATCAAAGTATATAAGTACGGTTGTTTTCATGTATTTATGTCAAAAATTATTGTTGTTATATCATAATTAACATCATAACTTTTTGACGCAATATGTCTTATTTGCTTGCCTTCTGTTCGTTATAGATAAATGCTTAATATAAATAATCGTTGAATGAGGATAAGACCTTTGAAATGGTTGAATCACATACTTCGATTCCCAGGGCATAAACTATAGTTTATTCAGAACATTTTTATTTTCAAAACCATGATGTTAGAAGGAATACGCTACCTGCCTGCCACATGTAAGTAGAGAAGTTTTGAAGCAGCGGTGGGTAGGAAGGAAAGTTAGTGAGACTAACTTTAACAAGTTGTAAAAAACCTTTAATTTCCTGACCAAACTCGGCCCAACACTGCAACTTAAGCCCTTCTACTCTTTATAAAGTGATTAAATGTAAGGAATTAAGGCCTCATCCACAGAAAATCTTTTTACCCTCTTTATTTGGATGAGTCATTCCCTGTAATACCTACAACAGAGGACTTAATCTTCACTTAGTATGCATACAGGAGTGTTTGTATGTGATTATGGGCAGAATATTTAAAGTTTAGATCATTGTCGCAAACCGCACCTTCTTCAATGTCAGTCCGGTTTCGTCAAATTAAATTTATTACATTTGCCTAAAACGAAATTTGATGAAATTACTAAGAAATTAAAAATCCATTCGTTAATGGCGCAAAAGACAATTGTAGCAGCCTAAGACCAGCTCAACCATTCTTTCCGCCCCACTCTTCTCTGTCATTATCACGTCAGATGGATATCCATATCCTCTTCAGATCCTCGGTGACATCATCAGTATTCCAGGAGGTCTTACTACATTGTTTCATTAGTACAATCTTCTATACTCTCCCCTCCTCACCCACCTTGGTTACATGCCCCAGTCATGTGAGCTGTTGTTCCCTAACAAATTGTAAGACACTTAGGTCATGGAACAGTTTGTAGAGTTCTTCGTTATTTTGGAGCCATAACAAATCCTCTTCTTCTACAGGACCCTATGTTCTTCTCATTATCTTTCTGTCTTACCTGACTATAGTTTCAGCTGATGATTTACTCAATACCCAGGTTTCAGACGCATATTTCATGACAGGATAGAAGCGTGCTTAGTAAATTCTGAGCTTGATTTAAGCAGTCAATCACCAAAGAGTATAGATAGACTAAAATTATCTCGGTTAGCCATTATTCCGTAATTTATGTCTTTTCATAAGTCCAAAGTGTCATATGTCATATTTAAGTGTAGTGTCGCTAATACTAAGTACTTTAGCCCCCTCAAATCTGTAGTTTCCAACTGCATAATGCCTTTTTATGTGAGCTAGGTTCTCCTTGATCAATATAAGTATATTAGTCATATTCTCATTAATTAATCATCTGCAGGGTTGTTCCTCATTCCTTGATTAATACTTGATTGGAAAGAGTTTCTAATTTCCTGCTTCTTCAACTTTTTTCTGTCCCATTTGAGCTTTCTTCTATCGTATAAGAGTATTGTACCTTGACTAATCTTTGCCACGACCAAATATTGATCATACCTGGTTCACGGTATGACCTAACATTATTAAATGAGTTGAAGTGACTGGTTGATATCAATATATGATATATCTGTGCATTAAAATCACCCAATACTATTTAATGTTTTAGATTTTGATTGATTTGTTATAATCATATCCAATTCTTAATAGATTTTGTGTTTTTCCTCTTCTTCCTTTTCTGCCGTTGGTGCTTGTGCATTTAACAGGGTAATATTAGACTCTTTTCATCTACCGTACATAACTGACAATGTAAATTTTGCCTTTAGCCCTTTAAGATAATCTCGCTGCAATTGTAAGTGTGTGTAGGATTTTATTAGAAGAGATCTCACTACAATTGTGAAAAATCATTCCTTAAATCAATATTTTATCGAAAAGAATAATTGTTCTAAGAAAAGTGACAAAATGTAAAATGTTAACATTACTTTATTTGTTCATTCAATGAAGATGAAAGAATCGAATAAATGTTCGAAGGGTAATCAGCGATGTAAACCATGAGTACAAGCGAATTCATGTGGAATGGGGCTGAGGTCCTGAACACCATTCCATCAAAAAGCATTTTTTTTGTTTAAATTGGTTCATTTTGAAACTGAGAATGATTTGAACTATGGTCTTATTATATGATTATTTAACATATCTAAATAATAATCTACAATTTTTCGCAATAAATCGGCAAAATATTTAAGGTGTTTTAGTTTTAATATGTGTTAAGCATACGAGTATTTTGGGTACCGCTAGTGTTTGTAAATGTAAGCAATTAAGAAATCCACTTCTCATATTTACTGTTCATCTTTTGACTTTTATGGATTTAGTATTTAGAAAAAATTATTGTCTTTCAGCGATTTTCACCTCCCAGCAGTAATCTCTCAAAGGTGACCAGGGCTATGTGCAATAATATAATAATAAAATAAATTATGCTTTTAAATTATCAAAAAAAAAATTCAATCTACTTCATGAAACGAATTTTTTTAATATAACATTCCAACATCAATTTCGACAATGCAACGAACCAAAACAACGATGGCATTTTTTGTTAAATGTCAATCCTGATAATGATTAAACAAAGTTGTACTAACCACAATTATGCATCATCTGAAATATAAGCAGTTATATAATTCAAGAAATATTTAAAAGTGAATTGAAACGTCAGGAAACCCCTGGAGCTTAAATTAACTCAGTTCTTAATCAGTGGAATTTTACTTGTTCTTTGAAAATTAAAGTTTGTAACTGACAGACTTTAAGATTACCTACAAACAATTAAAACGGGCCAAGAAGTTGGAAAGCATGCTCTCCTTAGCCCATAGTCACTGCAGAGCTTTGGGAACCTTAACATCTTCTATAACAACAATAGATCTAGATGATATGGGCATATGATAATAGTATCCAATCGAAATAATCTAACATAAACAGAAACTTAAAATAATTGCCAGTAGATCGAGAATGATAATATAAACTTAGCATAACAGTTGATAAGTTTTCCAAAAAATTAGCTCACACATCAAATGGGAATTTTTTTTATGGCGTTTTACAAGAGAAGGCCTCATAGTAAGGCGGAAAATGCACATAAAAGAAGACATCGAAAACATGGATTTCGACCCATGTACGAAAAGTGTATTCAACATAACTGAAAATCAATGTTGTCCCATTTTTCCAAAAACGACCATATGTATCATATCCATTACTTGGCTAAAAGATGAATTTCCAGAATCAGGGTATTGCCAATTCTTGGCAAGTGCGGAACAGTGCACATCAATATAGTATATGGAAAAAACTATAACTACAAAGAAATAAATCATGGGTTCAGTGCGTGGTATAAGATGTACTATTTCGATAGCAACGGTTGTGCAGGGAAGTACTTTGTCCGAGATACCACTCAAACGCAAGGTTTTTCCCCAATTAAGGAAACCCACTTCATGGAGGCTAGGTGAGCCACAGAAGGAGCTGCAGATCTATTTGCGCCTGAAAATATAGTTTATACTGCTGGGAAAATTTTAACCAACAAACCTAACCTGTGTAGGAGAAGGTAATAATAGTAATAAGTGCGAATAGTAAAACATAAATTTAAGGGAATGTCTAAGATGATAATAGATATTATTAATTTGACCTTATCGATTCCACAAACAATTTTAAAAATTTCTTTGTTTCATGTAAATATTTTATATTTTATTTCAGCTTGGGACCTACATCCAGTTTGCTTAAAGTGCCCACCTGCTTGATATTTTCAATATTTCAATTGTTATTAACCGAAAGATTTTGTTTTGATATTTATTACACTAATGAGTTAAACATATCATAGATACCCTTTTGGTTTAGTTAAGATTGCTCTATTCAACCCCTACTTCTGGAACTAACTTTCCCTACGAATCACTAAATGATTGAACGACTGGCATTACCAACCATCAACCCACACCAAGATGGCCAATTTAAATTACCCCCCTCCAATCCCCTCTCACCCTCATCAACATCGAAGATGGGGGAACCGCGAAAGTAATTTCCTATTGGGAGTGCCGTCAAGGAATATTGCTGTTAGTGACTATTCAATTAACAGCTAATGGATTCTTCCGCTAACCTAACTAACCAATACCCAATTACCATGCGATATAGTTACCTTTGCCATCGGTCGAGGTGTTCTTTAATGGCGATTCGGTCAAAGCAAGGCAATGGACAGTTTAATGTCCGATAATGAATGCCTCATATAAAAGCCATAAATAGCTAACAAAAAAGTGGGGAGATAGTAGGAATTTCGAATTTTCGAATTAATTTCAAATCAATCAACCAATACTTTTAGTATGCCTTGGACCATTTATTAATGTTTTCAGATTTTTCAAAAGACACCATCAATTTAATTTTATAGTTATATAGTATATTTGATATATTTTAAAGTATCGACATATGAAGCGTATATTAAATAGCAGATAACTTCAAAATTTACTTTTTTCTTAAACGGTCCCTCCCTGTTTTGTATTGTATAAAGTCAGCGGCTTTGAGCCGGTTCGAGTAGAAACCGCCTTCAGCGGACTCAGCCCATTGTAACGCCTTAAAATACAGAAAGGTAACAGAAGGCTTTTGGTTTATATAGAAGCATTTTCAGGTATTTCTTGTAAATTTGTATTATCTTGTAAATAAAATCTTAGAGGATGTGGAAAAAAAAAATTAATTTTCCACACTTTTCGCTGGTTTATTCAATCAATTTTCTGTGAAACGACAGTTTGCCATCTTATTTATCATGTGTTTAGCCCGGTTCTGAAACTAAAGTTTCAGGAACATAAATGGTTGCTTTTTCCAACTAGCGAAAATGTGAAAAAGTCAGTTGTTGAAATTTGGAGTTACCTGCGTTTGAAGCCCCTCTTACAAGTGTTTTATGATGCACTTTTTCTTATAAATATTCTAGACAATGAAACCTATAAGTCCTAATATAAAATAATCGTATTTATAAAGTTTATATTGCTTAAATATAATATAGAAAGCAATGTCTTACTATCATATCTAACACGACACTTGTTCATCTTTTTCTCAAAATCTCTTTTTTCAGGGGTATAATAGATTTCTTGACTAAATTAGCGAAATGTGTGAAAAAGACAATTTTAGAAATTTGGAAACTAACCGCTTTTGATCCTGAATATCTAATATCTGCAAGTGTTATTATTTTTGAAATATATTACATTTTAATGCTCAGAACCTTCACGGTGCTGAAATCACGTAACATTATAAATTAAATATGAGGAGCTGGTGAACACAACCGGCTTAGTCCACTATAATTCGAACACACTTTTTTCGAATTATGATGCCTCGGACCACGTTACGTCGATCCCTGTTATATTAAAATATTTTTATTAGATATCGAATATTAATAATATGAACGGACGGTTTCCATTAAAAATATTACCAGGGGTCGACTTAACGAGGCCCGAGGCATCATAATTCGAAAAAAAGTGTGTTCCTATTATAGTGGACTAATCCGATTTTGTTTGTCAGACCCTCATATCTGAAAAAAAGCAACAACCGATTTCGTTAAAATATAAGCTATTCTGTATCTATTTCGGGAAACAATGCAAACCGCAAAGTTTCAGACAGGCTTTGGAGCGTATTAACATCTTGCACTTTTGAATTTTATATTTATGCTAGAGTGATATTTAATATAATTCACTAAAAGCCTATTTTTTTCATTGTTAGGTCATGACAATGAGACCATTATAGTCTCGAAACGTGGCCCATGGTAGTTAAAAGAATAGGCTAAATCTCAAGTATGAAAAGTAAAAGTAAAAATTATTTATGAACAGTCAATACAGTGTTTGTGTGTGTGTGAGTAAATGTATGAAAAGAAACCCCGTAAGTAAAGATAATGTTCCTTGGCCTGCGAATAACTAAATAACCGTCAGCTGCGGATACTCCCTGGCCCCTAACTCTTCCCCTACCTGCACTGCCAGGGTGTAAACACTTTGATAGCCACCTAATAATGGCCTGCTGTTTGTTTGTTATTACACTGTTGTGCTTTCACAGATAACAGTGTGGAAAGTTATGGCGTCGGTATAAAGGATCGCTGTACAATTCAAAAGACAAAGGAAGGACTAACTTAGAACAGTTTGTGTAATTTGTCATGCGTTAATGTGCTCTCTCTGGTTAATGGGGCTTTTCATAATGGAGATGTGGAATGTGTTATTTAATCAGGGATTTGATTTTTGGATATTTTTTAAGCCATGTTGGTAACTTGATTGGCGAAATTCTAAAGTTTTCTTCCCTCCCTCCCCTAGTTTTTAACAAGGTACTAAGCTTCGTGGTTACATAATTTTCCTGTGTATCTTTTAGAGTTCTTGTTTTGTATAGTAAATTCTTAATTAATTGCATTAAATATAAAAAATTCATATTTTTTCTGTTATTTATGCTTGATTCAAATTATGTCTGTTGCTTATTCAATTGTATTATTTATTATTAGCCAATGTTCAGTCCTAAAATATAACGGTTTTTTAGATTTAAATATAATAAGAGGAATGTTCTAACTGACATAAAAAAATAAGAGCAATGTCAGAAAGGATGGATTTTAGAGCTATTAAGGAAGTTTTTTGGGGGAAGGAGAGATATCCCGAATCAAACAAAAGTAGTTATTTTTAAAAATACTTTCCTGCCAATCTGAACATACTCAACTGAGTCTTGAAATCCATCGAGCAAATAAATAATGCCAATTCAAGCCATGGATTTGCTCTAACTAAGAAGAGTTTGGAAAAGCTATGAGAGACTGAGAGACAACCTTCAAATCCATTTTTTTGGGCTTGGAGGGAAATACCGAAGAAAAATAAAAAGGAACATAAGAATGCCACAAAGAAGACCTGCTAATATCGCCTAGTAAATGCAGGAGGGAGATGATTTGTATATGATGATGATGTAGGGACCGAGAGAAATGGGAAAGTGGAATAATGGAAGCCTTTGATGGGAGAGGAATGGATGCGAGAAAAAGGCGATAGCATGCTGAGATTTGAGGATCAGCCTCACACAACTTTGCGGTAGAAGAAAGATTAAGATAATGAAAATATAAACGAATAATTTTTTTTTTGTTTTAAATTCAATTTATTGATATTTACAACTGTAATAATATTACAATAAGTAAATCTGATATATGTACAATACGACTTGAAAAGCACTTGTGGAGAAACTACCCATCGGTAGCACTCCAAAAAGTTCTATAGTAGATGGTCTCGAGGCCATCTTCTTTTCAGGCGCCTCGGAGGGTTATCAGGAATAGTATGGGAAGCAAGTTGAGAGACTAGCGGATTCAAGTGTGTATGGAGCTTGTCATGGAAGGATAGGTATCTAGTTTGGGCCAAATCAGTAACATATGGGATATTAAGATCATGATGGATGAGTTTGTTTGTGACATAATAAGGAGCATTGAGGATTTTACGAAGGATTTTGGATTGCAAGGATTGGATACGAGATGAATTGGATGGTTTAGTAGAGCCCGAATAAATTTAAAATTTATTATTTAACAGTCTTTTATAAGTGACAATATCTTATTGGACTATATATATATATATATAGTTGCCGCAGAAGAAGTAGTACTTTAATTAAAAATCCAAAATCCTTTTTATCTCACACATGTTGAGAGACGTCACCACTCCAATTTTACCTTTTCAATTTTTTTTCTCAGATAAAATAACTTATTATTTTAATATATTTATTTCGTGGTAAACGCAAATTTTAATTCTTGTGCTTAAAATGAAGTCATCTGGTGGCCACTTAAGTGTTTTGTTCTTAAATTGATGCTATAAATTAATACATATATTATGGTAACTTATATCAGTCGCGAGAAAAAAACCTTATTTATTAAAAAAATTACAAGTTTAACACAAGTTTCACACTGTTGAGTGTCTGTTACTCGGTCCACCCAGCCGCCTCTCCCATTTGCCCTGATGATGGCCTACAAGGTAGGTCAAAACGTCGGCACACATTAAATATAAGGCTTGAACTTATTTGGTGTTGTTTTTTTTACTGCACCCCCCCAACTATCTTAATTCTCCATTAAATTGAATAATTACTTTCCATGTGCTTTAGAATTAAATCCACTGTGTAATATCCAAAACTAACTTCTTGTCTCTTGAATTAATCTGTAAAGTGGGCGGTTAACAGGTTAAAATGTATACTCGGATGGTATTAGAGGTATCCGTGGGGAAAAAAAACAATTTCTCTTTGACCACATCCCGTAATTACAGTAGCTTCTATATTTTTGTATATATATATATATAGATGTCGTTCATGACTATTTTGAGTTTGGTCGTTGGTCTGTTGAAGGAGTGATTTGATCTCATTTTGGATCATATGGATTCAAATAATGGATTAAATTTGTACTAATTGATAAGAAAAGAATATTTAAGAATATGTTTAGAATATAAAGTATTTTTTTAAATCTGATTGATAAAGTTTAATTATTTTTAATTATTAATTACAACCCTCTTCGACCTAGAGTGATATAGATCCATACAACCCCTCCATACTACAGCTTAGATCCCATCAAAGCTCCCCCGTGTGGAAGAAATCACTAGGAAATAATCAAGTGAAGGTGCGGGGCCGTAATGAGACAGGTCTCCATTACCGGAGCGGTCCTGCAATCTCCAGGTTTTTCCCCAGCACAGTTCTTAGAAGGCCTAACAACTTGCTCTAACCACACCTTAATTGCAACGGCAAAAACATTACAATTCCAGTCGCTTATTCCCTACGGAGTTTTTCTTCCTCCCTCAAGTAACTCGATATTCTTACTCTTCTTTTACTATTGCTCAATAAAATCTTCAATTGAAGTTAGACAAAGAAGAAAATTTATTTTCCTTTTTTTTCATTGTCATGCTATTAAACTTTTTTGGTTATTTTATTTTTTCAAATCCAGTCCCTAAAAATCTTAGATATCAATTTCTTATGTATGATAACATTTTTAAAAGTAATTATTTATTATTGCAAATAGAATTTATAAAGAATTTTTAATTATTTAAAAAGAAAATATGTTTTCCTTTTTTTAGCTTAACCAATATTTTAAACATTTAGTGTTATTTTCACCCATTGCTGTACATTGATTTGGTCTGCCATTTTGTGTGTTATTTGCCTCAGCTGGTCTAAACCCAGGACCTTTAGAGTAGTTTACAGTGCTCTTAAACACTGTGAAACCTCGCTTATAACATCCCTCTTGGTATGGAACTAGATACGATTATGAACTGAAGAAGGTATGAGGGCTCAATGGTGAAAAATATATCTATATTTTTATAATGGTTTTATTGAAATTTAAAATTGTACTATAATAATTCATAAAAAAAAGTTTTTTTTAAAATTTGTTTATTGAAATTTAAAAATGTATTATAACAATACAACAGGTAAATATACATAATGGTACGAATAAAGGCAAGTAGAGAAACTACCCAATGGTTGAGAGAGAGAAGAAAACACTTTATTGAAGCATTACAATCTGCCTGTTGTGAGCAATAAGTAATGGTGCTATGTAGCTTACAATCATTCCATAAAAAATCAATGATATAAACGAAATAAATGCATATATGCATACAATAAATAAATATATACAAGCGAAAAAATGTATACAAAAATAAAGTTTAAAAAAATATATACATATATATATATATATATATATATATATATAATAAAAAAAATATAATAATAATAAATAAAACATAAAAGAAATATACTGTACACATTCATACTCTATTTACAATTTGCCTGGGGTCCCCGAACTGAGCTTCTTCCTCATGAATGAGGGCAAAGCAGGAGTCCGGGAGGCCCCAGCCCCCTTTCCCAGCCGCGTCACTGGCATTAAACGCCAATACTACCCAATGGTAGTACTAAAAAAACAAATTCAACTTAGGAGGTCACCATCTTTTTTTTCAGACACCTCGGAGGATAATCGGGAATCGAAGAAATATCTGGCTCTGAAACTAGTGTGCTTACGACTAGATTATCTGGGAAGAGGATGTGGAAAGGGCTACAGAACAGCTAAAGACTGGCAAGGCAGGAGGGAGGGATGGCATTGCTCAAGAGATAATTAATTCTAATTAACTGTAATGTTGTACTAATGTGGCCAGAACTGCAGAAACACAGGACCTCATTGAAACAGCTTTTTCTAAAAAAACTATGCCAAAGGTGTTGGATTATAACATCCTCATTCCTGTACTCAAGAAAGGAAGCTCTAGCGACTGCAAAAATTACAGCCATGTAGTTTACAAGCTCTACACATCCATCCTTGAACGAAAGGTGACGGAAATCCAAGAAGGAAACTTTGAAGAGAAGCAGGCAGCATTCAGACCGCACCGCCTTTCCCAGGACCACATATTCTCTCTCAGGACTATTACATAGGTCTGCGATGAAAATATTTTAGCATATTTAACTATTGTTTTTTTTTTTTGACTGAAAAAACTGAACACGGAAAACTGATTACGGAAAAAAATAGTGAAAAAATTTCTTCACCCCTAGATAAGACACACATTTTTTCATCGATCAACAAAAAGGAGTTTGAAAGCTGTACATCTTCACAATGGTGACCGATATGCTTCTGTGCCTGTTCTTCTGCCATTTGAAAGAATGCTACGAGTACCTTTAGTTTATTCTTAATAAGCTCGGCTACTCTAACCATAAATGGGCCATTTGTGGGGATTTAAAAGTTATTTCCACGTTACTAGGTCAACAAAGTGGTTAGGTACACAAAGTTTCCATGTTTCCTCTGCGAATGGGATAGCCGTGACAAGATACAACACTATGTCAAGCAGACGTGGCTAGTCAGGAAGGTTCTTATTCCTGGAGTTTAAAATGTTGAAAGACAAAGTTTAGTGGATTCTAAAAAAATTTTACTTCCACCACTTCATATTAGTTATAGTAGGACAGGTTTTCTTTTTCTTGTTACATCACATCGTATATTATAAACAATTATCCATAATAAACTAAATAACATATCCACGTAACATTGAGAAACATTTAAAGTAAACCTTACAAATCTGTTTCTTCTTCAGAAAGAAAACAGTTTACGTAGAAGGAGCTGACAGAGGAAGATCTGAGACCAAGCTGCAAAGGGAAGGGTCTATAATTGGGACAGAGGCTCATTACAGAGGCCTTTGTCCTCGCGGTAATGGCATGTAGCCTCGAACCATGGTATTGTAGACCCGAACCCTGGTATTAAAGTCCCTTTAATTGGGTTTTCTCTGCTATTTGTACTAGAATAATGCCTCTAGCTCTCCCTTTGCTATATAATATGTAATATTAAATAAATCGGTGAAACTTACAGCCTTTAGTATGATATTGTTTAGTCTTTGTGGTGTGTTATGAGACGTGTACAAATTCGTTCTAGTTAAACAGTACTTTCTAAACGAAATTTTCTTCAAGTGCCGCTGCAGTCCAAAATAACACCTGCATATCACTGTTTGCATTTACCAGCGTTCCAAGGTATACAAATTCATCTACCCGTTCAAATTTAAATTCTCCAATTTGGACCTCAGCTCCTCTTCTTGCTGCGCCTCGACACCCCACCACCAAGTATTTTGTTTTATTCTGGTTTACAACCAGGCCAATCTTTCCTGCGGCTTCTTTAAGGGCAATAAAAGCCTCCCTCATGGCTACAAACGACCTACCTAAAATATCTACATCGTCAGCAAAGCCTAGGATTTGTGTAGTCTTGTTGATGATGGTGCCTCCTACATACACTCCAGATCTCCTCACTGCAATATCTAGTGCAAAGTTAAAAAGGGAGCATGCCAGGCAATCACCCTGTCTAAGTCCCTTATATGTCGTGAAGCACTCAGATACATCCCCCTGAATCTTTACCATGCATTACACCCTTCTCATTGTTGCTTTAACGAGGCGAACTAATTTTGCTGGAACACCTAACTCTATCGTGGCCTTGAATAGCCCGTCTCTAAGCACGCTTAAAATCAATGTAAAGATGGTGGGTTGGGATTGAGTGTTCCCTCATTTTTTCAAGGCTAGTCCGCAGAGAATAGATCTGGTCGTTGGTGGCCTCTTCTTCCCTGAAGCCCGGTTGGTAAGGGCCAATTTCTCTCTTCGCAAAAGGAAGGAGCCTTTGGGAGAGAACTCCTAAGAGTATCGTGTATGTACAGGCCAAAAGTGAGATGCCACGGGAGTTGCCACATTCAAGGATGCCTCCCTTCTTATGGATGGGGATAATTGCTGTTTTACACCAATCTTCAGGGATTTCCTGTGCTTCCCAGATGTCCAGAATAGGTTATGGTTAATTATTAGATTTGAAAGAGAGAATAAAGAATTTTAGTAGTTGTTATGCAAAATGATTATAATGTAATATATTTATGAAAGGACAAATGGATTGTCTATATCGTAAAGTAATAAATAATTTATGTTATCATGAACTAATTGAGACATAGAAAGATAGTTACTGAGTGACTCTAGAGGTGAAGGGCAGGCTATCTCAATTCACACCCGACTGGTTAGGCTCTGTAGATAACACCCTAACTTCTCGATTTAGGGCTTACACAGAAGGTCGTCCCAATGAACATTTTTCTTAGCGTTAATAATGAAATTTTAAATTAAACATTTATTTAATTAGTAAAACTAAAAAATTAACAAGTACAATCAAAGAATATAAAACACTAATTAATAGTTTAAAACACCATCAAAAAAGATACAAGACAAGATATAGCAGAAGACAGTTAGCATTAAAGAAAATGAAAATATACAATTGAGAATCAGAAATATACATTACGTATAAAATTACAATATCAAATATCTGGCTGGGTCATTAAAAAAACATTCATTTTACAACTGTTGCGGCAAATAACATGGCTTTTATTTCTAATTTCTTTTTTAATTAGAAACAATACAATCCTATCCATTTTTTTCGGGTGGGAGTAAGGAAGGCAACTAGTACATACAGCAACTAATCAAATGACAACTTCATTAGCCTCATGAAACTTTATGGAAACAATATGATTCTGAATAATAAAAAAAAAACATAACTTGATTTTAGAAGTCTGTCCTAGGATACAACTACAGGCTTCTGGTCATTCAAAATAATATTGAAGGTGGAAGGTTGCATCTGTCTGGTGAGGCTTAACACTTTTCCTGGTTAATAACTCATGAAATGAAGCTGATAGGACTAATTTGCAGATAAAAGTTTTTCTTAAAAACTACATCTTTTAATTTTAAGAGGGATTGCGCCTTTCAGATATTTCGTAACTCCATATATACGAAAAGAGAAATGGAGGCTGGAAAATTTTAAAATAGAGTATTCAGTACTAAACCACTGTCTGAAAAATTTGAAATAGCTAAGGGGGACTTACTAACAGGACAAAATTATGAAATCACTTTGAAGAACTTTTCTCACTTAGGAATTTGACTAGTGGAAATCCAAGTTTACTGCCGAAAAAACGGACGGGAAAACTGTTGGTGACCGAAAAACCTCGAAATTTTCGGAGTGAAATCAGTATTACGAGATATAGGACAATTTTGATAAAATTGTTAAAGAAGATTAAATTTTATATAATTTGAGTCCAACTGCAGCTCTGTAGCTCTAATAGATTCTGAGTCACCCTTAGAAATAGGTCATTTTTTCCAAAAAATCCAAATTTAAGTTTTGGTCGAATTTCGTGAGGAACACTGGCTGAAGGAGTGATCCTACAATGAAAGTAACTAGGAATGAAGCAGTAGTAAATTTAATTAGCTTTAATTTAAGCCCATACCGAGGTCTGTAGGTCTAATAGATCCTGAGTTACGCTCCTGGGCCATTTTTTCCAAATAGTCCAAATGTAGACCAGCGGCTAGGAGTTTGAAGGTCGCAAAAAATTGAAGAGAGTTGTTTGACATGCTGTAAGGGCATGTCTGAGTAGTGTAAATTCAATTTTGCTACGGAAAAAATTCTTTGGATGGGAAAATTTTTTGGTGGCGCATAAATTGGCGGTGGTGCTTAAATTAAACCTAATTAAATTTACTTCATTCCCCATGACTTTTAGTCATCATTGTAGGACACTCCTTCAACCGGTGTTCCTCACGAAATTCGGCCAAAACTTAAATTTGGATTTTTTGGAAAAAATGATCAATTTTCAGAGGGATGTAACTCAGAATCTATTAGAGCTACAGAACTGCAGTTGGGCTCAAACCCATCCGTTTTTTCGGTAGCGAACTTGGATTTCCACTAGTCAGACATATCAAACATGCAGCTCTCTTCAATTTATTGCGACCTTCAAGTACCTGGCCGCTGGCCTATACGATTCATGAAGTAATTAAAAGCGACAAAATATGAAAAATATAAAAATAGAAATGAAATCACTAAAAAGTACGAAACTTGACAGGATTTTAAATAATTGTCGAAAATAAATATATTAGTACCAACAAAATAATTATAAACAAAATTAATAAAATAGTTAATAAGAGAATAACTAAATAAAATAAATGAATGGTGTAGCATACAATAATGTATCTTCTTTGGGAAAAATAAAACACGTAGGCAAAGAAACTATCGATTATTCAATACTAATTTATTTAAACGGAAGATTGACCTCCATGGAGAGCATCTTTTTGGGATGCCAAGAGATATTGGAAAAACAAGGATTTAAATGAAGCCAGTGAAGAAGCATGGTGGTTGAAAGGAGGGATTGAGTTACACAGTGGTGGAGCGGGCGAGGAAGAAACTCTGAAATGAATTGTGTGGGAATGAGTGTAGAGATCGGATAGGAGAGATCGTATTTTGTGATGCTGGACAGATTGGAGGAGACTTTAGATATATGAAAGATGTTGAAAGTTAATGGATTGGTACAAGAATGAACCAAGGGTCTTCGGAAGGGGGGAAGAGCCGCTTTAATTTATCATAAAGGTGATACACCCGGGATCGCCTCGAGCTACCAAGAACAAATCTTAGAGCGCAGTTCGAATTCGCTTTAAAAGGCCCTCAAGCATTTTTGAAATGCCCTCGTATACCACACCACAGCAGTCAAAGTGGGAGAATCTGAGGGATGATACAGGCAGATTGTGTTAGGTAATGCCATGATCGATGGAATAATTTCAGGAAACTAATTGACCGTCGGGATATTCGGGTGGTATGGGGTTTCCAGGAAAGGTTTTGTTTAATAGTAATGCCTAGGGTTTTGACAGGAAGTTGAAACTGACGAGGTGGTCGTTTAGGATTAATGTTGGGAGGGTGGGGTTAGTGTAAGGAGGCAGTTGGAACCTAGAACAATGGCCTAAGGTTTGATTACATTCAATTCCTGTTTGTTCAGCTTTGCCCTGGCCCTGATCCTGAGGTCTGAATACTCGCGAACGCAAATAATAGGTCAGAAGGAGGAAAGAATAAATAGATTTGGAAGTCGTCAGCATATAGATGGTAGGAACAGATTTAGGAAGATCGTTGATGTAACAGTTGAACAGGAGAGGAGAGATGCTTGAGCCACACCTGAGGAGAGAATGAGGAAAGAGGAAAGGGGTTGATTGGGCATGGAAACTGCTTGAGACCTGTCAGAAAGGAAAGATTGGAACCATACAATAGAGCTGTTGGAAAAGGACAATGACTTTAGTTTGGCAAAACGGATAGAATGGTCCAACGAATCGAAAGCTTTAAAAAAGCCTAGTAGGATTAGCACAATTAGTTGTTTGTTGTCCATGGCAGTATGTATGTCAGTGGTGATTTTAGTAAGGGCAGATTGTGAAAAGAAAACAGAACGAAAGTCTGATTGAAGTGGATCAAGGAGTTTATACTGTTCGAGAAATTTGATATTTGAGACGGGACTGTTCTTCCGAGATGTTTGCAAAAATTGGAAAGTTTGGGGATTGGCCAGTAGTCTTTGGGAGATACTGGGGTAGTGGTTAGAGGTTTTGTTTATAATATGGACTAAGGCTTTTTTCCAAGAAGTCGGGAAACTGCGTTTTGTAATCAGAAATTATATATGAAAAGTAGGACAGGCAGGCATATCGATGAGGCATAATTTGAGTAATTTGGCGGGTATTTCGTCAAGCCAGTACAACTGGAGTGGGATTTCAGAACGGAGGAAATAATGCCGGAAAGTGAAATGAAAGATGGTATTAGAGAAAAGACGGAGGAGAATGATTTTGATGTGTTAACTGAAGGAGACAAACAGTACGAGTTCATTTCATTCGACTGTGTCAAATTGCGAACAACCCTGAGCACTTGGTAGTCATCACTAAGCCTAATGACGTCGTATGTCTAAAGGATCTACGGGCAGGTCTTTAATTTGTTGACACATCCAAGGAGCAGGATGGTGACGGAAGGTTAAAATTTTGAGTGGGTCATGGGTATCCAAAATGCTTTTGAGATTGGCAGTGAGTATGTCAACCATTGAATGGATGGTGGCACAGGGATAAATTTGGTTCCAATTAAGGATTTCGAGGAAAGGCGGTATATTTTCAGGGGTGAGTCCATCTAGGTTGCGAAAGGTTATGGTTTTCGGTAGGGTTTCTGGAGTTTGGGTATTGTATGAAATTTGGATTAAATCATGAAAGTACAAAAATGGGGCGGGTAATCGTAAAGAAAAAAGGAGTCTCTGCGATAAGTCAATGATAAACAAGTCTTCTAACTAGGTGTCAGATAGGAGAGTGTGATGGGTGGGAGGAAATGGAACAATGGAGAGGGGTAGAGAGTAAAAGAGGTTTTCAAGGTACAGTTTATCATTGGATTGGACCAGGAGATTGGTATTAAAGTCACCGGAGATTATGATGTTGTTGTATAGAAGATCATGATTGTAAATACCCACCCAAAGATATAATCAAAAGGGACCAAAGGATGGCAATTTACTACGATATATAGGAGAGGGGTAGAGTTGCATGGAATTTTGACCAAAAGAAATTCTATGTGAGGGTAATTGGACGTTGATGAAGAATCTAGGATACGTGATTTTAAGGAGTGGGCGTAAAGACCTACGCCTCTACCTGTCCGGTCTACTCGGTCGTGGCGGAGGAAGGGATAGTCTGGTAAGGAAACAGCGGGGGTTATATGGGGCTTTAGCTGTGTTTCTGAGATTCCAATGGTGTAAACATTTTGGGAAAATATTCATGAAATTCCTCAGAATGAACGGACAAGGATTGGGAGTTATATACATATTTATTAATATGTCGATTAATTAAAAAATCCATAAATTAAAACATGTTATTAATAATAATTAAAAAAATGAAAGGTTTTATTTTAACTTATTATATAGTAAATCAACTCTCTTTATTGATTTAAAAGATTTTTTTGTTTTTTTTTTAATGTATTGGCGATAAGTATCTCGTTAGGTATTTCTTTCTAAGGAATTGTAATTAACATGAACGATAAAATATTTCGTAAAGTTATTAAAATTAAGGGATAAAATGAGAGGACCGCTAAAAATTAATTATCCAACAACGGTTCTGAAAAATTAGGAAATTCGATCCGATTTCCAATTAAGGGCTCTCAGGGAAAAAAAATCGTGGTGTCCAGGCGGCTTAAATTCCTTGAAGATCGGAAATATCGCATAAACTCTTCTCTTCAGAAAAAAATGAGAATAATGCTCGAAAAAAGCCCTTTCGTCGAGAATTTTTTAATTTTTTTATCAGAATTAAGGAAAAAGTGTATAAAATATTCAAAATACCATCCTTAACATGTTGGAAACTAAAAAAAAAAACACTTCCATTATTCTTCTTATATTCTTCTTCCGGGATGGACTGTGTCATGTCGGTGTTATTAACCAAGCTTTCGCTCATCGTGCTGTGAGCTTCTTCAGGGCTAGTCAGTTAACATTAATAGGGCTCACAGCACGATGAGCGAAAGCTTGGTGAATAACACCGACATGACACAGTCCATCACGGAAGAAGAATATCAACGACCGTGGAAGCCTACGTGAAGCCTTCCATTATGTTCATCAGTACCCTCCGTTGTATCCAAATATCTCCATAATTGCTTTCCTTATTATCAAATAATATCTTTTACAAATATTGGGGTAACTTTGAACAGTTTCTGTGATTATAATTTCAGAATTTCCATATAATTTTCATTTTATTATTTTTAAGGAATTCATTATGTAGAAATATAATTTACTTTTCATTTCCATTCACATCATATTTCGAATCTAACTTATTGATTTAGTAGCTTCGCTGAGGGAGTTGATATGGGATTGTGTGGTATTTGGGATAAAAGAATAAACTTAAAAATATAGAAGATACAAATTTTTTATTGAAAATATATTCTAACTACAATATTTCTATTAACGATATTTATTTATAAACAAATTTTTTATTTTGTTATCTGTATATAAGAGTATATATGTATAAATTTATAATAACTCGAGAGCAAGCTACGTATAGTTTACCGTGAGAAAAGCAGGAGTCTTTGAGGATGATGCCGCAATATTTTAAAGTTTTTCCTTGTGCTTTTTTAATTGTAAAACTATAGGCTATTTTGATTTAAAATTGCACTCTTTTAAATTGGAATGGCAATTCAGTAGAGATCAGTGATATTCTGGGGATAAATGCTGTGTGTCCTTTGTCCTCCCCAGTCATGAATTCGGCTTCGATAATGTTATTCGATAGCTGTTTGACGATCCCCTGTTTGTCGATGACTTGTTCCATTACATAGTTTTGTTGAGTTGGGATTTCTGAGTAATATGATCGGAGTTCCAATTTGCAATGGAAGTTTAATTTAAAAATTCTGCAGGGAAGTTGACACTTTCTTCAACGTTTCCCTTCGTGTCGATCTATTAACATTCCAAAATGTTCTTGAACGTTCAAACTCTCGACGGACCTTGCTTTATATATTCCATAGGTAGCTCCACTCATACAAAAAGCCTTCCTCCAATGGTCCACAATGTTCAAGAATATTCAAGAGTGTTCTCGAACGTTCCACAATGATTTGGGATATTCCCAAACATTCCAGAATGTTCTAGAACGTCCGAACCCACGATAGATCTTGCTTCATTTACTCCTATAAATAGGTAGCTACACTCATACAATAAAGTCTTCGAATGGTCCACAATGTTCTAGAATATTCCACATCATTATCGAATGTTGAATATTTTGGACTGTTCTAGAAATTTTCAGAAGGCGAAACTTCCAGCCTTATATTTTAAAAAACACGTCCTTCAGGAAAGAAGGGAACGTTCTTCATGAACGGGAGATAGAGGGCTACCACACCATATCCCTTGATCGTACCGGGACTCATTTCTGAGTTTTAGCAGCATTCACATTGTACACTTTCTTTTATAATATATATTGATTAATTAATTAATAATATACTCGTATATTAAATCTTAAAATCTTTATTATACCCCTAAAGTTATGATTATTTATTTATTCAATAATTTTGTCTTATATGTAGAATATTTATGAACAAAAATATCGTGAAATTTATACCATTACGCGAACATTATTTTCAGCGTTGCTCGTTGCATGATGTTAATTAACAGTTTTGCATTATCGAACAGGAAATACAAATTTTATAATTATTTCAACTTATTCTCAAATATTTATTAATGAAACATTTGGATATTACCATATAATATCACAAGCAAATTTCTGGTCATCGAGATTTTTAACCCTAAATCGACTTTGACTGAAATGTATTAATTTAAATTAAAAAGTATTGGGGGATGATTCAATGCGTCAAATATATCTTCGGGTTTCGACAATGATTTTCTTTTTTGGCAACATTTTGCTAGATATAGCTTCCTCAGTGCTTAAATTGAGACTGAAAATGTCTTTCAATCTTTCAGTATTTGTACCTGTTCGGGTCCAGGGGTGGAGTCAATTCGTTCAAAGATCTGATTGGCTGCTTCAGCGACGGGATAGTTCTGATTCGGATGGACCCTAATTTGCTATCATCTGATTGGTTCGTCTCTTCCTTCAGGTTTTTTTCTTCTTTACCACAGCTATGAATGGAAGCCATAAATTTTAAATTTTACTATCACAGTGAAATGCACCTACAGTGCGGTTAAGAAAATTGATTGCATGGTCGTCTAATAAATGTACTGTGACATATCTATTACTCTGATGTATGTTCTAATTTCCACTCACGACTTTTGGGGGCTCGAGGAATTGACGATTTCAAAGCTTTGACCCACCCGCTCCCAATTCGATATTCTCTGTGTTACGCACATTTCGTTGGGGGGTGTAGGAATAGTCACTGGGCCAGTGGTTTCAATTATATTCGCTTTGTTACCTATAGAGGTGGAGAATTGATTATTGGTGTTGCTGACCACGTCCTACTCGTAAGCCACAAAGTCTTTGAAACATTGAACTCTCGCTTCGATAACAATAATCGATTTATCGGTTCTCATTGAAAAATTCACCTCTTCAAACTGCCTAAAATAGATTCCGTCAGCTATAAAATATAATAACTAAAAAACTTATATATATTAATATGATTTTCTACTTATTTGTTTATTATTATATATATATAGCAGCCTTAATAAACTACAGTTCGATACATTAGTTTAAATTAAATATGCCTTAAAGAAACTTTTTTTTTTTTCTACAATGGAATACATATAGCCGTAGGTAGTTAGCGGCGTCATCGCCCATTCATCTGATTGCAACTAGCCACTGGTCCTCCAGGTTGGGGGAAACCCAGTACTGGGTGTTATATTCCGGTCAACCCTTCTCCGAAGGGGACATTAAGATGTAGGAGGTCAGTTTTCTCGAGGATGCGAGGCCTCCATCGCATTAACCCACATGGCAGAAAATCTATTTAAAGTAAACAAATAAGTCTCCAGGCTCCTCGACGCTAGAAATGGCATAAGATGAAATATAAGAAGAAAGAAGAAGAAGAAGACATGCAAATGTATAAAAATATATTGTTTTTCTTACATAGAATGTCATTAGGTCTTTTGGTGGATGTAACATGTTGTTTAGGGTTATAAATTAAGTACCTCGATCATGACTAATATTTTATATGATATTTTCATTTATATAAAACTATTGAATTATTAGGAGAAATGGATATCCGGTTGGATATCTGAAAAAAAATATTAAATACAGTTAAACTATTTGTTTGAAAGCCAGCGTTTCGAACCACATTGCAGTTAGTCTTCAGAGCTTATAATGGGATCAAGGGTTGAAAGTCTATTATTCATGAAAATCGTTAAATTATTAGTTTTAAGAGAATTCTATAACCTTTAAATATATTGTTGAACACAAAATTGGTCGATGCTTTGAGTAATGTAACACTTAACCACCGTTTATGCCACAGTTTATTGCTATTTTTAAAACAATAATAATATACCATTAAAACCAGTTAAAAGGAAATACTCTACATTTTCGTTAATTTTAATATATAAATATCACCTATCAACAGATGAACATTTTTTTGTGCTTATATTATTAATTTTATGTAGTAGATTATAATTAATTGGTTAGAAGAAATGCCCAAGTGTATGTGGGTATCTTTTTTGTTTGGTCATAATTACAGACAGGTTTATGATTCCGAATTACTCTTTATTGCCTAATTGTTATTAAATATTGTATAATTTTATCATTTAAAGAACGTTGATGATCAGAAAGTTAGGTTTTTACATTTACTTCCCTTATCTCATAAATACTTTTAAAAATGAAACTCGATTGTTGCTAATATCGATCGAACCCTTCGGATTGCCACGCTTCAATTAATTTTGGTAGCAAACATGAAATGGATCAACGAACAGGTAATTGAGATGACCGAAATGCTGAGTGGTTCTCCGGCATTTTTGCATCGAATGCAAGTGTTATCGGGAATAAATGCAAATGAAATTAATATGTTAAAACAGTTTTTCATTTTTAAACAAAGTGTATGTATGTTCCATTCTTATTAATTGGAAAATGAGATTTGTATCAAGGCACAAGACTTGAAAATATTCATCCAAACAGAAGAAGTTGGGTTCAGGAAACATATCCAGCATTTAGTTGGTCTGTTCCCTTTTCTTGTTTTCTTATTTTATACTTGTATTGCTTATATCATATATGATATTATATTAATTATTGTTGAAGCACCACTCAATAATATTAGATCGAGGAACTTCTATATTTCCTATCCCAACGTTCGGTATGTCCTCAAATACCAGATCAAACTAAGAAGCACAACAGATCTTTCTACCATAAATTTGAGTCGGAACTTGCATCATTTTGTTGAGGAAGAATGTGCTAATTTTTAATAAAATAAAAATATTTTATTAATTCTATTTATCAATATTTTTATTTTGTCTTCTTAATAATTATTTGCCATTTTATAAATGTCATGATCTATCCTTTACGATCCTATTTATTCTTATAAATTCATTTTGGGATGCCATGAGTAATTACTGAAGGTAATTTCTCCACTTACTATTTACTTCATTTTCCTAATTTCTAAATTCAATTTACTAATCAGTCCACTTAATATCTAAATAATAATTATAACAATAGTATAATAATAAACTAATGGTGAATAAGATTTAAATACACAGCCAATCATTAAAACAAATATAATTTATGGTTTAATACATATATTGAGAAATTATTGTTAACGATTCAGGTAAATAGAGTATTGCCATAAAATAGGTACATAAACTAAGTTAACACATCTGTTTCTAACCCGTGGTACTTTTAGGTTTCTTTGTCAGGTGGTATCTTTCGTTACATCGTCTCTGTCTCAGGCCAGCTTCCCCTGAGGGTTAATTCTTCTTTGTCTCTTGAAGCAATGTCCCTTTTTGTAGGTTTTTATATATGTAGATGTAGCCTCGTGCTATCTTATAATGCTTTCTGCCTACGTAGTCTTTCTAACGGTTGAATCCCTCATTTTCTAAAATCATATGCATTTTTTTCTATTAATACATTACAATTGATTTTTCGCGTTCCTTATTTATCTCACATTGTTTCCGAGCTACGCGCCGTATAATTCGGCGTTATTTTAGCTTTGACTGTTGTATCGTATTGTATAAATAGATATCTTCAACTATTCTTCTTTATGTAAAGGAGATAGTTGGGGGGGTGCAGTCAAAAAGAACACAGAATAAGTGAAGTACTTATATTATGTGCCGACGTTTCGACCTACAGTGTAGGTCATCTTCAGGGCTAACAGAGAAACAAACAGAACAAAAAATGTAAAAAAAATATAAAAAATGTACAGTAACAATAATATGGTGACGAGTAATGTAGAAAAATAAAATAGTGGCAGATATGAAGATAGAAGATAACGAATATAAAAAAGAGCCAGATTATAATAAAATAAAGATATAGACAGATTTAAAAAATTAATGATAATGAAAAGGAATTGAACTAGTGGCAGATATAATAAAATTAAGATAAAGACAAATATCACAAAATTATTGAAATAGTGACAGATATAATTATTGAAATAGTGACAGAATATAATAAAAATAAGATAAAGACAGATATAACAAAATTATTGTTAATGAAAAGAAAATGAAAATAATGGCAGATATAATAAAGTAAGACAGATTTAATAAAATTAAAGAAAATGAGCAGAAATGATAAATTATAAATAACGCATATAAAATAAAAAATAGAAAATAAATGTACAGAATGGATAGTACAGTACAAAATAATAATATAAAGGAAAATCAAAAGGAGGAGTTAAACAAAAGAAACAAAAATGAGGATATTTACATATACAGAAAGGTTGGAATATGAAGAATAAAGAAAAACTAGTAAAATAAAGGTACAAAATGTATGATAACGGACTTGATGATGTTACAAGTTACAGAAAAGTATGGAACTATATGTACAATAACAAATGTGAATAATAGAAATACTATTGTACAATTACAACAGTGTACAATGACTGTTTTGAAAAAATAGTTGATAGGAATAGAATACGAAGAGTTAAAATAAGTGAAAACTCTTGTACAGTAACAATAGTGTACAATGTCTGTTTGAAAAGAAGTAGATGGGATTAATGAATTTGAAAAATTAAAATAGGTGTTTAAAAATATTTCATTTCATCTCATATTCTTCTTTATTATTTTTTGAAGATTAACTAGACAATAACGTGTGTCGTTTCGTCAACAAATAATTCTTTTGTTATGTAAGAACGTTACAGAATTGTGTGCAAAAAGTTCTTTAAATATTTAAAATTAAATGCGTCACTTAAATAAGAAGACTAAAGATCTTAGAGTCCTCTCCTGTAAGAGGAGATCCTTGACGCGGTCAGAACAGATAAAACGAAAGGTTGGAACATCTGACTAGAAAGAATCCTTTATCCTATTCAGTCTCGCCCTCTTATAAAAATTCTCGTCCTTTTTTTTCAGGTTCCTTTTTCTTTTGTTTTTAATTTTCCCTTTTTGTGGTTCTCCTTTAGAAGTGGCTCTCTGATATCATTTTCTACTCCATATAAAGAACTTTTTTTTTAGATCTGGTTCCACGGTTGAAATTAGAACATCTTTTATTAATTTTCTATTTGGCTCTTGTATATTTTTAATCTAAATATCCGAATTAAAAACTACCCAGGCAAATTAAATCTTGATAGTGCAGAATCCCTTCTTTGTAGTTCCCTATGAATTAGTATTGTATATATTTTAAATTTTTAAAATTTTCAGCAACTTCTGTTCTTCTTTATTTTCTTCAAATGATATTTAAGTACATTACACGGTACCGTTTCTAGGAAATAGTGTTTATTTTATAGTTTATAGAAACCTTGAAATAAAAAAAACATAGAAAAAATTAAGAAAAGTAATTATATTCGTCTACAATCCGAAAAATATCTTTTTCAAAACTCGATATTTTCAGATAGATCTCTCAGGTCTTAAAGGTATAACACATTGCTCCTTGTTAAAATACTGAAAAAAATAGAAAAAAGAAGAAAAAATGTATCGAGCGTACATCGCTTTCATTATGTTGTTAAGGAACATTTTTATAGCATCGTATTATAGCAATTACATAAATCGGAACACTCGTTTTTAATTTTTGAAAATTAAAAATAGCCAAATTTTAAGTGATTCATTTATAGTATTTCAGTAGTGAACCTCTTCTTCATCAGGCAACACAGCTTAGGTCAAGGACAAAACGTTTTTGTAGGACTGATTCTATCTCTACCTTTACATATTTTATTTATATCTTTTATTGCTGGTAAAACACCCTGTACAAGTGTTGGCATAGAAATAGTACAGTCTCTAGCTTGCACGGAGTCTAAAATTCTTCTAGTAGCACAAGTTTGAATTGTAAATAACGGTCTCCTATTTATTAATACAGAAATATCCTGTTCAACTAAACCTTCGTCAACTAACTGGCTGCCATAAATAAATCAGTCCTTTTTTTAAATGTCTGAATATCATCTCTTGCTATTTAATAAAGATTAAAGCCTCTTTGAATATTTCATAAGTAGTTACTATGATATTGCTAGCCTATGTAATCACACTTATGTCAAGATGGAAGTTGTATTCAAACAGGAAATGAAATATGATTTTTCTGAGAGATGGATGAACAATGCCTTCATTTCTTTTACTGTCTTGTCAGCCCATGGAGTCAAAAGTTATGCCAAGTTTACAACTGTAGTTTGGATGGATCGTATTCATTTTGTTTGTTTTTTTTTGTTTACTCCATCCCATAGACATATTCTTCCCCTCATTTTCGAGATGATATTATTTAGATATAAAGAGAGATCCTACAGACTGATCCTGATGACGGATCTTCCCATTGGTCGGGAATAAGACGACTGATTTATTGGAAGAAAGCTGAAGGTTGAGTCGCATCACGTAGGGGCCAAATTGGCAGATCCCGAAGCCCACTTGTTTCGTCCTCTTTATTTTCTTTTAACAAGTTTTCCTCTCTTTTTTTTCTTTCCATTCCTTCTACCCAATCCATGATTTATGCCCCGAAATGTTTTCCGGATTTCCTCCAGCGATTGGCCCAGATTGCTTCACATCTCCCAACTCAAGAGCTGTGCACCTTATAGAGGTTCGATGAATATTCTATACCCAATTTTCGCGATACAACATTATTGGAAACGGAAAAACCTATAGAGAAACCATTCAGAAATCATTTGAAAAAGTAATGAATATAGGAATATTTTTTTTTTTATTACACAGTTAATACTTACAATAAGCTCAATAACAGAACTGTAGAGCAATTTCAGTTTTAATAATAAAAATAATAATAAAATAAATAATAATTAATAATAAAATAAAGTTTTATTCCTTGAATTTGAGAGTTTACAAAAAATAACTTATTAATGTATTTTATATTATATAACTTATATTATATTATATTATATTATTATATTATATTATATTATTATATTATATTATATTATAAATAACTTATTAATATATTTTATATTAATATATTTTTTTTACTTATTAATTGTTTTTAAAATACAATTTAGGTTAAAATTTCAATTATTTTTCGTAAGAAGTATTTTACAATATGATATGTGCATATAATAATCAACAATTTTTTCAAGCAGTGTTCATTTATTACAACTTTCAGTTAACCAACCAGGTACTCTTGAAAATGTAAAAAAAAAGGGATATGACTTTAATCAATGACAAAATAGTACTACAGTACCTCAGTTTTAATGATAGCAGCATTGCATCCCAAATTTATATTTAAAAATGAACCAGATCAACGGATCTTAACATTTTTTTTTGTAATTTAAAATATTTGATTAACTACGATAATAAAAAAAAATATCATTCTGAGGTAGAGTCAGATAAAAAAAGGAAGCTAAAGCATAGATAGCATAGGAAGATAAGGGATAGGCATCAAGTTGTTGCTTTCCTACAGATTGACTAAAAAAAAAATGGGCAAATGGAAAGAAAATGGAAAAACATCGAGTTACCCAAGAAAGTTATACATCTATTTTCTTCTCTATTACTTCTGAAAGTAACCCTCAGTAAAACTATTCATATCGAAAAATTGTTTGACAAGGCCTCTCCAGGAAAATATTTCTTCTTGAAAAATAAAATATTTCCTAGCAATCTGTCTAGCTATCGGTTAGTTATCTTGATAAACTGATAGATAACGAAGAAGGAATACTTGCAATTTCACTGAAGGATGTCTTGTTACATCACCAATATTTAAAGGGCTCTGTCCTATATTGGATCCCTCTTGACTTATATCTCCGCTGCTTTTCCTTCTCGTGGGAGCGCATTAAGTTGAAGGACTTGCTGGAAATGTATTGAGAGAAGAATGAGGGACAATTCTATCAGTTTTCATTACTTTCGACATGGCTTTGAGAAATTGAATCAGGTCTCATTCTCCTTGATTAAGGCTATGGTATACGGCTTCTACAATATAGAACGTAAATGAAGAGATAACTATACAATTTATTCTTCGACAGTAGAAAATCAGGTTGGGTACAAACAAGAACATAATTACCACCATGAAAAAATAGAACTTTAAATAAATTAATTAGTATTTTCATTCGTAAGATAATATTTTCAGATAAAAGCCTGATACATCAACAACCCTAAAGATACAGTAAAGAAACAATGTAATCAATCTTCAATTTTTAAAGATCAAGAATCTATCTAGTTCTAATCACAAAAATAATTTATGGTGATTAATGATGTACGATGACGATAAATGATGTCATATGTCTAAGACTTCACCTTTGGAAAGGGTATTCTTTGAAGACATGCGGAAGATAAAAGTTGGGAGGGAGATAGTTCTGAAAGGAAGATCGGCGATGGCAGCTGCTGATGGGGAAGCCATAGGATAGAGAAATTCTCGGTGAGGTAGGTCTACGTCTTTCCTTGGTCTTGCTGGCTCTCTTGAAGACATACCTCACCAAGAATTTAAGTTTTACGTATGCTATAGCAATCTTTTACTATATCTGACCCATTATTGCTTATGTCAAAATGTATTGTTACGGGCTACTGGGTATTAAAATGAATAAAACAATTCCTTGATTAAACTATTAACAATTAAATTATTAAACTAATATAAATTTATAATAACACTATTCTAAATATTTATTATCTACGCCTAACTCCTATTTAATTATTACAATAATATAAGATATTACTAATTCTAGATAGCTTAACAAGTTTCTATGAATATTATAAAATTACACTACAATTTATAACTAATAATTAACACTTACAGTTCACTAGTCCACCGACCGTAAGATGCTTCAAGTATGACAAACTGACACACAGAAACAAACAGAAACAGTTTATTACACTCGCGAGACTGTCACAGTTCACTGATACACTTATTACACGGGCCGGTTCAACACTGACTAGTTTATCACACTGACACTCACTTATCACAGATCTTACGTGGTCTACTCTCAGGCTAAGACTGACTCGCTCGAGGCGAGGGAAGTATTTAAATAGGCAAGGCCGAACATTCTAGAACACGGAAAGGTGGAGATTGTTCTGGAAACTTCTTAATCCTTTTCCGACAAAGCAAAGGCGGATCTACTATGCTGAGAAGGTCCTAATCCTATTTTAACTTCTACCGCCGACGGATTTAAGCCGCTAATCCCTTGCTTCCATCCTCCTGTCGGCGACCGTAACAGTACATGTTAAATGATATTAATAATTTTATTAATAAAGTATATTCATTACAATTATTCAGGTGCTTACTTGCTCCAGACGCACTCTATATTTATGAATACTAAATTTATAGTTATGTTACCTGCGGCTATTCTCTGGGACCCTATGGCAACCTAGAAAGAGCTGGGGGAGGACAGGGTATAGTCGAGGACACCTAGGAAAACTGGGGGAAGGAATAAGCCCAAAACATTTATCTATTCAAATAAAATGCTTTTATATTAAAATAAAAAGTACATTTGACAACGTAAAGAAAAATAAAACTCTAAATGAAAATTAACATAAAATTCACCATTAATAAAAATAATAACATGTGACCCTTAATCATACATCAGATTCTCCATCAATGTTCAAAGCCCCTAGAACCCACTAGTAAGATTATATTAACAATTAATAATTTCCATAATATATGATAATACTCGTATGCGCTAATAATGGCTATAACTTAAAAATATTCCCCATCAGCAATCATTCCCTCATAACCGCTAATTAATAATAATATAATAAAATTCGATCCATCTCTGGTTGCAACGAATGACAAAGAAAATATTTAATGGTCAGGGTTGATTGATTCTATCTACAACTGAATTACAAGCGGGCTTCACCCAGAATAAAAGTCTGACTACAGTATAAGGCAAAGTTCCTACCTTCCATCTGGTGTCTTGTTGCTCAGGTCCCTCTTCTCACTAGTACCAGTCTTCAACTCTGACTTTTATAGAAAAACGTTGCGCTATTTGAAGGCTTATTCCAGCTAGCGTAATCATTCTTACCCCTGGGCCGTAACGTGCTGCGATCTGGTGGTAATAATTATCCCAAGAATTTAATAATTACATTTAACGTCTTTAAGATTCGAACAGATCGGATATACCCAGGAAGTAATTGCTTACGTAATTTCCTGCCACGAGCTGGAATCGACGGTATGAACTGCTGACAGGGACACACATCCTGGCATGTGTTGTCTTAACAATACTTTCCTATTAACTCTTTAGCGACCGAATACGGCCGGGCCAGAGCGGGCTGCCTGGACTGAGTGGTAGAAAAGTCAACCGTGCCCGCCGAACCGATTACTTTTTGACTCTGAAATCATGTTTTTTTATTTGATTCCTTATAGTTTCCCATCATCCTTTTATGATCCGGACTTGGAATGGTGAATGGACTGGCAATGGTGAATTTAAAAACATATTTAAAAAAAAAAAATGTTAATTACTGTAAATTAATTTTAATTATTTAAAAAATTATACAATTATATACTTTATTTTTTTTAAATGTCTACATACAAATTTATACATATACTTTATTTTTTTGAAATGTCTATGACACACTTTACGAAAAATAATATAGCCAAAAGTGAATTTGTACGATATCTGTTGTCAAGAAAAAGTATTCCAGCTTGTCATGCGGACAACTAGATGGCTCTAGGAACTGAACTACTATTGTAGCTCACGGTCTAGAAACGCCGGAGAAGCAAAACTATTATAATAGTCCACGGT
The DNA here is from genome assembly GCA_037127475.1 of Arma custos. Taxonomy (NCBI): domain Eukaryota; kingdom Metazoa; phylum Arthropoda; class Insecta; order Hemiptera; family Pentatomidae; genus Arma; species Arma custos. Next base: position 7,334,607 of record CM073763.1, read on the forward strand.
CCCCACGGCACGGCGCGCTCGGACTATTATAGTAGTTCATGGTCGCTAAAGGGTTAAATAAAATATGTCTAACTATATATCTACACCTAAATCTAATCTTAAATTATCGCAGACCGTTACAGTTAATAAAAGTATTAAGTTGACTGATTAGTTTAATGGTAAACACACAACACACCTCTGGAAAGAGAATCCTATTTAGAATGAAGTTAGTTTAAAGAAGTAATAAATAGTAATTATCTTAAATGATTACTCTGGTGTCCAAAAATTAATAGAATAATTTAAGACATATGTATACTCCTAAAACAGCAATAATGATAATAGTGACCCACAGGAAACGAACGATTATACTCGCCTGTATTAATTGAGTTTGCTGGAAACGTAGGTATGTGCTCTCTGTGCAAACAATAGCGTGTATGTCAAAGGTTACCACAAGGCTGGGTAAATCCTATATGCATTATAGTTTGCAGAGGCAAAGTGCATACATTATACTGATAGCATCTCGTTTCAATACTATTGTTGTGGGTAATAAAAATCCAATAAGGTAGGTAATATTTACATTTTTATTTAATTTATTTATTTATTTTGTTATTAGTGAAAATAAAGGAGGAAAAAAAAATTATTTAATAAATTCCCTTTACTCCTGTATTAATAAAGATGACCAACAAATGGCGGTGGACCAACCCTCATCGCTATAAGTTATAATCCAAATCCCTCAAACTCCCGTAGTTTCATTATTGTTATGTTGTATATTTTCTTAATTAATTAATTTATTTATTAATCAAATTAATCAAATAATTAATTAGTCTAAATTAAATTAACGATTTCATAATTGTTATTTTGTATATCTTATTGATAAATTAAATAACAAATCATAAATATTACGTCGGATTAAGTCGGAAACGGTTTATTTAACAGAGAGACCCAATAAATAAATAACTTTTCTTAATTATCCACTGTATTTACTATTTTACTACTATATTTACTATATATTACTACTATATTTACTATGTTAAAAGCTTTTATCTACAACTGATAAATATTAAAAATGAACGTCAGAATCGCTAATAAAATATTACACGGAGAACAAGTTTTTTTATATAATAGACAAAAGAAATGTAGTAAAGATGAAATATTGGATTCATTAATTGCATTTGAGCCTTGGAGGTGGTGGGATGTTTCTTGGGTGCATTATTCATTATGCATTGTATTCATTGGGTGCAATTTTGTCGTTATTCTCTTTCAACCCTGAGGATGCCTGGATAGGCGGAATATTGGACAGATAATTTAAATTTCTGTTTTAGTTTGGAGACTTAAGGGCTTTTCGTTGGAATTTTTCCCCGGTCTTAATATGAAATATTAAGGTTTATATTTTAAAAAAATATTTATAGCATAATGTTTATATTATAAGTATGTATATTGAGGGTTTTAGTTAATACAGATTCTAAGGAGGAATTTCACGTTACAAATCCCGAAGATCAACTCCGTGTGTATAAATTAATTAATGAATCTGAAACTTTTACCAAGAGAACTTACCCCAGAAAAAGAAATAATTTATCATAAGTATCACAAAAAACATTTTTTTTTTTTTTTAGAGAAACTAGACGTACAACCGATTTAATGAAAAACTACACGGTCAGCGTAACCCATTGATTGAACAAATGATGACAGAACGCTAAGGAGGAGGAGACTAAAAAGAACTTGGAAGCTGTTTATTATCATAAGAAATTACATCAAGCCACAAGAGAGTGGTACCGCTGGCTACTGTTCTTCTTCATGCCCCTCATGTCAATTTTTTTCTATTCTACTGACAACCAATCTTTTGAATGTAATTGTTTTTAAATGATAGGTGTGGAGGCAAATAAAAAGAGAAAAACATAGAAATACTAAGCACAAATAACAATTTTCGCATAGATAAAGGCGGCAGATTGTTGAAAATTCTTTATAAAAGATTTTGTAATAGCTTCCAAAAGACAAAGACGTTTTATAACGGAACGGCAATCAAATTAGCTGTGAAGGATTATAAGATAAGAAGAAGGGAATCTTAACCTGGAGGCCCCCTCCCGAAATAATTCTATCAAGGGGGCGACTAATTCAAATCCAACAGTCAGGGAGGGAAAAATCATATCCCGTTCGCAGAGCAAAAATTAACACCGCCTCTTCTCTATTGCTAAAAAGCTTTTCCATCAAAGTCATTACCGGCTTAAAGTTAACTAAAAGTCTTCCGGCTTAGGTATCATTTTTAATGGGACTTTTTTTACGAGAGAGTTACAGAACACACCTCGTTCCCAGCCCAACTTCTTGTTAACTTTAAAAAGGTTCAGGAAAATTCCGTTTTATTCCGTTTCGTTCCAAGTACTTGAGTACAACAACATAAAAATTAAAATAAAGTTACAAAGAGAATGCTCAAAAACGAAGAGCAAACTTCTTTATTGGATTTGCCACAAGCGATCTCGGTGACTATTTAAATTATTAAAAGTAGATTAAAAGTTTTAATTTCCTTTTTGCCTCCTTTATACAAAACTAGGGATTTTATACTTCCAAACCATAGCTTCATGTTCCAGTAGTCATCAACTGTTCGATCTAGGACTTATACCATCCAGTTCCTCACTCATCACCAGCAAGATTCTAGTCTACACGTCTAGAAGTCTAGCCGAAGGCCAGGTCTTCCGTATATTACCTTCACAATTATTTGTAGCGGAGCGCCGGTGTAGGGATGATGTGAACATATTTCCCGGTCTCAGAACCGCGATAAGCCGTTGTATTGGCCCTCCAAGTTAGGGGAACACGCAAATACAGGACATGATAGAGTCATGTACAGTACACACCGTAGGGTCCCGCCCCGGCTAAGGGGTTATCCGTCCGAAGGCACAACGGTGGCAGCACAATCAGTGGGCAAAGGTACGTGGGCTCGGTCGATAGTCACTGTTAGGGCGTGATTAGACTGAATGAAATTTAATAGGAAGCAAATTGAAGTACCACGGGAATCTGAAAGAAATCTCTGATATTAAAATAGCGTTTGATTTATTAATTTTAAGGACATATGAAATATCTTTTTCTTAACTAAGCAAATATATGGTACAAGTAATAAATGATTAAACTTAATGGTAGCAATTATACAAGAAGACCTTACAGACTAAACATGCAAAATAGCGATCTAATGAATAACAATGATTAATGACTAATACAAATGATTAACATTGAGTAGGAGCGATAATTAACATTAACAGAAATTGCTCCATGCTAGCATTGTGGCCAAGATATAACGAAATAAATAGGAAAGATATAATAAAGAATTTAAGTGATCAAGGCCTGAAGGGTTAGTACGATTCATTAGCGTGAATTGTCTTTTGGTCTCATATAACACAATGAGTTGTTGATCATCGGCAGCAGTATTAGTCGGCGATTTGAGGCCTTATGATAATGAAATGGAACTTACGATTTGTGTGTTCTCTAAAACCAATTATCACCTCATCTAGTGTATCAGCAGAGCTCCTGGTGCGTGATAGGATGCAAGACCTCCTGGACGCTGGACGTTCTCAATAAAGCATATCGGTTTGAAAGCGGCAAGCGGTCGTAGCTGCGAAGGTCTAGTAAACAGTCCAGCTCGGCGTCCTAACAGCAAGGGCCACTCGAAGCGTCTCTCCCCCTCTGCTTCGATTTTTGGCGGTAAAGTATATTTCCGATCTTAGAGGCAAGGATCGGTTTGTTCCATCTGGCCGGTAGTACAGGACCGCGGCTAAACATTCACGACTAAACAAAAATAAACTTATCCAGAAACATTTAACAGTCTCGGAATTAGAATTAAATCAGTCTTTCCATTATTGTTTAAATAAAGTTCATACCTTAACGACAGATCAAGTGTTACATTTTGCAAAAGTTACAAACTATATGTATAATATTACCTGTTACTGCAAGACATATTCTAAAGTTAATAATGCGTAGTAATAAGTTGGGAAGCCTTGCAATTTAAATATATTCAAAGAGGTTTAATTCCCTCAAACTTGGACTTAATTTAAAAGGCTTACATTAGTAATTTCAAATTAGGCTTGGAATTCTCTTTATGCCAGGCAATTTCGTGGAAACAATTAATACTCCTTGTATGATACAGAATATTTATTCATAACTTTTGTTTCCTTTTTTGGTATCATTTATTTTGAATGCAGATGTTTTCTTTGAGGATTTTAATCTTTGGATCTATTTAAAACTTCAGGAATAAAAAATAGTACTCTCAAGAAATCAGTGACAAAAAAATTACGACGGTTATAACAAAAAAAGTATTTGTTTGCGTTTTTTATTTATTTGAATAAACAATAAACTACAATAACAATAATCGAATTTGGATCGTTATAGGAAAATACTGTCTTTGAGATTTGTTTGCAGATTCTACACCGCTAGGTAAGGAAAGTATTGTAACCATGTCTACATTCGGTCGTGAAATTTTCGTTAGATCTGAGCCTTTCAGAACCCCTGTGTCTAAAAACCGGATGGATGCATATTTTAGTATTTTTTTCAATTCCATAAGATTTCGTCCTAGATGTCTCTTAATTCATCAATTGATGGCATTAAATTCGGACTACAGCGGTTGAATAAGATGTATGTTAAAAAATTAATCGAAATATCTACAAAAATAAAATCAACCAAATTGGGCCAGAATTAACAAAGTTCTCTATAGAGCTTGGTTATATTTCTGTTTTATGGAGTACTTTTTACATGTTCCACTGGAAACTGATTCAAATTTGTACTATTCTTTTAGAAACCGACAGATATTTGCATATTATTTAACGATCTACTTTATATTACGAAGGAATAAAAATACTTGTTTTTACAGCAATTATGTTTCGTTTCTGTTCAAGAAGAATTGATGACTCAAAACAATGTTAATTTGTATGTGAAGTTCGAATTGGGTTGTTTACGTGTTTGCGACCTACATGTGGTAGTCGAAGCAGGACGTAGATCAGAAATGAGCCAGTGTTTTGATTAGTAACCATTCTGTTAAAACTTCAGTGATTGCGCTAATGAGGAGTCAAATCTAATACCGTTGATTCAAGCCCAGATTGTAAAGCAAACTATTGCAGCGGAGCAGTTGTTTGTGCAGGATGGTGCACCACTGGCGGCAGATAAATCAGTTTGCGAATTAGGACAACTGTGTTCGGCGCTCTGCCCTAGGAACAGAATTGGAGGAACACAGTAGCTTCGGCAAACTTCAGCTTTAGCAACTATTGCAACAGTTCGAGAATTGCTTTGGTTTTCAACGGATGAAGCGTCTAAATAGCAATAATAACAAGGGAGATAATATTTTTATCAAACACGTTGTAAATGGTAATTTTAAGAGGAATGTGCTTTGAAAGCTTTTGATGTTTTGAGAGGTACCTACGTATACTTTAATACATCATCGCTAAAAATTCTGCTTCGAGAACAAGCCTTAAAGCAAACATACCAAAGGGTAGAGATGTAGAAAACAGATTAAGATATGATTGAGTATAGATGCCTTTAAACTATTGCCAAAACTTAGCAAACCACACATGGAGTACTCACTTGACAAACAATAGGCAAACTTGTTGTTATTATAGGATCAGTGAAAAGAAGGGATATGACTGACCTACCGGGGAGACCCGGATTTGAATCCCGGTCCTGGTCATATCTTTTCTTTTCAAATAAAATAATTAAAAAATTATACCATATAACAATAAAATAAAAGAAAATTAATTATAATAATATTTAATGGCAAGATCCAAAAATAACAGTAATGTTTAATTAACATTCTCCCCGTGTATACATCGCAAATTGCGTGAATACGGAGATATAGGATCAGTGAAAAGAAGGGATATGACTGACCGAGAAGCGAACCAGGATGGCCGAGATGGTAAAGACACCACCACGGAGAGGTGGGAGACCCGGGTTCGAATCCCGGTCCTGATCATATCTTTTCTTTTCAAATAAAATATTTAAAAATAGGCAAACTTGTTTGTCGTGCATGTTTTTGGAAGTAAAATATTGATAAATATCTTGTTTTTTCCTACCCACAAAAACAGTTTTGTTTCTAAGGGAGATTTGGATTGTTTTAATTCATAATTAAGGTTTTGCAAGCACTGTTTGTTATTGACGCACCATTAGAGGTTCACAGGACCACAGGAACATTTATAGCAAACTGAATTTCTGGAAATAATCCAATACCTTAATTAACATTTTAACAGCCTATAAAGGATAGGTAACAAATTTATTAATACACGAAGCAATATACTGGAAAACGATGAGGTTTTATGAGTGATATAACAACGTTGCCCTTTTGTTAGCCGCGAATTCAGATCCCGTTCCGAGAAATTGTTATCGGCTGATTCAAATTTGATTGAATTGGACCTGGTGATAGTTCCTTTGATCGCTGATTGCCCCCATATTCGGTTTCAGCCACGGAGAGCTCGTCGCCTTTGTGAATTATCGAATGTGATTTGTACAGTTAAGTCTATGCCTTATCCCATATTGTGTGCTCTGTACGTGTCTAGTAAATGCAAATTTGTGATGTTTTGGATGTAATTAATCCAGGCCACAAGGTAGAAGCCAAATGAACTACTTTCTACCTCCTTCTGATTATATGAGTTTTTCCTTTGAGATGTTTACTTTACGAAACTTAAAAAGTTATACAGTACACCATTATAAGAATATTTAATAAAAAAAACAACAGAAAAATGGTATTGTAATTATAGAAAAAATATCCTAGGACTCCATTTGGACAAACGTCTCACTTGGAATCCTCATACAAGACTGAAAAGACAAGAAACTGCTCGACGATTTCGCCTACTTCAACATTTACTGGACAAACGTTCAAAGCTACCAATTAATTACAAAAGACTCATTCACATGACAGTTATCAGACCTATTTGGACATACGGAGTTGAGCTTTGGGGCTCTACTAAACCATCCAATTCATCTCGCATCCAATCCTTACAATCCAAAATCCTTCGTAAAATCCTCAATGCTCCTTATTATGTCACAAACAAACTCATCCATCATGATCTTAATATCCCATATGTTGCTGATTTGGCCCAAACTAGATACCTATCCTTCCATGAAAAGCTCCATACGCACTTGAATCCGCTAGTCTCTCGACTTGCTTCCTATAATATACCTGATAACCCTCCGAGGCGTCTGAAAAGAAGATGGCCTCGAGACCTTCTACTATAAAACTTCATTGGAGTGCTATCAATGGATAGTTTCTCCACAAGTGATTTTTTTGGTCATGTCCTTTGTTCATACAGCCAATTTACTTGATGTAATGTTATTACAGTTGTAAATATCAATAAAAAAAAAAAAAAAAAAAAATATATTGTAATTCTAAATATCTTTTTAAAATCTATGAAATATTAATACGAAGAATGTGTTCTTGTAAAATGCTTCAAATTATGAGATTATTATTTTTAATTAATTATAATTCACCTGATGCACCTCTTGATACTACGACTTGTTTTGAATTAAAGTCCAGCGAGAAAAGATGATGATATTTCAAAAAAAGATATCTACTAACTATCTGCAGATTAATCATTTCAACAATCAATTAATTAACCGTTTAAGAATTAATAGCTATGATTTAATTTAATAGTTATAATAATAGCATAAAGAAGTTTGGACATTGATTACTGATAATTGAATTAGGCCAATACAAAATATGAATTCCTATTACCTAATATTGGAGATTCGCTCAAACTTTTATTACAATCAAAAACATTCTCATATGTAGATGAACTTTATGTATATTTGATTAAATAGACATAGATGAAAACTTCATTCTACAAACAGCGTTCTTTACTAATGATAATGATTTTTTTTCGAATCCATTTGGGTTCGGTAACGCCCCGCCTACTTTTTAAAGAGCTATAACAATGATGATATTGAATATTTCCAACACAATGGCCACTACATATGAAATTATTATTTATTCTAAATATTAAGGAGGGTAGTTAAGTAGATGCTTTGAATAAGTTTTTAAGGCATTAAAAGAAAATATGTTAGCAAAATCTCTACTATCTCCCACACCTAAACGACCCTTTCAATTATTAATTAATAACTATATAATATTTAATTAAAAAAAGATATTATAAGTATTTTAAGTATTATCAGAAATATTTCCTGAGATGATACTTTTTCCTGTAATCAAATATTTATAGAATGCTAGGTGAGATGATTTACACACTATTTATAAATGTTTCCGCATATCAATCGAGAGAAAAATAATAATGGATAGACGAGACTAGAAAATTTGAAATTCTCAATATTCTATTATTGCGGAAAATTTTGGATTTGTTTTTATTATTTTGACCTGAAGTAAAAGCAAAAAAAAAAACAACAACAATGAACCCAAGCTAAAATGAGCATAAAAGTGATGATACACATGTGGTGTAAAGTATAATATGTAAAGTCTTTGTAAAAACGTTTTCTTTTTCCATCAAAGTTTTTTTTTTTGTACTTTTTCGGCTGTTTTCTTGTGGATTTTCCCTTTTTTTTTTTTCCAAGAATGCATGTTAGAAGAAGTTTAAATGAATTCCAGGTATTTTTTCTTCCATTTCCATTTTAGTGACAAAGCTTTCATCTTTTAAAAGTTTTCTGATGTCAGGTCCAACAAAGACTCCTCCTTTCAGCTTAGCATCGGATAAACCAGGAAACTATTCACAAAGATACTTGAAACATTCTCCTTCTTTAGGTATGGCGTTCACAAAATGTTTCATTAGTCCCAATTTGGTATGAAGTGGTGGAAGTAAGATCTTTTTAGGATCCACTAAACTTTGTCTTTCAACATTTTTAACTCCAGGAATAAGAGCCTTTCTGATTTCCCACGTCTCCTAGACATAGAGTTGTTTCCTGTCGCGGCTATCCCATTGACAGAGGAAACGGGAACTTTGTGTAACCACTTTGTTTACCTAGTAACATAGAAATAACTCTCAAATCCCCACAAATGGTCCATTTATGGTCAGAGTAGCTTATTAAGAACACACTCAAGATTTTCGTAGCATTCTTTCAAATGGACTGAGTGACCAACATGCACAGACCCATACCGGTTACCATTGTTAAGAAGTGCAGCTTTCAAACTCCTTTTTGATGAATCAAATAATAAATTATCAGGTGAAATTTGTGACTTATCTAGGGGTGATGGAATTTTTTAACTATTTTTTACGTTATCAGCACAAGAAATACTGTTAACCCCACTAGTTAAATATGCTGCAATTTTTTCATCGCAGACCTGTGTTATTAGTACTTATATTGACATTATCTACCCATCTAGCTGGATTTAGGAATTCCAGAAAAACAAAAATTATTAGATCCATGTCCCGTGAATCCTGACAGAACAGGAGGAGAAGTGGGGCTGAATATTGACCCCTGCGGTAGCCCGGAATAATCATCACGGCATACATGAATATGAATATATATGGATATGAGGACGAATATTCCAAGCTGGCGAATTAGTTAGCGAGGCCTTGGCGGGTTCCTTCTTGTATATTGTTTAATTCATCGGACGGTTTCTGTTATCGTTTAGAGCGCTCGTGTCCATATATTCAGCATGTGGAGTATTAACCAATTCTCAGTTAGGTGGTTATTAAATATCAGAACTAGTGAGATGAATATGCAAAAAGGAATCAGTTGTAGTTTCAAATAATGGAATAATGTATATTATTATAAAATGATTTAAATCAGCAACGTCTTTCTATACACTATCCATATCCATTCCTTTTCATTTACATAGTTGGTAAAAAGAACTGACATGCTTGAAAATAAAGTGAAATCCAAACTGAATATAAAATGGAAGATAGAATTAAATACATGAACAGATAAAGAAACATAATATTTATCTGGCCAGAAGGCTACAGAATAATAAAAATCATGAAGTATTTAAAAAGTTCCAAAAAAGAATAAAATAAAAATGGAATAAATAAGAAGTACAAATAAATAGCAAGATCATGCCAAGATCCCAATCACAGAAATAAACAAATTAATTACAATAGTTAAATGCAATAATTTCTTTACATAATGTATATCTTCTTTGCAAAAAACAAAAACAACTAAGCAGCAAAATCAATTATTCAATACTGATTCATTTATTGCAAATGACGAAACTCCTTAGAAAGTATCTTTTTGAGAGGTCATGAGAGTTTAGAAAAGCAAGAACTTAAATGAAGACGGTGAAGTTTTAAGTTCCACACTGTGGTGGAGTGGCGAGATGTCCACGATACAAGATTAAGGATTTGAATTAGAGGAGACTGTAGATATCTTAAGGGTTTTGAGAGTTAATGAAGAATGCACTGAGGAAATATTGTCAACGAATGGGAGTGAAGAGCCAGTTAAACTCATCATATAGGTGGTACATAGTATAAAATATACTGATTTTATACCTTTTTATTCTCATCATAAAATACATAAAATTATACAGAGGGGGACATGAAAGTTCATTTTGAAAGAACATAATATATGACTATAAGAGGGTTTTGATTGGGGTATTGGTGGCGAAATAAACAAGTCTGTGGAAAGCTTGAAATATTTACAATTTCGATTATTAAGTATTAAAGAAAACTGATAGAAACTAAAGCTTTGAACAGGAAATATGAAGAAGAAGCCTACAACAAGAAAAGCAACAAGATCGCTTCATTCACTAATATGAAATGAGTCTTTCTAAAGATAATCAAAAGAAAATTTTTGTTGAGAGTGTTCACAGATATGCAACAGAAACCTGGAATAGGTCTGTTAAAGTTTTTTCTGCAAAAAGAACCGTAGAAATGGATTATTCGAAATGTTGCTTAAAGAAAATTATGGCAGATAGGATCAGGAATGAGGTAATATGTAATGAAATAGTACTGGGAGAAACCCTGGGACCAATGGAAAAAATTAAAACCTAAAACAGTTAAACCTACACTGGGAAAAGCGGAAAAATGAAATAGAAAATGTACGTTACACAAAATGTAATTAATCCTCTTTACATAACAATTATCTCAGTTCAATTAGTAGTATTTTTGCAACAGCGTTAAGTTGATATCATTTGACCTGTCCACTCCCACAAATTGAAGCCTCGTGATTTATTCCTATTGAATCAGTTCAGTTAATGCTATACACCTTTGATTCCAATAATTAACAGCCCTCGCACATCAATTAAACAAGATAAGACATTCAACAATACAGAGAGATTGGCAATGACAAAAGGAATAAGTTCTTCTATTTAGATATTGTGATTTTCAAGCTAATATCAACTTCCTACTATAACCGAAATTGCATTTTAAGGTGTATTCTATTTATTTATATACGCCATTATACATTAATAGAGTAGTTTGTATTAATGTATATCATTCATGCTTTTGTAGAAGGAAATTCGATGTCACTTCTTTTTTTTTATACGAATGTTAAATGGAAAACACGAATGATGAGACAACAGGAATATTACGGTGCTTACTTTACTAACGGTGATTTTTATACCGTAATGGAAGAAAAATGTAAATGTTTTAAACATTCCTTTTACTAAACTGATTAAAGAACTTTTTGGAGAGCAAAAGTTATTTTCAACGTTTTTAAAAACCATTTTTATTCGGAACAGTTCTTTGAAACATTAACCCTCTAGAATGAGCTTCAAAGATTTTCCTCAATATAAAGTAATCCAATTATTCAGTGTTTAGTAAATAACTAATCTTTAATTTTACAGTAACTACAATTAATATTATTCATCACATCAGCTCTTTAATTTATTTTATTATAGAAGGTTGTGTTTCCAGAGATATAAATGGATGAATATTGAATGCGATTCTATACTTTAAATTCCATTAAAAGGATTCCATTTAATTTTTTTTAGAATCATGTGCTTTCCATACTTGAATTATGAAGTATGTATCATAGTTGTATATTGCATTATCATTCCAACGGTATACTTGTGTAACATGTCATTGATACTGACCATTCATTTCGAAAGTTCCTTCTTTTACTTACTAACAGTTACTACATTATGACCCGGTAAACTGCAGTAATATATGGAGGAATCGAGGTGATGAAAAAGATCTAGTAGGGAAAGGCCTGCAAAGATATTTAATACTACCGGTGTTAGTTGATAGCTAAGCTTTAGGCTATGATAAAAAAAATATACAAAAATAAATCCACCTTTACTTAGAACTGAAATGTTACAAAGAATGTCTGCATAAAAACAATAAATACTTAAAAATTAAACTAAAGATTGTACACGATAATAATTTACATGAAGACAATAATATTTGTTGATATTCATTTCTATCACCTCTTTTGGAGAAGTTCCCAATAGTAACAGATGAATACGACGATACAGACCCATTTAATGATCAATTCAGCAACGACAAGGATCACTTTGAACCAAAGCCCTTTCATGGCGCGCCCACTGATGCGCATGATGTCAACCAACACTAGCCCGTAATGGACCTGAATGGCTCTCCGCAGCAACCACCTGTCTTCGTTCCCGATGGACATGAAGACCATTACGTCCGCTCCGAGGACTATCAGGAACAGGATGGCGTCGAAAATCTGAGCTCCCAGCGGCATCACGAAGTAGCACAAGGCTCCATACTCCCCGCAATCCTCCATATGGCTCTTGTGCGAAAACAGAAATAGGCAGGAGATCACGAAACCGAACTCGTAGAGGATGAATTCCATCAGAGCAAAGGTTGCCGCAAGGAGCCTCCAGACACCTCCAGGGAGTCGCAGGTGATGGACGAAAGGAGGTGGATCCATCTTGAGGTGGTTAAGGGTTTATTCGATCACAGCTACCATTTCGGACAGAGCAAAAGAATGGAGTTGAACACTTGATTCTAGTCAACGTTATTTTCATTTGTTGTTTTTAACATGTGTTATTGTCAGATGCCAATGTCGTGAAACTAATAATTAATTTTAATTAGTGTATTTAATCACGATACTTAAATACCGTAATATCTAAATCGCAATTGGTGGATACCAATCATTTCTCTTATGTGGAGTTATTATTACCATCGATGGAATATTGTACTTTATTATATTAGATTTTGGATAAAGTATACCTAAAATTATCGATATAGCTGTATATCCAGTTTTCCTATTGTTACAATATATAAATTGCAAGACGTATTTACAAGATAATGGGGATGATTTGTGCGCTTTCGGCCTTATATACCCGCTCGGGTCCATTCGCCAATTGTCGGGTACCGTCTTTAGTCGGTCGGGTCCTTTCGTGTTCTGGGACGGAGTCTGCTTTTCCATGAGTACGATTGGATTCTGATTGCTCGGGCTTAGGTTGATTGGCTTTTGACTTGTTCACCTCTGCTTGGTTTTTGATAACGTCAAGATGGTCAAGAAATGTTGCAAAGCCACAGAAAGAAAAATTATGGAAGCGATAGAAATAATTAAACAACCGGACAACTTCAACAGGGAGGAAGGCTACAAATTGAGTAAGCTCTGGCTTCCCAACATAACAGAGAACAGAAAGGAAAAACAGATTAACCAAGAAGAGGTGAACAAGTCAAAAGCCAATTAACCCAAGCCAGAATCAGAATCCAGCCAATCGTGTTCATGGAAATCTAGACTCCGTCCCAGAACACAAAAGGACCCGACCGACTAAAGACGGGACCCGACTATTCGCGAATGGATCCGATCGGGTATATGAGGGCAAAAGCGCACGAATCATCCTCATTCTCTATTCAGCCCTGAAGAAGTCAGCAGCATGGCGGGCGAAACGTTGGCGAAAAATTTATCAACACGGTCTAAACCAGAAAAAAAATAAATAAATTCGTTTCTAATATTATTGTTGTTGTATTATAACCCTATTTTTATTTCGAAGAGAAAAGATAAGTACAGGGCTGGGATTCGAACCCGGGTCTCCTATGTTTCCATCATGGTACTCTACCACCTCAGCTGTCCTGGTTCGTACTTGGGTCAGACAAATCCATTCTCTTCAGTGATCCCATATATCCGTGTTCTCCCATTTTGCGATGTATCTGTTCTATTCAAAATAAAAATATTTAAAAATATAAAAATTAAAATAAAATAAATTATAGTAACCCTATTTATTTAGAAAGGGAAACAATTTCATTTTTTAAAAAAGAATTATTTAAAATTGAATCTGATTACTAATTAAAATTATTTTACATTTTTAATAAATTAACAATCTATATTGTTTTAACATCAGTATACCTTTGTTGTTAGAACTTTAATTGGTCAACAATTTTTAAATGCATTGATTTCGAAAGTATATATTTAGCAATAACATAAACTGGAGATGTCTAACTTTCAAAATCAGTATCATCTTTTTCCGGAGTAGTTTATGTAAATTTTAAATATTTTTAGGTGTATTTGATTTTCAAAATATGAAGTATGCCGGTGTAGAGAGTTGGTGGCCTCATCGCACAGTCATCTGACTGCAATCACCACTGGTCCTCTAGGTTGGGAGAAACCCAGTATCGGGGGTTACCCTTTCTCCTGAGGGGAAATAAATATTCAGGGGACCAGTTGTCCCAAGGATATGAGGGCTCCATAACATCGTTAATCCGATTGGTAGTAAATTCAATTCAAAGAAAGCAAAATAACATCAGAAAACACAAAAAAAAATGGAGTCTCCTAGCAATGGCATAAGAGGAAGTAAAAGAAGAAGAAGCAGAATATTAAATATAATAATGACTTTAACTTAATGTTGTTTAGTTATTTTGTAAAACCAGTTTCCCAGAAAACCAATTCTCAAATCTGGATAGCTGGATAAAGTGGAGAGAGACTTGGTCTTATCATGAGGACATTCTGAGATATACATCAAATAAACGACCTTCCAACAAAACAGCTGTTTGAAGAAGGAAATGTAAAAAGAAAAGAAAAAACATTGTAATCCTAAGAAATATTTCACCGCAGTTTCATATATGGAATTATGTCACAGAATATGGGCCATAAAACATTCGGTCCTTGCAAAGTTCGGCCTAAGTCAGCGTTGCAGCCTGAGAGATAAGCTCCGCTGAGGTTGTAAGTCCTGACTTAGCCAGTACTTCAGTTCTAACTTAGGGTGCTGCTGTAGCGTTAATGTTTGCCCCGTCACGTCTCCACTCTTGTACTAAACAGTAACTTTCAGCAATATTGTATGATCTTTATGGGCCGTGTATTTCAGCGAAAAAGAGGTAATTTTGAGAAAGAGACAATAATACAAGGTATACGACTTGTTAATTATAATGAAAAGACAAGGCGTACCCAAAAGTTCAACCCCTGCAACACTGAATATTCTCTTCACAGATTATATTCCATACAATCTCATATATTACTATTATTCAATTTTTAAATTATATTCAATGTTTCGTGATAGGTAAACTTTTATTTTTGAGGGATTGTTTGATTATTTTTTACCTTGGTCGATTACGATGGTTCAGTCTAGAAAATCAAAATCAAACTTTATAGGTAACAGTTTGTTTTTACTTTTTAAACGAAATATAGAAGAGAAAGATTTAAGGAAATAGCTAAATATATGAATAAAATCTAAGTTTGAAAAACGTTTCAGTTTAGATATTTTTTAAAAATTGATATAAGCAAGTGAGAATGTATAAAAAGTGTTTACTTTTATATTTTTTTTTTTTAAACTAGGGGAGTGGAATGACTAAGTGGTAGATTACTCAGTTGCCGTGGCGAAGGCCAGAGATTCAAACCCCGCTACTTGGTAGACTTTGATTTAATCTGTTAGCAGTCAGATTTAGGACCTTCCTTGGGCTCATCCAGCCTCTGTAATATGGGAACCAAAATTAAGGAGAAAATTTTGAGGTTGAGCGTGATCTAGGACAAATCATCTCCCAGTACAACCGTTGTTCAAGAAACAGTAAAGTCTCTACCATAGACTGAATCCGAGACTCTTCACGGGTTGTAGCGGTCAGGTCTTTTTTTTTTTTCTTTTTTTTTTACGTGTTATTAAATATCTCAGCTCTTGACAATACCCTATTTATTTACTTTGAGAGACCCACTGTGACATATACTATGTTAACAGCCGTGGCTCGACCCCGCGGGATGTGCAGCTCTTTCTAGGGTTCACCCAGCCTTTATAAAGTGGGCACTCTTATTTTTGGGAAATAACCTTAAAATCAATCTTAGAACCAGCACAGAACACACAAGCATCACCCTTTGTGAGTTGTAAGATAATCATTACTTATTTTTTACTTTAGTTTAGATACCGTCTTATATATGCTGTAACATGGATTTTCCAGAAGAACATGCCTCTGTCTGATTACTTATCTCGAAATATTATATATTTTTATAAATTTAGTTGACTTATATGGATATTTATGGCTTGACAAATCTAAGTAAAATTTATTCTATGTTAGTGAGACGATATAAACAGTTATATGTAAGAAGGGAACGAGATGTACACCGACAGGTGAGATTTACCTGGCTAAGTGTCGTATTTAACATACAACCCTTATATATGGCCTCACATAGAGACCAAAACCACTCACTTAGATTGAAAGGATTCCCAAAATAATTTATCTCGAAGGAAGGCGGCTTTTACGATTAGGAAATGGGTCAGACCTGTTTTATGGGTTCGAAACGGCAAGGGAAAACTTCAAGTCTACAGTGCTACCACAGATAGTAATTGAAATAGCAAAATGTTAAAAAAAAAACTTTCTATATCAACAAATATCACTAATAAGTCTGCATTATTCTTATCAACAGTTTTAATTTAATTTAATTAAATTTTAATTTAAGTAAAGTTCAATTTAATTATAATAAAAATCCCTACCCAGTAGACAATTATCATAACATAAACAACAGCAGTCTTGACGGATGGAATGAACTTGCTTGAACTTGATGAATTGAATCTTCTGTAGCACATTGTTAGTCAAGTTTAAGTTGTGGATATCGAAAATTGGTATTTTGTGCCTATAACACCTAAACAAACTCATGACTACTCGACTAACTACTATAAGTTTCTTTCTTTATGTGATTGTAGGATTTTTTATTTATTATTACATACAATTTTATTTTATGTCTCTAATTTTGTTATTTATTTTTATAAATTAAAAAAATAAATATTATTCTTTTTATAATTTGAAATTAATATTCATCATTACTATAATTTATAAGATTGATTATACTAAATGAAACAAAAAAGGATATATACAAATACGTGAATACTGATTATTGTAAGTTGGCATTATTTAAAACCATTTATGAGAGTTCACTGAGTTATTTGAACTCATCATAATTGACAAAATGGTAGTTAAACTCGATCCAAAATGATTAAACACAGGCTAAACAAATTTAATTCTGAATTTATAGGGTTGAGTACTTTAGAAGCGTAGTATTAAGATATTCAAAGTATTTCAAGTCATTAATTTAATGACAAGGAGAAATTGGATGCATCAAACTTAATTGACTTTCTCATAATCCAAAAAAAAACCGTTAACAACAGGAAAATATATTGATATAGTATATTAGCTCAAAATATTCCGGAACATTAACCAGATCTTAAGGAATAATTCCAGCCATTATAAATGGAATCTCTCAAAAATTAGTTAATACATTTTCCATCTAATCAGTTCTTGGGTAAATATGGAATATTTTTACTTTACAATTTTTTGCTCTCTCTCTCTCTCTCTCTCTCTCTCTCTCTCTCTCTCTATATATATATATATATATAGATATATATATATATATATATATATATATATATATATATATATATATATATATATATATATATATATATATATATATATATATATATTTCTAGGGTTATAAACTCACCGACGTCAAGAGAAATTCTTACTAGAGGCTAATGAACATTTACGATAAGCAAATTTAAATATTTACTATCAGTTTTGAATAGTCTGCAAAAGGACCCATTGAAGCAATGAATACAGATTTTCCGAGGCGACGAAAAGTTGGAAAACTTTTCAACCCCTAAATAGCGGGAAACTAGAACTTTCTTTATGAGAAAAGTTTAGAGAATGGTCATAATTCATGTAGGCTATTTTATAAGTTCTTTTTATGTCCGGGTAATATAGATTCCAATCACCTTTTGTCTTACAATTAAATAAGATATAAAAAGAAGGTGTGCATCATAAATACAAAAAGTAAAAGAAAGGGGAAAGAGTTTGCATAATCGGGAAAAAGAACAATTGGTCTATCTTTGAAACAAATTAACTACTTAATATTTTTAAATTATTCCAAATAAAACTTAGGGACGTTCTTTTCTTTAGAAAAAAGTTTCAGTATTAACTCTGGGCGGACTGTTCGGAGGTGTCGACTATGCTTTCAATTCTGAAGAAAATCCGTCTTCAATTCGAAGCTTCTCTTTAGTAGATTTTTGTTAAAAGATTTTTTGTGTAATTTTTTTCTTTCGTTCTATATGTGATTCAGTATAGATAAATTTAAATGTGTCCAAGTTTTTGAAGTTTGAGACTGGTCTGTTTGCTACAGCATATTACTTTTATGAATTGTAGCCAACTATACCAGAAATAAATATATATATGTAAAAAAAAAATTTAGTAGATTCATCTGCCACTATGCTGATTCTTCATTAATCCCAGTTAGAAATAACAATGGGCTTTGTTCCAAACAAGCAATACCCCGGCCATTGATATTATTTTTACGTACTTTCTCTTTTGATACTTATAAAGAAATCTTAATAATATTATAGTATTTATAGTCTCGCACTTACTACACTCACAACCTTTCCCCTACAGCTGCCTCCTGGCGGACGACGTGGTGCGGGCCCACGATGGAGGGGGGCCATTGTCCCCAGTTCTTGGAGTCCTCTGCAACGACCTCACGAACGCAGACCTGGTCTCATCCGGTAGGCAGCTTCACCTCCAGTTCACCTCCAGCTCCGAGTGGCCTGGCCATGGCTTCGTCGCATCCTTCTACTTCCTTCCACTGCAATGTGAGTAAGCTAATTAACTACTTATATTTATTATTTTCATTTGATTAAATATTTTAAGCTTTAAGTAAGTAACTTTCCAGCGCTACAGGCGCCCTTGCCTCTTGTGTTACCATCTTCCACTTCTCCCTTGCCTCTTGTGTTATCATCTTCCACTTATCACTTGCCTCTTGTGTTATCATCTTCCACTTCTCCCTAGCCTCTTGTGTTATCATCTTCCACTTCTGCCTTGCCTCTTGTGTTATCATCTTCCACTTCTGCCTTGCCTCTTGTGTTATCATCTTCCACTTCTCCCTTGCCTCTTGTGTTATCATCTTCCACTTCTGCCTTGCCTCTTGTGTTATCATCTTCCACTTCTCCCTTGCCTCTTGTGTTATCATCTTCCACTTCTCCCTTGCCTCTTGTGTTATCATCTTCCACTTCTCCCTTGCCTCTTGTGTTATCATCTTCCACTTCTCCCTAGCCTCTTGTGTTATCATCTTCCACTTCCCCCTTGCCTCTTGTGTTATCATCTTCCACTTCTCCCTTGACTCCTTTGTTATCATCTTCCACTTCTCCCTTGCCTCTTGTGTTATCATCTTCCACTTCTGCCTTGCCTCTTGTGTTATCATCTTCCACTTCTCCCTTCCGTTCGCGTCTCACTCCAACTCATCATTCCACCTGCTTCAATATCTATTTCTTTCTCTCATTCCACTAAAGTGAGCTTATAATATTTTCTTCTGATTTCTGATTCTTCTGATGAACTCTTTTATCCTTCAATGTGTCCACATGCTCTGCCCATTTGAGCCTACTTACCTAATTTTCCACTCACCATTAACCCTTTAGCGACCGTGGACTATTATAATAGTCCGGTGTCAGGTGGGCTCCACGGACCATGGACTATTATAATAGTTTTCCTTCTCCGGCGTTTCTAGACGGTGAGCTACAATAGTAGTTCAGTTCCTAGAGCCATCTAGGTGTCCGCATGTCAAGCTGAAATACTTTTTCTTGACAACAGATGTCGTACAAATTCACTTTTGGCTATACTATTTTTCGTAAAGTGTGTCTGTCGTGTTTCGGCATTTATCACACTCAAAAGAATTTTTAATTGTATAAATTTGTATACAGACATTTCAAAAAAATAAAGTATATATTTGTATAATTTTTTAAATAATTAAAATTAAATTAATTTACAGTAATTGAAAAAAAAATTTAAAAATATGTTTTTAAATTCACCAGTGCCAGTCCATTCACCATTCCAAGTCCGGATCAAAAAGGATGATGGGAAACTATAAGGAATTAAATAAAAAAACATGATTTCAGAGTCAAAAAGTAATCGGTTCAGCGGGCACGGTTGACTTTTCTACCACTCGGTCCAGCCAGCCCGCTCTGGCCCGGCCGTATTCGGTCGCTAAAGGGTTAACTCTTGCTGTGATTTAAATCTGTCTAATTATCTTTCTTTCAAATACTTTTAATTCACGTCTGTCCTCTAGTAACAGACACCAGGTTTTCACTCCATATGTGACTACTTATGACTTATGAAACTAACATAACTAAAATAACAAAATATATTATATAATAAAAATATTATATTTTATATTTTATTTTATTTTTTATTCCATAAATGTTTAATTTTTTTTGTTATTATTTCAGTTTATTTCAGCTTGAATGGAATTACAACAGGCTAATAATCATTGCTATTCATTAAGAATAGAACCCAATTCTTCTTCTTTTGCTCGCTATTTATTTTGGGTTAATGTAATTAAAAACCTATCAGAAACTATTTCGGATCGCAACTGAAGTCGTTCTAAGAAATAAAGATGGAATAAAGTTGCTCTTATTGAGAAATCTAATAAAGTTTTTTTAATAATAAAGTGGGGATCTTTTATGGGGCCCATCGAAGCATCCCTAATCCTCCCTTGGTTGCTCAGGTATTGAGTTCTGGTTTCGTTTCTAGTCGGTTATTAAATTTCGGAATCTTCCTTCCGGGAATTCTTTGAAAAGGAAAGTATAGCATAGGCCTACCAAGATCTTTTTCCGTATATCCATTTATAGGTTTTCAATATATCAACGATTATCGGTTGTATTATAATATTTTTTAGCATACTGTTGTATATTGTAGTTATGTCAAATCAGTTTTTTTTTTTGTATTTATCCTACAAGTAATAAAATTTATGAGGAATCAATTCCGTAGGTTGCCGCTTCTTGTTGATTCACAACCAGTTTTAGCTTTGCATTCGTTATTTTTTTAATATTCTCGATAATAAAAATGGCCGTGAGTTATAATATGCGAAAATGAGTGTAATTAGGGAAAATTCGAATAATGATGGATTGAATTGGTCAGAAAGTGCAGTCAAAGATACCAAAAAATAAGCAGAACTTATTTTTGAATTATCCCAACGTTTCGGCCTACGGTATAGGCCATCCCCAGGGAATCCAAATAGCGGGTTCTCAAACAAACACTTGGCAACTGTTAACAACATTAGAATTCAATATATATTCTAATATCATTCAATCCATCATTAGAATTATCCAGCCAACTGTTTTCCACTGAAACATGAAAATAAAGGTTTCAACTTACATTTCGTAGTACAGACGTTTAGTGAAACGTTCATTTCCTCATGAAATGATTATCGAAATATACGCATTTTCCATAATTGCACTCTTTTTCCTACACTAAAGCCCACAATTATTTGTATAATGGGAGAATAAAAAAAGGGAACGACTGAAGACTTAACATTTGTTTTGACTTAACTCGAAGCTACAACCAGCGGAACTGATACAATTTTTTACATATTTTGATCGTAGTACCAGTGCTTAAGTGGATTTTGAGTGATGTGGTTTTAAAACTGGAAAATAAATTATTTTTTAAACGGAAATTCACCTATTCAAGTTCCGGATGAATCCGAAATTCTTATTGCAATCCTGCTATAGTATTTTTATTATATATTTTTTAAGTTACTTATGATATAAAATCAAATTTATGTCTTCATGTCAACATAGCGACATCAAATTCAAATCGGTTTTTAAAATTTTAATTATATTCAATTGCATTTATAAAACTTAGTAAATAAACATATTCTGGCTTAATTGTGATATATATATATATATATATATATATATATATATATATATATATATATATATTTATATATTAACTATTTTAGGTATCATCACTGTGGCAGCAAGGGGGCGAGAGGAAGAAGATTTTGGGTATCGGGGTACATTAATTGTAAAAAACCCAAACAAATAAAATAAAAATCATCACGTAGAGTAAATATTTATGCTCTATATCTTAACATACACTTCATTATCGTTAGATTTCAAATAATACAAATATTGCAAGTCAAATTAGTAAGGTTGGTAACTATTACAGTACGCGAATCCTTCGTTATAACAAAATTTTATATTCGTTTCTTTTGTTCTCGAGTATTTCTAGGAATTTTCCTGTTTCTATACGCGGTTAGATATTTCTTTGTGTCTCAATGATAACAGATCTTCCTTTATACAAAAAGTAAATGCCAATTCGAGCGTATATTACATTTTTATTATTAGGTTAAATTACTCTTAAACAATATTTTTATCCTTAAATAAATCTACATTTTATAAAGATATAAACAGAATTACAAAACTTTTTTAGATTTTTTTTTTTGGAAATGCAGTAAATATACCAAATAATCGTTAATTCATAATTTTTCAATTTAGTTATATATTTACGACGATTTGTAAGCATTCACATGAAAGTATTCTTTGAAGATAAGAGTTTCTAAATGCTGCTGCTCATCAGTGATGCTGGTAGTTCAGTGAGTTGCCGACAGATAGCAGCTGCTGTCGGCTTCCATACACTTCATGAAACTTATAGAAAGCCTGATCTATTGCATATTTATTTATGGTTAATAAATAAAAATGGTGGTTATTTTGGAACTAAAATTTAATAATTATAAGTAATCTTTTTTTTTTTAATTTGAAGATAACCTATTTATGTGTTAGTATATGCGTAAATGTATATAAATAATTACATACTTTTAATATAAATAAGTAACTTATATGTAAATTCATTTAGAAAGGTCGAATTTAGCTGGATCTTGCGTCAATATTTCCAAATATATCGTAAATAATGGAAATTAGGAACATGCGTGTCTTATGTATTTATAATAATATTTAAACAAAGTTTTAGTGATGTAGCATTTTTTTTTTTTACCTACATAAAGCGGAACATTACACAGTTATACAATTTGAGCAATGGTCACCACATTCAAATGAATCATGAGGGTGTATCTATTTTTTATTATAATAAATATCTTTTATATGAAACAGTCTTAGAAGTTTCTGGGAATTCTTATTAAAAAAAAAAGTGGAGGATACCAAAATATCATGAAAGTTATATAGAAATTTGAAATCTTAATGCATATTATATAACTTATTATATAAAATTTAATATGGCCTTTTCAATGGGATTAATAAATCATTTTTTTTTTTTTAAATTTATTTATTGATATTTACAACTATGGTAGTACTCAAATCAAAGTTCAAATAAGAAGGTCACGGGGCCATCTTCTTTTCAGACGCCTCGGAGGATTATCGGGAATTGAAGAGGAAGCTAGGTTTGAAACTAGAGGGTTTGAGTGGGAATGAAGTTTGCTATGAAAGGAAAGATACCGGGTTCGGGCCAAATAAATCATAATAAATTATTTGAAAATGAGATGAAATATTGCACTTAAGGAGAAAAAATTTGAAATAGGGTAAGGTAAATAGGGCCAGAAAAAGAGGCAATGTTTGGCCAAGGCAGGTTAAAAAAAAAACAAGAGATAAGTCCAATTTGTTTTGGATGTTTGTCAAAAAAATACTTTCTTTTTCTGGAATGCCGATACTAATTCCTTCGAATCGAGTCATCTCTTACTTATGGCCTTCAGGTAAAGGGAATTCCGAAGAGTTCGGAGATAGTGACTAAGAACCGGAGAACCGTAGGATGGGTCGCTGTTGCCAAAAATGCAAATTTCCTCGCCTGTGGCCAGTTTATGGACGGCAGTTTACGCCCCATTATAGCTTTTTAATTTCTTTGCCTTCATTTTGGGATGATAAAACTTTACCCTTTTTTCTGAGGGGAAGTTTTTTTTATATGAAAAATATTTATTTTATTTTTAATAATAATATCACTTCTAACTAACCTGGAGCTTTCATCGCTAATTTATTCCTTAAATATACCTCTCCATCTATCCTTAAGCTATGAGAGCCTTTTGAATAAGGCAATGTAGTATGGGGTTAGTCCGTTCTCGTGGTATCTGGCCTTAATCATTCATACATAGTAATCATGCATAGCCTGAACTGGGAAAAGGGTGTTTGGGATAGTTTAATGAGATGATTCCTCTCGTCATGTAATATCTACAGCAGACACACCATTTATTTTGTTATCTCAACCGAGGATCGACGCAGAGGTGATCACAAACCTGCCATAATACATATACAAACCCATATATCCTTTATAAACTGATTTTAAATTATTTCATATTTTCAAAAGTAGGTATTTCTATGAACACATTGATTATTTTAACTCTGTGATTTATAAGCATTGTAGCATTAGCAGGTAATGCTCCAAGTTCTATTTTTCACAACTTTTTTTTTCTCTTCATATTTTTATCCACATCTATAAAGTACAAACAATTGAAAATCAGCAGACTGGCTGCCAATTAAATGAAATCAACTGACATGATAGGCATGGAGAAGAACAGTACCTGTGGCTTATTAAGTTCATTATCATAACAGAACCCTCATCCACGTTATTTTTAGTCTCCACCTAGTGTTCTCAGGCATTAATATTGCGGTCATTTGTTCTATCAATCGTTGGTATTTTTGAATTAGTATGTTTAGTTTTGTTGACATACCATGTAGCATTTTTGACAAGCCTGAAAATCTTTGATTGGAATATTTACAGTCGTTTTCTGTGGGTCCGTTTAGCGAAGCCATAAATTTGTAGCGCATCCGTCCAAACTGGTTAACAATACAACATAACTTAATAATTAAATCAATATTGAGTGTAATGTACTCATCGTAGTTACTAAACCTTTCAACAAGAATTGTAAGAGTTTAAATAATAATTCCAATCACCTCTTAATGATAACTTGTGCAATCCAATACTTATATATTGACTATAGGACTATCTGTTTAGTTTCCTTTTGCTTAGTCCCTCCAAATCTCTTGCAAAGCTAACTACCATTGCTGGACTGATCCTACAAAAACACCTTGATTCAACAGGAGCGATTTAGAGCGGATCTTAGAGACCTAATGTCTCGGGATTAGAGAAGACAGATGGACATAGGACCTCTAGATTAGCCAGTCCTAATTATCCAACAGCCTAGGGTCCGTCCACTATCTCTTCTTAGATAATACCGTTACCTTAGCTCAGTGTGTAGGGCCATAGTGCTGTTAATCATTCAAGAGTTTGAGACCGTCTCTGGCAGATAAATTTGAGAATCAACCTTTAGTATCTCTATATGCTAAACCAAGCATCTATAAACCGGGTAACCAAGATGTAGTTTCACATTTAGAGTTCTTCTTTTTTCTTACCACTAAGACTCATGAAGAGTTATGGGTTCAGTATGTGGTAGATATTGTTCAGTTTGTTTGACAACAGTTGTGCAAGAAAGTGATTTGTCCCAGATCTCACACAACTGCCAGGTTTTCCCCCTATTTTGGGTACCTATTTTACCCTCAGAAGATCTCAGAAAGATCCCAAACGATCCATCTCCGGCTGTTGAAAGATTAAATCAAATCTGTTACAGCCGGATTTAAACCCAGGACTTTCAGCACGGCAACTCAACGCTCTACCACTAAGCAACTCTATAATAAACTATTCCTGAAGTCGTTTAATTTATCATGCCTTATGACCACAGATAGAAGGATCACCTAAGAAGGATTTTTCTTTAGGTAATTCCGAGTCTCAGAAATAATCTCCAAAATATTTGTCTGACGTGACAGGAAACCCTAAAACGCTGCAGATCGCCTGAGAATTTCCGCGTTGTCGAAGGATGGTAGACAAGAAGTCCTGGGTAGTAAAGAGATTCAGGTGGAAGATATATTGGCACTGTCGATGGGGCACAGATTTCACAGTCGAAGAGGCAGGTCTTCTTCTGAATAAAAGATCGTCTCCTTCGATCTAGCGGACGATAGAATTCGTTATTCAGTTCTGCACCGACCCTTTCTATCCCCTCATTTGTCTGAATTTGGAGAAGTTAGATTAGGAATCATGGAAACTTCTAGTTGATAAAATCATCAGTTGGGAACCTATAATTCCATTGGTATAAGTAAAAAAAAAATTCTCTTCTACTATACATGTATATATCGAAAACTAGAGATTCATAAAACTTAAGTAGTTTTATCGCTGAATCCTCGTCACTGGTATAGAGCAACCACTTCTCACTTGTCGGACCAAACAGTAACACCAATATTAACAATAAAATAACAACCAATGGTGGATAAGTCACTTAGCAGAAGAATTAAATCCTGGGATTCCATGGTTCATGTAAATAACTAGTAGTTTATTTATAAAGGTCACCTGTGGTCTAGTGGTTAGCGTAACAAACTACTAAACCCGAGATCGTGGGTTCGTAGCCCGGCAGGTGACCCTAGGATTTTTTTAAGGGAGTAAAAAATCCTTAGTTACGCCGTCCTTCGGAAGGGACGTTAAACGGGGGTCCCGAGCCTGTGCGATGTCAGGTACTCGTTAAAAATCCCTATCCTAATTAAACCTGGATAGGCAAAATTTAGAGCTCTCACTGTAGCATCGTCCGATTAGCCATAGCAGCATAAAGTGACGTTAAATGAACAAACGAACAAACTAGTAGTTTATAAAATTTTGTAAAAAAAAAGAGTAGTTACTATAGCTACTAAACGAACATTGGTCATCTTGAATATTTGCTTTCATAGTTTTAATTTTTCTATAGAAAAATAATGTCTAAAAACTGGAATATTATTTATAAAAGATACATAAAAGCTCAATTAGCTCCTCAGTATGGAACGGAGGGTTGAAATGAAAATTAATAAATCGGAATAACTTATGTTATTATAAGAACTTATGTAACTCTAATGTAATAATATCTATTAATATAAATTTATGTTTTTTTTTTCAAATAGAGGAATGCTCGTCTGGAAAAGTAGTTTGATTTTATTGCAATACTGTATTTTCCATTGCAATAAAATCAAACTCCATAAGTAAAACGGTTTTTGCTAATCGCTAATGTAACTTTTATTTACAAATAACTCTTTTTTTTTCTGGCCTAAATGAGAAACTTACCTATATTTGGTGTTATAAATATATTGTTTGTGATTTTAATTTTATTTTGAAGTAATATAATTAGTTGGGTCTCAAATATTATTGTTTAAATGTATCACTCTAGAATTCTTTAGCATGGTTAAAGGTTCAAGATATCGAAAATTTATTTGTATTTATAAAACTTTTTCTACTACTTCATTGTACTATTGATAATATATAAAATAATGTTATATGATTATATAAGGCTATGTATTATTTGGAAGAAAGATAAGAATGAAGACCGTACTTAGTAACTACTTAGTAAGAGGTACCTCACTCACGAAGCCGAACTAAGCCCTACGTGAGCTTTATCTCTCGCAAACGATACTTTGATCGGAAGCGCTCCGATAATGGCTCAAATGGAAGCCAACTTTTAAGATATTCAAGTCGTGTAAGTGACGACTTGTGAAAACTTTTTGGGCAACCAAAGCTATCTAAGTAAGTCCTTATGAACTTTGCTATACGTTGCTAAGTTGTTAATGAAGATATTTTAATAACCTTTATCTGAGTTTTAAATGCTTTTACTCAAATCGATCCAATAGAATTCTCATCAATTCTTAGTTTAGCCCAACTTCTTCATTCAAATTTCGGAAAATTTGCCAAATTATCTTCTTGAATTTATAACAGATGGAAATTTGACTAAAAGTCGTCTGGAAAAAATTTTATATAGTGTTACTTCAATAGTGATACTAAGTTTAAAGTCTGTCTGTGCCATCAAGCTTATAAAAATATGATAATGGTGAAAAAGGTATGAGACTGTATATATGTAGACTGTAATATATTCCGATCGTTTGTTTGTTTGTTCATTTAACGTCATTTTATGCTGCTATGGCTAATCGGACGATGCTACAGTGGGAGCTCTAAATTTTGCCTATCCAGGTTTAATTAGTATAGGGATTTTTAACGAGTACCTGACATCGTACAGGCTCGGGACTCCCGTTTAACGTCCCTTCCGAAGGACGACGTAACTAAGGATTTTTTACTCCCTTAAAAAAATCCTAGGGCCACCTGCCGGGCTACGAACCCGCGATCTTGGGCTTAGTAGTTTGTTACGCTAACCACTAGACCACAGGTGACCTTGTAAATTCCGATCGTTGATAATTACTAGCGTTAATTAATAACAGGAGTTCCATGATAGCTCTAACGATTTTCAAGTTGCATCCGTCATTTTAATTTGATGGGGGTTATTAGACATCTGTCGGTTGACATTGGCTAAAAGTTTTCCAAATTATCGATTTAGCATTTGTGCTAGTTTGTTTGTTTCATTTAACGTCATGTTATTCTGTAATGGTAAATCCGATACAGATAGATACAATGGGAGCCCTATATTTTTTCAATTTAGATATATTAAGGATAAGGGTATTTAACGAGTACTTGTCATCACATAAGCTCGGTATCTCCATTTTACTTCACATTCTTCATCTTACATTAAGATGGCATGATTACGGATTTTTTTCATTCCGTTAAAAATCGTAAGATTATCGGCCGGACTGCGAACTAGCTATATTGGTCATAATTGTTGTTTTGCTAACCACTGCATCAAATGTGGCCCTATTTCTGTGAGGGAGTGGAGTAACTCACTGGTAGAGCAGTAAGTTTCCGTGGCGATGGGCCCTGATTCAAATCCAGTATTGAGAGATAATTTATTTAGTCTTTTAACAGCCTGGGAAGGAATATATCTTGAGGTAAATAGAGATCTTTCTGGGGCTCACCCAGTCGTTATAAAGTGGGTACCTTTACTTAGGCGAAATTCCTGGCAGTTGAGCGTGATCTAAAACAAATTGCCTCCTTTCACAACTGTTGTCCTAGAAATAATAAAGTCATTACCATTTACTGAACCCAAAACCCTTCATGGAATATAGTTGTACTTTATTTTTTTTCTTTAGAATATGTGAAGATGAGTCATTGAAGAAGACATCCCGTCTCAGTGATTGAACAAGTATTATGCTATACCAAGACCCGCTAGTATTTAGAGTCGAAATAAGAAAGGAAAGGAACTATCTAACACAAGATGTGGTGCTTTATAAGTTCTCAAACAAATCTATAATTTTGTATTATTTTATTAGGATAGGTGTTTTCATGGTGCAAGCATTTAAAAATCACTTTTTTAATTTTTTTCTTTTTTGTGAATTTGGAAAAATTTGTTTTCGAGTTAGCAAGTTAATAATTTTTTATATTTATTTGACGAAAAACTTACTAAATTTTAAATTAAACTTTAATTTCAATTGGGAAGTACCAATTTTTCAGATATAAATAAAACATAAAGCCACTGAAAATAATGTATTTAATTTCAATTATTTTTTATTCGTAGCTTTAAGATATCTGACATTTTTAGCTTTCCTGTAAGAAAACGAGTGGAAAGTGAATACTTTTTCTGGCTCTATTTACTTCTATAATCAGAATGACTAAAATTCAGATCCATTCCTACATAATCCAGCCATTGTTTATCATCAATGTCATTCTATCCCTCAGATAAGTGAGGTTTCTCTCCTTAGTCTATTTCTATTTTGAAGGCAGAGTATATCAGCTCTCCAATCTGCTTTAAATTTTCTGCCCTTGTTATAATGAATACAAAAAAGTCTGACATGATAAACCATGTCCGTGAAATATCTAATAAGCATGCAGTGAACCCACTCAAATATTTCTTACTAAAACTGACAATGTGCGCCGGTTACTTTATTTAACAAAACATCATTGATGATAATATAGAAGAAACAGTTTTGAATATTCAGGCAGTTAAATCACATCAAACTATTCAAATAAAGTGAGGGAGATACACGACATTTTCCTATTTTCCCTTCGCAATGATCTCATATTCCAATTAATAATAATTTTAGTACAGATATTAAGGAAATAGAGAAAACACCAAACTTATGTAGATTCAAAACTAATGATGCTATTTCTTAGTTATCATTTGTGTCCCTCAATCCTTGGCCCAATCCTTTATACAGCTGACATCCTGACTCATCCTGATACTATCCTTACCACGTATGCTGACGATACATGTGTATTATCAATAAAACACCAATCCAGTTATTGCATCCCAAAGCCTCCAATTCCATATCATTGATCTTGAAGAATGGTTTCAAAACTGGAGAATTGAAATAAATTTTCAAAAATCGCATCAAATCACTTTTACCTTACGTCGTAAAGAAATGACTTCCTGAACTTCAGTATCCTTTAATGATATCCTACAGGTGCCTGTAGAACAGATCCGATACTTAAGGTTGCATCTCGACAAACGATTAACCTGGAATCCTCATACAAGACTGAAAAGACAAGAAACCGCTCGACGTTTCAGGCTACTTCAATACTTACTAGACAAACGCTCTAAGCTCCCAATTAATTAAAAAAAGACTCATCTACATGACCATCATACGACTTATTTGGACCCAAGGAATAGAGCTTTGGGGCTCCACTAAGCCATCGAGTTCCTCTCGTAGCCAATCCCCACAATCGAGAATCCTTCGTAAAATCCCCAATGCTCCTTATTATGTCACAAATAAGCTCATCCATCATGATCTTAATATCCCATATGTTGCTGATTTCGCCCTAACCCCGTATTTATCTTTTCATTAAAAACTTCAATCCCACTCAAACACTCTAGTTTCAAACCTAGCTTCCTCTTCCAATTCCCGATAATACTCCAAGGCGTCTGAAAATAAGATGGCCACGTGAGCTTCTTAGTTGGCTTGTGATTTGAGTACTACCATTGAGTAGTTTCTCTACTTGTCATTATCTCATGACATTATGTATCACTTAGCCTATTTACTTGTATTATTGTAATATAATAAATTAAAAAAAAAAAAAATCTTTTAATTCAACTTTATTTTACTGAAATTTAGAATATTTACACTATTCCTACCCAAAGAATGTTTTTTTCTATATGTTCATATAATCATAGTGTTACTAAAGAGCACATTTAATGTTTATAGCAGCATCATTGCATTTGTAGTTCTCTAATCTATTAATTGATACAAAGTATGTTTTATTGAATATATTGTTTTTAATATAAATTTACGTAAATATTGTAAGTAAACTTTTTAACCTTAATACGTTTGTTACAGCCCACGGTTCGGACTATACTGCCGACTTTGGTCCCGCCGCTAGCGCTACACGTGAGTATTCTCTCAACTAACGCTCCATTGCATGGTGCTGCTTTCTGTAGTGTTTTTCCGGAACTGTCTCAGTCTTAAAAATTATGAATTTGTTATATATTTTGTATACGACTATATGGAAGCAATAATGAAATTAAGTTGTATGTACTTCTCCCAATTATGATTCTTTGCAGAATTATCTTTTAAATTATATTATAGTGGATTAGGTATTATTGTGTATTTAAAGTTAAAATAAAATATTGATATAAAAGAGTTATTTCAGGACATTGTCTGTGTGCTACTTAACATAGAGTTCTATAAATTTAGCTTTTTAGAGTATTATAAATGAGCAAAAAATTATTTTTTAGGTACGTTCTTTTTCCTTAAAAAGTTTTCTTTGATTTTACAGTATCTTGAGCTAAATACAATTGAACAGAACAAGAGTGAATTTAGCAGAAATCAACGAACAAAGATTGATATTAAGTGTAAATATGCAAGCAGGTACACCAATACATATGTTTCAAGCAGGTAATTATAATATAACTGTGGCAGGGATAGTAATTGGAACATTCATTATCGGGATTTGCAATATTAGTTCTGTTAGTACATATCTATAATAATGCTACAAGCTTATGAAGCCATGGGGAGCGGAGTGGCTCAGTGGTAGAGCACTGAGTTGCCATCCCGAAAATCACGTTTCTATGGAATTTAGGACCATCCTGGTGCTCACCCGATCTCTAAAAAGTGAGTACCTGTAATCAGGGTGAAATCTGATGGATGAGTGTGATCTAGCACAATTACCTCACTTTACAACTGTTGTCCACGAAACAGAACAGTTAAGTACCATGCACTTAACCCCAGACTACTAAGGATTGTAGTGGTACAGATTAATGTGACCATGAATCTATATTTCGTCAGGATCTTCACTAGAATTGTAGGATTAGAGACCTGCATATTTAATCGGTTTTCGGGTACTCAATCTAACTATGATTGTTGAGAACTAAATTTCTTGCAATATTAAAAATAACTAATACAAATAAAAGACAATGTGTGCGCCAATAAAAAATTGTCTTCATATAAATTAAGTGAACAAGAACAAAAAAAATGGAAATCGTGAAATTTTTAATAAAAGTCTTAGTGATATTGTTTAAAGTTTAATAATGTTTTTAAAAGAATTTTATTTTAAAAGAAAAAACTTTATACCACAGTAAATAAATAAGTTTATACCCTTTTTTTGAGTTGTATTTTATCGATATTGGGATGGAAATTTAGTCTCTCCGTGCTGCCCCCATAATACAAGGCTATTATTGGGCTTATCAGAAACTTCATCTACTATTGATGGAATATCCGATATTCATTGGTAAGGTAGTAGTGGTAAGAACAACGTTCCTGGCCTAGCCAATAACTCCTTATTAATAATTTAGTAATCTACGAGTATAATGTTTATTAACCTGTTGAGCTTAAGGGTATGGATCAGGAACTGTCATCTTGACTAGGAAAATTCTAGAAGGTTTATTTATAGTAGGCTTTATTTGTAGTAAAAAGGCTTTATATTTAAAGTAAAGTCAGGATTAATATTTTTATCCGAAATGTAATGCTATTTCTACAATATGTAGTAGAAATAACAAATTATATTGCATATTTAAAAAATCTTAAATATGCAAATTAATATAGGATAGAAAATGCTTGAAAGAGACATTAAATTCTTCCTTATTCTTTATTAGGAAAATTCCAAACAAAAAGACTTAAGTACCTAAAATATGAAAAGTTAACAAAAATACCTGCCACTAACTTTGTTTAGAGGCATAAAGGTATTTTCGTTTCATGTTATTATTTAAAGAAGGCTTAGGTTTTTCAACGCCCGTCTTAATTAAAAACGAAATTTATTATGAATTTGAATACATATAATATTTTACTTAGTTTTTCCTAATCAGCGTAATACAGAGCACCGTCTCCTTATCGCTACAGTTGCGACGTTAAATTGTGCCGAGACCTCTTAATGACGGCAGAAAAAGTTTTTTATCATCAGGGTTGTCTGTAATTTTATGTGAGGCTGCAAAACAGCTGGCACATATTGATCATTTTTAATATTCCGGACAATTATGCTGATATTCAGTAACTATTGCAATATTTCAAAATTATTTTCCGTGACTTACAGGATATTTAATTTTCTATGCTAGCGTTAATCATATTTTTTTTCCAAAACGCATTGGAAGTGAGGTGCTGGCGGAAAGTTCACTATAAGGAAAAAGTTCTAAGTATTCATAATACCAACAATCTCGTTTTTCCTAGATACAATAATTTATCGTGGTTAATCGTGATATACATAAATAAATAAAAATACAATTTATAGATATAAATATAATGAAAGAAGTTGATGCTAGGGAATGCCATATTTCTATACCTCAGAAGTAAACTATCGTAGCTGACATTTTTCAAACTTTACAGGAGAGCAGTTTTAATGTTAAATTTTCCTTTTTATTGTTTTTCACGGTTTTCAATGATAATTAGAGGTCATCAATGATCTTGATTTCGATGACCTCTAATTATCATTGAAAATCGCGAACAACAATAAAAAGGAAAATTTAACATTAAAACTGCTCTCCTGTAAACTTTGAAAAATATCAGTTACAATAGTTTACCTCTGAGGTACAGATTTAAATTAAACGATTTTTTGTTATTGAAAAAAAATGCAAATGAAAAGAATAGTAATATTAATACGCCATTCTTTTGAAAGTTTTTTTTTTAAATTTATTTATTGAAATTTACAACTGTATAAGAATAATACATACAGGTAAATAGAATGAAAGATATATAACGGCCTAAGGTAGAGTAACTACCCACTGGTAGTACTAACAAATTCAACTTAGAAGGTTCAGAGGCAATCTTCTTTTTAGACGCCTCGGAGGATTATCAGGAATTGAAGAGGTTGCCATGTTTGATGCTAGTGGGTTTGAGTGGAAATAAAGTCTGTCATGAAATGATTGATATCGGATTCGTGCCAAATTAGTAACAAGAGGAACATTATGGTCATTATAGATAACTTTGTAACAAAGGAACATTGAGGATTTTATGAAGAAATTTGGATTGGAAGGATTGGAAACGAGAGGAATTCGATGTAGAGTCGATTCTTCTTGGAGCTCTTAAGGTCCACTCTCCTCCGTCCAGATGGGAATCCTATACTAGTCTTAAACGACAAGAAACAGCTCCTTCAACATTTATTAGATAAACTACTTCAAACGCTCTCCTAATTAATTAAAAAAGACATGATTGTTAAATATGTTGTGGTATCCATGTATGTTTTGTTTTATTATACTTCCAAAATCTATTAATACAAACTAATGGAATTACCCATACCAGCCAAACAGCGATCAACCTGCATCGTTCCAATTGTTCAAATCACTCGAACATTCATGCTCTTCTTAAGCCGGAATCCATTTTTATTTTTTCCACGTTATGTTTTGCATATTTATTACACGTCTCAATTTTCTTTTATTATATTTTAGAGGGATAATTATACTACTATTTAATAAAATAAATGAAACACATTAACGAAATGTAATTTATACAAGTTCAAAGAATACATCCATTTAAATTTGATACAGGTTCACTTTTTAAGCCGATTTATAGTTAAATCGGTCGAAAACGAGTTCGATTGATACCCGCATCAGATATGAATATTTAACAGAAACTGCATTGATTTTCCATGAAAAAAGGATATTAATTTTAAAATGTTTTTTTCAGTTGGTAGGTAATTTTAACAAGTGTAGGATAAATACCGTGTCTTGAATTAATAAGATAAAAAAAAAAATAAAAAATAAAAAAAAACCTTTATTTACAGTTTTACATATCCAAGTAGCAATAAGTGTACATACATGTTCCGGACTTCCTTTACATGTTTAAACAACAGTGATTTTAATTAATTTAAGTTGTCTTTTGTAAGTAAATTTTACAATAGCAGGAAAAATGTAGAAAAACCCCGCTTAAAAAAAAAAATAATAATAAATAAATAAATAAAAAGAAAAAAAAATTAACCGTAATAGTAATTGTAATTTAAAATACATAAAAATAATACTAAGTAAAGTAAGTAAATATAATAATAATAATAATTAAATAGAAAATAAATACACAATTAAAAATAAATACAGATAACTAGATTATGTTACCTACGAATAGTGATTTGTTAAGTGAGAAGTATATGTTTTGTTCTTTTGTGCGTGTACCGTCGTAGTGAATGTTTATCATAGTTACCGATTTCTCGGATTAATGGGTTTTCGGAAGCTGGAGTTTTTTCGAAGTATGCTTCTGTTTGGGCTGAAACATATTGTTTTATCGTGGGAAGTTCAAGATCTCTGATCATAGTCGATATTTTCGTGTAGCGGGGATAATTATTAATAATTCTCATGCATAGGTTTTGTACCCTTTCCAACTTTCTATAATTTGTAGCGCAGGTTGAACTCCAGACAGGTGAGGCGTAGTTCAATAAGATATAATCAATATTAAAGTTCACAGGTGGCATATTACTACCAATATTCCTATAAGCTAAACGTACCTATGGCTTACTGAAGCTTAAGTTTGGCACTACACAAAGTCCGGTCCTTAGAGTGCAGTTAGGAAGCGAACATCCTCCCTAGGGAACAGTTAGTAGAAGATACGTCCCGCGTACATAGCAGGCTCTCGCACAAGATATATTGTCGTATCTGGTATCTCCTCTAGTAGTGCCTACCATCTGATATATGTCTCCGGGGCAATAATGTTAAGCAACAACAGCAGTATCAATGTGTTTATCATCTACAAGTTTTTTATTTTATAATAAGAAAAAGAAATTAATATCCAACAAAGCACAAGTTTGATATCAACTGCGCAAAAGTGAACAGGATTTTGTTGCTTTTACTTTGCCTAGCTTTTTAATCTTACTTTTACCACAAAAAGCATTAATATTTATTAGAAATTATACTAAATTAAATATTAATGTAGTTATTAAATACATATAATATAAATGCTAGGTTATGTATATCGTCACTGTCAAAACAATATCGCATATCAACACTTCGGGCGATTTTACAGGAGATAGAAAAACCGTGCCATAAGTTTTACTACCTTGTTTTTATCGTTTATCTTTCAATTGCTTATTACAGCAATCCTTTGCGTTCTACCTTGAACTTTTTTTAATAGTATGTAATTCAACCTGTAGAATGCGTTACCATTACTAACTCATTTTCACCAAAAGTTGTGGATAGGCAGTATTGTTTTGACAGCGACGGTATACTACAGAATTAGCAATATCCCTATTTTGTTTGCGTAGTATATATTACACATACTTGACCCAGATGCACAATATACTTATGAATACAATATTGATGGTTTAATTAGGGTATTATGTTAAATGATTAGTAAATTAGTAAACACAAAACCAACCTCTAGAAAAGAATCCAATTTAAAATAAAGTTAGAACATTAAAATAAGTAATAAGTTGAGTATATACGAGTATTATCATCAATAATTTCTCATGCCATACCAAAATCAATATATATGTACAAAATCCTTTCGTATTGGATGCCTAAGTCATATAAAGAACACACCCTCCAAGTGTCAGGTGTCTACGCTCAGCGGTTTAGGCTCCGTCAGTCATTCAGGGCAAAGCATTTTATATGTATAAATAGCATTATTCCATTTAATGTAAGATACTCAATATCTCTAAGTGGATATATAACTTATATAACACGCATATATAACTTAGAATGAAACGCAGTTAAATCAGCAACGGTATTTTTTAGGGGAACTGATTATGAGTTTTAGAAATAAGTTAATCTTACTAATATTATAAATGTGAATGTTGGTATGTTTGTCTTTCACGCAAAAACTACTGGACGGATTTGGATGAAACTTTACAGTAATATAGGTTATACATCAGAATAACATATAGCCTATAACAAGCGCGGATTTATGGGGGGTGCAATGGGGCACGTTCTCCCCCTGCAGTATTTTAACTACTGTGGAGAATCCATTATTTTTCATAAATAAAGGCAAATCACATGATAATAATTGTTAAAATAACAGAAAGAACATGAGTGAAACTATTTGTTTTGATATCCTATTAATCTTACTAATATTATAAATGTGAATGTTGGTATGTTTGTCTTTCACGCAAAAACTACTGGACGGATTTGGATGAAACTTTACAGTAATATAGGTTATCCATCAGAATAACACATAGGCTATAGCAAGTGCGGATTTATGGGAGGGTGCAAGGGGCATGTGCCCCCCCTCCGACAGTATTTTAGGTACTGTGGAGAATCCATTATTGTACATAAATAAAGGCAAATCACATGATGATCTATCTGGGGGCACGGGGCATGTGCCCCTCTCCCCGTTATAGTACATAATTAAAGGTAAATCAGGAACTTGGCATCTTGAAATTTGTAGTTAGGTTCTGTGTATAGTTTAAGAATGAAATTCGGATAATTCCACTCCAAGGGTTTCCCCTTTAATATACTAGGGGCTCAAAGGTTGTATAGAATCCGTCAGTTTTGAAGTTAGACATCTGAAATTTCGGATGTTCGAGTAACTTATATTTAAAAAAAAAATTAAATTATTTATTTAAAATGACCTTTAACGAAACTTTACGTGGCAGACCAAATTCCACGCGTGCGAAGCCGCGGGCATAAGCTAGTCTTATCTAAGTTTATGATAAGACTGTTACAAATTGCCTTTGTACGAAAACTATAAGTATAATGTATAAAAATAGTGTAATGAAATAGAGGATATTCAGTTTTTTTACCTTTTTATTTTACCCTTAAGTATTTATTTGCTGAATAAAATAGTAAAGTATTTTTGGCAAGGTGAATTATAGTATCGACATCACGTTTTAATTTAAAATTATTTTAAAAGATTATTAATTCTATTGCACGATTAATACAAATTATCGGTCGAGTAACTGTTATTAACTGTTATTATTAAAGTTCAGAATAACATTTTACTTTGAACCCTCACTCCAACTTAAGTTCTTTTATTATATTATTTTTATTACAACGATAGTTTTTAATTAATGCTATATAATCAACGCACATTATTCTATTCCTAATAGATAATTTAAAAGTTCATCCTTTGAATGATGAAATACGAGTAAGATGCAATGGTAATCCCGTCCCTTCCCCTCATGCATGTAAATATATTTTAATATTTGAGTAAGTCTACCTAGCTACCTAGAGATTCATTTTAACCTTGGTTGAACCTATATTTTAGTAAAGTATTTTATTTATTCTTTAAATGTTATCAACGGAGGTAATTCGCAATTTATTTCTCATTAATTCTTTCTCATGTTTAAATTTAGTTATATCAATTAATTAAATTTATCACATAATACTCTAAGACTAATAATACTCTGTATAGAAAGGGGCATGCCCCAGAATAAATAAATACTTTATTATTATTATTATAATATTTCTTACATCTTCTAGGAGGAGATAATATTTTTTTTTTTTGATGGGGATCCGAATACAGAGTTAACAAGTAGCATTAGTAACAATGCAACATACTTATACTTGTGTAAAAGCATGTATGTTGATGATTTTATTTATAAAAATTGATTAACATTCTATATAATTAATATATATACAAGAATTATATTAAAATAATTAAATATTATACAAATAATTTACTTTTTTTTTTAATCAGAAAAAATGCTGCACATTTCTCTTAATAATACAGATATACATGAGATATTAACAACCATTCATTTCAAATACTATATAAATATACTAATATAAATTTAAGAACTATTTCGGCGGGATCTGTCAAGATTTTATACTGATTATTAAGGAGAATATTAAACCTTTTGAAATTAATTTAATTTTTGAAACACAAGACATTTACAAAATATACAAAATCTTTACCACCCTTGGTAATGGTACCCAATACATTACAATAACCATGGTATTGGGGTCAGTTAATGGTAGGTAGTGTGCTGTTTCCAGGGCAACGGTTGTGTAATAAGGTGATTTGGCCGATATCACGCTCAACCGCCAGTCATTTCTCCTTATTAAAGGTACTCACTTTATAGAAGCCTGTCTGACCACAGGAGATTCTCCAGATCTCAAAGAATCAGTTCACAGCTACTAACAGATTATATAATATTGCTGTCACAGCTGATCTCAAATTTCGGACCTAAAGTTATGTAGTGCAATCCTACATACTATTAACTAATCTTTCTAATAGAATAAAATAAAAAAAAAAACCGTTGAATTACAAATCCTTCGCTGGCGTTCGATTCCAACAATCATAGGGTTTTTGAGTAGAAATTCATTTATAATTGTGTAAATTAAGAAGGTTGAGCTACCACAACGCTACGATACTATATCATAATGTGTAATTATGTTTCATATTTTACTCTTATTTTTATTGTATATTGCTATGTGCCGAATAAATTATTATTTATTATATTCACTGAAACAATAACTTTAACTCTTTATTTTTAATATTCAAATTCGTTCAACACGTTCTGTTTGCTGGTTCATTTATATATACATAGCTGTTGCTGTAGCTTAGTATTTCTTACCACGGTTATTCACAACAAACTTTTGGAACAAACAGCAAAACGCGTTAACGTAATTTACCGTCCAAATTGATTTCTAATTCGTCAAAAAGTATCTGAAGAATAACATTTTTATTAGGATTTTAAAAATTAAGAACGATTACAGAAGTCAGTTTTGAGAAAAAATGTCGAATAATTTACATAAACATACGGAAAATACTAACCACATATATTTTTTATATTATATTTCTTATTGAATGCCTTTTATTTTATATAATTCAATAGAACGGCTCAATAAATTAGAGAAAAGAACCGCTCCTGATCGCCCAATAACGTACATTTCCAATATCAGTTCCTGCCAATGAAGAATGGCAGAATGGAACTCAATACCGGACAGTGAGGCTACGTGAATGCTTCTCCAATCAACCTATAATGGCCAGTTCATTCAACACGTTTGATACCAAAGAGGTTTTAGATAAAACCTTATAAGTCTCTTTATAAATTAATTATGTTATAAATATATCTATATCCCAACAATGCCCAAATACTAATTAATTCACGAGTGAGATTAAGGTAACAAATAAATAATAATCTGTCAGATTGATGTTGATAATGTTCAGTTTATTTCGCTTTGAATTAATATATTATATCCCTAAAGAGGAATGATTGAAAGAAATTAATTTTATTGCTATAAAGCAAATTAACGGCAAGAAATAAACAAAAATTATTATATAATATCATATTAATGTAACTTTTATTATAATATTTTATACATACACGTATTCGGCAAAAAATATTACATGGTTAATATAATTAGATATGTTTAATGAGAAAATATTTATTAAATTTCACTAATAAAATGTTTGTATCACAAAAAACTATTCTCAATGTTGTTATCTATCAATGGTTTGATAGAAACCATGAATTTCTTCTATCTTATCGCTAATTTTTTTAAAAATAAAAATCATTTATAAATAATGCTGGTCAATATATTTATTTGGTTTTCCTTATAGGCATTTTCAATTTTGTAAATTCTATATTATGTCTTTTTTTTTTTTTTTTTCCCTTTCAAAGTAACCCTTTGAAAGGACCGTTTATTTGTTAGCACATTCCATACGTGAGTATACTATGTGCCTTATAAATTCATTTTAGAAATAGTTAACTACAGTTTGACAATTCTCAAATATATGTAAAAGACATTATTATATACATGCTGTTACAATATTATGTCCTTGAAGGGACTATTTAATCTCAGCTATGTACTTTGGGATGCCATATCACAGATAATTACTCTAGGTTATTTTAGTGGTAATGTAAATATCTAGATAGGATTCTTTTCAAGAGGTATTTTGTGCGTAAACCAATTTACTAATCCGTCAAACTTAGTTAATTGAAATATAAATATATTAATCATGGTCATATAGTAAATATGGAATAAATACGAGTACAAAGCTAAATCGTTCTACAGCTTCCTTCTTCGTACATGGTGTTTGTAACCTTTGTTTTTCATGGCTTGTATGATACATAAAATTATGTAAGCAACTAAAAGAGTACTTAGTTTTACTATTCAATTTAGTAACCGATTGTTTAAATCAGATGAAATTAACCATCGAACAATACTTGGTATATCTACTGTACCAAGTACTGTTGGATACATCTATGTTAGAATGTAATGCTATTCGTCGAACTATGCTATTAGAAAATATATGAAAGAACTCCGAATCGGGTAGCAGAAGTAGAGAGAACCATCATCTGGTATCCCTAGGGCGTTGTATG
Source organism: Arma custos (assembly GCA_037127475.1). NCBI lineage: Eukaryota > Metazoa > Arthropoda > Insecta > Hemiptera > Pentatomidae > Arma > Arma custos. Next base: position 7,376,159 of record CM073763.1, read on the forward strand.
AAAAAGGCAGAAAGCGAAGAGGAAAGGGCACTTTACGTCGGTAAAGGAGAGAGTGTAGATCCGTGATAGACACCTCCTGAAGGGATCTAGCATATAAGGCATATACAGACCCCATATATATCTAGCATATACAGACATGTATATATATATATATATATATATATATTTATTCGTATGCTTCTAGAAAACAGGCGTTTTATTAATAAATATTATGTTTAAGCAAATACGTATCCATAATCAACATATTCTGTAATAATAATTAGAGTAGAGCTTTTTATACTAAAGTAAATAAATTTTATTTATTTATTATGATTAAAAAACTTCCTTCAATCAACACAAACATCATTGAAAAACAGATTTAATAGCATAAACTTAACTGATAAATTTATAAACAATAAACTGCTGTAATATTACAGTGGGTAGCCAAATTAATAGGCCACTTGTTACTTGATTTTTTTAAAAAGAAATTCTAAGTAATGACACTTTTTATAGTATTTTTTAATACACATTATCAAATATATGAAGTTGGTTTTCAGTAGACACGTGTTTCAGTTTAATTTAAGTATTTTTTAGTGTTTATATTTGCAACGGCTATACACCTCAATCATAGAAAGGAAACCAAGGCTTGCAGTTGAAATAGAGATGGAACAAGTGGGATTTCGCCCAGGGAGACAATCTCAAGATCATAATTCGTATTACGAAGCATCGCAGAAAAAGCATGGGACAGAAATACGTATTCATGGCTTGCCTTGATCTAGAAGCAGCATTTGACTCTGTCCCTCGACAAGAAGTATGGGATGATTTGGCTGCTAAAAATGTAACAGAAGGTCTTATTAATTAAATCAGCATATGAGGCAGTGAAAGGAGTAGTGAGGATCAACGGAAGGGAGTCCAAGTCTTTTCCCATAGAAAGATGTATGAGGCAGGGCGATAGCTTGAGTCATCTTCCATTCATATTATTTATGGATGACAACCATTGACGGTCTTCGGCAATTGGAACTTAAGAAATATTATGCTTCAAAGCCTATTGTATGCCGATGACATAGTATTGTGTGCGGACACGAAAGACAAGCTGCAGCAAGCGCTGGTGGAATGGGAGGAAGAACTCATCCGCAAAGGAATGACGGTAAATAGCAATAAAAGCAAAGTCCTACTGGGATCAAGAGAGGAATAAGAGGACGTCCAGCTGATCTGTAACGGGGAGGTAATTGAAGTTGTGGAAGAGTGCTCCTATGATTGGGAACAATCATCAGCAGTAAGGGAGGAGGAGGGAGGATTGACCCAGAAGTAGCTAGCAGAATATCCAAAGCCAACCAGGTTTAGTACCCTATCTGCAACTGTATAGTAGGGCATAGGGAGGTAGGAAAGGAAACCAAAATGTACATTTACAAATCAGTTTACCTCCCAACCCTCACTTATGGAAGTTTGTTTGTTTGTTCATTTAACGTTTTTTTGCTGCTATGGCTAACCGGACGATGCTACAGTGGGAGCTCTAAATTTTGCCTATCCAGGTTTAATTAGGATAGGGATTTTTAACGAGTACCTGACATCGCACAGGCTCGGGACCCCCGTTTAACGTCCCTTCCGAAGGACGGCGTAACTAAGGATTTTATACTCCCTTTAAAAATTCCTAGGGCCACCTGCCGGGCTACGAACCCGCGATCTTGGGATTATTAGTTTGTTACGCTAACCACTAGACCACATGTGACCATTTATGGAAGTTAAAGTTGGGTTATGGTAGACAAACAAGCTAGCTGAGTGACAGCGGCTGAGATGAAATTCCTGCGGAGAGTCGTTGGAAAGACCAGGAGGGACCGCATCAGAAATGAAAGAATGAAAGGAGCTAAAAGCGATCGAGCTAAAAGATTCCATAAGAAGGAAGCTAGTCCCACTGGGAGGAGGCCGAGAGGCCGTCCTAGAGTTTCCTATCAGGACTACATCCAACGCATCGGAGGAGAGAAAGGCAAGACACTCCAAGAAATGGGGTGGCTGAGTAGCCACGAGGCATGGCTGCATTGGGAGGAGGAAGAAGATGTTTTTGTCTGTTGTCGCTGTAATTTTGCTTATATAGCGGAGGGCGGATATTACTGGTATTACTCGCAAGCTTGAGGTTACTTAGCTGTTTTTATTTCTTAAATTGTATCATTTATGGTGATTTTAGTATGTACGATTTTATCGTTTGATTATTAAATATTTAAATTATTTAATTTTTTTTTTTTTATTATAATGCAATTGGGAAAAACCACAATGCAAAGCCTTATGTTTAAAAAAATACACGTACTTACCAGTCGACGTTTCGCCTATTCAGGCATTATCAAGACACCAAATTCAAAAAGGGGTTATGTGAATCTCATCTCGAAGAAAAAGGTGCAATACATCCCCAATGTATGTTTGGGATGTATTGCACCTTTTTCTTCCAGATGTGATTCACATAACCCTCTTTTTTGTTTGGTGTCTTGATAATGCCTGAATAGGCGAAACGTCGACTGGTAAGTAGGTGTATTTTTTGAAACATAAGACTTTGCATTGTGGTTTTTCCCAATTGCATTATAATAAATAATAGCGTTTCTTTTTGAGTTTTTGGCTCTATTTTAGTGATTAATTTTTTTTATTTTATTCTATATTATTTTATTATTAAAGTTTTCACCATAAGATTTACTAATAACCTTAATCCGCATAAAATTATTGAAATAAAAACTTCATTAATTAGAACAAATTACTCTAACAGATAAACTCCAGCATGTTTTTTTGAAAGGTGACTCTATTTTGGCTATCTTATTATCCTGTATCTCAGTTGTGATGATCTTAGGGTGGCATCCCATGTTCCTGTTATTAAAATTAAATGAATTAATGAGTTTTTCGAAAGATTTATCTTAGTACAACACAACAGTCATGGAAACTAGACTGTAAATTCACGTGGAAGTAAACAGTTCTAGGTTCATAAGAAAGGTGAATTGGTCAGCAAAAAACAGTCAAAGTTGTGGAGTATTTGAATAAGCTGGTCTAGAGATGAAGAAAAAGAAGGATCTGATATTGTACCTCGTTAATGACTTTAATGATCGTCTCGTTTGTATTATTAATTTTGAATGGTTTCGTCATCAAGCCTCACTACGTCAATAGGTTTCCATAATAATTCAAGTGTCGGTATTCATTTTGTTCCTCGCCGCCCTCTGCTCATTTGATCTGATTTAATGAAAGCTTCTGCTTCATTTTACTGCACTTTGTTATTTGTTTCACTTATTTATTTATGTATTAAAATTGTTTATAGCAATCAAGTAAATAAAAAAATATAGATTAATGATAACACTAATGTAAATATGATTGTGATGCATTCTCAATGGTTCCTTCATTTCAAACAAACAATATTAGTGGAATGGAGTACATTTTTGTCATAAGATAAGAACTGATATATAGTTGGGTTATTGCTTTCTTATTTTATTATAAATAATTATATGTTATCTGATCCTCATATACGTTTTGGTTATTGGACATAAATAGAGACGTTTTAACAACACAATATTACGATCTTATCCAACAGGTAGTTAATTTGGCTGTTCATCAATCTAAAAAAATCAATTTACATATTTACTTAGATTTGAAATGCAATAAATGTCGGTCTCATATTAATTCCAATCATAATTAATTTATGTTTTTTTAAATTTTAATAATTTATAAAACAGCAGAGCGAAAACGCACCTTAATTTCCGTTGATTTTCATTCTGATAACGATTAAATGATTTAGTGAATCCATGACCAAATTTTTAAAAAAATCGTTGAAACGGAATATACTGGGAACCACAGATGGAAGTTCGTAGAATATGGTAAATGATATTCTTATTGCATAACAACAGCTTCATAATATGATATATTATGTACCTTAAAAATTTTAACAACCAACCTAGGTTGTCATTGGTTTCTCAGTGCTTGATAGAAAACACACCATGAGGTTTATTCTACTTATGGAATTTCTAGCGTCGAGGAGCCTATAGGCTATTTTGTTAACTTTGAATAAATTTTCTGCAGGTTCCTCAAGAGAATTGGTGACCGGGCTATACCCCCGGTACTGGGTTTCCCCCAACCTGGAGGACCAGTGGCTAATTCAAGTCAGATGACTAGGCGATGGGGCCTCCAACTCCCTACGCCATGAGGGGAAACTCATTAATACTCTTTATTACGATTTATATTTTATATTTATTTATATTTATATTTTGGCACATAATGAGAAAAATAGATAAAATTACATGAAGTAATATTGATAACTTATAAAACTAATTTTATGAAAGAAGAGGGAGGACAGAATAGGGAGCTGATTATATTTTTCTTCAAGCCTCCTGTTACATGGGGATGACAACCAAGGGAAATAAGAGTTTGAGAGGAATATCTCGTACTACACGAAAAGTATTTTAAGAGAAGAAACATTTAGGAAATTTAAGGATTTTATTGCAAACTAAAGGATAATTTAATTATTTTTGTTTTTAATTAATCATTATTAATAATTTGTCAGAATAATACCAGCAATAATAGGCACTAAAATTTTGGCATTACTTTAGTTTTTATTATTATAAGCTTAGACTAGAACATGACTATATCACAGAAAAATAAAACTTATTTTATTATAATACTGTAAGGTTATTCCTAATTCCTGTGCTGAGTGATTAGGACTAGCTGTGCTCGATGATTGTATTATAATATTAATCTGTCTGCTAAAATGCGATAGATTGAACATCCTTTGAATGCATTAAATTACTTATTGTTTCACTGATTAAACAAAAACTTAAAGTATTGTTGTATTGTTAATAATAATAATAAGGTATTGTTGTCTTAAATCTAGTATTCGCTATTGGAAGATCTGTTGAAAACACTGGCTTCCTTAAGAAGCTAAAAAAAATAATAAATCCTCCAAATCAGATAACAGTCCTTATATTTTGTAATTAAAATGTAATCACTGTTCTAATATAAAATGAAATCGGTGTACTTAAAAATTCAATGCAATGTTTAATCTGAGTATATCGAAAATACAAAAGACAAAAGGTGAATGACCGGTTTGCGAATGAACTTAGCTCTCGTGTTCCATTACTTAGTGTATTTCGTCGTGGAACCTCTTCCGATTCTAGCCTCTTCCATGATGGGTTCCAGGACTCAAGGCAGGGGATAAACTAACAAAGGATTTTGGAGCCATTCAGATCCACAGCTTAACCCTCTTAGCCTCTCGCCTACTCTTCTTCTTTATCCTCTCCTTCCTGGCTGTCTTATTTTCTGTCAAGCCCTTCCTAAGGCATTTTAAGTGAATTCCTCCAGATCTGATTCCAATAGTTTGTCATCAATTTTTCATGTTCTCCCATTTTGTTTCAAGCCCTTAAACTATCTCCTCCCCAAATAAATGGATTTATTAGGAAGAAAATGGCCCGGGTGGGGGGTAAAAAAAATCTCTTAAGTAGTAATAACTGTCGCAATTAAAATTGTCTGTATTTAGCCCTGAATAAGGCCCGCAATGTGGGTCGAACGTTGACCTGAAGAAGACCTGCTGTGTGGGTCGAAATGTTCTTTTTCCAATATACATTATTCAATATAATAATCGATTTATTAATTTTGAGAGACTGTTACTATTGTTTTAAAATTTCATAAATTTTAGTAATTTGATAATGATTACACAAGGGAACAACATTTTTGTTGCATGAAATATTTTGACTAATATTCTACTTCCTCGAGGTGCTGATTTAAGATCTGAAGTCAGTTTGTTTGTATCAGCTTTACTTTTGGGGTTATAATTATAAACTGTTTTTTAAGATGAAAATATTTTTTATTAAGAAAACTATTAAAAAAATTACCACTACATATCAAACAATTTTCTTTTGTAAGATTTTCTGGCTTGATTCGGTTCACGGGGGCTGTTTTTAATGCTCCAACAATAGTCCGCCATCATGTGAGCATTCCAGTGACCTTGGTAACGTTCCTCCATAGTTCGAATGTCCTGATGGAACCGTTCCCCTTGTTCTTCACTCAGATCACCAAGATTTTCAGGGAAACGGTCCAAATGGCTGTGGAGGAAATGTACTTTGATGCTCATATTACAACCAAGCTGCTGGAAGTGTAACAACATTAGTTCAATATGCTCCGCATAGCTATCTTCCTTTTTGTTTCCCAGAAAATTTTGAGCAGTCCAAACGAATTCATTCCAGGCATTTTTTTCAATATCAGTCATGTAACTAATAAAGTTTTCATCCTTTATCAACCTTCTTATTTGGGGACCATCAAAAATTCCATTTTTAATTTTTTCTTGGCTCAAATTAAAGAACTTCTTAGAGATGTATTTATAGCAATCACCACCCTTGTTCAAAGCTTTGACAAATTGTTTCATGAGCCCTAGTTTGATATGCAAAGGTGGCAGTATTATTCGATCCGTGGGCACAAGGGGCTCATTTATTACATTCAGTTGTCCCGGAACCATAGATTGCCTGGAAGGCCAATCTTTTCTAATCCAGTGCTCAGACCTAGCTCTGCTGTCCCATAAACAAATAAAACATGGATATTTTGTATATCCACCTTGTTGTCCAAGAAGAAAATTCACCATTTTTAGATCAACACTTATCAACCACTTTTGTTCGTTGTATTTGATTCTATCCATTACAGAAGCTACAGTAGCATATTCTTCTTTGACTGTACTTGAATGTGCAATCGGTATCGAGCTTATTGCCGTTATGCATAAGTACACATTTCAGGTTACGTTTAGAGGAGTCAATAAATAAACGCCATTCATTTGGATCATACTTCTGTACTCCCATTGCTTTCAATAAACCAGGAACATCTGAACAAAAAGCAAAGTCGTCATCTTTAGAAAAGAATGACAGCAATTCTGCCTCTCGGTTACGATAGTATGAAATTCTTGTTTCTGGGGTTAAAAGATTTCTTTGCTTTAATCGAGAAGCTAGAATCTCCGATGTCTTTTTAGAAAGACCAAGATCTCTGATTAATGCATTGAGGTCTTCCTGATTAAAGAGCTGGGGCTCAGAAGTAAAATCAGGGTAAGAATCACTTGTCCGACTTTCATCACTTGAAGAATAGTTTTGTTTTTCTATATCATGATCATTTTGTACAGATGAAGAAGCTTGGGGTACTGGTGCATCGCCAGAGAACAAGACTGGTCGAGTAACAGATAACAAGTTTGGATAAGACCATTTCGACCGGTTATTTTTATTAATTCCATTAATATCAATCACACAAAAATAACAATCATCTTGATGATTATTAGGTTCCCGCCAAATCATTGGTGTTTGATACTTAAAATGGGGTCTTTTCTTATTTGCCCATAATCTCAAAGACTCAACACATGTTTTACATACCATATGAGGGATCCAGTACTTGTCACGGATGTCCAAAGCGAATCCAAAGTAATCAAAATATACCTCTGTTATAAACTCTGACACACTTAGCCTACAATTTTTGAATGTATATTCACCACAAATGTTACAGAAATAGTTTGGATCGTTTCTACAGATATTTCTTAACTTGGACATTGTTATTTAACACAAGAGCACAAACTTTTTCACTAAACAACTCAGTTGAATTGAAGTTTGAATGTGACTAGTACAAATATATGTCTATCACCTGTTTGCCAAAAACAAAAGGTGCTGGAGAAAAACTGAGGCTAGATTTGTAATCACCAACCTCTAATTAGTAAACAACAGGCCTAAAACTCCATGCAACAAAAAATTAATAAAAATTTGTTCCCTTGTGTTATAAACAACAATAACATTAGAAACTCTAAAGTTAACTTTTTTTATTTTAAGGAGGCAATATCGTTTTTATTGCATGTTATATTTTTAAAATCCAATACGGTAAAGAATAGGAAGCACGATAATAACATACATAACCAATTGTACGCCATTCCTGACAGCACTGAAATTACTGCTGAAAATTTATTTTTAAAAAACACTTATTTATTGGGTCATTTCATATGAAATTTATACAATGAAAGAAAAAGCTATTTAGTAAAGCAGCTATATAAAATCAAAACATTTTATTCACAATACCTAACCTCATTCTTGCATATATTAAAAAAAATACTTATCCTCATTTTTCATTACATTTTTCCAATTTTTAATACCGGAACTGAAAAAAAAAACAAGGTTTTGTAATAAATTAAATTCAAAAAACGCGTTTCTGACTTGAGAATCATTTTCCTTTAAGGAAGCTGTCCTAATTTCATAATAGGTGGAAATCTGTTGTAGGCAAGTCGAATTAAGTGAGTGTGGGAGGACTAAACCTTGCTCGTTAGGTTTCTTCACTGTCTGACGTGAAACACGAGGTCTGGCTTTGTCGTCTGAGAGCATTAGAGCCTTCCCATTAACAAAGCTACGTCCATTTTTTTTTTTTTTTTATAATTTTTTGTTGCACTATATCAATATCCCTGCAGTACGGCGTGGATGTCATGATTTCATCTCTGGGTAGAAAGCAGAAATGAATTATTAATGCATTAATATGTCTGTACATTTCTTAATCTAACGGTGATTGACATACGATCAATCAATACGATAATCTTGTGTTTCTATGGACATATTTAATGGCCTAATAAATATTTTTTGTTCAATTGTAATGATAATACATATTATTAAAAAGAGAGGATTAGTTATAGTTCATTACAGTGTGATAACATAAACATATCTCTCAACAGGAGACTACTAATTCCACATTGAATTTTAGAAATAATAAAAACGGAAAGATGATTTATGAAAAGTGTTTTAATTAAAAAATCAAAATTATTGTAAAGTGTATATTAATTATGCTATTATTGTACGTTAAAAGGTGGTTTCTGTGGAGATTTCGAGGCAAATTTAAAATTGCTGTATGTTTATATCGCAGGGAATAAATACCCTTGACATACAGAAAAGGGCTGCTGCCTTGAGAAGTTGATTTATCCTATCATCCTTCTACAAACAACTTACCGTTTACTTTATGTCTTCGATCTTCTATAATCAAAATCTATTCCCGTCAGCTTTCCTAAAACGTCTTCTGGAAAATACACGTTGATGATGCTTTTGTCCGACAGCCAAGGAAACCTCAGAAATGAGATCTTGCTGAAAATCGTCTGGCGCCTCCAGTCATTGAAATCAAGCAAGAAGTCACTACATTCCGACTTCAAATACAGTAAGTCATAAAACATGTACTTTTAGTTTAACCCGAATCATATATCCATGCAATTTCCATTTTCGCAGATACAGAGGACAAGAAAAGTAAAAATAACTCGCCCATCAAGTAATACTAAATGAAACTGAATTAGAACTCGAAAGAGTGCCAGGAAGCTGTGAAGTAATAGAAATAAGGTGGAAAAGTTTCCAGGAATCTTCAATATCTCCCCAGTAGGAGCTGTGATTGATGAAGTAGCCTCAATTTTGATTCGGCGTCTATTCGAATCTTCATGGACGCGTTGAATATTTCTTGTCCTCACATTTTTTGAAATATTATGTAATTTTAGGAATGAGGATTTGTCTATTTTATTAAACTGGAGGATTGCCCTGATGCACATTGGATTGGAATTAGAGATTCTCCTGACTCTCTCCTCTAAAACATCCCTCATCTATGAAATAAAGATATGACTGGAGACAACTACGACGGAGTTTCGGAAGGACGTTTCCAAGTTCTGGGCTGCTGGTTTATGTTTTGATACCTCTTGCAATGTCCAAGTTTAAAAAATAATAGAAATTATGGAAGTATTGAACAAAATATTATGAAGTTTAATTACAGATAAAATATAAAATGTATTATAAAAGACTCCTAGAAGTTACATAAGTAAAATTTATGAAAAATGATACAAAATATGATGCAAAAGAATAAATACAGAAGAAATATGTAAAAAGTAATATATTTCATATAATATAACATATTAGCATCATATTTTGTATCATTTTTCATACATTTTACTTATGTTACCTCTAGGAGTCTTTTATCACACATTTTATATTTTATCTGTTATTAAACTAGGTTTTCCATAACTTTATATCTCACATTTTTATATAATAATCTTTTTCATTTTGTATCTTTCCGTTTACCTCCTCATTTTTCTTTCTCTTTGTATTATGTTTCTGTAATTTTCTGTACATATATTCTGTAATTTTATATTCTTTGTCCTTTATTATATATCTGTCACTATTTTACTTTTCTACAATGTATATGTTATTATTAGAGAAGAGTTGGTCGACTGTATCTTCTAATTTAAGGAAGAAATAGTTGGGGGTGCAGTCAATGAAAACACCAAAATAAGCATAACTTATTTATTATGTGCCGACGTTTCGGCCTACAATGCCCTGAAGATGGCCTACATTGTAGGCCGAAACGTCGGCACATAATAAATAAGTTATGCGTATTTTGGTGTTTTCATTGACTGCACCCCCAACTATTTCTTCCTTAAATATATGTTATTATATTCTTGGTACTGTAATTTTTTTTTTTTTCTCTTATAGCCCTGAAGATTAATCCAGTCAACTATTTTCCTCTCTAAAATACCATTTTATTTTAATCCAGAAGCATGTGTGTTGGAATAAGGAATACTATATTATTATTACTATGCCTTGCTAAAGAAATTTAAAATACTTATTAATTGTTTAATGATTTCATCGTTATTATTTTTGTATTGCTCTATGTTTAAGTGAGCGCTAAATCATAAAGAGAATTAATTTATTATTTATATATTTATTAAGTATATTTTCTGGTATAGAACGAATTCCTAAGATGTTAATATGCACTGTGCCGACAGGGCAGCCTCTGAGGGGCAGACCGAGGCGTAGGTAGCAGGAATGCATTAGGAGTGATCTCTGGAGGATTTAGGTTTGGGTGGTCTGTGGACGAAGGTTTGCTGGCGGAGATTGGTGGTATTGGCATCGAGCCTTCTCTATGGCTTATTATTACAACTGTTATATATATTATAATTATGCGAATAATTTGATCTGGTAAAAGTTAAATCCATAACCATCACTCCATAAAGTTTGATTTAGCAGAAGAAAGTTTGTTCTTTTTCAAAAGTTTTCCAAATGTTTTGAGGTTAAATTACAAAAGGCGATTCAACCAACGATGTCAATAGATTCAAGGGTTCATTCCCTATCTAATTTTCGCCTCTCTGACATTAAATCCGTACTTTGATTAATGGCTTAAACATCCCTCTTAAATTCAAAATTCGGCTACTAAACCAATTCTCAAAGAACTTTAAACAAATAAATAAATGTTGCTGACAAGATAGATCGGTTTTATAAGTTCATTTCTAAACTTCGTAATAACAACCTGAAACTTGTGTACCCTCCACTAACTCCTTCGCTCTAAATCCTCCATCAATTTCATCACAGAAACTTGGACCTTACTGGACAGTTCACACTAAATTAAACGATATTTAACAGTTGGTGAGATATCAATGAAATTTTCGGCCAGCTGGCAGCTTTGTACTTGGCTTATACATCGTTTGGCATTAGAATATCGATTACAACCTCCTTTCGATATATATTATTAAGGCTCCAAGTCTATGCTACGCTCTAAGTTCTCTATGTTGTTTTTCACAAAACGACCTTTTGAGACTACACACATATCACTGCTTTCTTTTCTCATTTTCGTCTTTCATTTCTGCGCGCCTTTGCTTCCTTTCTTCTGATCATGATTTATTTTCCATCTTTCCATGTTGTTCTCTATCCGGGCAGTCTTTTTCTGTTAATTTTTGTGTTAGAGGATAGGTTATTCTTATTATAAAGACTTATTATAAATTACTTTGTAATTTTCTCATTTATGTTCTCTTTTTCCAAACCAGTAAGTCATCTATTATTTTAATATTCATTTTATTTTATTTCTAATGCCATACATGATTCTTCATGACAGGGTTCGGATGCATAATGATTCAAAATGTGAAATTTATTTTAAACTTATAGCCATAAAACCTTTTAAATACTTTTCTTAGCTCCCGTTTAAGTATATTTGTTATAATAAAGACCGAGAAAAATATATTTTTTTCTATTATTTATGACTGTTTATAATGTAACAGTTATTGACTGAATGCTAAGAACCAGACTTAAAATAAAATTATCACTCTCATTATAATCAGCAAAAAATTGTGACTGCTTAGATCCAGGAGAGGTTGGACATGACTATAAGACACATTTCAGTATTACTAGGTTTCTCCATCTAAAGGATGAATGTCACGGTAGATGTAGTTATAGCAGCCATTATCAACGACTAAAGAGATATTTTTTGGTACAATAAAAAATAAATGCCTGTTTACCATTTTTAGAAATTGGATGTAGCGAAAAAGACGATCATAAATATTCTCATAGATTAAAAAAAAATCTAATGCCTGAGAAAAATAATGAAAATATATGGATTAAAAGGAGAAATTGACGAACAGCTACTGCCCTTGTTCTTCTCTGACGACCAGGTCGTGTTTGCAAAGACGGAAAGTCAATCTTGAAATGATGGTGCATGCCCTAAAGATGTGCTACGAAACGGCAGGCTTAAGAATTAACTTCGAGAAGACCGAGTATTTGGCCGTTGGAGATCCTGATACAAATAAGCTTCTGGTGGACAGGGAGGCTTGTAAGAAAGTAAATATGTTTAAGTACTTGGGGTCTTATTTGGATACTACCGGGTCGTCTGAGTATGAAGTCAGGCAAAAGATGGAGCAAGCCCGAAAAACTACTGGAATGCTAAATCTGGTCCTATCGAATACAGAGATATCCACAGATAATAAACGCCGTATTTTCGCAACCATTGTCGAATCTATTCTGACTCACTCTTCGAAAACATAGGGTATGAGCTCTCGTCTGTACTCAAAGGTGCAGGCGGTTAAAATGGATTTCTGGAGGAGGTGTCTCCGTGTCACTAGGATGGATAGACTTAGAAATGAAGAGATTCAACAGAGGATGTGAATATATCAACAAATGAAAGGATCGGGGCACGCCGCCTAAGATGGTACGGCCATGTGAAGAGAATGGCGTTTGAATGTTGGCCGAACAGATTGTTGGATTGGGTTCCACCAGGGAGGAGAAGACGCGGACGACCCAGAAGCAGGTGGATGGAGGGAGTCCAAGAAGAGATGGCCGGTAGAGATCTCCGGAAGGGGATTGGATGGACCGAGAGGTGTGGAGCTCTGCTCTGACAGGTTGAGGCAACCCTTGTTGGAACGCCTATAATAATAAAAAATAAAAGGAGAAATGAATATTAGTGTAAAAACATAGAAAAATCACAGATACGATGACGAAGAGGAGGCTAAAACTGTATGGACATTTAAAAAGAATGGAAGAAATGCGGATTACAAAGAAGATTTTTAATTACGTTAACAAACCTAAGGAACAGCAGAATGAATAGAAGCAGTGAAGGAAGTTTCCAAACAAAATAGGTGTTCCAGAAAAAATAATATATGACAAGAACCGCTTAAGGCTTACTGATAGAAAATGCAACCAATGAAGAAGACAAGCCGAATAGAGTGTGGACAGATGATCAGAGACGAGCAGTTGGAGAGAAAATCGAAGAAGTGCAGGGAAAAGAAGAAGAAATCGCTTGGCAAAAAAAATGTTGATGAACCTTAAGGCTTTGATCTGACATGGACGAACAACCTATTCCGATCTACCTTCCGATACTGGAGATTATGGAATCGTTGCAATGTCATGCAACTTTTAGCGAAGTTTTAAAATATTAAATAAAATACAATAACCTTACAAAACCAATTTTTTTCTTAATCCCACACTAGAACAACCTTTTCAACAAATAATTACTAACAATTTAACATTTAATAACTATTACTAAAGTTAAAAACATACATCTCTTTACCTTGGATCCTGTATCATAATCAATTATAATTATTATATTAAAATATTTAATAAACTTATAATGAAGAAAATTTTCTACATCGATGTTTGAATAAATTAGGCCGAGTAAGTCTCCATTTTATATACATTTAAGGATTATTCCTAAAACGTTGAATACAAAAGACATGAAGAATGATCTTATTGGTTGCAGAAAGTCAAGTCAAGCTATCATTAAATATAAATTCCCGTTACCCACTTCATTCGAGATTTACTGAATAGATTATGACAACATTTTGATCTATAAATCTTTCTGTATTTGATTGAACAATGTATGACAAATGGACGTGGATAAATCATACATTGTAAACAAGAGTTCTCTAAGAGATCTTTTTTCGACTGACATTCGGATTCAGTAATTTCCCACCTATTTTTCAAAGAGCTATTAAAATGATGATCTCAAATAATTCCAACGCAATGATGCCAGCAGAAAATATTATTTATTCTAAAAACTGAGGAGAACATTCAAGAGATTCAGAATCAGTTTTTAAATTATCAATAGAAATTATAATAAATTATTAAATTTTTATTGAATCCACCATATATATTTTACTAAACTAGAGCCAAAAACTCAAAAAGAAATACTATTATTTATTATAATGCAATGGGGAAAAACCACAATGCAAAGCCTTATGTTTCAAAAAATACACCTACTTACCAGTTGACGTTTCGCCTATTCAGGCATTATCAAGACACCAAAATCAAAAAGGGGTTATGTGAATCGCATCTCGAAGAAATCTCGCATCTCAGTTGTATGTTGAACGGCTTAATGGTGGGGTGCTGTCTCATGTTTGGAGCCTGTTTGGGCTGTTGATCGTTGGGATGTATTGCACCTTTTTCTTCGAGATGCGATTCACATAACCTCTTTTTGATTTTGGTGTCTTGATAATGCCTGAATAGGCGAAACGTCGACTGGTAAGTAGGTGTATTTTTTGAAACATAAGGCTTTGCATTGTTGCATTATAATCATATATATTTTATTCAAAGACTATGCCAAATATTGAAATACTAAATTTTGTATGAGCTAAAGAGTTTTTTCCCAAGTTCCATTATTTTAGTAAAATAAAATTAATCCGTTTATATTTAAAGAAATAGGGACTTTTAGTTTGGCTGCTCCTGGGGAAGAAGCTCATTTCGGGGACACGAGGCAAATTGTAAATAGGGTATGAATGTGTACAGTATATTTCTTTTATTTATTATTATTATATTTTTTATTCTATTTTTTTGTGTTTTTTTTACTTTATTTTTGTATATATTTTTCCGCTTGTATAATTTGTTATGGAATGATTGTAAGCTACATAGCATCATTACTTATCCCACAAGTGGCAGATTGTAATGCTTCAATAAAGTTTTTTTCTAAAAAAAAAAGGTTTGGCTGTTTTTTTTGGGTTTATTATGCATATTAAATCACATCCTACTTTACGATCTTATGGATGAATAATTTCTTATTCATTTTTTCAATTCGCTAAAAAAGATCAAAGAAATATGTAATGTGAAAGTGAAATATGTGCTAAACTATAAACGAAAAATGGATCTAACTACCTCACAGGTAGTAACAAAGCTATCAAAATTATATGTAGTAACTTTATAGGCAGGTCGATCCAAGATATTCAAGGGATTCTAGATCATGGTAATAAATATGTTTTTTTCTGTATATACATAATATTTAAAGTATTCTTTAAATAGGAGAACAAAAAACCTATTTCCAGTAAAATAAAATATTTTTTTTTCTTTATTTTCGAGATACGTTTCGGCCTAGGCCATTCTCAATCTTCTATTCTAATTGTTTCATTTTTTTTACTTATTATATGGTTAACAATTTGACCATAAGTCATTGATCTGTAAAAACATGCATAAATTCTATAATTATAACAATATAAATAATTCAATAAATAAAACTGTATATAAAATATTTTTACTGTCCAACAAATAACCAAAAATAAAGCATAGATACCTCAATATAAGTTGTTTTATTCCTTTTAAATATTTTTTCAAATTCAGAGGGAACCATATCCTCTATAGTCATTTAATAATGAGTCAACCTTTGATCTTAGTATAGTATGATCTTTCATATTATTTTTGAAATAATAATAATAAAATAATATTTAATATTATACATAAACAACTCTCAAATTAAATAAATGAATAAATAAAAACAAACAATCATATTGATAATTATTCTGACATTATGTTATATTTCAATTGTTTTAATAAATTTAATAAATACTATGGCTGGTTCAGGTGAAGTTTAGAAGGCAATTACTGAGAGGTTTATTGTGACAGTTATGTTTTGAGCAGATAAAACCTATATATTATTTCTTTTTCAATTTTAGAATAACGGATGAATATAACTTACTAATATCTCCTGTTTTTTTCTATCGTTGACTACATTTTCTATATTATCATTAATGCACAAAGCTTCTAGGCATTTCCTTTTTATTGTATTTTTTTCTTTATGTAAAACTTTTGGGTTATCAAAATTAATTTTTTAATTTTGATAACCCAAAAGTATAATAAAAATATTTTATATACAGTTTTATTTATTGAATTATTTATATTGTTATAATTATAGAATTTATGCATGTTTTTACAGATGAATGACTTATGGTCAAATTGTTAACCATATAATAAGTAAAAAAAATGAAACAATTAGAATAGAAGATTGAGAATGGCCTAGGCCGAAACTTATCTCGAAAATAAAGAAAAAAAAAATTTTTTTTTACTGGAAATAGGTTTTTTGTTCTCCTATTTAAAGAATATATTATATGATTGAGTCCAGTTGAAATTAAAAAAAAAAAATGAATATTTAAAGTATCAAAAAATAGCTTATACGGAATAATGTTGGTGAAGACTTTTTTGTTGTTCAACAAGTGCTAGGATATTAAAGTTCTTCTAGAAATACGTTTTCCAGCTAATTTTCCTAGAAGCCGTATATATAACGTAGTAATATCTTCTTCCTGGTGAAGAAAAAACGAGTGCTTCTAAAGAAGAATAAAATCGCAATAAACCTAATGGTACACTATAAAAAATACACTAATTTACATTTTTATTTAATAACATGTTCAATTTTAGGTTTACAGTGTAATTACATTAAGTGGGTTAGTAAATCAAAAGAGTTGACTAGCAAACAGCGGACACTGCTCGTGAATACTGATCGAGTTACTACAGGGAATAGTTAATGTGCCCTCTACATTCCTCCCCTCCTCCCGTTCATCCCTGCCATTTCTACTCGCTACGTGCACAGGCCACATGCTTACTGTCAGTTATGGTATTAACCGTATCTGTCTAATTGTCAATATTTTAATTAATATTCTGCCACTCAAGCAGCCAAAATTTATAAAGTTGCGCTTATGAACTTAATTTTCACAATTAATTTGCGCATCATATAAAAGCTATTGAGAGTTGAACATGCTATGATGTCCTCACTTGTCCAAACAATGATCTCAGAGAGAGTTAGGATCCGTTGATCTGATTCATTTATTAGTAGTTATATAGCATACCACTCTGAGTTCATTACAAGAGAGATAAAATAATAATCTTATAGCTACTAATTATATTACATATTTTTTTCTCTTTTCCGAAATTGTATGTGTTTGATTGACTGGGAGTTGTTTTAATATATAAAGTTCCTTTTACATCAGATAAAATAACTCTAATTTTAGTGTATGGTGACCATGGTTACAAAAATATATGGCTATAATTACAAATATGTAATATGCAATACATACAATACGATAAATACACATAGAAAATTGTAAATTGGTTGATGTCTCAACCCTCAGTCGTCAACCCTACCACTGTACCATCTCCCCTTTTCCAGGTACAGACCGAGAGAAACACTTTTACTACAATAGAAATAGAAATACAATTACAATTCCATTATTTACACATTATATTTCACATCTACTTCTTACTACAACCTACGATTCTATTCTGAGGTGTGTGATCTTCCAGTCTGTTCTTGATGGCAGACATCAACCGGAAGATATCTGGAGGTCCGAAGGGCCCGTACTGCTCCACCATGTCTTCCAGTTTCACCTGACGTTCTTTACTCTGTCGATAATAAGAAAATGTATTAATTAAACAATAACAAACTAACAATAATATCGAAGTGTTATATTAAACTTATTATAAACTATATAAAAAAACTTAGGCACAAATAAACAAACAAAGCTCATGAAGGACGTATGGGAAAAGAGGAAACAGATGAAGAAGAAGCATTAGTTATGATATTCGTGTGATGTTTAAGTCCTTTTCGTGAGGAAAAAAATCTATATCAAGTATTATTTATATATCTGATAACATGTTTTATTGAAAATGCTATATTTTTCGGAAACTTAGTAATATCATTGTAAAGACTTTAAATTTGTAATCGATATGGGTATGAGTGATCCGAACAAAAGAATATTAGTAACAAATTGTTATTACCTTGTTTTTAATATTCTATTTTTAATAAAATTTAAGTACTGGTATAACATATTAATAACTTTGTTAACATCATTACTTTATTTCCGGTTCAGAAAGCACGACTGTTAATTTTTAAAAGAGGAACGAGGTGGTCATTTCAATAATATTTCGTTTATAAATACACTAGAGGTAATATTTTGGAATAAACCTTGCTTAATAGATTTTTACCTTTGTTGCAAAGTAAGTTTTGATTAAATTCTTGAACATATTCATTATCGAATCGACCTGGATGAGGAAGCTGTATGCTGTCATCAACAAAAACATTTTCTTTATCATGGCGTGCTGTGGTCGTTGAGAACAATGAAATACAACTGAATATTCTAAGCTATAACATATGCTTTATTTTTAAAGACAACAATAGAACAAAGCCTATTTAGTTTTCACTATTTTTATATTTATAAATATCTTAAAAATTGTCTTAAACTATAATATGCTCTCTTTTATCCTAGTTTTATTTATTGTCGACTACTTAGCGGTAATAATATTTAAAATTAAAAGATAATTAAAATATAAAAAACCGTATTTTATTGCAGGATTTGTATACCAATACTTCTTAGTGGGCGGGGTAATAAACATCAAGAATAGATAAAAATAATTTTCTGAGATAAACTTCCTTAGAATCGTATTTATTTAATATAATCTGTTTTTCTCTGACAGAAATATATTTTAAAATCAAGATTTATCTGATTGTTCGGACCCTGTAGAACATCCCTGTTTTTAGGAGCTTATTTCAGCGAATTCACAGAGGTTTATAAAGTTCTCTCAAAGGCTGCCCAGCCAATTTAAAAAACATTTCATTAAAGGGTCGAAACAGACAGTTTTTTATTTTATTTTCCCTATCAGAAGAGGAATGGGTTCACCTCGTTTTAATCTGAAACGACTGGCTATATTTTTTAAAGTCGGTTCAATGATTAAATGATTAAATTCGTTCAGGTTACTATTTTCCCAAGAAGTTGTAACATGAAGGAAAGGAAATCGATACCTGGTAAATTTTCTCAGAAATAGTATGTTCCTATGATTACGTACGATTTTTCTAATCACTAGTGAATGGTTTGCACCAAACGACACAATGTGGTATACCACAGAGTTAGATAATTTTAAACAATCAGATGTAGAAACCTTCCAGTGGGAAGCTATTTTAACTAAACTTTGGTTAATTGAATTGAATCCTCAACCAAATAGTGTACACGAATAACTTAACGCATGAAGTATAATTAAATAAGCAATTAATATACCGGGTACTGAAAGGCATTTTGAAAAAAATAATTGAGATTAATAAAAATAAATTTTCGATTACTGGTTTTAGTACAATTATTATACTTCCCTGTTGGAAAAATAGGATGTAGCTGTGGGAGAATAACTAACAGGACACAATTATGACATCAGCTTGAAGCAGCTTTTCTCACCAATATGCCAAGATTTGTTATAGGTACCTATATATATATATTTATATTATGCCTCAAATACAGTTTATCCAGCAAAATTAGTTATTTGGAAAAGTACTACTGAAGGTAGGAGGAATGAAGGTGACTTTCAGAAAACGAGTAGCGATGCGTGTGATTAATTGATGCTTAATCGTTAGCAAAAATATACCCAAGTTGGAAAATAATTACCTATTAGAATGCATAACGCATTTCATGAATATAAACTCCCCGTCAAAAGTATTTCAACACCCATAATTCTTGAGATTTTCTTGGTTTCGACCTGAATCCGTACTTTGTTTATATTTACAGTAATATTATTTACTAAATGAGATACATTAGTGACTAGACACTTAATTTTTATTCACTGTTTACCAACAAACGATAAGATTTTGGATATTTCATTTTAAATTTCCTTTCAGTCCAAGTTTATCTTTCGTCTGTCTCAAGTCTGTTTCCTCTTTTCTCTTTAGTCTAGTTGAAACAATTAATTTTATCCACAATGAATCGTTTAAGCCGCGATGATTCTGTCAGAATCATCACTCTCTCTGAAGAAGGCAAATCATTGCGTTACATCGCTAATCGCCTTGGGATTCACTATTCTTCCGTTTCAGGGACCGTAAGAAGGTACAGGGAGACTGGTAGTCAATCGAGGCGACCAACGTCAGGGCGTCCTAGGATTGCTAATCCCATAGATGGCCGCTTCATTAAAATGCAAGTTCTTCGGAAGCCTAATTCTACAGCTTCTTCCATTAAAAACTTGATAGCTGGTGTTTGAGGGGTATCAATATCGGATTCAATAGTCATTAGAAGACTGAGGGAGTCAAACCTCAGCTCAAGAAGGCCAGTGAAATGTCCTCTTCTCACCACAAAACGCCGCTAGATATAGATTTGCAAGACAACACCAATCTTGGACTGTGCAGGAGTGGAAAATGTTGTATTCACTGATGAGACAAGAGTGGCCCTTAACAGACAAGATGGACGTGAAGAAGTTTGGAGAAGGCCTGGAGAACGGTTTAGTCAATGCTGCACGTTAGAAACTGAGCCATTCGGGGGAGGGTCTATCATGTTCTGGGGCGGTATATTTTAGGAGGCACGTACCGAGTTAGTGCCAATCCAAGGAGGGGCCTTGAAAGCTTTGAGGTATGTAGAAATGATTCTTCAAGATCATGTAGTGGCTTTTATGCCGTTCATAGGCTCTAAATCGTTGCTCATGCATGATAATGCCCGCCCACATAAGGCAAGATGTGTTTCTGAGTACCTGAACACCAAAAATATCCACACCATTGATTGGCCAGCAAGAAGTCCTGACCTTAAACCAACAATATACCCCAAGATTTTCTTCAAAACCTTTTTACAAGTATGCCAACACGAGTGGAAGCAGTCATTCAAGCCAGAGGTGGCAATAGGTCTTATTAAATGTAAATTAAAAATTTAAATTGTGATTTAAAAGTTAAAATTATCAGAAATTAAAAGTTTAGAAAGTAAGTTTTCTAACTTTTTTGTTTATTGGAAGAGATATTGTAATTTATTTTAATAAAATTTGTTTATGTCCAGTTTAAAAATGCTTAATACAGACTTCAGAACCGTTGTTTATTATGAAAAGACATACGTTTTTTAAAATTCAAATATTTCAAAGTGTTGCGATACTTTTGACGGGGAGTGTATAAGGGATTCATGAGTAGGAGAGTATATGACAGCCGTGTATGTGAAAGAGTCTTTATAGATGATATACCTTACCCATGCCAGGTAAGTGATGCTGTACCCTGGGTAGATGATAGGAGTTGTTCATCAGGTGATGAAGGGTACACTATCATATGCTACGCTATGGGCCGCTAAGCGACGGGGATGTATTGCTCGCTTCTGACCATTAACCCAGCTAGGAGAGAGGTTTCGTTACGTCTTAGTAAGATTTACTTCAGGGGAGCGATACACGGGGTGAAAATGGGGTGAGATATTTTTCAATTAAGGGTAGATATTCCATCATCAATATTTATGATCATTTATTTTCAATAGATACAGTTCATCAACGATTCTTACTATTTAATATAAATGGAAAATGTTTTTAAAATTTATTATTACTTAACCATATTATTTCTGAGATTTAAGCAAGACCAAAATTTAAAAAAAAATAGGGTTTTCGTGTCTAGAAGTGTTGTTATATTCTATCTTTTTCTTGAACAAGAGCTTATATTCTCCTTATTGGACAATGAAAAATAAGTAGTATTTATAATGAATGAATCAGGTGACGTGCCGATATGTAAAACACATTGAATAGTACCTACTCTTATAGGCAGATCAGAACAAAAAGCAGAATGATTTCAGTTTTTTACAATTTTAAATTATAAAATTTAATATCAAATTAAATAAGGTTTATTTTACTTTATACTTTGTACTTATGAATATTATATATTTTTAATTAATCTTGAACCTGAGTGAGATGGTTCTGTCTCTTATGGTTGAATCCGTTTGGATGCCCTGCATTCATTCTTCATTTATTTTTAGTAGTGTAAGTCCTGTTGATTCCTGAATTAGTGTTATAAATTAGTATTATGTATATCTATAAGTTAAATGTTTAATAAGATTAAAAAAGGAAACATTTTTGAAAGAAAACACACTTATAGTTGAAATAATAGTAATTAAAACATGCGGTGACCATTGAGGGCACTGTGGAGTCGCTCTATCCCACTAGTTTTTATCTCAACTAAGAAGTGTACGCTTCAATGGTTAAAGGGCTTTATGGAAAAAATATAAAGATAGTTTAAAATATCACTTATAAAATAGAACTTTCAGGAGTTGATTTTGTAGCAAACGTTGCTCTAACATCATTAACCACGTTCAGTTTCATAGAGCTTTCTTTTTCGATTTAGGCTCTATACAGACTCACACACACTCACATGATTTTCTGAGACGGTCATTTATTGAATCATAGAAAGGTAAATGGTAATGGTGCTGATGTAGTAAGAATAATATAATAAAGAAATAAGACTATTAAATAAGATATAGAAATTTTTGTAACTTCTTTCTGCAATGCTTTAACTCAAAAAGACTCTTCAAACATTCGCGCTAAGGATTCTTTGATATTTCCCAAAATTCACTTATATTAATTTTCTTATTTTAAATTGACTATTTCATCAGAAAACCAGTTAACAAATGAGAAAAAAATTCGGTATTTCTTCTATCTAAATATACTCAAGTATCATAGCAACAGAATAATCTTTATTTTATCGTTATTCGCTTAACAAATTTTGAAAGAAAATTAAAATCCCGTAAGGCATTTTTTCAGCTAAATTGTTCTTTTCCTGTAAATCATGAACAGCGCTGTGAAGATCATTAGAAACATAATAGTGATTTCATCCACCGTTGATGATAATAACTTAAATAATAAAAATGATTTCTATAAAAGACATATGATGTATTATAATTTTATTTTATTTTTTTGGCCATTTTTCATTGCGGTGAGTAAAATTCTCCAAAAAGCTACGAGTCAAATTTTATTCATATTTCCGTTGGAAGCCCTGGCTTGCCTGATCAGAATTACTGTACCCATTTCTCACAGTTTTTCTTCCCTACGGAGGCAATTGGACTTTTAAAAGAAAATATGAGGGGTAGAAATAAGATAATATTTCTCTACGGACCTGGTTTTTCATCTTTCTTCAAGACCGTTTTGTAGCTTTGAAGCAGTTTATCTTTTATTTCGTTGGTGTGTTGCCTTTTACTTTAATAAACACAATAAATCGAGATTATAACAGGTCCAATAATAAACGTATGGAGCGGAGTGGCACTGTGTTAGAGCACCGAGTTGCCATGTCGAAAATCCTTGTTCGATTCCCGCTGCTAGCCCGACTTTTATTAAGTCTGCCAGCAGCCAAAAACGGAGCCTATGGGAACCTCCTAAGGCTCACCCAGGCCTCTGCAATGAGGTTACCCAATGTAAGGAGGAAAATTTCGCGGTTGAACGTGATTTAGGACTGTTCACATCACTGCACAACCGTAGTCCATGAAACAGTATATACTCTATTATGTATCACTATGTCTTTACTATCACCCTGTGTCAACAGATTTATTAGATCATCAAATATCCCTCCATCCTTCTGAAGGGACATTAAGTGAGGGTCCCGAGCCTATTCGACGTCAGGTACTCGTAAAAATCCCTATCCTCATTAAACCGGGATAAGCAAAATATAGGCTCCTACTGTAGTATCGCCCAGTTAGCCATAGCAGCATAAAAGCGACGTTAAATAAAAAATCAAACAAACAAACTTTAACATGGTGGAGACTTTGAGACCTGATGCTATTTGTTGTTATTGAGTTGTTGGATTAAGTTTAGTTTTGTTAGAATGGCGAGCAAAAAAGTTATAATTATAATGGATCTATGGATCTCCTAAATGTCAAAATATTATGTAATTCTAAGGAAAAATCCCGAGAAAGATCTTGATCGCTATTAAGTCACATAAAAACTCCGGAAACTTCTTTTTAAGTTAAAAATAAAAAATAATTTCATTAACTTTAATTATAGAGGTAAATAAAATTGGAAGGACTGTTAAAGACAGTTTATTTTCATTCTCCGAATTTACGAAGAAATAAGCATTGTTTACTTTTCCATTACATTTAATTTCTAGAAAACGAGTAAAGATAAAAAAAAAACTGAAACAAATAAAAAAGTGAAGTTGCTAAGCCGAAAATCCCTTAGTAAAGCGGAAGGTGATAGGAATCCTCAACTCGTTACCGCTAAAGGAAATTCTTCATAAATTTAGAGAGTATTAGACCAAGGGGATATCATTAAATATTCCTCGGCTTTTGCAGCAGTTTAATGTTTTAGTAATATTCTAGAATTATTTAAAAGTCTCGTATGTTTTAATTATTTCCATTGCTTATTTGACAGAGCGGTGTTATATTGTTAAATGTATATGTTATATTGTTACGGGTTACTGGGTGTTTAAATGAATTAAACTACTCCTAAATTCAAGATACTACTATTTAATAATATCGTGACAAAAATAAGACAATGAAGTTACAAACAATTAAATTATTAAATTAATATAAATTTACAATAACAACATTCTAAATATTCATTATAACCTAGGCCTATTTATTTACTAAATTAATTTAAGATATTACTACTACGAAATAGCTTAACTATTTACATAAATTTGTACAATTACAATAAAATTACGCTAGAGCTTGTAATTAACAAATTAACACTTACAGTTTACTAATGAAAGTCCACCGACCGTAAGAATCTCCAAATGTAACAAACTGACAGGCATGTAACAAACAGAAACAGTTTATTACACTCACAAACAGTCATAGTTCACTGATACACTTATTAATAGTTCATCACAATGCCTGGTTTACTCTCTGACTGACTGACTCGCCGCCTAGAGGATATTTAAATAGGCAAGGCCGAACATTCTAGAAAGAACGGGAGTGGGGGAGGCGGTTCTAGTATTTTCGAGATGGTTCTTCTTAATCTCTTCCGCCGAAGGGCTTAAGACTTAATCCCTTCCACCCTTCTTTCTCTCTGTGACCGTAACAACATTATATTTACACATCATTTTCCATTACTCCCAGCATCAGTATTGTATATATATATATATATATATATATATATATATATATATATATATATATATATATTTAAATTTAAAAGTTGAAATCATATGAATAATTTATTTACTGGCCAATCAAAAAGAACAAGTGAGCCCCATCACTAGATCCCAATCCAATCCCTATCAAGAAAATAATAATAGCCAAGGGGCTAGGAAAAAAAACTAATATAAAATCAATGAACAAAATAAAACAAAAAAATACAGTTAAAAAAAGCTAATGAATGTTCTGAATTATTGATAATGTTATCAATAATTATATTTGGAACTGTAAATTCATTTTGTATAATATATAAGGAAAATTTAGATTATAAAGTGCTTTTCGTGTTGATTGAAAAATTATCATAAATACCCACTACCATAAATTGCTCATAAATTTAAGAGTTCCCTTCGCTGTTGAACTCGGACAAATAACCTCTGTGCACAACCGTTTTATTAGAAACAGTACAGTCTCTACCACCTTATGAACCCAATACCTTTATGGGTCATAGTGGTGCTGATTTTTTTATATAGCTAATATTAAATTGAATTCATGGTTTCAAATGTTTTTATTTTTTTGCCAAAGAAAGTGAACAAGTTTTGATCTATAGGTTAAATTAAATCAATCTACCTATTTCACAGCTCTAATAGTGCATATTCTACTGCAGGTTTATTCGTCTAAAAGTAAATTATATTCTGTTAGCCATGTTTTTTATAATGCTATATAAGCAATTTGATGAAGAAAGTGGTGAGAGTGGATACGAAAAATAATTTAATTTATTTTATTCACTATTGTTATTATCTATTGAAAATTTTATTTACATGTCTTTAGTGATTATGTTTCAGAACTAACCATAGTTCTAAGCTTACAGAATTTTCAAAATAAAATGCATTTAATGGTATAATTATTATATTTGTATTTTACTTTTAAATATCTCTTCTTCTAAATATTTTTCCGAAATAAAATAACTATTGTGATTTATAAAATTTTTACTTGTCCTTTATGGAAAGCCCTACAAATTTTACTAAAACCCGTATTTTTTTAAATAGATAGATAAGTAAAAGAATAAACCTATAAGCGTTAAATGCTTTGACCTTTAAATGTGAGCAAAAATAAATAATAGGACCTGCAATTGATATCTATAGGAGCTAAATATTATACAACTTGTAAAGTTTAGTAGATCTCCTGATTACACTACATTTACACTAGTTTTCGCTTCTAACTTTTTATTCTTTATTCGTTATTCACAGCTTAATTTAACTTGTGGATATGATTGTAGTTTATTTCTCAAATAAACAACAAATTATTATTTATTTTGCACAGCTAAAGATGATTAATATTTTGGCCAACAAGTAAGAACACATCTCGAGATCTGCAACCACAACTTGGCTCTCAGCGAACTTTCCACTCCGCTAGCTGTCGAGTGTTTGTTCATCTTGTTTCTTACAAAGAACTTGTGAGAGATAATAATTTTCTCTCAGGTGTTGTTTTCAACTCTAATTTTCCAGAGGTTTCGTGCTGTGTCCTGGGGGTATTTCCAAGTTTGCAGTGTGGAGCGCCGCCATTGTGAAATATGTTTCATTTATTTCGGGGTAACAAATACTATATTAACATCAAATTATAAATTAATAAACAATAATAATTTAAGACCTTCAACAGAGATGTATTTTTTGGAAAAGGCGCCATTACTCTGTATCGAGGATTTTCCACTATCCTCTTCACAGTGCAGGTCTTGTATATGAGTATATCAAAGGGTTTATCTAATATATATATATATATATATATATATATATATATAGCTGGAATGCGTGCCTTGGTAGCTCAGTGGTTTGAGCACCGCGCTAGAAACGCGGATGACCCGGGTTGGAATCCCGGCAAAGACATAATCTTTTCTCTTCAAAATTAAAAAAAAAAATATTTAAATAATTAAACAAGAAACATAAATTAAAAAAAAATTATGAATATAAATTTGACGTAAGTCAACGAGATCCCGATTAAAGTAATGTTCTATGAAGATACTTCCCCGTGTATACCTCGAAAAATTGCGAGATCACAGGGATATAGGATCAGTGAAGAGAAAGGATTTGTCTGACTGGAATGCGTGCCTTGGTAGCTCAGTGGTTAGAGCACCGCGCTAGAAACGCAGGCGACTCGGGTTCGAATCCCGGCCAAGACATAATCTTTTCTCTTCAAAAAAATATATATGTATATATATATATATATATATATATATATGTGTGTGTGTATGAACCATTATTTCGGTTATACTTTAAGTTTTGAAATGTAAAACTTTTTGTTCTAGTTTCTAAACTTAAACAATTACTAAAAATGTTTAACAATAGAATTAATAAAATAAATATTAAAAGCAATGCTCCCCGTCGAAAGAAATCTTGGTAGTAATATTCAACATAAGCAACTTTGAAGAACATTTAATGTTTATATGAAGCTTTGAAAAGTGGCTTTTCAAAGATTCATTGATTATTTTAATCAAAAGTATTAAAATAATCTTTAATATCTAACATAACAATTTAATACCTAACATATAAATTATTCTTTTTTTAAAACCCTTAAATGTAAGATAAAATATATATATTAAAAAAGCGCAGATATTAGTCGCACGAAATACTCCCTATAAGTTGAACGCCTTCGGTTTAGTGGTTATACTAATTCAGCTGAGCCGTGTAATGCACGCAGGTATCCAAGCAGTGTCAAGGCGTTTCAAAATCTCATTGTGTATTGTGCGTTAATTTATATGAATAGCTCTAATATTGTTCACTTCTAAATTTTTATACTTTGGATTACTATAATTAGTATGTTGATAGTGCGATATTTCTAGTTATAAAAACAGTTAGATTTTATTTTTTCCTTAATTGACAAAATCATATTTCATCGCCTGCCAATACATGCACGTTTTTATTAGTCTCAGTATATATGTATATACTCGAACTATTTAACTTTGTTAAGATATCAACTCAGTCTAAATTTCTGAAATAAAACGGCAGAATCTGGAATCTCTCCAGGACATATCTGTACGGGCTCGATACAATATTGTATTAACATGCAATTGACATGATAGAAACTGAGATAACCACAAGTATGTTATCATTTCGCTGTTAATAAGTTAAATTTTAAGAAAATAAGAATCAATTAATGAAGAGCATTAAAATAAATAAGTTTATTTTTATCAAAAACTACATAAGTATCATGATGAAATGTCTTAATGCACATTAATTTATCAAAAAAAAAAACCCCGGGTTTCACTGAAACAGTACAAACTTAGATAAGGAACGGTCAATTTTTTTAGTAATTATATTCCATCTACTCTGTATAATGTATGTTATTATGTTGGATATATATTAAGACTTCTTCATTGATATGAATACAAGCAGTTCTGTATGAATCTATCAGGAATATAGATGGATTGGTAATATCTACCGCCAAATAGACTTGACTCCCATGCTGCCCCGCTGATTGACGAGTTGATGAGAAAGCACGAAAGGGATGTGGTGTGGTCAACCGATGCGATGAATTGGTCTAAGCAATTAGCCTCAATTGGCTGCATCTGGTTTCACCGGTCAGCTAATCAAGGCTTTGTATCTCTGTCCTAATCCAGTCGTGTATTGTCTTTTTGATCTTGTAGTTTCACAAGTTTGAATAATGGAACTATGCATAGATATAATCAACTTCACGATTCCGATCTATTTTCAAAAGTCAAACACAGGTTCATTGTAATGAATTAACAAAAAACTAAAAAATTCTTGTTCTAGTATATAAATGAAACGATATTTGATACTGTTTAAATATGTACATGTAGCATACAGTCGGGCTTTGCTATTACAACAAGGAATAGGAATTTGGTGATATTCCTAAAATATTTAGTATTATTTTTGTTTTATTTAGGTTCTATTTCATTATCATAAGAAGTTATTTTTTTATTTAATATTATTTAATCAGCTTTATAGATTGACTTTTATGCTTGTTTTTTTTCTTTATACTCTAAGGCTCTAAAGCCCACAATAATGTACAGTTATGTTATTCTAAAGGAACTTATACCAGAATAAATAAAGAATTTATTATTATTATTACTATTATGACAGATGTCAGTCTAATAGAAGAAATTTTAGATGTAGGTCCAACTACAATTCCCTTGGCTTCTCAGCTAAAAATGATTTTTCCTTAGTTGCACTCAATTGCCGAGAAGAAATATTGTGCTACCTAACATTTCCTAATAGATTCGGGAGCTAGCAACCATCTCTTAAAAGAGGACCTTATCCTATTTTTGCATGAAGTTAAGAACCTTGATAAAGAAGTGACAATTCACATTGCTAATGGTGACAAAGTGGTATGGAAACAAAAAGGTTGTTTACAGATAGCATGTCAAGGTTATAATATTAACATTGAAGGTTGAATTGTACCTGCTTTGAAGCGGAATTTGCTATCAAATCGGAAAAATGACAGGTAAAAGTGTTAAACTTATTATTGGTTCATATAAAATGGATTTATGTATGAAAAATATCAAATTACATTGCGATTTTGCATATGGCTTGTATATCTTAAAATTTGGCACAACCAAAATTGATGAAAATGCATTTCAGTCCAGTACTAAAGGTACAAACAACAGAATACTGATAAAAATCTATGGCATCAAAGGTTTCCGCTTTTGAATAGAGGTAGCTCAAAAGCTTTACAACTTCCTTTTGATGATAAAGTTTGTCCTAGCTGTGTCGAAGCGAAGGCTCTAAGGCAACCATTCTGTCGCCAGGAAAGGAAATTTCGTCAAATAGGGGATCTGATTCATTACGATATTTGTGGACCCATCACCCCACTTACATCTGAAGGTAATAAATATATGCATTTTTAGACGCTTTTCTCATTTGGTAGTAGTAAAACTATTAAAAAGTAAGAATGAAGCTGAAACTAACTTGAACGAATATATTACAAAAACTGAAAGGCAGGATAATATCAAAAATAAACGTTTAAGACTAGATAATGGTCGTGAATGCACGTCAAACCAATTTAAAATTGTTTGTAGACAAAATGGAATCAAATTGGAGTATACTATGCCGAACAGGAGTCAAAGTAATGGTAAAGTTGAAAGAATGAATCAGACATTATTTAACATGATACGAACAAAAATGTTCGATTCCGGAATACTACATTCTCTGTGGGGAAAAGCCGTAAAATGTTCTGCGTATGAATTAAATAAATCACCTTCAAGTACACTTGATAATAATAAAACGCCTTCATTAATTCGGAACGGGCGAAATGATTTATCGAAATTAAGAATTTTTGGAAGCCGTGCATGATATTGTGTATTACTAACGAAAAGTAAACTTGATTCAATGGCGCGTAGAGCAGTTATGGTTGGATACTGTGGCGATGGTAGACTTCATGTTATAGAAGAAAGGAAAGTCATAAGGTCACTTGATGTTGTATTTGATGAGGGTATTCCAGTATACATACAGTTATCATACAGCTAAAAGTATGAATAATAAGGAAGCAGACAAGGACGCACCAAGAAAATACAGATATGACGATTCTAATGAAGAAAACGAATAACAGGAAATCTGACTTCTTAATATGGTCAACTTGAAGAATAAAGACAAAATTTGGAAGAAGAAGAATGTAATACCTGTTACTTAAAGGGAACCGACAGATGTTATATAACGTATGTTATAGGTATTCTATAACAATTAATAATAAAAGTAGTCATACATTATAAACAGGATGCAATCGGAAAATCGCCAAAACAAAGCCTGAAGTCTCCAAAATGCTGGTAAAAACCGACCAGTCATTGCTTCGCCAATTAAGACATCATCCAGACAAACACCAAAAGAAAATCTCATCGAAGAAGGTAAAGTGCTGCGCATCTCAAACTGACGATTCAATCAAAGACTCGTAACTGACTCGTTAAATAAAGAAAGCAACATTACCCCAAAGTTTGTTTTTTTTTACTGTATTTTAGAAACTTGGGGCAGAGTATTTGAATTTTTTTCTATCGCATCCTATTTATTACAAAAACCTGTATTATATAGTATGTAAGCATAAAGATAGTAGTGCTGTTAAGGTTGTGTAACTGATCCAAGGTAGGGTGAATCGGAAGATCTGTATATCTAGGTATTGCATCATGGCTGTCTCCTCTCCTTCATGAATAACTAAATGCTTTATTGAATCTCAGCTGGTTATGAAGATGACAGTCGTCAGCGACTTCAAATTCACTCTGCATCATATTTAATTCTGGCATGTGCGGAACTTACTGAACATTTAGAAATTCAATTCTTATCTTGGAAGAAATATGTAGCGAAGTCAAGGTGCGATAACTTTGATAATTTCATAACTATTCCCAAGATTTAAAAGTTAATAATAAATATAGTTACATACTTAAATATAATAATTTATACTCTCAGTTGGTTTACTGGATTTTTTATCGTTCATCCAGCTGTGCCGTGTAGAGAACATTCAGAAAATATATTGATTTTTTTTCCGATTTCATTTTTAACCACCCTATTACATAAAACAACTAATTCAAAACTTAGTACCGATTATAAATAATAAAAAATAATTTTCTCGTGGTAGATAAACATATTTTTAAACAAGGTAGCTTCTTATTAGTTGGATTTCTTCCTTCTTGGGTAATCGTCATTCTATTCAAGGGCTCTCTTTTAATTGCTGATAATCGATTTGGCTATGTATTTACATTCTTGTTATTATTCATTGCAATTACTTTTTATAAAGTTCCTAAATTTGAATTACAATATTAAAATTACCCGCACAACATTGATTGTTTTTAATTTCTTGAAGGAGTGAGGATCTTTTAAGTTATCAATTCAAAAATTATGCAAGGACATCTTCTTCATCTTCTTTGATTTCCTCTTATGCCATTGCTAGCGTCGAGAAGCCTATTTGAGCTGTTTTGTTTTCTTCGAATAGAATTTAGTACCATGCGGGTTATTATCCTATGAAGATTCTGCATTCGATCTGAACTATACGTACAGCTCATTAACCTTCCTGCAAGACTTGTTACATGATACATCAGGTTGGCTTTGACTCATTAGGTGTAGTAAGATGTTAGCAAGAGATATATAGAGGATGTGAGGAAGATAGAACCGAGGCCTACTAGATCCGGAAGACTTGTGATCTAGCAGCAGTGATTGCTCTCTCACCCTCTGTTGATTTATTCACCACTGGCATCCTGCAAGGAACACCTTCCGTGTCGATCTGTGCATTTCCGTTTGATGTGGCTATCTTTGAAGTGAACCTTTTGGCACACCTTGATGGGATTCATTATACACATGAAATTATCGGAATAAACGAGAAACAAAACGCTAAGATTATTAACACTCGAGTACCACTCGAGACATTCATTAAAAAATTAATATTATCAGTTTTGGAAACAGTGTGTACCCATTTTTTTCCATATATATTTAAAAGTGTGTTAGCTGAATTTGATGTTCTAATACTCATTTTGTTTAGCAAAATCCTGTGTGCTTCTAGGATTCTTTCATATTCATTTCTAGCTCTGCTAAAAATAAATATGAAAAGAACACAATACAAGTGCTAAAAGAGAAAAACGAAGAGCTGTGTGTTTCGCTGGCTATGTTTATTTTAGGTAATACATCCACGCTATAGAAGCAGGTAAATGGAAGTTTTTTTTTTTTTTGTTGCTTTTCCTAAAGAACAAAGTGGAGAGCAATTACGCTAAAAACATATTTCAAAACTAGAATGAAGTTCAGATTTTTTATTTTGAACATAAAAACAATGGAAAAACCTAAACTACAAACATCATAAAAGACAGATTCGTTATTATTAATTATTGCAAAATATTTCACTGTTGTTTATTATTCACAAATTCAATGTCGAACGTCTCTAATCCTTTCTTTGTTGCTATGATTTACTGACCATGGTACAAATTTATCTGTTGGATGCGTAATTAAGGGTGAAGGGTGGAAAAAATGAAGGACAAGAAGGTAAATTATTAGGAGAATCCAAAGGAACTGGAAAGCTTCCAGAATCTTTGGAAAGTGCAAAACGATGCTAAGATTCCAAAGATTTATTTACTATTTTATATATATTATATTTTCATATTATTTTATGAATTAAAAAAACTATTACCACTACAACATATAAGAGGATATTGGTTTTAGTACATGTAAATTTTATAGTGTTTTTAAGATAGTGTAGGGAGGTGATCTGCACAAGTCCAAGCTTTACGGCCAGGTTTTTACACTAAACCTTCATCTGCAGGGCCTACAAAAACACATGGGAGATAATATATTATCAAGTATTAAACCTGATTTAAATTATACTAGTTTATAGCTAAATTATGCTAAATATTAATCGGCGCTAGTTCTAAACGAAAAGTCAAATGGTGTTAAGGAGTTTCGTGGATCGTTCTGGGAAGTGCGTAATATCAAATTGGTGAATGGATTTTTTTTATTTTTGTGTATGGATTATGAGTATTTATTGTTTGTTTGTTCATTTAACGTCACTTTATGCTGCTATGGCTAATCGGACGATGCTACTGTGGGAGCTCTAAATTTTGCCTATCCAGGTTTAATTAGGATAGGGATTTTTAACGAGTACCTGACATTGTACAGGTTCGGGACCCCCGTTTAACGTCCCTTCCGAAGGACGGCGTAACTAAGGATTTTTCACTCCCTTAAAAAAATCCTAGGGCCACCTGCCGGGCTACGAACCCGCGATCTTGGGTTTAGTAGTTTGTTACACTAACCACTAGACCACAGGTGACCTGAATAAGTATTTATATTTCCTCATATGTATTACTTTGATACATAAAACCTCAAAATTTGGAAGGTTTTTGACCATTTTTTGATGATCGACTACGTTACGTAGGTTCGTTTTTGAAAATATAAAAATAAAATATTATTTTTAAAAATGATAAAAGGGTAAATTATATTACTTAAAGTGATTATTTAGTTATTTATAGGGAGAGGGGTAACTTAGTGGCAGAGCGCTGAGTTGCTCTGTCGAAGATCAGGCATTCAAATCCGGTAGAGATGGATAATTTGTTTAATCCGTTAAGATCCGGGGATGGACCCTTTTGGATCTAGAGACCCTCTTAGGGCACACCCATCCGCTATAAATTGGATTACATAACGATTGGTTTGGAAATTTATTTTTATATTGATGGATGGAAATTTATATATTTTATGAGGATGAACCGCAGGTAAAGGATTTGAAATATTTTGCCAGCAGATTGACGAATTTAGTTATGGAGCACCAGTTAAAACACCGTAATTTCGCAGAGCCGATTAACTATGTGTCGGCTGGTACAGCTAATCATCATCATAATGGTTCCCCTCTGCAGCTCATGTTAACTTCTGTAAAACCCGTACCATACCGAATGACCCTCTACCATTTCTCTTCTTCTGCGCCATTCTAGATTTCTCTTAACTCCTTCAAGGTATGTCAAGGTCTTCTTCTGGACTTTCTTCTATCTACCTTAGCCTCGTATGGTCCTTGTCTAAACTCTCTCAACCGTTTTTCCTCAATAATATTTGTTGCTTCATCCACTCCGAGGTTTGATCTAATCTTCCTGGTGTAGCTAATAAAACAAAAAATTCCAGCAACTCCTAAGCATATCATTCCAAATGGATTGGCCTATAGGTTAGTTATGTGTACAAGAGACCCATGGGACGGGCAATCCTCGACAGAGTGAGGTAGGCGCCGGCGCGAGAAGACTAGTCGGCGCGGCTAAGGCCAGTCATGCCAGGATGTCTGTTCGGGCTGTATCGCTCCTCCTCGCCTTCTCCTTCGCGAGTTCGCGGCAGGAGATCACTCGAGGTAACGGCTCCCCCTAGGGGAATAATTAGCAACTAAATATATCAGAGGATAACTGGCATCGAAATTAGGAGCAGAAAAAATATTAATAAAAATTCAACAAATCAAAAAAAAGTAGTGTTTAGAAATTTATTATTATTCGAAATTATTCTTCTGTATTTTTTTAAAGTTGTATTAGTCCAGATGGAAAAAAAAAGTTTAATTGTTTTAATAATAATTTTAATATTTATTATTTCATAATAAAAATTAAAAGGTGTACTGTTAAAAACATCACTCTTAGCTAAGTGGAAAGTTTTAAAAAAACATTATTTGCCCATATGTTTAAATAATATAGAATATGTGTAAATAAAAACAAACCCTTAAATATCTCAATCAAAGAAAAGATGAACTTATAGCACTATCAAAAATAATAGCATTGCTCCTTCAAAGAGTAACTACGTAACGCAAAATTTGGCATTTTTGAGTAGCAAATGTATTGGTTCTAGCTTTTTAATTCAGGATCGACATATCTATATTCCATTCCAACATTTTTTTGGTTTTTTTAATGACGTCAAGTTTGAGTTGTTTTTTGTTTGAACTTGAAGTTTTGATGAGAATAATGATATCAGTTATAATCAAATAAAAATTATTTTAATTTGAAATATGATTTAAGCTTTTAAATATTTTCTAATGTATTATAAAAGAATTTCGGTATCAACATTACAATAGGAATGGTTTGTTTTGCCAATACCCAAATTTTTATATTTTTTTTTAGGTAACACGGAACTTTAGAATACGTCTATTGAAATATTAAGTTTTTCGAGTATCGAACATGTTTTTTTGAAAGAACTATCATATATATATATATATATATATATATATATATATATATATATATATATATATTTATATGATAGTTCTTTATGTATTATCTGATATATACATATCAGTTTTTGCCAATTTAATATTGCCTTTTTAACTTTATGATTGACAAACATAATTTATGTTCTAATAATTATCCACATTAGTTTGTTCCTGTACAACCTCGTGATGAAAACAGAAAATTAGTAAATATATTTATATAAAATTAGGACAGTGAAATTCTATTTGTTTTAATAGACGATTGATTAAAAAATCTACTCGTAATAATTTAATAAACTATTTAAAAAATATTTCATGTCAAAAAGAGATTACTTTCATCCAACTTATTTTTGTCAATGTGCCATTCTAACTTTGGCTTGACAAGCATAACAATATCGATAGAAATATAAGGTATTAAATGTGGAACAAAAAAACACTTTTTCTGTTTTCAATCTATAGTGTTTGTTAGTGGATTAATAAGTGATAGAAAAATCTTTGAGAGTCATCTTTATGAAGACATAAAACAATGAGTAATGGCTTAGGAGAAATACGTTTGACGTTCATCACTAATTTTGAATTTGAAACAATTTTTTCACTCTCCCGCGAAGTGGTGTTTTTCACTTTTACAAATTTGAACCCTTGTAAAGATAAATATAACTCTTAAGAATCAAGGAAATGTTAACGATCCCATTGTAGTAACATTAAACAATTAATTCTTTCAAATCTTTTTCTCCAACAATTTATTTACGTGTTCTGAATTGCATTTTACTGTTCAAGGTAGTTGCGAACCCAATAGTGCGTAAAAATTCATATTTTCATGTAAATACCTATTTTTAGGATATCAAAGAGGACTGTAAATTAAATAATATACCCCGGTAACATTCAGGAGTCTTAGTATCCTAATAAACTTTAAATATTTTTTAACGTAGCAGAGACTTTTGAAGAAGAAACTGCTGTCACGAGGTTCACCACCAGGCCAGGCAAAATCCAAACTCCAGATCCCAACTTTTTTTTTAAAGTTTTCCCCTCGAATCTGTTTGTTTAAGTTCTTATTGTAAATAAATTTTAAAAACTTAGTTCTTTAACTGCTCTAAAACTTGGATTCGTTTCGAACTATGAAATGCCATTATTGAATATATCACAGCATTCAATATTTTTTCCCAGAAACACATATATGTAGAGTTTGAAAACAATAATTATTGTGAAAACTCTAAAACTAAATGTGAAGGACTCTTGGACGGTTTCTGAAAACTTTTAATGATCTCTGAGAATCCAGTTCTAGATAAGTTAGTTCTAAAGTTTCAGAAACAACACATCATTCTCATTTTCAACACCATCAATTTAATCAACAGAATTATACTTGTTGCTATATTTTAATATTGTGGTTATAAATTTCTGTTTGATTGTATATTTACAATACCATATAATTTTTCCAAAGATAACTTTCTCTTAAGACGTTTGTATTATAACAATAAAATAAAAATATAAATACTTGTATAAAGAACTTAATTCTTGTAAACGGTCGTGTATCGGTAGTACTTTGCACTATAACATTCAATTTATATATTATTATTATTATATTATAATATTATAAAAAAATATTATAATAAAATATATACAATGAGTTCTTATTAAGTATTAATATTAAATACAGAGAAGGTGGGATACAATACCGCATGTGAACGGCATGTAATATCACGCATTAGCTCTCATAAAAAAACTTCCCCTGTTGATTGCTGCATGACAGGCCCCGGGGGAGGGGGGGGGGGAATCGCATTGTCCCTTTCATTCGAGTCCGGGAATTGAATAAATTTTATTATTCGCCCTTATTATTTCAGTCCTAATTTATTGTGAAAATGACATTTACGTATTTAATATTATGATTACTTGCTGACCCTGCCACGCCTTGTTGTGGCCGTTATAATAGTTTCATAAAAATATTACATGATTTGGATTTTGAATTTTAAAGGAACAATGAATGAATGAAAAAAATTAAATTGATTTTTTATTTTACATTTTATTCATCTTATATCTAAGTATAGTATAAAATAAATAAATAATATACAAAATTCTTAACTGATAAAACATATGCATTAGTTTAATGAATGAGGTATATCATCGTTGATTTTAAATTATGGCTAATAATATTATTTTTAATTATAACTATGTATTTCAATTTAAATGAGCGTTACACACAATATTTTTCGTTAATCTGTCCTTTGCTAATAAAAATTGATTAAATGGTTTACCAACACGTGGGCATACAACATATAATTATCAAAGCAAAAGCCAAAAGCGTTCAGAAAATTGAAGAAAATCTTGAACGGTATTATGGGTTCTGGTTGTATCATCGGAATACGTGGCAAAAGGACGATTGCTCCTTTAACGATTCAAGTCAACATGGCTGCTTCAATAACATTCCTGGTGATATTTTTGATGACAAAAAATATACCATTCCATAATTTTGATGGATTCAAATTACGCAGAAGAACCAGAGGTGAACCGATCTTCAAATATTGTGTGGTTCACAAAATTCAGTTGGATAATTTACGGCTGTGTTTTCATCAACAATAGTATCGATTGATTTAAGGACATTGGATCACTTGGTAACAGCGGTTATATTTAAAGTTAGTTTCGTCATCAGCATTTTGCGCCGCCAAAATAGCATGATTACAGAGCCAATTATGGTCACTGTAAATATTTAGTACATCCGGGAAGACACTACCAATTAATTCATTTTGTGTCTGTGTATTTGGATGCAGTTCTATTTCACCGTTTCCAATATCCAGCAACAGTTTTAAAAATATTTGTGCTGATGGATCATTTTGTAATTATACATGTTTATGGTCAACCGAAGTGTTTCGACATTTCGCCACAAAAACGATTGATTTAAACAAGCGTTAATCTCATTGGCAAAAGTAGAGCGAGGAACGACTGGTTATGTCTGTCGGAAATCACCAGGTAGTAGTAGTTGTTCAAATTGTTCATAGTTCTATTTAATTAATTAATAATCATTAGTTACACAGCACCATGACAATAAATTAATTAATATTAAATTTTAAAAAAGTAAATAAACTATGAATAATATACGTATAGCATGTGTGAATAAACGTAAATAAATGAACACGTTTAAAATAAATTATAGCATATGGTATATTATGCCTAAATAATTTGTCTGTGTAATGTATTTATTTTTATCGCGTACCGTACCAAGGATCGCGTGAATATCATTGGTTAAGCTTCTTAGGGAATCTTCATTTTCTTTCTTCCCATCTCAGCTAATGTACTTTATTATATAGAAATTATAAAAATAAAAACAAAACCAAATATTTCTTTATATACGAATTTATTATCTTGCTCGTTAGATAATGGCACGGGCTTAGGCAGCGTTTTCGGTGAATCCCATCAATATTCCAACCCATTTACACGAAACCTCTACAAATGATATACCTAAACCTTCCTGATTAATCACTATCTATTGGTGAAAATAGCATGAAAATCCGTGCAGTAGTTATTGAATAAACGCGGCCGAGGTCTTTGTTTTATAATAAGTATAGTTTATTTCAGATATATTCTCGTATAATTTATCACAGAAATATGTTTTTTTTAGATTTTTCTCTTATGTACAGATAGAGAAATAAGACTTCGACTATGGATGGGTCTCGGCACTGATACCCAAATCGAATTTTGGAATTAGTGATATAATATACTAAAACTATCGATTGTCGAAATGAATGTATCGATACTTTATTTTATTCGGAGTCGTATGTTCCTGTATGTTCATTTTATATTAATTCAAGCGCATGTTATACATAAGTCTGTTTGCGGTCATTTGTTTTATTTTTATGAAATAAGCGAACTAATATGTTTATTTATTTTTGGTCAATTACGAAGACCCCTAAGATACTGAAAAGTTTATGAGTGAAAAAAAACATGTGTTCAATGAATATTTTAATTTTCTTTTTTTTAAACTATACACCAGCCTATAAAACCAAACAGGCCTGCCTCCACATTGCCCTGCCATCGGAGTCTAGTTCTGCATCTTCCTTACTCTTCATCTGGACCGCCCTCCAAGATCTGCTTTGGGTTTTTTTATATCCATTAGATTACGGCCCAACCATCTTATCCTTCCTTTATTATAACAAGAAATTCCCTATAGTAGCTCTTATGTTTTTAATTCGCTTTGATAAGGGAACGATTTCTTCTTTTGGTTGGGCCTTATACTGTTCTACAAATCTTTCATTTACTCTCCAAGCACTGTGTTCCCAGTGGTACAATCTTTGGATGAATCTCGACCATCTTATAAATTTTAATCCACGTAGGTTGAATTCAAATCTCGTCTGAAACAGCTACGAGTTTGCTAAGGACGACGGCTTAAAATTTTAATGCTCGTGGCCTCTAAAAAACACCATTCAATAAATATAATATTATAATAGTATCATAAAGGCTAAGTATCTTAAAATATAACCCTTTCCTCCATTAGTTCCTTCAATTATATGATGAAAATACGGACTAAAATTAATAAAGAACAATTAATTAAACTGTTACAGTTCAAGAGTAGATGCTCAACTATAACTTAAAATGGACTTAAGAATCAAATCTTTCGCAGATAGACCATTGGCTCAGGAGGGGAGAGATAAATGAAGATGATGTCCATCAAGGCTAATGGGGGCGTTCATTCGTCATCATTCATTCTGGTCCGACCATCGATCCCTCACTTATTGACTCTTCATGCTGTATCCACATTTGCTCTTATAGGACCCAAAGACAGGGAAATATTACCGAACTTTTTTACAGCTTTGAAATTCTGTCAAGATGCACAATAGCATTAGAAAAAATTCACAGTATGAGTATTACAAACGATCAGAGTAAAAAATCATCATCAAATTATCATCTTGAGTGAGCTCACTGACATTACATTCCTTATATATATTATATATTTATGAAAGGCCAACATGAAAGTTTTTGTTGAGATTTAGAGGCAATTAAATTATCATAATTTCGTCGTTTCATTTGAAATATCCGTTTTTGTTTCAAATGTAAAACATCTTTATGAAATCCATACATTTTTAGTCAAGATATTACCCTTGTTTTCTATATACTTTCCCAACTTAATGAAGAATTTTCAATCCCAGAACTGGAAAATTCAGGGGTTTGTGATGAAATAAATTCCCATAAACCATTTTTGACATGAGATTCATTTCCAAAACGGATTGAAACCAGTTGGAAACAAGTCTTCCGAATAAGGTGAGTGTGGGAAGACTTCGCAACCCGGCTCGTTTAATGTTAGTTAATCACAGTTTGTTGTAAAACATGAGGTCCGGCCTTGTCGTGTAAGAGTATATATTCTATAAGGTTAACAATGCAGGTTGTTTATTTATAAAGTTTTGTTGAATAGTGATATATTCCTAAAGTATGATGTCGATGTGATGGCTTCACCTCTTGGTAGAAATAAGTTTCCATGAATTCGTTATTTATGAATTAACCAGATATGTAACATTGTGGTGGGGAAGAGAGAG
Organism: Arma custos; assembly: GCA_037127475.1. Lineage (NCBI taxonomy): Eukaryota > Metazoa > Arthropoda > Insecta > Hemiptera > Pentatomidae > Arma > Arma custos. Next base: position 7,417,628 of record CM073763.1, read on the forward strand.
CTAGACAGGGGTGTCAAGTTCCACATCTTCAAGACGGTGTATCTGCCCATGCTTTGTATGGAGCGGAGAGTTGGATATTAACAGACCGACTGCAGAACAGAATCACCGCTCTCGACATGAAATTTCTCCGGAGAACGATTGGGTAATCAAGGAGAGACCGGTTTCTTAATGAAAGGATTCGTCAGGAACTGGTGATAGCCCCAATGAAACAGCTCCTGGAAACTCGGCAGCTGAAGTGGTTTGGCCATGTTATAAAGATGGACGACCACAGAGACCCTCTAAAGACCAAGTAATATGCCCCAGATGGCAGAAGACCTAGGGTCCGCCCTAGGATGTCCTACTCGACTCTGTAGGACGAGGGGGAAGGGCCTCCGGCAGGTCAGGAACCTAGCTAGAAATAGGGAAGAATGCAATTCCTGGCTGGATGCTCCTCTACGCTGAAAGGCACTATGGAGGGAAGCTGAAGAAGAAGAAGAATTAACCTGTATCACCAGCTGAAAATTTCTAAAACCAACGGTGAATGTTCCGTTCGTCACAATACCCTTCTCCGAACGCGGTGGTGATCAAGTTTAAACTCACCAAAACGAAATAACACAAAAATCGCATGTCCCCATGGTCAAATTTGATGATATACTAAACAATGTTTGTTCAATTTTATTGACAGTAGATGTTATACAAAAGCGAGTTAATAACAGCTCATTACAATATGCAAACATAAACATAGTTTTATGTTAACATAAAAATATGTTTTATGCAAACATAAACAATAGATGTCTACCATATCCACTCTTTGAATATTGGAAATAATTAAAACAAACAATACATAAGAAACGAACGATACTCGTGTAAAATAACAGCCTTAATGTACCTACTCAATACCACTTTTTTTTAAAATTTGTATGGAATATAAAAAAATTATGAAATATGAAAGTTCTATATATCTATCATTTCGATTTTTTTTACATTGATATCTTTACAGACAGTTAGATTATTATTAATTCCGTCACTGAGGAACTAGTCAGAATGGATACTTCCCTTAAAATCTAAAAACCAAAGATTTTCGTAGTAACAATAAGACCTTTACTGCTTAGAATGAGGTTAAAATATGATTTAATTAGCTTTAGCCCGCGGCTTCGCTCGAATAGAATAGAATTTGGACTACCGCATAAAGTTTCTTGAAAGTGCTTTTTAACAATAATTTAAAATAATAAATAATTTAATTATTTAAATAATTTAATTTTTTTCACTATAGGTTACTCGTACAAAATTTCAGATGTCTAACTTCAAAACTGACGGATTCCATACAACCTTTGAACCCTTATTATAATAAGGGTGGAATTATCCAAACTTCTTCTTAAATCATATAAGGAACCTATCTGCAAATTTCAAGATGTTAAATTCCTGATTTGCCTTTATTTATGTACTATTATGGATTCTCCACAGTACCTCTAAAAATGTACGGGGTGGGGAGGGGCACGTGCTCCCGTGCGCCCCCCCTAAATCCGCGCTTGCTATAGCCCATGTGTTATTCTGATGTATAACCTATATTACTGTAAAGCTTCATCCAAATCCGTTCAGTAGTTTTTGCGTGAATGAGAGACAAACATACAAACTTTCACATTTATAATATTAGTAAGATTAGCAGTATATCAAAACAAATAGTTTCACTCTTGTTTTTTCTGATATTTTAACAACTATGATCATGTTATTTTCCTTTAATTATGTACTATAATGGATTCTCCACAGTTCCTATAAAACTGTCGGGGGGGGGGGGCACCTGCCCCCGTGCGCCCCCCCTAAATCCGCGCTTGCTATAGCCCATGTGTTATTCTGATTTATAACCTATATTACTGTAAAGTTTAATCCAAATCCGTTCAGTAGTTTTTGCGTGAAAGAGAGACAAACATACAAACTTTCACATTTATAATATTAGTAAGATGTAATGTTCCACGGTCTGGATTATGAACAAATATAAAATATGATTGAACCTAATAGAAAACTGAAGCTTTTAGTTTCTATTTTTTTTTTTTTAAGAGTGAAGATTGGTAAGATGACATAGATCAGTCAGAACATTAGTTAGGGCGTGATAAATATTTTAGTAGTTCTCTTGTAACCCTTTGAGCCCAGACCTGCGTTTTGGAACAACGTCCCTCATCTTGTAAAGGAACGGTAGCTATTAAGTATTCATTAAAGGGAGTAGTCACTGCTTCTAGGATTCGTCTACCTGTAAATCAAGGATTTCTAGGCTAGTCGCTATCCCATCAACAGCTAACAAATTATTTATAAACTCCATTAGAAGTTGTAACTAAATATAACGTAAAAAAAAAACAACTGAAAAACAAAATAAAAGTGAACGGGTCTGAGGTTCAGTACATGGTAGAGACTGTACTGTTTTATGGTCAACGGTTATGCAAGGAGGTGCCGTCCTAGGTCACACTCAACCGCCAGATTTTTTCTCCTTATTTTGGGTACCCTATTTTTATATTCTATAGAGGCTGGGTGAGCCCCAGGAGGGTCCTAGATCCCATTTGATCCATCTCCCGCTGCGAACCGACTGAATAAAAGTACTGCCTGAAGCGGGATTTGAACCATAGCATGTTTTACTATTTTTAATAATATAACTTACTGATAACATGCCCGGAATAAAAGTATATACAAAAATATGCTTCAGAATAATGGAAAATCGGAAACGTATTTTCGTTTCAAAACCAACTCCATCTGAGAGGATTTAAAAAATTGTAATTCTATTGAAATAAAATTTCCCTTCGTGTCACTTGACTTTATTTTTTATAAAAAATTCCATTAAAATGGGCCCTTTAGAAATTCAACATATATGACCTATTTCTCGTGTCAATATTTAAATGAACCCGTACTTATTTATTGCGTATTGTTCAACCACTTTCCTTAAAAAAAATCAATGTAATTTCAATATTTAATGTATGAATATATATAATATATTAATATCTAATTTGATTTATAAACAAAAAAACATATCTTTGATAAATATATAATAGATAATGAATTAGGAGAATCTAATAGTTACTTTAATGTATCTCGAAAGCATTTGCCCAAAAATGAGGTAACTTTAAAACTTATTTAATTTTCTTACTCATTTTCAACACTCGAACCCAGGTGAGTAACTCGAATCTCAATCGTAGATTTGTTGTCGAAAACGTGTTATGATATTAAAAAGCAGGGTACTAGTATGCTTAAGGGCCTGCTGACATCAGCGCGCTCAGGTGTCACTTACCTCAACTATTTGGACCTTGTCAGGTTATGCATGAATTTTAAATAGGCATTGCCTTTCATTATGATATAACAGATTTATAGGAAATGAAATAAATGAGAAAGATGTAGACAAAATTAAACTAGAAATAATAAAACATTTATTACAAGCAATATTCATTAAATAACAATTTGTAACTAAAATTTAAAAAATTATATTTTAGTTACAAATTGTTATTTAATGAATAAAATAGAAATATTTAAAATATGATGTTATGATAAACAATGAAAGATTTATTCCAAATGCTCATTAAAAAGAACAATATCTTCAAAAATTGCATCAAAAGGGACTCTTCCCTCTAACTTCGTTATATAAAATGGACAATAGTCTCCAAAAGTTATGTACTATTCCTCAACCACGTATTTAATCGAATACCCAGGCTCTTGTTGTATCCTTTTTTCTGGCATCTCCATCTAATTTTATTCCCCACTTGCAGTTTGATATCATGTCCATTTCCACAACGCATTTTCTGCGGAATGACATTCCGCTCCTGAAGAAACCTAACAGCTGATTTTTCATCATTCACCGTGCGAAAATTCTTCTTCAAATTCCAAGTCATATTTGAAGAAAATAATCAAAAACACATTCACGTTCAACTTGACATAAACAATAACAAAACAATAGGAAGGTTACTATAACAGTAGGTGATGGTTAAGAAAAGTGGCACCTGAGCGCGCTGATGTCAGGAGGCCCTTAAACATACTAGTACCATATAATCCTATAAACTACCTTTAATAACTAACTTTCTGTTTCGCTAATATAGATGTTTAGCGAATAGGTCGATGTAGCAAGTGCCATTGTGATAAGCTTGAGGAGGGAAGGATTTAACCAACAGTCGCATTCAACCAACAGTCGTTCGAGGAATTACTAAGCAGCTAAGCCACACGCTGAATAATTCGTCTACACCTGTGTAGCTACCGGTCCTCCCTGTGTAGTCAACCGTTTGGGTTACATGATTCAGAATGTGAACAAGTATCTAGTCGCCAGGACTTCAAATGGTTACTTATTCTAATTACTATCTAATACACGAGTGTATTATCTTAGTTACACTTTTTATCACGCCTTAGCTTCGCCTGTATATAGACTCGTAAAGACCAACGTACGTTATTTTGGGCTATTTGAGGAACATTGAGAAGGGTAATTAGCAATTACCCAACGTACTGACTGCCTCTATGAGACTGATCCGACCATTCTTAGACTAAGGATCGGAAGCCTGGTCTTTGACGAACGCAGAAGAAAATGTTACTCCCTTTTTTGAATGAAAAATACTGCGCCGCAAATTTGGTGCCAAGAAAGTTTATGAGATTTGAAGAATGCGGACCAACAGGGAAATTCACCAGCTGAAGTGAATGTTTTAAGTGTATAAAGATGGGAAGACTGCCCCGGGCGGGCCATTTTTCCAGTACATCAGCTGACGAGATTCCGAGGAAGTTGATGGACGGCAGAGGATCCATGGGATCAGGAATATGCTCACATTAAGGACTTCAATGGCCTGATAACCCATATCAACCAGGCAATGAAGATCTAGAAAAAGAAGCTGATCGATAAATCCAAGGTCCACACGGGGCTGTATAGCCACGGATGGATGGGTGGATGCATGTACATATGTGTGTAAGGGAGTCTTTGAACTTGAACTTTTCTGCCACTTCAAAACATCACATGAAAAAAACAAAATATTGCATACTTCTCAAGGATTTGTGACGGTACGTCAATTTATTAAGTTTTTCTCACTACCCTAATCTTCAGGATTAGTGTTTCTTTCATCTTCAGACAGAGTATAGTCTTGTGCAAAGTACTAAGGAAGTCATGACTTAATCTTTGAGACAAGTTTGACTGCTGACAGGATGAACTGATGAGTTTTGTATATTTACTATATATATATATATATATATATATATATATATATATATATATATATATATATATATATATATATATATATATATATATTGATATATAATCAAATCAATAATCAATAGTTGAGCGAAAAAAATACTCATGGGCACTTAGCTATCAGGACTAAAAAGTAGAAGATAAACATAAGTTTAAAAAAATAGATAACACGCTTTATAAAAAAACAAAATAAAGATGAGAAAATAATATTCATAAAATTTAGAATAAGAATTGAGTTTTCTTAATTAAGTGAAGAAACGTGATGTGTTTTTTTATTGATATCTTCACAATAACTCTACTTTATATAACCCTATATAATTCAATCAACCCATCGTTTTTTTACGATAATATGAGTTTTTATAATATGAGTTGTTCAACATTCTATCCTTATTATAAACTTGTTGAAAATTATTCTATAAATTTTAGTTTTAGTTCGTATTAAAGCGTATTTTATTATTTTTTAACTACCAATTATTAATTAAACTATACTGATAGATTGCTATTGTACAGTTTATGTTACAGTATTTATGTTACAGTATACTGGTTACAGTACTGTAACAAGATCAAAGGCGCCTCGCAAATCCCTTCCCCTCTATCTCATCGCATACTTACCCCTTGCACCCTCAGCCTTTTACTCCCCCACATTTTTCACCCTTCTCGCCCTACTACCTTATCTAATCCTCCCCCTGTGTGATACTTTATATTATGCGTGGATATATGTTTATATGTCTGCTGCTCCGGTCAAAAAGTGCTGTGAATTTCGTACAGAATGTGTTGATTATATTCAATTAAACGGAATCTTAGTGTATTAATCTGAGTCAGGCCTTAGTTTGGAATGGGGTCATTGTATTATGCTGTATTTTCATTTCATGCAAAATACTACTAGAATAATACAATTACGCTTCCCGTAGTACAATTAACTCATTCTAGACAAAATTAGACTTTACCGCATATTCACCGAGGGTGTAGATATAATTCTACATAATATTGTTACCCTCGCGGCTCCTACCTAAGACCTTGTGGACAGGTTTTCAGGTGGAAAGGGCTGGGTGGGAAACGAGTTTCAGACAAGAGCACGTAAGAAAAGCTTTGGGAAGAAATACATGGGGTATAAGGGAACCCTAAACACCATCGAATCTCAAATCTAAAAGAAATAATATACTAACGAAGATACGCCCAAAAAAATTCCATAGTAGTAACCACAATAGCAACAATAACGATTCAATAGTATATAAATTCTTTATTGCCTTTAATGTATAACATTGTAACCATTTAGTCTGGCATTACTTAATTAAATACTTTAATTCCATTGTATTTTATTTATCTATTTCCATAGGTATATGCCATATTTGCATTATTTGTTTGGAATATTGTTATTAGTAGTAGGAAAAGGGGGCTTCTAGACCAGCATTTTGAACATGTTCAAACCTGTCAAAACATGTTTGAACCTGTCAAAACATGTTTGAACCTGTCAAAACATGTTCGAACCTGTCAAAATATGTTCAAACCTGTCAAAACATGTTCGAACCTGTCGAAACAGGTTTGAACATGATCAAAATGCTGGTCTAGAAGCCCCCTACATAAACGTGCAGGTTCAAACCTGTCGGTACATGCACCAACAGGTGGATATTCTCTCCCTCTCTCCTTCTCTCCCTCTTTCCCTCTCTCCCTCTCTCCCTCCCTCCCTCCCTCCCTCTCGCCCTCTCTCCCTCTTTCCCTCTCGCCCTCTCTCCCTCCCTTCCTCTTGTAGTTACAATTTTTCGAATCATGCCATACAAAACGACAAAACGATATTTCCACTATAAATTCGTATATTCACAACATTCCAGTCATCAACACAAAATCCACCTGTTCTTTCTATTTCACACTCCTTGTTACCGCTTGATAAGAAAAGATCTTACCATCTCATGCTCCTAACGTATTGCGTGAGACTGAACCTGTCTAAACTGAACGGTAGAGATTGTACTGTTTCTTGGACAACAATTGTGCAAGGAACTGATTTGTCCTATATCACGCTCAACCGCCAGATTTCCCCCCCCCCCATTATTTTGGGTACCCAATTTATAGAGGCTGGGTAAGCCCCAGGAGGGCCCTAGATCCCATATGATCCATCTCCGACTGCTCCCTCACCAGCGGGATTTGAACCAGGATTATCGGCATTTCTTGTTCTGATCATTGAATTAAAATGTTTACTTATCAACCTGTAACGTTCTCTCTAAGGTATGGCTATAGGAACTCATACATAAAAAACTTTTATTATTAATCAATAAATAATTATTTTTGTTTTAAAAATGGTTATACTTAATGTAGTAAGATAAATACACAAAAAAAGTGAAAAGAAGCATTTTTGAAGTGAAAACTTCTTTACCGTGTTGAGCGAATTTTGGTTGGGAAAAACTTGGGGGTTCGCGCCATCGACATGCTCCTGACGTATTGCGTGAGACTGGTGGCCTGTGTATGACTTATAAGATTTGCTTTATTCAACGTTAGTTTAAAGGCTAGAATTCCATCGGTATAAGAATACCTATATTTAACTAATGAGTCGTTTAATAGTTGAGCAATTTATATTAATAATAATTAAATTAAAACTGCAATAACTATTCGAAATTTTCGTTTTCCCTAAAAAATTGTATTTGCCTCAGTTAAATGTCTTAATTTTGTGAAATGAATGAAAGTTCAAATTATCTTAGTATTGTTGAAATTGAAACGATGATTTTTATTATTTCAATTAAATTATTGATATTAATCTACTTTCAAATGTTCATAATTATTGTTCAGAGTGTCAGAATCCGCGATATAACATAGTTATTCCATTCTATTGACTCTTCACTTCTCTCGGCAGTCCTCATGACGGTATCTGTTCCGCGGGTAGTCGCTTCGAGTTAAGTTACACCAGGTTTTAACTGTTTATTATAATATTTTCCGAAAGATGTAAGTTATCGTGAGCATTAGTACGGACTGCCAACTTAACCTTTATTTTAGACAATAAAGGTTAAGTTGGCACACATGGTAACGGCTGGCTTATCGGATTGAAAACTAATGATTTTGAAATGTGAAAATCGCACCTGATCGTACAGTATTGCATCGGATCCAATGTAGGCACATTCGTTTAAATAAACTATTTTGATTCCACGAAAGACTAAATCGCTCGGATTGTTCGGATAAAAATGGATCGGATCGGAGCGGATCCAATGTAGGCACTCTCAATATATTTCAGTCATTTGGTTTGCTTCCGACTTCTGATCGTATCGCATCGGATCCAATGTAGATGCACCTTAAGGCGATGGATCCGGGTTTGCTTCAGACGGATTGAGTCCGAAATTTTTACTGGACTGTAGCTCCTGGTAAAGAAAGAAATAATAAATTTGCAAACTTCAATAATTGTACAAAACAAGTTGATAACTTCATGTTGCTAATATTCTTAATGTAATCCCAACAATAGAAATATTTATAGTAAACTTTTTTAAATGGAAACAAGTTTTTATTAAAAAATACTGTTAGACCTTAAGTGGAATTTTATAACTTGCTGCTATGATTTTAGGTAAGCCAAAATTTTAATTGAAACCATGTTTGTAGTTTTTAAATTTTCAGTAGCTTTTATTTAGAGACCTAACTTCTTTTAAATATATTTATATATAATATAAGTTGTTTGCGTAGATGAACACATCTATATACTTTAAAAATACAAACATTATAAGTTCACCAGAAAAATTCTTTTATATCCAAACAGAGTCCGGCCAGGACTTGTTCTGAGATTCTTTTATTTCTGTTTTTGTTCTATTACAAACCTCTTTGTGTAGTAGATAATCTTCACGGTTTCTTCCCAAGCAGAACTTTTTCCAGGCAGTCTTTTTCTCTTTTATATTCCCATGAAGTTCTTTTCAGTAACAGTCGGAATGTTTTCCGGAGTCATGACCTTTTTCAATCCGCAAACTAAGGATGCCAATTCTAACACATTTGCTAACGAACATCCATTTCTATATCAAAATCTAATTCCTGTAGAGCAATCTAGATCTCAAATAATGTGGATTTAAACGAGGCTCATTTAAATGCTCTATAACTTAGATGTTCAAAACCTTTAGTATAAACTTCCTGTTAAAATAAATAATGATTTCCTTAAGTTATCACATCTACGGGTTGATCTTGACACCCGTTAAGGATCTTGGTCTACAGGAAAAATCCTTATAATTATTAGGTTTCCATTCTTTTCTTCATTTCTGAGAATGGAAATTTATGAAGTGATCTGTATTAGTAAAATTATTTCTTAAATCATTAAATCACCTCAATGCGGACTAAAGTTTAACCCACCAAAAAATGTATTCAAGGAATTAAAATTTGGTTATTTGGGGATACGCCAAGCTTGACAAAGGATACCAAATGCTTTGAGTAGCAATTCACAACAGGATTGGTGCATAAAACGAGTTGGTTTGAATTGAAAGGATAATACAGTTCATGAATGGTAGCCGAACAACTCCTGATTAATTTCAGTTAATGACCATCCCGATGGAATGTTACACTCATTTAATTCTACGCACTGAATAACGGTTCTAAAGTAATTAAAGTTGAACAACTTTACAGTGAAATGGCCTGATACTTGTGTTGACAAGAATAGGTACAGGACTATTAATCTAATGGGAGACCTCAATGCAAGGAAAGGTAGATGACACCAATGGGTTATTGAAAGAGAGATATGCACTGGCGCGATGAAACACAAAACAGTAGTGAGAAATATCTAATCAAATTATGCATAAACATAAATAGAATATTTAAGGAAGAAATAGTTGGGGGTGCAGTCAAAGAAACGTCGGCACATAATAAATAAGTTTTGCTTATTTTGGTGTTTTCTTTGACTGCACCCCCAACTATTTCTTCCTTAAATTAGAAGATACAGTCGACCAATTCTTCTCTAACATAAATAGAATAGTTGTTTCCTTCAGCATTTGTGGAGTTTTTCAGAATTTTATAAACATCGCAAATGTTCTTTGTAGCGTCAAACAAAACAACACCTTCACATAAATCACACAAGCATTGTCCTTTAAATGCATCATGTTTAGTTTTTTTTTAAGAATAATTTATTAATATTTACAACTGCAATTATATTACATCAAGTAAATCTGTTGTATGAACAAAGGACATGAAAAAAAAAAATACTTGTGGAGAAACTACCGATTGATAGCAATCCAATAAAGTTCTATAGTAGAAGGTGTCGAGGCCATCTTCTTTTCAGACGCCTCGGAGGTTTATCAGGAATATTATGGGAAGCAAGTTGAGAGACTAGCGGATTCAAGGAGCTTTTCATGGAAGGATAGGTACCTAGTTTGGGCCAAATCAGCAACATATTAAGATATTAAGATCATGATAGATGAGTTGTTTGTGACATAATAAGGAGCATTGAGGATTTTACGAAGGAGTTTCGATTGTAAGGGTTGGATACGAGATGAATAGGATGGTTTAGTAGAGCCCCAAAGCTCAACTCCGTATGTCAAAATAGGTCTGATAACTGTCATGTAAATGAGTCTTTTTTAATTAATTGGAAGCTTTGAACGTTTGTCAAAGTTGATGTTGAAGTAGGCGAAAACGTTTCTTGTTTTTTCAGTATTGTATGAGGATTCCAAGTGAGATGTTTTCCCAGATTCGGTCCTATGTAACGTATCTGTTCGACAGGGATCAGTGGAATGTTATTAAGGATACAGTAGGGCTGGAATTTGTAGGTTTACGACGAAGAGTATAGGTAATTTGGCGGGATTTGTTAGGATTTATTTTAATTCTCCAATTTGGACACCATTCTTGAAGGTTTGAGATATGGGATTGAAGAGATTGGGATGCAACAAATGGATTCTTATTTACTGATAACCCATATGAGTCATCAGCGTACGTTGTGCGGACAGTGTTTGGATGGGTTGGGATGTCAGCTGTATATATCATGTATAGGAAGGGAATATTTAGTTTAATTAATGTTTGGCTGTCTGTTTTTACCGTATGTTAAAAAAAAAAAAAACTGTGGTACATGGATCTTTCTTATCCAATGTCCCAATCCAAGCAGGTGAATATCGGCTTCCACATCATTTAACCATCTAGTGCGGGGCCGTCCATAGAAGAGTCAACTTCTAACTCCGAGATTCCTATTTAATAGTCTTCTTGACGTTCTCGCTTCCGGCATCATCATCACACCTTATTTTTATAAAGATCACCAAGTCTGGTTTTTCATAACGTCTACGGATTCTTCAACCTCTCTGTTCATAGAGGGATCCATATATCCGACGCAGAATCTGTCACTTCTAGACATTATCTATTCTTTCCTTATCTCTATTCAGGACACTACGTTCAGAACCATACGTCACTGGTCTGATGATAGTTTTATATAACGTACAGTTCATAATAACAGCAATATATAAATATTAACAAGCGGAAAAACTACGTTACTTTCTTTACCTCCCTTTCGTATGCTGTAACCTGCGTTTTAGTGCTAGAAAATCAGATCTCAAGCCCGTTTTAATGGGTATTTTCTGATAAAGACATTAACTGAAATAGGAAATAGGAAATGGGGCTATAGGCAGCCGGAGCGGACATAAAACAAGAGACGGGAAAGCTGTGAGCCGAACCACCTATAAACAGTTAACAAACCGTTAAATCTTAGATTTATTGAGTCCTGCGACGGTAATTGTTCGGGTTTTATTGTATCTCAGGTACTGCCTTTATTGTTAATTGTTGTCGTAAACAATTCTAAACTTTAGAGCATGTCTCAACTTAATTACAAAATATGGAATTTATCTATTAATGATTTTTATTTATATTTGAGTCCACTTTAGAAATATAGTTTGATAAATGAAATATCAGAAAATAATATCGGTTTCAATTTTAATACTCCACAATTTTAAATCCAACTGAAACTGGTTAGTGATGGGATTAAAAAAAAAGGACCAAGGCAGGTTATTGATCTTAAAATGATTATTAACAAAAAAAAAATAAAATGAAAATAATCTCATTTTAAAACTAAGAACTAACCTCCAGGTCCTAATAACGCGTCATATGGACACTTTCTTAACTACATTTAAAGATTAAAGGCGAACTAGAAGTCCTTGAATACAGAAACCTAATGTAGTCAGGTGCCCTTTAATTTACTGTCTGTATTTATACAAGGACTTAAACAAAAGGAGTTTGGTGACATGAACTAATGCTTTAATTTTGAAGTACGTTATAAATTGGAAGATAATCAACTATTACGCAATCTTTCGGTTTTCAATAATATATATATATATATATATATATATATATATATATATATATATATATATATATATATATATATATTAGGTTGGTGCCACAACCCGTAAGCGAGTCCTGGCCACCCCTAGAACCAATCGCCATACTCTTCTATAGCAGGCTGTATCATCAAGCTGTTAACTTCTTTCCTCGGCATCATTCGCTCAGCGATCTGTCCTTCTTAATATTGGCCTATCGACCGCTCGCCCCAGCAAATTGTTTTGACATCAACATCCTTGGTGTGGAACTTATCTACATTCTGGCGAATTTAATTTTATGCAGTGATATCTATATCGTTGAGCCGGTCATAAATTTCTTCATTTGTTCTCCGTCTCCGTTCCTCTCTAATAATAACGGAACCGAATATTCGTCGGAGTATTTTTCTTTAGAACATTTGTGCTTTTTATATTCTGACTATGTGGTAATTCAAGTTTGTATCACTGTGCCTAATACATCATTATGTAGTGAAATCAGTTTATAGGTTCTTTAAAAGGTAAAAAGTACTGTTTCGTTGCGAAGGTGTTCTGTCCAAGAACACGCAATACCGCCTGGTTCAAAAAGACCTTGTAATACAGATTAATCATTCTCCAGTTAACTAGAGACTTAATACTTAGTTCTCGAAAATATTTTTACCTCAACTAAAAGAGTTTAACATTTTATACAAATGTTCTAGACTATTTAAATGAGTGGCGTATATAATTGTAGTAATAAAAATAATAATTGCAAATAAATTTAATAAAAAATTAATAGTTTGCTACTATACACCAATTCAAACAATGCGCATACATTTTATTGTTTTTTCTAATTTTTATTTAGATTTGTATATACCAATTCAACGATTATATGGTTTGATGTCAAGGAAAATTCTGAGCATAATTTCGCAAGTTCAATCATAATATTTCACTTACGGGTTACGGAAGTACACTAGAGCCTGTCTAAAAGCCATCACTATATCTACTGGGGCCCAAAACGGTTCTATTGATGGTATAAATTCAATATAAAATGGTTTATTCTGGAGAGATTAGTTATCATATAAAATGGTTTATATTAGAGATATTACTTATTAATAAAAACGAGTTATTACATCATTAGAATCATCCAATTTAAAAAAAGTTCTTGGCTTTTCTTCTGGTCAAATGATTTTTTTTTTCTTGATTGGGAGATTCTCAAGATTGGGAGTCCAGGAGAGTCCAGACATTATTACAATATTCACATCTTCAAAATTGCAACATCTTTCGTGTTTCATACTCTTTTAACTGTATACATTATGGAAACGGACAGTTTATATCTGGTAAAAATTAAAGGTTTTAAAAATAGAAATCTCAAAAGTTGGACTAGTAGCATTTCTGTTAGAGATTCATACGTTCATAAATATTTAGATGTAGAGCTAATATTAGGTCAAACAAAAATTTCTTGCTTATTTTCATTCAGCTAAAATGACGGTGCAGAAATTTTGACATATTTTTCAAATTTCAGATATTGAATATGCGTTTACTTGTGAATATTTAAATAATTGAAATTCATTCCATTTGTACTAAAAGTAAATTCTCAGGCATCGATACTGTTTGTTTTATTTAAATCCATTACATCTGTAGACCAGTTGTACTCACTTAACTTCTTTTGCTTAGAAGGAGGAAGGAAGCCAAGGCTCGGCAAAATAATTTACGGGAAACCAATTAACTGAGCGTCAGTTGAGAGGGTCCCGCTCAAGCCATTCTATATCTAAGCGCCCTACTAGGACAGTTTAATTAACTGTTTCTCCAACTTTCGCTCCCCATGTTCTTATCTCTTACCACACGAGTATTAATTTTAGCGAGGATATATTTTGTTAAAAAATAAATATTATATAGAAATATATTAAAAACTATTTACTTGTTTAACAAACTGAGTAAAGTTAAGATATGTTTGTTCAATGTTAAGATTTGTTAAGGATCTCATCTGTGAGCGAGACGCGCTGAACAAACAATTCACAAGTCCAATTCTGGCCGGATATGACTTAGGGCTTTTGCACTTCTATCTCGTTGCTAATCGAATATTTAATAAAATTAGATTTTAATTCGAGGATTTTTTCTAATTTTGTCCACCAGTAGCAGCACCTCCCGGATTCAGAGGTATAATTGTTAATGCTAGCTCGAATGAGTCGTTAAATACCCGATTGTTTTTCCTCATAAGTCAGAGTTGAAGACTGTTACTAGTGAGAAGTATCGAGTCGAGAAGCCAGATGGATTCGGAAGGTATGAATTTTCCTGTAGTCAGACTAGATTCTGGGTGAAGCCAGTTCAGTTATTGATAGAGCCACTAAATTCTGACAATCAAATATTTTATTTTTATCATTCGTTCGTCGCGTTTCAGCCACAAAACAGATAAGAGATCTTTTATTTAAATTGTAATTGTTATTGGTGCATATAGAATTATGTTTAGAGAAGATAGAGCTTGTTATAAATGGTAATTATTATTAAGGTCTATATTATTATTGTTATGGATGATGGATCTTGTTTTATATTGAAATTATTATTTTTATTATTGGTTTTGGGATAATGATTATTGAGGGTGAATCTTTTGTAGTTGTAATTATTATTTTTCTTAACGACTTTAGGACTATTATTATTATCATTATTAAATGTTAGGTGTAATTTTATATTATTTTGATTCAATGCAGTAGTGTTTTATTTTTGATAAATAGATGTTTTGGGCTTATTTCTTTACCCAGTTTTCTTCTGTGACCTCGACAATACCATGTCCTCATCCAGCCCTTCTTTAGGTGTCCACGAAGTCCTAGAGAAGAGCCGCATGTTACACTTTAATAAAACTAGATAAATAGAGATTTAATCATTTAATAGAAGGAACCCTTTGGTAAAAAATAAATAGGTAATCCATATTAAATAAAAATCTATGACACTACGATCCATGACGAGTAATGGGCCCAGTTCGTGGTTGAGACTGTACCGTTTGTAGGACAATGGTTGTACAGAGAGTTAAACTGATCGAGATCACCCTCAACCGAGAGATTTTTTTCCCAATCTAGAGTACCCATTTTATAGAGGCTGGATGAGCCCCAGAAGGTCCAACTGCTCCCATATATGACTGATAACAGACTAAATAAGTCATCTGTTACAGTTGGATTTGAACATGGGACCTGCAGCCCTGCAGCTCAACGCTCTACCAATGAGCGACCACGCTTCCAAAAAATAATTAAATAATCAATTAGATCAAATATATGCATATGTTTATATAATATACACACACAAAAGACGCATATTTGTGATATTATAATATCGTATATTAAGTTTTTCTACTTTGGTTGTTTTTATACTTTACTCTAAGCTTTGCTTTTCAACGAAATGCAATATAAATCTAAATCATTATTAGTCCAACCAACTTTTAATGAACAATTATATGTCTTCACTGGGTTAAAAAAAATTAAAATACTTAGTAGCTTTTTTAAAGTATTTTTCTCACTTTTTTTCTTTCTTATTCCCTTTATTTATTTATTTTATAAATCATTATAATGGACATAGGTATGAATGGAAATATCTCTTAGCACTAACTGCAATGTAAGAATGGGTTGATGACAGGAATATGCTGGAATTCTATTGGATGGTAGAAATAGGGCTCTTGTGTTGGGGCTCACTAGTTCTTTTTGATTGGGTTAGTTAGTTAATATTTGTTAACATAGACTGGTGACACTCACGTGTTTTGCCAGCGATGATGTCGACCTGTTGGTACGAGTTTCTTGAAAAGAGAGTTTGTACAGAGCACAAACAAAGAGCTGTAAATGCCACTAAGACTATACTTACTTATTGGGATTAAACACGGCGAAATAAAATGTATTTTTAATGTTATTTTTAATTTTTTTAAAAAGGTCTCTTTTCGCATCTTGAATTACAAATAAGACATCTTCTTCTTAAGACAAATAAGACATCGTCTTCTTAAAAACATATACATTTTTTAGAATTTTCTTATAGAAATATGTTTAGCCGCGAACCTGTACTCTCCGCTCGTTGGAACGAACCGATCCTTGCCTCTCGTATCGGAGGATATGCTTTACCGCCAGAATCAAGGAGAGGGGGAATGACGCTTGGAGCGCCCGGGCACTTGCTGTTTGATCGCCGAGCTGGACTATTCTACCAGACCTTCGCAGCAACGACCATCCTACACTGCCGCTGATCACTCCGCTTTCAAGCCGCTATTCCTATGAGAACGTCCAGAGGTCTTAAAGCTTGTCACTCGCCAGAAGTTATGCTGAGATGCTAATTGGGTATACATCACACAAATTGTAAGTCCCATTTCATTATCATTAGGCCTCAAATCGTCAACTAATTCTTCTCCTGGGAATCAACGTATTACATGGTACCAACCGGACAGTTCAAGTTAATTCATGATATCATGCTCATTGCTCCGTCATGCCGTGATCACTGGCGAAGATAATAATAATTCGCACATCTTCGCGCCTTAGTGAAATCTTCATTATAACGTTCAATTCCATTTTGTTGTTGTTATATCTTTGGCCATTATGCTAGCATGGAGCATTTCTGTTATTGTTAATTATCTGTCCCATTCATGCTAATAATTTTTTTTCTTTTTTTGTCTTAAATTACTTTTGTTCATTAGATCGCTAAGTTGCATGTTTAGTCTGCAAGGTCTTCTTGTATAATTGCTCCCATTAATTTTAATCATTTATCAATTATTGCTTAGTTAAGAGAAAGATAGTCATATGTCCTTAAAATTAATAAACGCTATGTTAATATCTGAGAATTCTTTAAAATTCCCGTGATACTTCAATTTGCTTCCTATTTAATTTCATTCAGTCTAATCACGCCTTAACAAAATACATGTGCAGAATAACTGTCATGAAACTTCCCCTTTATCCCAGATGGATAAGCTCAAAAAAGTTTCAATTTTTTTTTTGAAAATGGAAAAATAATTGTCTTGGGAACCCAATTAAAGAAACAATATTCAATCCAATCCAACACAGTGATACAAAAAACAAACCCCTCATCAGAAAATTCATTTTCAATTTGCGGGTCTCCCCCACAAAAAAAAAAATAAATTGGAGAGAAGAAGTGATGATACTAACAAATGAGTAATGACCTCGCTTAATTCCCCAGGCAAGTTGGAGTTCATGATGAGAACATCCTGCTGCTTTATTAACTGGATACACTTCTTTAATTATCCTTCTGTTAATTATTATGTTTAAATTTGTTTAACAAAATTATAACTATGAAATTAGACAGGTAAAACTAATTTAATTTATTTCTCAGGTAAATCTATTTTTATTATTTATTTATTACGAATTGACCTAGGAGGATCATACAAATCTCTCTGACTTCGATTTTTCTAAAATTCATTCATATTTTCTGCATCCATTGTTTTTCTGTTCTCGTTCCAATTTGTTTCTGGTCTCAATGTTTCCTTCAGTGACATTGTAAGAGAAAAAAAAATTTAAGTACGCGATCATTTAAATTTTCTCTGTCGAGTTTACGTTTCCAATTGAATTTAATATACTTAATTGGAGTTTCGTCGCATAGAATGGAGGACCATAGAAATGTTGTAATAAAAGAAATAAATTTAGGCTGAAAATTAACTACAAGGTAATAAACTTAATAAGGTAATTACAAGGTAAGAAAAAGATCAGCTCACCTGAATATCTGCATCTTCTATAATCTAAATTGTAGATGGTAAAATTTGGAATGTGTACATTTTGTGGTAGCCGACTAAAGGTATAAATAATGTAAAAAATTAGTAAAAGCAGCATAAGGCGGAGTAATTCAAAGAAAAAAAAAAGCTTAGATGATACCTGAGTGGTTTCTCTACCAGGGTCACGTGTGTGATGAAAAGTAGCAGGTTTTGAATAGTAATATAGGAGAAAAGGTAATGGTGTAAAAGGAACAAAAAGGAATAAAAAATACCTGTACAAATCTTCATACACATAAAAAAGAAAACTGTAGGTATGTGGCTACCACTTGAAACATCGTTGTAACTGAAGCTCTCATCATCACCACGGCTCAAATTAGACTACATCGTTTAAAAAGGTCCAACTGCCTAAAGTGCGGGAGAAACAGAAACTAAGGGCGCTAGTAGTTCAAATTAAAAGAAAACCTGCCGAAATACGGCACAGACATTATTATCCACTTTTCTACTTCGTTACGTCACTTTGATCTGATTTTGCTTTTTCTAAATCTAGTTTTACTTGGCTAACCCATTGTGTGAATTATGTACTTAACTGATTGTAACTAAGACATTCTATTGGTAAGTCTTATTTGGGAAGTCTATCTACAAGATTATGTCCAGAAAATACTAGTCATAGTTTTCTTGTCTGCTCTCAAGTTTGACGTTTTTTCTTGACTGTTCTCGGTATTCTTTTTCAGTTGATTTTTTAACTTAAACTCTTTCTTATTTTCCGTTCTTCTTTTAATATTTTTCCATGTCACATCGCATGTAGTGCTGCTGGGTTAATTTTCTCTCCTCCAGTAGGTTTCAATATCTACAGGATTTTGTAAACTGATTATCCAACAAAAGTATTTGGTCTTTTGAAATGAAATTTATAAACCAAATCTGCGCATTCCATAAGAACCCCTATTCAAAAATTTACTGGTATTTTTGTTTCCTGCTTTTTGTTTAGAGACTTAAAGATTATTGGTTTAAATTTTTTAGTCTTAATATGTATATACAGAAACTGAAAACATACACATATGAAATATAACAGTGATATACCAGATTTCTGGAGCCTTTACAAGGAAAACTCCACATGCATCGTAACGTATACCCAACTGTTCTAAACAAAGACAACTTCGACATTTTTAGTACCCCTCGGACGATCATAATCCTTTGCCCCCCCCCCCCCACAGTGGCAGGATGCCCCCTTTCAACTTTTCTCATTTATCAGAGAGTCAGTTCTAGTTTTATTTAATTATAGCGAGCCGTTATTCACAGCAGAGGATATGGAACGTGTGCTCTATATTTCACCCACCTGCTCCACCTATCTCTGTAATCTCTAAAAACTAGTCTATTCTTTGTCTATTTAAATTTGCATTATCAAACATATTTCCAAATATATTACTAGTTATACGTTTTTCCTTAGTGATTAATACATGTATTTCATTCTGATTAGATTAGTAATTAAGTAAGTGTGTGTGTAGGTCTCTAAACAGCATGCACGTCATTTTATAGATATTTTAAATTTATTTTCAAAGTGTTTGTCTGCAGAATACGGTATTTTTATATATTTTATACATTTATTTTTCTAAAAAAATTAAATTTTCTAATATCAATAGAATTATTGAACTTTTGATATTTTTATTTTACATTTGTAATATTTATAAAGTAAATATACTTCTGTGTAGTATTCGTGAAGAAATCAGGAAAAGGAAAAAAATGAAGACCTACAATTTATAAAAGAGACAATGGTATCTCTTATATAGTCCACACAGCTCACAGGTATCTGTCCTTTGAAAGCCTTCGCACCTCCGTGAGGGTACAAACTCTTGCTGCTCCCAATTTTCCAATGTAGTCCGAATACCTATTTCTGGATCGAACCTGAGGAAGTCTGCCATCCAACCTGGCTTCCAAGAACCACATGGTCTTCCAAGAACCACATGGTCTTCCAAGAACCACATGGTCTTCCATTCTACAGACGTTCCCATATTATTTTAATTGCTCCTCTTCCAGAATATTCTTCACTGATCGGATTCCTAACTAAATTATCTCGATGTATTCATTAGACGTATAGCGGAATATTCATTAATTCGTTAGAACATACTTTTTTCGATAAAATAGAAATTTAATAAATAATAGGTGAAAATCCAAATTAGTACTAAAATTAAGACTTTTTTGGAGGTCGTTTTTTGCAGATAGCGTAATTAGTGCTACAGAATATTTCTTTTTTCTAAATGCAATACTGGGACTATTTGGTTATTTTGAAACATTGTTGTCTGTTGAAATAATTACGAAAATGCATAATTTAACATCTAATAGTTCTAAAAATGTAAGTTTTGTTTACCAATGCTTTACTTTAGTATGATTATCGCCAGTTTTAAATGATTTTTTTTCAAGGGCCACCCAATTCACGATTCTGCTTGCTCTAAAAAGGAAGAAGAGCTATACTTGTTCTTAAATTACCGTTGGGCTAAAAAAAAATCTCTAAAGAAAGTTCCGGGGGATGTAACTGGGTCAACTCCCGACTTCTAAATTTAAAAAAAAAAGAGGATAAAAGCGGAGAAAAGAAAAATAACGCATGATATAAATTAGTCTTTTACTGGAGCGGTAATGGATGAATTCTGGAGCACTTCTTGGTCCTGGAATGATTCCAGCTCTTTCGGATCCTGCAGCTGGCGTAAGGCGTCCTACGATAGTCTATTATATCCTTAGTAATAAAGTAAAATACAAATGGAAATGTCCTCTGACCCAGATTATCTTCACTAAGAGCTCCTTTTTTTCATCCCATGTTCAAAAAAATTTTTTTTTCTTCTTTTGAGATTTACAACATATAGTTTTAAATAATAATAAGATAACCCCAATAGATATTAATTTTTTCAAGAGTGAGAGTAAGTGAATAAATGAGATGAGTTAGAAGGAAAAAGAATCACTTACTATATGCGCTTGGAATTAGAGTAAAATCTTAACATTAAAATGAATAAAAGACGTTTTCTCTTCTTTTTGATAGTTTTGTCATAAATTCAGCCTAGGTTATGAGTTTTTTTTGTTTGTTTTTTCTCTTCATATTTTCATCTACGCCTGTCAAATAAAAAACAATGACAATCAGCAGATTGGCTGACACTAAAACTATGATACAATGACATGAAAGGCATAAGAAGAACAGCAACCAGCAGTACCTCTCTCTTGGCTTGAGTCTATTTCCTATGGTAACAAATCCCTCACCTACGTTATTTTTAATCTCCTCCTAGTGTTCTCTGGCATGAGAGGAGTGGCCATTTGTTCTGTTAATGGGTTTGGTTGTCCGTATAGTTTTTCTTGAAAGCGTTTGTAGTATGTTCGTATGTGTTCGTCAGCCGTTTGTATTTTTAAGTCAGTATGCAGAGTTTTTTATTGACGTACCAAGGTGCATTAGTGATAAGTCTAAGGACTTTTGATTGAAAAGTCTGCAGTCGTTTTCTGTGAGTCTGTTTCGCGATGCCGTAAATTTTTAATGCATATGTCCAAACTGGTTTTAGTAAGGAAGTGTCTTATGCCTTAAATCTATTTTGGAGTTTTTCCTGAGTAGCGAATGCATTAATCTGAATTTGTGATTTAGTGATTGATGTTCCATCATAACGTGAGTATCCCATGTTATTCTCCTATCTAATGTTAGTCCAAGGTGTTGTACTTAATCTGTATGTTGGATGGGTAATTTATTAAGGTAAATGGGAGGGCATGTTTCACGTCTTAGAGTAAAGTGATGTGTTGTGACTTTTCGTGGTTCAGTCTGATTTTCCATAGTTTGCACCACTCATTCACCTTTTGTAAGTAGTGTTGTAAGTTTTGTGAGGCCTGTGTCGCATCTTGATGTTCAGTAATCATCAGTGTCATCAGCATAGGTTGCGATCAGCGTGTTAGGACTTTTTGGAATGTCGTATGTATATGTTATGTACAATATCGGTGCAAGTATTGATCCCTGAGTATGTAGTCAGTTACTCTGTGTAATTGTTGAGTAGTCGAGGGTGATTTTCGAAAACCAAATTGATGTTGAGGGATTTTATTTTTGTTAGTCAGTAACTTTAATAATCGGGGATAAAGTAATTTTTAAAAAGTTTGAGAACAAATAGAAAGTAAACTAATAGGTCTGTACGAGGAAGGGTTGCTAATATCTCTATCTTGTTTTTTATTCATTGTAACAATAGAATAATTCCATTGTATAGGGAATTTCGTAGTTCTTAGGCATTTGCTGGAGCACCTCAGCATTTATCAAGTCATAGACCGAGGCTTTTCTTTTTGGTAAATGCCTAATTAGTTCTGCTACTTCCGTGGGAGTGAATGGACGCGGTGTTAATGTTAGTTTTAATGGAATGTCAAGTGTGTTATTTACAGATATTTCGTGTGTGTTTGTGAAGTCATTATGTGGTGTAAATATGCAAGAAAGATGGTCGGCAAAAAGCTCAGAATTTTCCTCGTCCGACACAGCCCAAGAGCTGTCTTCTTTTTTAAGAGGTGCCTACATCTTTTGGAACTTTAAGAATCTTTTGGTATGCTTCCATAAACTTTCATCGTCTGTCGAGAGGGATCTAATATAAGTGTCATAGTTTGATCTGTTAAACATGGTAATTTGACTTTTTTGTTCATTATTCAGTTTGTTAAATATCCATCTATCAGATGATTGACTCTTGGTTTTCCATTATACGAGCTCTTTTCTTGGCCCTGATCAAATCTCTAATGTACTGCGGGTAGTTTGGTAAACCATCGACTTTTCTATCCCTATGTTTAGATGATAACCACGCTGCGTCTTGTGTACTGTTGTGAACTTTTCCACCTCCTCTAGTTCTTCTTCATTTTTCATTGGAACTGGGATTAAGAGGTGAGAATTGAGGTAATTTCTGTATGAATCCCAATCCATTTTACCCTGAGTGAGGGCAGGTCTGTTTTGTGCCTCAGAAGGATCTTCGTACATGATCTGCACCAGAAAATGAGCATTACATAGGTCAGAGCTTCAAAGGTCGAAGTGTTTAATTAAAGCTCTTGAAGAGTATAGCACAAGTTTTTATCTCTTGGGGTACATAACCTTGTAATCACCATCTGCGATAAAACATCGAACCCTTGAAACCCAGGGGGGCATTACACAGCAGCGAATGAGATGTCTTTCTGTTTTGTATTTAATGTTATGCCAGTCGACTGTATACATGGTGTAATATACACATACATTAAATCTGGAAATTACGTTGACAATGTCGGTTGTTTCATAACCTTTCTGTTTTAGTTCTTCTCTAAATATAGTTGAAGGTGTTTTATGATAGAGGTATTTTTTCACAACCACCAGGCGTCTGTCCTGTGGGAGCTGGAACGCCCATTAACTTCTTAAAATTACATTCAGCTTTCTTTAAATTGCATGTTTCGGGTGTGTCTGGGTAAACAGTAACACCTTTAAGTGTAGATTTTATTGTACATTTTTTACTTCCGGCTTTACCTTTGAGAAATAAAATAAGTGCCGAATAATTTTCCACACCATTAATATGAATTGTAGGTGGTTTGTGATTTAGTGTTGTCTTTCTGTGTTTTCTGATTGTTCCTGAGAGATTGAGGTTAGGACCTCGAAACTATTCTGTGTAATCTTATAATAAAAATATAAATGTGGCCAATAAATAGGAAAGACAAAACATTCGCATTGTTTTTCCTCTGTGTGATAGTTCATTCGTACAAAATAATAAATAAAGCGAAATCGAATAGACATAAATCAAATCAGATTTTTAGATTGTTGATGTGAAGTGTGTTAACGTAATTTTATCAACTTCGGTTCCGTCATTGTTTTAAATTCTGATCCGTTGATTTCTTCTTTATTTATTGGTATTTGAGTCACTTGAGGCTTCATAACATTTCAATTATTATATCTTAAACATAAATACATACGCAGGAAAAACTTAAAAACAGATATAACTGACAGTACAGTTCGAAAAATAAATTTTATTCCTGAATATTGTCGTGACGTGCCGAATCCACTGTTGATTTGATGGCACTTTTTCGGGGATTGACTGGACTCTGATGGACGCCATCTTCCTCTTCAGATATTCTATTTATTATTCATAAGCTTAAATCAATTTACATATAGTCTTTCAACGCTATATTTAAGTGTGCCTTATTCACTCTTGACCTGATCTATCTTAAACAAACATTGAAAGACTGTTTTCTGAAGAGTATGTAATCATATCGTATCATGTAAAATTATTGGTATATTTCTTGTTCGAGATATAATAAATCCTAAAGAAATTATCTGATATGGGAACCATACAAGTTCCTGTTAAGCGCACTAATCTATAATTCGTTAGCTAAAAAATGTTTCTGAGTAAAAAAATAATAAGAAAACAAGGATAAGGAATAAAGAAATAAGAAAATAGTGCTTTAAAATCTTAAAGAATTTGTTCTGAAGTGGAGGAAAACCAGAAATGGCTTTCTAATTGCGGCAATAATAGAAGCTAAGATGACCGGCTACGAGTAGATAGCGTTGCACTGCAATCACGGATCATAACAGCAGCCCGCCAAAAATGGTATCCACTCTAATCTTAATAGTCCTTATCCGCATTCAAGGATAATGGCCAATTATTGCACTCTGAATTATTTCTTCTTTGCTTCCATAGTAGAGGAGAAGGAGTTTTTAATGGGTAGTCTGATTCTGAGCTTTGTAGACTATAGTCTGAAATATTCTCATAACATAAAACAGATGCCGCTTATTTTGAATAAGCATTGGTTTTAAAATAGTCTTATCTCCAAATTAATTAAATATAGTTCATACCTAATGTTATAAATAAATACCTCCTGCCCATGGACGGTCTTGGATTCACAGTTTATACTAATTCTAGAACAACCGTTGTGCAGGGAGTGATTTCTCCCAGATTACTCTCAACATCCAAGTTTTACTCCTTCGAAGGGATACCTCTTACAGAGGCTGGGTAAGCCTAAGGAAGTACCTCAGATGTTACAGGATCCAACCACTACTGTTAAAAGATTAAATAATTTATCTGCCACAGCCGGAACCTTCGACATAGCAACTAAGGGCTCTCTCCACTGAGCTACCCTAAGGTTATAAATAGGCTTGGTTATAATTCCTGAGGACGTGATGACCGGACATGTTAGTCTGAAGATCCTGGAGTGTTCATTCCAGAATATACTCCCTACAGCAATCTGTTAATATTTATTTTCCAGTGGTTACAAAAAAATAATCTTTACACATTTATTCTGGTTAGTAGGAAACGACGATCTAGATGTCAGGAATTAAAAAAAAAAACCTAGCCTAGTTGACTAAATCCACTTGAAAAATATTCAAAATAAAGCGAACATTAATTCTTTAAAAACGATTTTTATGAGCAATAAATAAATGGGATTTCATTATTTTTACGTTTTCAATATGATTATTGTCCGATGATTTAGAAAATGACCTTTTACAAGATCGGAGTGGAGCTGGGGAGGTGTGGTAGAGGTTGCCATGGGTTACCTATGTTTAATTCATAAACACTTATCGAGGTTGTAATCTTAACTTCGTCAGAAATCATTTTGAAATTTCGTTTATTTAAGCTCTTTTATATTATTTCATTGACGTTAAACTTAACTGAATTTTAGGAGCATAGAGTGGAAATTGGAATACCCAGTTTGAGCCAAATCTTTCAGATTTTCTCAAAAATTTTGCATGATATAAATTTATTTTGTATATTTACATATCGATGTTATGTGTTGATAATATATACCAATAGGGTACTGAAAAGATCAATGACCCGTATAATTACTGGACAGTGTAGTCTGTTCTTTTAGAAAATATTCTAAAGAGGCGCCTTCACTAAACAAACTTTTAATGATGTTATTAAAGTAATTACATCAATTAAGTATTTTGATATCTATTCCATAAGGTCCCCCTCCTCCGATCTACAGTTTAATAAAATTGTACCTTTAATTATAACATAATTAAAATCAAGCGAGATTATAACTTTCTCCAAACGCTGGTATTAATCAACAAGTATGGTCCAAAAACGCAAATTAAAATTATTGCACTTTGCTTTTTCTTTTTCATATTGATCATTTACAATGGCCGATTTAGAACCTGAGACCAAAAGACCATTAATTCAATAAAATAAAAGATTTAAATAAACAATAAATCAATTAAATTGTAAAAAAATCTAAGGAATTATTATTTATATCCATAAATGATTACTTCATTCACTTAATTACTCTAATAAATGATTAATTAATTACTCTAAAGTTCTCCATGGAGTGTCATTTTTATAAAAAAATGAAATGATATGTACTTGGGCACGTATTTAGTGATTCAATATAATTTGTTTGCTATCTATTTATTTTTTTAATACAATTACATCCACCATTTATCTAGTATAATTTAATTTCATTTTAAATATTTATTAAAATATATTCTATATTTTATCAAAAGCATGTTTACAAAAAAAAAAAAATTTATTTGTCTTATGAATATTGTATTGCTGATAATAAACCATTTGAAAATGTAACATTATTTAATTCAAAATCTTCATTTTATTTTCGATTCAGAAAAATATTGGTACATTCATTACATAGATATATTTAATTTTATTTAACAATAATAATTTTAAATTTCTCCATAAGTTATATATCGTTATTTCTGCTTTATTTTTTAATCTAAAATAAGGATAAATCTTAACAATATGGCGTAATTGACCGTAGAAACTGGTCAATAATCAAACTAGAGTTAGTAACACAGAGAAATGTGCCTAAAGCATTTTCATACTTTATTCAAACTTAAAGTTTTGCACTTTTAATATAGATTCACACTATTAAAACCTAAAATGTTTTGTAGCTTACGAGCAGAAGAAAAATTATCAAATTTTAATATCGATTGATTTTGAAAGAACATAAGCAAATAAGCATTCAAGTCTATTTCGTTATTAAAGGAAGGAAGAAGAACGCGATTGTAGCGTTGAATCGAGATATACTCCACTCACCTATCGATTTTTAACTGATGACAGAGACTTAGGAATCACAAATGCAGCTCACAAATCAAGACGTGTCACAAACGCTTTCATCTCTATTTGCCTCGAGACGACTATGTCATCTCATTCTCTCCCTTATTTGTTCCTGTCTGTCTCATTTTGTCTGTGCTCAGCTCTGTATTCAATCAATCTGGCTGAATCGTTTCTTATATTTTATATCATATCTTATTGACAATATTTCAGTTTATTTTCGTGTATCCATGCCAGTATTTGATTATTAATTTGAAAAAAATCATCAGAAATTAATAATTGCCATTATCTTAAAAATCCTTGTTTTATTTGTTATTGATATTTTTTAACGCATTACTATTTGTACTTATTAAACAGAAAATCTCGATGATTAAAACATTATTCTAAAGCTAAGTAAAATCTGTATAAACAACATCAAGCATTACTGCATCACCGTTTATTTAAGTAAAACACACTTAAAATGTGTTAAAAATAATACTTAGGATTACCAAACTAAGACAATACAAGATTTTTATTGATTAGAAATAACTCTATAGTATGTCAGTCTCAATTAAATATATCTCCCAGTTTATCAACTTATTATGAAATATAATATCTTATTTACGTTGACATAGCTCAATTAATTAATTTAAACTTAGTTCATTCATTTTTAAATACATACATTCAGACATGAACGTTATAATTAAGGCATTTAACTAATTTGACGGTTTCAGTGGAGCATCATAACCGATTTTAAAACTGATTTAAATACTAAGGTTAAGAAGAATTCGTTTGTATTTAAAAGTTTCTTTTGTATTGAGAAATTTGAAACCTTAATACATCTTTTAGGGTAAAATTCAAGTCAAATTGAAATTTGAGCGTTTTCCTCTTCAGGGTTTCTAACAATGGTGGGACCCTTACTTCTTCTCTCATTCGTTCGTTGCGAATATGATCTCTACTGGTTCGGCCTAGTTTGTTTTCGATTTATTGTTAATATGTACTTTATAAACCAAATGATTAGGTATAAGTTTTATAACAAATTAATTAAATTTTATATGTATAAATGTTACACATATAACATTTATATAGTATAGTAGCCTGTTTTCTATTAACAACACTGACTCTAAGTAAGCTATTCCTGCAAAAGGACTCCAGGTAATAGCTTTTCTTAATCATCGAAATACAGGAAGATGATTAAATTGGAGAAAAGGGAGTAGACTTGGATGAGTTCAAAGGAGAACAGTTGGGATCTTTTATCATCTGATTCAAAGAAAATCTTGTTGGTTTTGGCTTTGAAACAAAATATATACTATTTTAAATTATTTATTCAAATTTATAATTTTATTATTTCATGAAATACAACAAGAAAATAGAATGATTGATATTTAATATAATGGAATGATATATATATATATATATTTTTCCAAAATAACTGAATGATCATGGAGAAAATCGAAGAGAAAGAAACTTCATTCAAATTTGCTAGATACGCAATTGCGCAGGTCCAAATAAAAATTAAATAATAATAACAATAATAATAATAATAATAATAATATAATGGAATAAGACAAGTTGAAAAACTAACTATTGACAGCACACGTATAATAAATTATACCTATGTCTCTAGGCAATATTCTTTTCAGACTCATCATTGGACTATCACGAATAATGGGTTTGAAACTAGGGGGTTTGAAGCGGGAATAAAGTTTGTTAAGAAAGGATCGATATCGGGTTTGGGCCAAATCAGCGACAAATGGAATATTGAGGTCGTTATGGATGGCTTTATTCGCAACAAAGTAAGGAGCATTGAGGATTTTACGGAAAATTTTAAATTGTAAGGACCGGATACGAGAGGAATTCGATGGCATAGTGAAGCCCAAAAGCTACTCGTAAGTCTACATGGGTCTTTAAAAAATACTGATATAACTATTTTTTTTATTTTTTTTTTATACTATTTATTATTTATTTTATTTATTTTTATTTTATTTTATTTTAAAAATCTTAGTGGAATCATGCTAAATTATTTCTCTCAAGCTATACATTACCCTAGCATTATTTGTTATCAATTGTTTCATTTTTTTTTTTTTTAAGAAGAGGATGTAATCTTTAGAGCTAAAACCTTTAATTTTATCAACAGCTGGAATTCGGAAAAAAAGATCAGTTTTCTCATAAGTTTCATGACTTCTGTTTCTTACAAGTCGTGTACATAGAAATTTATATCTGTTTTCGTAAAAATATATACAATACAAAAATATATCAAATAATCACGTGGAAAATTGTTTATGTTGATTTGATTTTAAAAAAATAGAGGTAATGTTTTTTATTTCACAATTGCTTTTTATATTCATGAAAGAGACGGAATGGACTCAAATTTTTCGTACTAAACAAGCAATAGATTCAGAGTGATTTGGCCAAGAACCAACATATCAAATTTTTGACGAATAGTTATTCCATTTCTGTTTCATTGGTTTTTCTCTTTTTTTTTTAGACAAACATATTTAATAAGAAGTACCTCTTTAGGAATAAACTAAGTTAAAAATAAAAAAATAATACTTGATGATAAAATATCTCATGAGAGTATATGTATAAAATGTATTAGGCGTTATGTAGTTATAACATTCCACTGCTCACAAAGTATATCACACACCCCTCCCTAGTTAATGGTCGCATTGCGGCTTCCCTGAGATAGTCACTTTTAGCCGTGGTGTCTAATGTTCCGTGAAAATCTGGAAACCAACATTAGCCCATTCTTTTCCCATTCAAAGGAAATAAAAAAAAAAAAGGGAAAATATAATTTTATTAATTACTGTTTTTAAATGATATAAACGAAAAAAGAAATATTTACTACTGGCGCTAATATCACAAAGATATTTTTGTAGTTTTAATTTATTTTTGTAGATATTTATATTTTGAAGTATTGAGGACAAACGTTTGTATCTTTTATTTCTGAATCGGAAGTAGATTTTATGAAGTATTTTTATTTTATTTCATTTTTACGAAAGGAATAGAAACTATAAAATTTAATTATTTTTTTGGTCTTCATTGCACAAGATTATTTAATGGCATTATTAATATTTGAAATGTAGTTTCATCCCTTCTTTGTACTTTGCCTCGACCATCACAGCAATATCATCAGCAAAGCCCACAATTTCAGCACCCTCTGGTAGTTTAAGCCTAAGGACTCCGTCGTACATAACGTTCCGCAGGAGGGGTCCAAGCACTGATCCCTGGGGTACACCGCCAGTCACCTTAAACCTTCTCGAGACGTCCTGTGTCGGACATATGAAGGTGCTGTCCCTGAAGTAGTCACAGATTACACTCCTGAGGTATTCACGGACATATATTGCCCTTAGAGCATCCAGAATACACAGGTCCATCTCGCTGTGTTAAAGGCGTTCCTTACATCCATCGTGACTATTGCACAATGGCACTTAGCGCCTCTCCTCCATCTCTTCCCTCTGTGTGTGTGTGTGTGTATATAAAGGTATAAATTCGTTTTAGTAATTATTTTTATTTTATTTAGGTTCTATTTCATTATCATAAGAAGTTATTTTATTTATTATTATTTAATCAGCTTTATAGATTGACTTTTCTGTTTTTTTTCTTTGTACTATAAGGCTCTAAAGCCCAAAATAATGTACAGTTATGTTATTCTAATGGGACTTGTCCCGTAATAAATAAAGAATTTATTATTATTAAATTTCGTTGATATGAAACAGTTTAATATTTGATTTAGAAAAATTCGTTTCTTTTTTATTTGATTTGTTTTTAGAGAAGAGATATGTTTTTGATAAATATAAATTATGACCTTATAAATAATCATTTCAGTTATCATGTAGTAACAAAAAGATGAGGTGAAAATTAGATGTTATAAAAATCCCAATACTAAATTTCATCCTCGGCTAATCGTTTGTAAATATCAATACTAATAATATTTTACTAAACGTTGGTAATTATAAATACTAGCTGAATAAAACAATATTTTTTTTTATTATTTTATAGATGAGTTGAAATCAAATAACCATCTAGTCGACTGTCATATTTGTAATGGAATGAATAATAATATGAGTGCTGTTAATATATTTATATTTTGAATAACTGAATGAAAAAAGAAATGTACATGTATGCTAACTCTATTATACCAATTATTTATTCAATAAATAAACACTTTTGTAAATAAATTACTAAGTTTAAAACATTAATTATAATAGATTGCTATTTTAACAGATCGCTCAGAGGTTGCTAAAAGGCAATGGAGACTGAATGAGAGCTAATAAATATGTTAGAAACTGAATAATAAAGCATTCACTTCTTCATGTTTTTATTTAGATTTTTTATGTATAAAGTCATAAATATATGTATTATTTTCAAAAATCAATAAATATGTAGTGAATGAAGGTTAATTTCTATTAACAACGTATTTATTTTTTTATTAAGAATTTAATTTTTTTGAAGATAACAGTGAAAGCCTTGTTTTGGCTAATTCCTCTTATAAAGCAATAAGTTTATACTTACTTAAAGAGCTATCAAGAGTACTTAATGAAGTATAAATATTTTTAATGGATCAATTATGAAGACTAAATAAAAAACCTTAAAGCCATTAAGATATAACGGGCTCTAAACTGCACCAGTCTGTTCATTCTCGCCATTTTGCTTAACTACGTTATAAGTCCTTAAGTAGGCAACTTTCATAAATTTCTAAAGCTTTCGTTTTTTGTTTCAGGTGAGTACTTAGCTCGTTTTCTGTGCTCTATCTCAAGGGTAAGATTAGTATATAAGCCACATAGCTTAGTGATATATTTTGAACAAAGAAAATAAATCCTTACTGTTTTTTACAGTAATTTCTGCTCTAGTGTTTTAGTATTTAATCTGTATTTATTTAAACGAGTGCTTGTTTTACTTACTTAAATAGTACTTACTGTTTGTTTGACTTTCCCATGTAGAAAAGCAAACTCAAGTTTAATTTAAATCATCACAACATAAACACTTCACGCACTTCCTCTACCTCTCTGTCTCCTTTTCCGACTCCTTCTGCTATATTGGCTTTTCTGCCCAAGCTATGATCTCAGGGAAAAGTCAGATCATTTGAACTAAACAGATTATTTTTTTTTTAATTCTTATGAAATATACTGGACTCTATTTCTATGTAAATTTTATCTTCGAAAAAAACCAGCTTCCAGTCAATTGATTTTATTCTTTCATAAACAACACGTTTCGGCAACTTAAATGCCATTTTCAATATTAAAATACATCAACATTCTAAACATAACTTTAAAAAAAATTATAAGTCAAAAATTCTGCAAAAAAAAAATACAATCATTAATACGTTATACAATCCAAAAACAAAAAGACTTGTCCCAAAAACAGTTAGCAAAACCAAGCATAGATACCTCAATAAAGAAATATTTAAAAATTAATTTTTTTCTCATTTTCCTGGGGATTCACTATCCTCCCATGGTCAATTGTCCACTACTGGCTTGAACTTTGATATGTAAGGTAATGTGAGTTATTATGAATATATTATTTGTACCTTACTGCTATTTAAAAATCTTTATGTATTAAATTATTTTTATTTTTTTAAATATTTTTTATTTTAAAAAACAACAACAAAATTTAAAATACATAATTATTAAATTAATTTATTTTAGATTTAAATAGTTTAATCACAATATGAAAATTTACAAATATTATATGGAAACAGTCAAAAGATATATGAAAATATATTTGTAAATTTTCATATTGTGATTAAACTATTTAAATCTAAAATAAATTAATTTAATAATTATGTATTTTAAATTTTTTTGTTGTTTTTAAAAATAAAAAATATTAAAAAAAATAAAAATAATTTAATACATAAAGATTTTTAAATAGCAGTAAGGTACAAATTATATAATCATAATAACTCACATTACCTTACAGATCAATGTTTAAGCCATTAGTGGACAATTGACCATGGGAGGATAGTGAATCCCCAGGAAAATGAGAAAAAAAATAATTTTTAAATATTTCTTTATTGAGGTATCTAAGCTTGGTTTTGTTAACTGTTTTGGGACAAGCCTTTTTGTTTTTGGATTGTAGAACGTATTTATGATTGTTGTTTTTTTTGCAGAATTTTTGACTTATAACTTTTTTTAAAGTTATGTTTAGAATGTTGATGTATTTTAATATTGAAAATGGCACTTAAGTTGCCGAAACGTCTTGTTTATGAAAGAATAAAATAAATTGACTGGAAGCTGGTTTTTTTCGAAGATAAAATTTACTAAACAGATTACTAAAATGGGATGCTACCCTGAGATCATAATACTTAATATATAGTAATTTTATGATATTAATAAATAAGATACTTATATAGTCTTCTCCAAAGGTTAACGTGGTTGACTGACCAGGAGTTGTTTATTGAATAAGAATAATTATTGAATAACATGATATTTATTGATGCTGATCATGGTTACAAATATTTATTAAAACTTATACTCTACTTACAAAGAAAAGGGACGCTATATGTGACTTGCTGATTCTCGACCATCGCCCCATCCAGCTCCTTGCATCTTGAGTTGACCGCGTCTTCCGAACAACTGACAACTTGAAAGTAAAGGTAATAAATCCTAAGGGTCATTTTACTCTACCTGGCCTAGGCCCCCTACCATATTTACTTCTGAGTTACTAGGTAGCTCATTATGAAAAATGTATTTGTGCTCACAACGAGCCATTTTCGTGATGAGTTTCGGACATTTCCTCTATATGATACTTTAAAAATTCAGTTTTTAATTTTAAAACTATATAACAACTACTGTATGGTTCCCCTTTTCTTCTACTTCTAGATTAGGATGAAATACTCTGCAGACAGCGAGAAAGATCTAAACGAAAGAGTACATTAGGAAAATAGAAGCAGGAAGATGGAGCACCTGTAGCTGCCTCCCACTCCCTCGTAGCATTAGCGAGATAAGGAAATGGGAGGCGAGCTATAACCATCTCGATATGTCTGCCCTGCTGGAGGTCTGTCTAGGGCCGCTTTTTCATGGTCTTTTATAAAAATTTCAAAATAATATGTACATATATGTACACGTAGTTTACCTAACGTCACTAAGATTTTTACCAAAATC
This sequence comes from Arma custos, assembly GCA_037127475.1. Classification (NCBI taxonomy): domain Eukaryota; kingdom Metazoa; phylum Arthropoda; class Insecta; order Hemiptera; family Pentatomidae; genus Arma; species Arma custos. The sequence continues at coordinate 7,451,794 of CM073763.1, forward strand.
CTAATGTTGCTGTTTTATCAAGTTCTTATGAAGGGTATAAAGCAGCCTTACGTTACTCGACATCTATGTATTTTTCCCACCGGAATAAAATCGAGAATCGAACAGTATAAACAGTATAACAGTATAAAAAAAATGTATAAAATAATAAGAGTAGAAAAATTAGTTTTGAAATTGGTTTTCTAAAGAAAAAAGTAATTAATGAAAAAATAAGTTAAATTTTCAGAACAGCTCACGAATTCTTCAATCTCACGATTTCATGAAACATCACAAAAATGTGGTACAAATTCCTTAAGACCGTCTCCTTCTTGTGTTTTTTCGTCATCTTGGATATTTCGCTAAGAAATAACGCTTTTATAACTCTATTTCTATGCATTTAACGTGAATATGTGTTATACACAAAATGTAATGTTAAATTTCCACAATTCTTTATATTAAAATGTTTAATGTTCGTAAGAGCTATCGAATTACATGGCCGTATAATTATACAAACGAAAACAATTAAGTTTGTTGCGGTTCAATGAGCTCAAATGCTGTATGTATGGGAAATTCATAAATACATATTGTAAGAGAAAAAAAAAAGAATTTAAGTACGCGATCATTTAAATTTTCTCTGTCGAGTTTACGTTTCCAATTGAATTTAATATACTTAATTGGAGTTTCGTCGCATAGAATGGAGGACCATAGCAGTGTTGTAATAAAATAAATAAATTTAGGCTGAAAATTAATTACAATGTAATAAACTGAAAGGAAAAAGGGTAAGAAAAAGATCAGCTCACCTGAATATCTGTATCTTCTCTAATCTAAATTGTAGATGGTAAAAAACTGAATGTGTACATTTTGTGGTAGCCGACTAAAGGTAGAAATAATGTAAAAAATTAGTAAAAGCAGCATAAGGCGGAGTAATTCAAAGAAAAAAATGTTAGATGATACCTGAGTGGTTTCTCTACCAGGTTCACGTGTGTGATGAAAAGTATCAGGTTTTGAATAGTAATATAGGGGAAAAGGTAATGGTGTAAAAGGAACAAAATGGAATAAAAAAATCTTCATACACATAAAATAGATAACTGTAGGTATGTGGCTACCACTTGAAACATCGTTGTAACTGAAGCTCTTATCATCACCACGGCTCAAATTAGACTACGTCTTTTAAAAAGGTCCAACTGCCCTAAGTGCGGGAGAACAAGCAACTAAGGGCGCTAGTAGTTCTAATTAAAAGAGGGGGGGGGGTTAAAACTAGGAAAAATTGCATCTAAGTTAAATTAAAAGAAAACCTGCCGAAATACGGCACACATATCTTGTTGAGGATTAAATTAACTATAAGAGTTAAATAAAGGTATTACTCCCTGCAGACGCCAGGGTATATTCCAATAAAAAATTTAGATTTACAATATATTATAGATAATACTCTTAATAAATAATACTCAGATAGACTGGAATCTGGTAGAAAAGCACCATCTGTCACTCAACATATCATTACGGACTTCTAATAGTATAATTAAATTAAAATAATATACTCTAAATAAATCTAGGAGCACATCACATGTGTGTATCACTAAGTATATTCAATTAATTATACTGTTACATTCAGAAATACTAGAAATACGTGTATGAGGTATCGAGGTATCATTTGCCTCTGAGAATGATTCCAAGTATCCACAAAGTATACTAGGAATTTCCCTATTCATGATGGAGTATTGAAAAGAATTCGGAGGGATACAGATGTTCGCCGAATGCTATGAATATTCGATGAGTTTCCAGATTGGAGGTTTCCAATTTCACCATCGAAAAACTTTTCCTACACGAAAGGCCTGCACAGGAGGAATGAAGTAAACAATATAAAGACACTATTAGAAAAATTGGCAAACCAGAAATTCGTGCAGTACTTGGAAAATAATGTATTTTTTCCCGAGAAAACGGTTGTGCAATGATGTTATTTATACCAGATCACTATCAGAGTTTTTCTCTAACTAAAGGTACCCATTTTACAGAGGTTGAGGTTGAGGTTGTACGAGGATCAGGATATATATCTAACCAGTTTTCCACATTTAGTGTCGAACCCCAAAGCAAAGTAGCCATTAGTTACAAGATACTGTGGAGAGAACCGTTCACAATTTATATGGTATAAGCCAAAACTCTTCTTGACTCATCAAATGTTTGGAAAGGTATGTGAAGTATTGGAAGGTTATTGACAGTATCAATAATTTTTTAAAGTTGTGAATCATTTTTATATTCTCTACCTGTAATTTTACAGGCATTTTAATTTAATGTATATGTATATATATAAATATATACATTATAAATGTGAATGTTTGTATGTTTGTCTCTCTTTCACGCAAAAACTACTGGACGGATTTGGATGAAACTTTACAGTAATATAGGTTATACATCAGAATAACACATAGGCTATAGCAAGCGCGGATTTATGGGAGGGTGCAAGGGGGCACGTGCCCCCCCCGACAGTATTTTAGGTACTGTGGAGAATCCATTATTGTACATAAATAAAGGCAAATCACATGATGATCTATGTGGGGGCACGGGGGCATGTGCCCCCCCCCGTTATAATACACAATTAAAGGTAAATCAGGAACTTAGCATCTTGAAATTTGTAGTTAGGTTCTGTGTATAGTTTAAGAAAGAAATTCGGATAATTCCACTCCAAGGGTTCCCCCTTTAATATAATAGGGGTTCAAAGGTTGTATAGATTCCGTCAGTTTTGAAGTTAGACATCTGAAATTTCGGATGTTGGAGTAACTTATATTTAAAATAAATAATTAAATTATTTATTTAAAATGATCTTTCACGAAACTTTACATGGCAGACCAAATTCCACGCGTGCGAAGCCGCGGGCATAAGCTAGTATATATATATATATATATATATATATATATATATATATATATATATATATATATATACATATATATATTATATGGCATGGCATTAAGTGGGCTTGAGGAACCAAAAACGTGAAATCCATTACCTGTCATCTTCTAGGCCTAAGGTTGAGAGGCCAGGGACTTGACCTTGGGAGTTATTAATGGTAATAAACATCCTTGGTTATGCCGTTGATCTGAACCTTTACGGTACCATGTACCCGTTAAAGAACCCTATCTTAGTTATACCTGGATAAGATAATACAGAACTCCCACTGTAGCATTGTACGTTTTAGCCATTGTAGCATGAAGTGACCTTAAATAGACAAACAAACATTTCCTTTCGTTTTACAGTTAGTTAGTCTTACTAATAATAGTGATTGCTTAAGCCAATTATTTTGAATGCCTACTATTCATAAATAAAATTTATTATTATTTATCAATATATCCAACGTTTTTGGCAAAAAGGAAATTCCTTGGTCCCAGCAATCTTGTAGCATCAAGCGCCTGTCGCATTGTCGCATTGCTCCTCTTTTCCAGAGTCTTAATCCCAAGTTGGACAAAGCATGCATCCTTTTCCACTTCATGGAGTATAATTTTTTTTCTGAAAGATTCTATTGAATTGCAACTTCCTTTATTCTTGCAGCATTTAATGCAATAGGCATGTCATTATTCGTCAAGCCTTCTAAGCTTTATAGAAAAAAGATGAAAATCAAAATTGATTATAAAGGAAATATCGGAAGGGATTGCTTATATCGTTGTATGCAGAGCTGTGAATTTTCTGCTAACTCGAAGGAAATCCAAGTTCGTATTGATTAATTTTTTTGTGTTTAAATTTTGATATCATATCTAAACACATATTAACAATATGAAGCCTATGAATGACAGCTTAACTGAAAAAGGAAATCAAATTTGATAGTAATGTAGAAAATAGCCGTAATCACATTATACAGTACTATCATCAATCAAGTCGAAGAAGCAAATCTTTAGGAAAAGAATGTGATCAAGGATAGATATATCTCATCCTGATGAATTCTTTGATAAAAATAGTAAAGTTAATTGATATTTTTTTTAAAAATAATTATTTATGTTATAAGAACCATATGATTGTAATGAAGATGTCAATAAATAATAAACCAATAGCCTATTACTCGCATTTACAACTCAAAATTAATAATTACCAAAAATATAGTTCACAGCATCTTATATAGTGAAGTGTATTGTTGAGTGCAAGTGGTTTTTGTGACTGCAGTTTCGCTGAACACTCAATAATGTTGAAAATATAATTGTCAGTTCTTCACAGTTATCTTCACTTCACTTCAATACATCATTATGTTAACTTAAACAGTCACACATCTTTAACGAAAAAATCGGTATGAGAAAAATTAACAATTACCTGAAAAAAACAAGATCACATAAAATAATATGAGGTTATGAGCGAATAAGTTGGCGGTAATGAGATAGTGATGGAGGATGGAGGTGAAGCAGGAGCGACTGGTGGCCAGGTTGCGCCACAACAACCCAACCCTCACCGTCACGGAGCTCCACATTCATCAGGTCGACCATTCCAGAAAAAACCTCGTCATCGACTACCTCAAGTCTCTGAGGCTGAACCACACAGTAGAGTCCACCCCGGAACTGGAGACTGTTGTGTCAGTCGACATATCCTCCAGGATTGAACAGGATGACATCTTCAACAAATTGCTAACCTTCATCCGCGACATAGGTATCGACGATGTCTCCATAACGAGCGAACCTTTCGATGAGCAGCAGCCAGAGATTGAGTCGATCGACAGCATCCCAGCCTCGGAATCCTCAACGAAGGACTACACGCCACTCAGCAGTGAGAACATGGAAGACCTCATCAGCCGCGACAAGAGCGAAAGTGAGTTCGAACTGATCCTATCCCGGCCCAGGCGCAGCAGCAGCCGTGACTCAAGGCGGCTCCGTGACGACCAGAGCAGCAGGGACGTCATCGGCTCCATCCTCAGGGTCAGCGAAGGCCGCTCCCATAGCTCTGACTGGAGCCTCTACCAGCGCACAGCCCACAATCAAGAGCGCTCGGATAGGAACCCAAAACAACGAATAAATACCTTATGGTCCAGGGCAAAGCGTTTGTTCAAAAGGAAAAGAAATCCGACGAAGCAATCGGTTGGACAGTGGCAAGCCATGGTTTCAAACGATTCTAGCATAGAGGATGCAGGAAATTCAAAAGGAAAACGTAAACCAAAGGTTTTCAGTCTAATTCATGATATGAATGAAAAAACCGATCCAGAACAGGTTAGTATAAATACTTTGCAAAAGAGGTTAGAAAAGGTTTCCCATGATGTTTTCTGTATGAAGAATAAGTGTCCTGGTATGAATATTGACGGTCCGCCCCTCGATGCTTATACGCAGACTCAGGATAAGACCGTTAAAGAGGTCGAACTGAAGAATACAAATACTCAGACAGCTAGCAGGATGTGTTCAAGCACAGACTCCCGCAATGGAAAGTGTTATACAACAAATAATGTAGAGCTGCATTCAAACGAGCAGAGTGTAAGCGAGATGTCAGTTATCAGCGAAAGCACCGACTCGGAGGACCAAATGATGAAAGGAGTACGTGTGCCGTGGCATCCAAGAGGTATGGTAACAAATTATATTCCTCTATATCCTAATATGAAGCGGGTAATTTGTGGAATGAAACCAGCTGGCGCACCATTTTTTTTCAGGAAAGTGATCTCAGGGAAAACTAATTCACATTCAACCACTACCAGCTGTTTGACAACCACTACATCTGCTTCCTTCAAATCTGCGCGCAGTACACTTACGTTCTCATCTTTGTCTTATCCGTTGACCGATCGAGGACAGGACACAGAAAATAGCAATATCAGTTTGGAAAATGTTATTTACACTCGTTCTGACGAACAATATAGTTGTGGTGTTGTCTCTACTAAAAGTGAAACTCCTTTTGAGCGGGAAAGGTTCATGAACACGCAAACAGTAAACCCTTTTCTGAAAGCCACTGAAATAAACACTTCTGAGGTATTCAAATTGCCCAAAGTTACTCAGACAAAACCCAGGAAAAGAAAGAAGACTCTTCCCGACATCAAAAAACAACCGGCTGTTGGGACCCAAACATCTGCTTGTTCGAGCAGTACATCTTGTACTGATCTATTACGCATGAAGTCGTGCGGAACAAAAACCGAAAATGAAGTGGGAAGAGAGGACAAGGAGAACTCTTGCCATTTGCTAACGAAAAACACTACTGAAAACAAAGAAACTAATTCTGAAACACTTATGCTCAAATGTGAAAGCTGCCGAGGGTTATTAGACAAACAAGTAAGGAAGAAAAGGAAATCGTCAGGCAGGCATAGGAGCGATAGAGTGGCGAAGAGAGGGTTGGGCTGGGGAGAGTACCCGGACGGCAATTTTGGTTTCGGGCAATGCTATGCTCCGGGCAAAGTCTTTCCGGTCATATCTTTAGCCACGGGTTTGTCTGTCGGCAATCCATTCAGCCTACCTGTCCCGCTTGCAAAAGGAGAGAATCCTAGAAATGCATGTCCTATGATATGCAATATGTTTGGAAGCAAGAAGAGAGCTTTGATGGAAGAACTGAACAAGCAAAAGATGGAGCTGATGCAGATGAGGATGGTTCTGGTGGCGATCAACGAAGAGCTCTTGGCAGAATGCACAGACACTTCTTCCGATGAGAACCAGCCATCGTCCGAAGACACCTACCATTCCTTCGACTCTCAGGCTTCACCCAAGCAGAACAAGAAGGTGACCTTTAGGAACCCCTTGGTCAACGAACGCACTATGAATTATGCCCAACACTATTGACCTTCTAAACAGCATTTTTCTGTAATAAAGGTTTTATTTTTAATAAGTTATTGTTGTTTTTGATCAGTAAATAGTTGTAGCGAAGAAAAGATTAAAAAGTAATTTTGTAGCATTTCTCTTCAAGTTCATCTAGCATTTGTAAAGCAGATACGTTTTTAAGCAATTAAGTCTGGTATAACGTTGAGTATTGTTATGAGATTCAGTCATCATGTGTTTATGCATTGACCTTACCAGTCATACGTTAGGTAGCAATGCTCAAGCAAGACTTTAATGTTCCATTTAACTGCAAATAGGTTGCCCAAAAAGTGATAGCCGTTCATATTAAAATATTCATGTGATAAAAAATAAAAAGGACCTTTTATCCCTTACTAAGCAATACTGAAAAATATATAAATTATAGTGAATAAAATTATTAAGAATATATCTAGATTGATGAATTTTAGCAAGACTACTATATCTTCGATACCATGTGGTGGAAGGTAAAAGGCAGTTTAGGATTACAGGTAAGGCAATGAACAAAAAAATGTCGGGAAGTTGTTCTACATGGAACAATATTTTTCAGAACATTTCCGCTTTGTCTATTTAATACTATTTATTATAAAAGTTTATTTTTTTTTTTTATAATTTGTAAAAGAAAGTTGGAATAACATATGTTTATAGGTTATTTGTTTGAATATTTGTATTCCACATATATTTATAGATTGTATTTTAATTATAGACTTTATCATACTAAATTTGGCCAGGAACACTGTTATTTGAAAGTAATTTGTATCTCTTAGTATTGATCCGGTCTTTACAACATTAATTTACGTATGTTAACGCTATTAATGAATATATTTTCGAAAGTATAAATTACTCTAGAAATCTAGTTTGAAAATGAGTCACGTCGTAGCCAAAATAAATCTTACTAATATTATAAATGTGAAAGTTTGTATGTTTGTCTCTCTTTCACGCAAAAACTACTGAACGGATTTGGATGAAACTTTACAGTAATATAGGTTATACATCAGAATAACACATGGACTATAGCAAGCGCGGATTTAGGGGGGCGCACGGGGGCAGGTGCTCCCCCCCCCTACAGTTTTATAGGAACTGTGGAGAATCCATTATAGTACATAATTAAAGGAAAATAACATGATCATAGTTGTTAAAATATCAGGAAGAACAAGAGTGAAACTATTTGTTTTGATAAACTACTAATCTTACTAATATTATAAATGTGAATGTTTGTATGTTTGTCTCTCTTTCACGCAAAAACTACTGGACGGATCTGGATGAAACTTTACAGTAATATAGGTTATACATCAGAATAACACATCGGCTATAGCAAGCGCGGATTTAGGGGGGCTCACGGGGGCACGTGCCCCTTCCCACCCCCGACAGTTTTATAGGTACTGTGGAGAATCCATTATAGTGCAGAATTGAAGGAATTTAGCATCTTGAAATTTGCAGATAGGTCCTTTGTATGATTTAAGAAAGAAGTTTGGATAATTCCACCCTTATTATAATAAGGGTTCAAAGGTTGTATTGAATCCGTCAGTTTTGAAGTTAGACATCTTAAATTTTGTACGAGTAACCTATAGTGAAAAAAAATAAATTATTTAAATAATAAAATTATTTATTATTTTAAATTACTGTTAAAAAGCACTGTCAAGAAACTTTATGCGGTAGTCCAAATTCTATGCGAGCGAAGCCGCGGGCAAAAGCTAGTCTCTAATAATTCAAAAAGAATTATTAACGATTTATTTACATTATATTATTTATGGGGAACAAAAATAGAAAAAACCGACCAGAACCCTAGATGAAGAAGTAACAAGTATCTCAATCGATTTTTTTCCATCAGAACAAAAATTAAAAAAAAGGAAACACTAGGAACTTGCCTGAGTTTAAATTAACTTATCACTTGGAGAATATACTCGTGACTCCATTATTATCCGTCATTTGGTCAAATAGGCTAAACAAATGTATATAGGTTAGAGAAGAATTGGTTGACTGTAACTTCTAATATAAGGAAGAAACAGTTGGGGGTGCAGTCAATAAAAACACCTTAATAAGTGTAACTTATTTATTGTGTGCCGACATTTCGGCCTAAAATGTAGGCCATCTTCAGGGCGAATAAACCACGCGGCAGCTAGGCTATCAACGGCCCAAGTTATTCGGCCGAAACGTCGGCACACAATAAATAAGTTACACTTATTGAGGTGTTTTTATTGACTGCACCCCCAACTATTTCTTCCTTATATGTATATAGGTTATACACGATATAAGTCTATGTCTATGTGCCTAAGAAGTTAAATTAAATTCAACTTGAGTAAAACTTCTGGACATGGCCAGTTCTGACTGAATATAGAATAAAAATTAGACGCATAACCTCTTAAGGTTAGGAATACATTACCTTTCATAGAAAAGAGCTGAACTAATAACGCATCGATTACTCTAGATCAATGATTCATCACTAAAAAGCAAAATGAAACATATTTTTTCCCCTCAGTCACCCTGTGACAGATAATTCATTTAATCTGATAACAGCCTGGGGTGGCCCTGTGGAATCTGGAGAGCTTCCTGGTGCTCACTTAGCCTCTATGAAGTAGTTAACCTTATTTCAGGGAAAACCTGGTTGTTGAACATGATCGCAGACAAATTACCTCTCTCCACAACCGCTATCCTAAAAACAATGCAGTCTCTATCATCTACTGAATCCAACACTTTTACGCGTTGTAGCGGTACAGGTTTCTTTTAAATGTGGACTGACGTTCCGTCATCGAGACTTGGCCTCCATCCTCTTAGGGCGTCTGCAAGTCAATAGCTAAAAATGACAATTTAAACATGAATTGCCAACGTAAAAGCAATCTTCCACCTACAGAATTGACTTATAAGCTCAGAAGAGACATAATTTCGCATTGTAAATAATTTTAGTTCATTTTAATTTTCATTTGGATGTTACTGGACTAAATATTTGTAAATATTTCATTAATGTGAGTAAAACCTTTATCCAGTCAAATTTTTCTTTTACTTTAAAAACGTTTCGACTTCTATTGAGTCATTTTCAATTTTCTTTACATAAGTATATTTCTTCTGCTTCTAAGTCCATTACTATTTGAATAATTATACTTATAAATCTTTTTTATAGTTGTCAAATAAATAATTATAATTTTTTTTTACTTGGAGTTTAAATGTTCTCCATGGTCATTCTCAAATCTTATCTTTTCTTATGGAAGAAGTGCATGGAGAAATTAAATATTTATGTATGCAAACTCCTCATGAAATATTATTATAGTATGTTTGGAAAATTCGGACATTTATTGTTCCTCAAAGGCGTTACTTTTTATTATTATAAATTTCAAAGATAGATAATTGAAAAATATACTTACTTAATAAACAGTTACACCATAACAATATCTAAAACCTTTGAATATGTTAAGGAAACAAGTTTACAGTACACAAAGGAGTTATTAAGGGACATGGCTAAGCAGTTTAGTTGCCTGCCCAGCCGTGAAACCCAGTTAGCTTCGGGTCGACCCTAAACTGGTCTAAGGCCCCTTAGCTCTCCTCGATATGGTCTTTATTACTCTACAATAAGTGCTTTATTACAGCTTTAAAGAACTTATTTTTACTCTAAATCGTATCTATCTCTGTGAATAGGATAATGCGCCTCTATTTACATTGAAGATCATTAAGTTAAATTTATACAGTCGAGTACGACTGGATGAGATAGAATGTCCGCAGAGTCCATTAATTTACAATGCTATGACTAAATTAGCTGTGCTAAAGAGAGAGAGAGAGAGATCTCAGCTTGTATAATGGCTACATTTGGTTTGCCCACTGTCTTCCCCGCTTCATGAATAATCAAATTATTTACAGAAAGCCCCTCTTAGAGCGAGGGTTTGTCTAGATCTAGGCGCAAGAAGTGATCGGGGGATTCCGGATCTGTAATTGAAGGGGGAGTAGAATCTGTAAGTGGAGTTCCATTTTTCCATCCTATCTCAAAGATATTAGATGGAGTTATGGGAATTGAGCGTATCATTGTAGTATGTGAAAATTAATACCTCAACCAGCGCATAAAATAATTATTGGGATAAAAAAGTTTTTAACAACGATACCTTAAAGGCTAAAACGCAGTACACCTCATTGGTTTATTGACTCATCCATTGTAGCGCTGCTGTATTATTATTTGTGTCATAGACTTAGAAGTCTAGTACTGCGCCGTACTTATGGTGCTTCTCTCTTGAATAACAAGCTCGGCACACTCTTGTAGCCCAAACATTAAAACTTTAAAAATTCCAGCTTAAGCATTTGAAGCAGCAGATCCTTGTTTCTGATTCAAGTCAAGGCTGAGCTCCTAACTTGAACATCTTTCTGGTTCGAATCTAGTTATAACAGATAATCTATCCATTATATTAGCATTCATAGATAGACTTTGTGGAATCTGGAGACTCATACAGATCTAGGGCTCACTCAGCATAGTGGTTCCCATTAACCCGGAGATTGTTGAAAATGATCTCGGCCAAATAACTTCCTTGCACAACCAATGGCTTAGAACCAGCAAAGGTATACTGAACCCACAACCCTTCTAGGTGGAAATTATTTTTTCAAATAAAAGATGAGTGTTAGGATGGTCTTTTTCGAATTTTTTTTTATAAGCCTTGAGAAATATTTACTGTAGCGAAAAAAATTATGGAAAATTGAACTAAAATATATCTTCTCCCTTGCTCATGTTAATCTCATGATTTTAGAAATCATTGATGTATAAGAACAAATAGGGGTTTTTGAAGTAGTTTAGTGTGAACTTTATATAATTGGATAAACAAACAAACGAATAGTGAGTTTATAAATCTCACTTATGTAATGGAGGGTTTTGCGGAACACAACAAATGCAAACAGCCCAAATGAAACGTAATGAATACCAAAATGTTTGCATTCATTGAACTTTGGTATAAATTCAAATCTGAAGAGCTTACTGAAATGAAGGATAGCCCTCAAGGGATAAGTGGTCGGAATCGGAGGATAAACACAAATGAATATAAACACGAGCTCAGTTGAAATGGTTCATAGCCAAGACTTCACTTTCAATAGTTTATTTTTTTTTAGTTGAGAGTTTCTCAAGGATGAGGTTTTCTCAATAAAATATTAGAGTAACATTTTTCTCCAGGTTTTCCTGTCGAATGTGTCCTCTTCGTTTAGGCCATATCCTGCCATTTCTTCTTGGACTTGGTTCATCCAAGAAGTTTGCAAGTGGGTCCCTTCTCGTCTTCTTTCTTACTTCAGGACACCAGTTCATTGTCATTTTTGGTATCTCCGAGGCATTTTATTTGTTGTTTTTTTTGCATTGTACATTTCTTACAATGAGGGAGGAGCAAGCCCCCTAATTAACCCCCAGGCTGGGGACCAGAGAGAATTGGGAGGGAGGGAGGGAGAGAGGGAGGGAGGGAGGGAGGGAGGGAGGGAGGGAGAGAGAGAGTGAGAGAGAGAGAGAGAGAGAGAGAGAGAGAGAGAGAGAGAGAGAGAGAGAGAGAGAGAGAGGGGGAGAGAGAGAGAGTGAGAGAGAGAGAGTGAGAGAGAGAGAGAGAGAGAGAGAGAGAGAGAGAGAGAGAGAGAGAGAAGAGAGAGAGAGAGAGATGAGAGAGAGAGAGAGAGAAGAGAGAGAGAGAGAGAGGAGAGTAGAGAGAGAGAGAGAGAGAGAGAGAGAGAAAAGTCGTATAAAGACGAAACTGATTGATACATTTTTTTCTAGCCAAATTAGCTAGCCTAATTATTATTAATTCAAGATAATTTATTCTTTTTTAAGATGTAAACTTCAAAAGGCATAGATCGGTCGGGTCTTAATCAATAAAAGCATTGGCTTATTTAAAAACCAAAGAGATAAACCAAGCTAGGAGCGCATTGTATGGAGGTTTCTCCATGCAGTCATCCACGAATCCCTTAGATGAGGTTCTCAAAAGAAGATTGAAAATAAAATATGTAGCAAATGACATTTATATGGTTTCGTAAATAAATATTTTTATTATTATTATTATTTAAAAAAACAAATAATAGTAATGAAATTTAAAGGAATAGCGATTCCAAAGGTTCGCTCCTAATACCGCACTTGCGGTTTTCAAACTTAAAGGATTACCGCCCAAACCTAAACCATTAAAGTAAACCTTCTATCTACATCTACCCCCCCCCCCCTAGGTCTCTACACCTACTCTGGCCAACCCCCTCAGACGTTTAGCTTATCTCTTACAAACTTTTTAGTAATTCGTTCCTTACTGAGAAGGTCATTAACTCTTGTAATGTTACAAGATTTTCTAATAACCTTACGAACTTAACAAGCTCATCTCAACTATCAGACGATATCTACCACTTCATTAGCTCAATTAAAAAAAGCAAATTAAAAATCACAGATTTTCTGCTTTTATAATTAGAATCGTAAAAATGTTTACGTAGAACTAATTATTGCTATTGGATTGGCTTTTATGCCTTTCAATATTGTCCGTATTTTTGGCACAACTTATGTATAGTTTTAGTGAAAAAATGTATATGTTTTCTTTAAAAATTATATATCAGAATTAATGTAATATATAATAAAGGTAATAATAACAAACGATACCTTAACAAGAAACTTTACGTCATTGGTGCAATTCATTTAGCATATCCCGTCCTCTGTTCATTTTCCTACTCCCTTCCCCAAACAAGTTTAGGTTTTTCAGTTGTAGTTTTACTGTTATGATGAAGAAGTTAAGACAGAACATAATGAAATATGCTAATTTTATTTTATTTCTTCCTAATACAGCTAAAACTAAATAAAAAAGTAAGCAAGCCTGGAAACTAAAATTAATAATAATGTTCTAGCATACCAACGTTACTTATTTAAATATTTTAATGAATTAGAGTAAATAATTTATAACCCTTACTGGTCCTTTCCTTTGGCAACAGACATACTATTCCTTCTTATTTCTTCCCAGTTAAAGTAAGCATGAAACACGTGTTGTTGTAACTAGAAACAAATAGAGAGCGTACAGGCCCCGGGTCACACGATATTTCGTCTCGCCTGAACATAAACTTACTTAGGGTCGTATTTTCCTTTCGCTATGCTTCGCTGCCTTCTTCGAAAGTAAATAATATTTCATTGTAAGAACATTATATTATACCTCTTAGAAAATATACCGCAGACCACCGACATAGGTATCCTTACATACCGATAGGTATCCTTAATGTGTGTGTGTGTGTGTGTGTGTGTTTTTAATTCTGAAAATATGCAAAAATTAAGCCATTGGGATCAATAAAATTCTACTTTTTTATAATAATAACTCCAATTAAGCCAATTTCTGGCTATGCATAAATGTAACCATGTTTCATGTCCTAATTAACGAAAAATATATGTCGCGGATTTGTAGTCCAGCTGGCGGCCGTAGGATCTTCTGAAAGGAGTAAAAAATCCTTGGTAATGCCTGGTAAGGGACGATAAACGAGGGATCCTGTACAATGTCAGGTACTCATTAATAATCCCTATCCTATTTAAACATCGATATGCAAAATTTAGAGCTCCCAATGTAGCAACGTCCGATTAGCCACAGCTGCTTAAAGTGGCATTAAATTCAAAAACTAACAAAATAGCAATAAAATAACCAATTTTTAAAAAATACAACCAATCTCTATGCCAGAGAGTGAATTCAAGAGAATAATTAATGACGATAATTTACTCTATAATATAATATAATATCATTAAAGCAGATAATAGGTCTTAAACATGTAAATGACCTATTACCCGCTTTTACTATAAATTGTTCAATTTAATAATTAAAGGTCGAAGATAAAATATATTATATGTATTATAAAATTATATACATATCATATAGTAAATATGTAAGCATATATGTATAATTAAATTTGTTTCTTTAATCTACTCCACTATTTTATCTACTCCACTAATTATCAATATGGTTTCACCGCAGCAAAATCTAAAATTTCCTTGATTTAACTGTTTTGATTGTATTTTCCAATCAATATATTTGATTTTACAACTATTTTACTAGATGATAAAAGTAAATAAAAAATATGGGAACAATTTTTCGATTTGTGTCAAATGCCCTGAATTGTACAGTTCTTTGGCTGCCCTATGAGGATCTTCTTTTACAGATTTTTAAGACATCCTTCTTCGATTGATTTAAGCCTTTAAAGAGGATTTCTTTTTAAACTTTAGTATCGCCTGAAGAAAATTCCATTGGAACTCCCTCCGTCAAAAGCCTGATTGATAATCCTAGTTGCCACGACATCGAAATTAACCGTTTTTTTCTTCGAATTCATAAAAAAATAACATTTTTTTGTTTCATTATTTGAAATTAAACTAAAATTTTTAACAAATAAAAATTGAGAAAAACAAAACCTATTTTAGCAAAAAAATGCTTTGCATATAACAAATACAAATAATTTTTTTTGCATATACTAACTATATGAACACAATATACACAACGACATGAACATTCCCACTATAATATCATATGCTCATAACAAATACATAACCTTCCACTTATCGACACAATATCACCCAAACCCACTCGTTCTTCCGCTTTCCTACTCCCTGTTACCTGGACTTGATAAAAAAAGATTAAAAAGACATTGGCCAAGAGACCTACTCAACAATTGCTAAATATTTTTTTTTTTTTTTGATCATGTAGAAAAGCGAAAAGAAAGACACTTCAATCAAATTTGCTGGATGCGAATTTGCGCAGATGCAAATGAAAATTAAATAATAATAATAATATACTATATGATGAATATTTTTCTTGAAATGTTTTAATTTTCCCGTTTAAAGTGATTGTAAACAATCGGACATTTGACGTGATGGAATCCAATATATTAATATATCCCCTACCCCGAAAAGCGGTCTCTCGCCGATTTTGAACTGTATCGAGCCAGCGGCCTAGTGCCGGCTTAGAGAAAACGCCTTAAGCGGTCTCATACCTTGTAAATACTTATAATACCTCCGGGTAAATGAAGTACCTATGATGTATGCATATATATTGATTTGTAAATAAAATGTATATATTGTAAATTTATGTAGATTATAAAAATATATGAGATTTGAAACAAAAAAAAATATATTAATTTCCCTAATTATTTTAATAAGCTAATTTCCCCCAAATCTTACTAATATTATAAATGTTAATGTTTGTATGTTTGTCTCTCTTTCACGCAAAAACTACTGGACGGATTTGGATGAAACTTGACAGTAATATAGGTTATACATCAGAATAACACATAGGCTATAGCAAGCGCGGATTTAGGGGAGCGCACGGGGGCACGTCCCTCCTCCCCCGACAGTCTTTTAGGTATTGTGGAGAATGCATTATAGGACATAAATAAAGGCAAATCACATGATAATAGTGGCTAAAATAACAGAAAGAACATGAGTGAAACTATTGTCTTTATGTTTGTTACTCATTCCCGCAAAAACTACTGAACGGATTTCGATGAAACTTATTGAGTAAAATAGGTTATACCAAGAGCAGATTTATGTGAGGGCACGAAGGCATGTCCCTCCCTCTCCGTTATAGTACATAATTAAAGGCAAATCAGGAATCTTGAAATTTGTAGATAGGTTCTTTGTATAGTTTAAGGAAGAAATTTGGATAATTCTACCCAAGGATTTCTCCTTTAATGTAATAGGGGTTCAAAGGTTGTATAGAATCCGTCAGTTTTGAAGTTGGACATCTGAAATTTTGGATTTACGAGTAACTTATAGTTAAAAAAATTAAATTAAATTATTTATTATTTTAAATGATAGTTAAAAAACACTTTCACGAAACTTAATGTGGCAGGCCGAATTCCAAGCGAGCGAAGCCTTGGGCATAAGCTAGTTATTCATAATTTAACTCATTAATTTTCTCCTGCTTTGAATGTTTAAATATCTTTTACATACTTATTATAATATATATATATATATATATATATATATATATATATATATATATATATATATATATATATATATATATATATAACTGATAAATGAATGATGTGTTTTTATTTGTATATAACTATGTTAATATCATTATTTATATATTTTATTATGGACGCTTCACTCATCCAGTTAGATATTTTTAAAAACAAGTAATATTAGTTGATATTATTCATATTTTTGTTTCTTTTTCTACTTTCTTAGTTTCTACTTGACTTTGTAATTTGCATAAATATGTAATTATCTATTGTTTATCTTTACATAATTATTGTAATCTTATTTCTGTTTTTTTTTTATTTCTTATACTCTGTTTTCTTTTTCTTTTTTCTTTTATATGTTATCACTGTAGGTAATTCACAACTTTTTTTTCCTCATTAATTCTTTCTCACTTATAAGACATAATAATACCCTTTATTAATATACTATAAGACGTAATAATACTCTATATATGTATATCTATGTATTGTTATTCTAAAGGGACTTTTCCCAGAATAAATAAAAAATTTATTATTATTATTATTATTAATATCGTATACATTTCCGAGTCATCTTTACAGCGCAAAAATGAATAGGGATATTGCCAATTTTGTAGTATATATTTTACCTAGCATTTATATTATTAAGGGAATTTTTCAAACTTTTCGAAACTTTCAAATATTTCGTGTAGTATAATTTCTAATAAACATAATGATTTATTTGCGATGAATAAACGAGAACGAAGTTCTTTGAACATTAATTTTAATTAAGGATCTTATTGACTTACGTCATATTATTATTTATAATTTTTTATAATTATTGGTCATTTTTTATGAGTTATAAATATTTTTATTTTTTAAAGAGAAAAGATAGGCCCTCGACCGGGATTTGAACTCGGAACCTTTGTCTCACCGTGACATCGCTCTGCCAATTGAGCTATCCAAGGCCCCTGCCGGACGAGGACAAACCTTTTCTCTCATAGATCCTAAAGCCCCCAGATATTTATAACTCATAAAAAATGACCAATAATTATAAAAAATTATAAATAATAATATGACGTAAGTCAATAAGATCCTAAATTAAAATTAATGTTCAAAAAACTTCGTTCTAGTGTACAAAAATGGCGGGAGCACTGGGACTTTAGGATCTATGAGAGAAAAGGTTTGTCCTCGACCGGCAGGGGCCTAGGATAGCTCAATCGGCAGAGCGATGTCACGGTGAGACAAAGGTTCCGGGTTCAAATCCCGGTCGAGGGCCTATCTTTTCTCTTTAAAAAATAAAAATATTTATAACTCATAAAAAATGACCAATAATTATAAAAAATTATAAATAATAATATGACGTAAGTCAATAAGATCCTAAATTAAAATTAATGTTCAAAGAACTTCGTTCTAGTGTATTCATCGCAAAAATGGCGGGAGCACTGGGGCTTTAGGATCTATGAGAGACAAGGTTTGTCCTCGACCGGCAGGGGCCTTGGATAGCTCAATCGGCAGAGCGATGTCACGGTGAGACAAAGGTTCCGGGTTCAAATCCCGGTCAAGGGCCCATCTTTTCTCTTTAAATAATATAAATACAACAATATTTGTGGTGTCCCCATTCATTTTTATATTAAATTTATTAAGTTTATATTAAATCAAAAGGTATAATGTATTGTCATTATTATAACATCTACAATGTATTGAGTATAATATGTTGAGTTAACCTTCACCTACTGAAGAGTGGGTCGCTCAGTCAGTAGAGTGTTAAGTTGCTGTACTGAAGGTTCTGGGGTAAAATGCGGTTTTGGCAGATATTTTTTAATGTGTTAATAGTCACACGTCGACTCAGTGGGATCTGCAGATCTCCCTGGATCTTACCCACCCTCAATAAAGGGAGTGTCCTAAATTGGGAGAAATGAGAGCGAGAGAGAGAGAGAGAGAGAGAAAGAGTTCTTTAACAGCTAATCTTTTGGTGTAAGGAGGAACTAACCTATCGGGAGAATGATTTTTCTACTAATAATAATTCACTATACAATAATAAAAATAAATTTAAAGGCAGAATCATAATATTACCTGTTCATTTGAAGCAGTGACTGTATTAGACGTAACTTAGATTTCTTTAAAATTCGGAAAAAGAAGATCTAAACTGGGATTGGCTGTGAATGGTATTGACATATGTGTCTAGCGCCACTCCTACACCGCATTGACAGCTTAGATAGATTTCCTTTTTTTATTTTCTCTTTTTTTACCTCCCCTGATATTTCAGGATCCTTTTGTGTAAAGCCGCTATTGGATTTCTGGTCGTGGAGAAATTAATATCTGGATATATTTGACTTTGAAATGCAGACATTGATACAGCTTTTTGGGGATTTAATGTAAAGTTGAATAAAGTAGAACCTCAATAAACCAGGTGCTTGATTAATCGTGAATCTCTTTCTCTCTCTCTCTCTCTCTCTCTCTCTCTCTCTCTCTCTCTCTCTCTCTCTCTCTCTTTTATTACATTTAAATTTTATTTTCATTTTAGCGATTTTTTTATTATGAGAATTTTATAATAAAATTCAATTATACCAGCTCGACAAAGGGATATCTGTATTTTTGTCAGTTCAGAGAAGTAATAAGAAACTCCCGGAAGTCTAAAAAATGATCACCAGGGTTTATGTTTATGTTTTAAAATTCTGTGAAAATCGCTCGCTAACCTTTCACGTTTTTTATATATTCATTGTGACCGAAATTTCAAACTCTTCTCTCAAACTGATTGAAAATATAGGGAAAACGAATGTGTAATAATAAATAAAAACTTGAACAATATACCTTCATTACCAATCCTGGTCGGTTAATGAGTTCAAGTGTTTTGTAGCGGAATTTGTGGTAACTACCTCTGTTTAATCACAGCAAATTTCGTGTTCATTGACAATATTAAAATTATTGTTATATGATTTGGTAGTATAACTAATTATTTTTCCTGTCGATTATTGTTAGTCTGTAGACGTAATTCTGAACATGTTTTAATTTAAATTAAGATTCAGGCCCAACCTCAACTGAAAAGTAACTCTTTGAAATTCGTGTTTATTTTAAACTATAGTAACGAATGGAAGTTTATAGCAATAATAATTGGAAATAACACACTATCCATACTAATTATGCAGTTATATAAAAAGCGGTTAGTTACGATGAAATCTGATAGACAGAGATAGTACTGCGCCTTGAACTAATATTCCCCTCACTGGCCATTCATTACTTATTGGCATTCCTTCAGATGAATCTGCAGTAGTAACATTCTTTGATTGTATAAAACACTACATTGTATTATTGTTGTCGTATATTAAATGTAATTAATATATTATATAATGTTTAATATATTAATCATTGCAGCCAAAACATTTTGTCTATATAATACATTAAGTTATAATATTTACGTAAAAGTATTTCGTGTACACAAAAACCGCAATCCATTGGCGAAAACGATAGAATAAAAAGATAAATTTGTCTAGTAGTTACTAATTTTATTTCTTCCTTCAATTTTTAAAAATAATTCGTGTAAGCAAAAGTTCTTTCATTTGCCACTGATTGACTGTTTCTTAAATAATTACTGAATCGGGCTTATTAAACCTCTCGGGTACGTGCATGCTAAAGCAACGCTGAATAAAAGTTAAGAGGTAGGAGAAAACAATATAATATATTTTAACCATTTCGTCGTAGCTTTATATTAAGCATTCCAGGAAAATCTTCTCGGTGTAATTAAGTTTTTAAATTCCAGTGAAATCACAGTTTTAGCACATTTTATAATGATTTGTTAAACAATTTTTAAATAACCCAAAGGCGAGAAAATTGATATAGAAAGTATTTGGCATTGCTGGATTTTGCATTTTTGAGGCTCTTAAAAATACCATGTCGTTCATTGCCATTAAAATAAAAAAAAAATTCGCTAAAATACTTAGGGGAAAATGTAATATAATTCTTATGAATATAATTATTCATCATAAAAAACCTTCCTTACGTAATAAAAAAGGAAGGGGTGAAAAAACAGGAAAGATAAGGGAGGAAAAGAAGCTGGAGCTGAGACAGATTCACTACAAGAGGGGAGATAAGGCTTGGCAAGACAGGTTGTCCATTCCCCAGCGCTATATCGTGAACCAGGTTGGCAATCCCCTATCGTTGGCAATGGACCAGCTGTCTGCATTAGTTCCCCAATTAGCCTCCAGGGGTCGCAGGTACCCTTGGATTTATTCCCTCTTCTAATTTATTGCCTTTTTTTCCTTCTTCTCTTGCTTTAATTAAAATTCCGTTTATTGTTTAAATAAAAAAAGTATAAAATTAATCTAACATTTTCATCAGTATTCCGAGCGGAATTTTAGCTACAGAATAACAAAGTTTTAAAGAATGGCACATTGTTGGGAAGAAATATGAAGAAAGAGACATATTTACTAAAAGTGAGGTATACTGATTTATACCTATTTGTATACCTAGTGTATGTTTTGTTTATTTTATTAAATAGGAGTGTCTCTAAAAGTTCTTAAAATGAAGCTCGCTTCAGTTGAAGGAAACAAAATAAAACTTTTTTTTTTTACAATGATTTCAACATCTGCTAAAAAATTTGTAAGGTTATGGATGTCGATAAAATATTAATAACTTCACAACTAAACATCATAACTTTTTTCTAAACCCCCAGGACAGTGTAAATTTTATTTCCTTCGATTCTCTAACTAAACATTCATATTTTTATCATTCTAATAAAATTTATATATTTTATAATATTTGATATTGATTTTGGAACTATTTTAACAATTAAGAGTATTTAGAAATTCAAAGGGGAAGGACAATGATTCACAATTACTTTCATTGTCTATCACGATCACTCTTGAATTGAAATGCATGGACAGTATTCACCATCCAATCTGCCAGAAATGATTTGAGGATGTGATGGCTAGAATGATTGCATTAGTAAGCGTTGTATTCGGTACAAATAATAAAACACTTTTCTCCTATTTTCTCTACATCCAAAAATTGATATATATACATTTACAATTTTTTATTAAATTTGTACAATTAAATTTATATTTTTATAAAATTTAAATAAAATAACATATTTGTGTTTAACCAAGGGTATTTTAAGTTTTAGTTTAAAATTTATGGTCACCTGAGTTTTAGTGGTTAGCATAAATGTTCTCTAATGCACAAAATGTTAATAACATGTTGATTCGAACGATTTTGGACCATCACCATCAATATCTACTAATATTTATTAAATTTAAATTAATGCATAATTCAAACGATAATTGAGATACTATAATCATATGCATACGCGTTTATATGCTTTGGAAACCTGCTAAACCCTCGCACATAAACAATTAAATTATAAATATTACATAAATAGATACGAAATATAGAATGCATTATGAAGAATCCCACATCGCTTTAACATAAAAAGACAATAGAAAAAATCTAAAATCCATATAGTGTGTTCAATCTCAATTTATATTTCCCATGAAAGGCGTTAACCCATAAATACGAGACCCCATTTACATAACTTCTTTGAATGCCCTCAGATCGGTTTATGTTTTATCAATCCAATAAAATGAAAAATAGAGAATGAAATGGCGATAAAACTAGCTCGATATACAGTAAAATAATAAGACCCTTATAAATCTCCGCTATGGATTAGGCAGTTATAGCACTCCCGTGATGGTTAGAGAAATAAGGCAGGGGTTATTGCTGGAGATAAAGTCCGGGTATGAGTACGCCATAACTTATGTAAATGCTTTTTTCCCCCATTTTAAGACTATGTTAAAAGTATTCTTCGCCTTTATTGGATTGGATGAGGGAGAAATCAGGAAAAGCAAACAAACCTGGCAATGACCCGTTTTCTGCATTGAATAGTAATTAATTCTTAACTTTCAAACTCTGCACAAAATAGTCTGGGAACCTGCAGGGTAGTTCGCAGTAGTTTGAGCAGGTTTTCTTCACGTAGGGGAGTTTTAACATTAAAGCACATCATATTTGTAATCACATAGCTATAATCTCTAAATACGCTTTAATCTTTTGTTATTTCCATTCAATTAATCTCATCTTGTTATTTAACTGCGCAAGTAATACTTAAAGTAATTATACTTATACATCAACAAAATTTGAAAGTTTGAATACACACACACACACACACACACACACACATATGTATGTATATATATATATATATATATATATATATATATATATATATATATATATATATATATATATATATCTATAGCATAGTATATATATATATATATATATATATATATATATATATATATATATATGCGTATGTGTGTGAGTTTGTGTGTGTGTGTGTGTGTGTGTGTGTGTGTGTGCGTATGCAGGTTTATTATGATTTCTATAATGTAGAAAATGGTGAAAATAAAACGAAACATATTGCCTAAATTGTTACATACATTTTATGTGACACATAGATATTTATAAACTTGGGGTATTTTGTGAAAAATACTTGTTATCAAAATAGTTACATTTTACCTGTTATCAATTTAGCTAACTATATTCTAATAAAATCATATGTTAACTGTGATATTGTTTTAATTGTGACATTGAACCAGGTCATAATGAATTGTATTCCATTCAAGTGATCACATAAGAAATTATGATGCTGTTCTTAAGTTTCTTCAGGGCAAAATATCATTACTTAAGTTATGTGCGAAAAGACATAAAATAACAGTATCCATATAAAAAAATAACGGAGAAGGAATGAGCAGTGCTTGTTTCCAAAGATACTGGAACACAAAGCTGAATTTTATCCTCAAATTGAGATGTATTTATTATTTAAATTTTGAGTTTATTTATTAAAATACAAACGTATATATTTTTAAAAGTAATGAGTATTTTCCTTAAAATGTATCAGTTATAAATTATAATCTACAAAATATCCAGAGGTTTTATGTAGTGTAGATGCATTACTTGAAAGTTGAACTTGGGTTTATTCTTCAGCAATAGCACCTTCACCATAGCCTATTTATTTATTTTATTGTTTTACATGTATATGTAGATCATTATAATACAGTTTTAATATTTTAATATTGTAGCATTTAAAAAGAAATTTTAAATATAATATTATTTAATAGCCGGTAGTTGCTGAAATATGAGAAAATAAAGCTGGATTATAAGACGAACAGAAAATCTCTTAAATCTTATCCAGCTTTATCTAGAAATCATTTTTTCCTCTTGGATATAATGGACGTTTGTCCAAACACCAAATCCTTTTCGTCGTATAATCCTCCTTCTTAGATTCGGCCAGATAGAGAGAATTATTGTGGAAAAAGCAATATATCTGGAGAAACCGTCTATTGTTATCGGTTATACTACTATTATAACTGTAGCTGCCAATACATCGTTTACAAACAAATCTCAAAGCTTAACCTTTCTTAAGCCAAAGTTAAACAAATGTGTCATTATATGTATATATACCCATTCTATATACACAATATCTCCCCGCAAGTTGTCATTTCTGGCATATTAGAAATGCGTTTATATAAGAATTACAATAACAATAATATATACTATAGTGTATATATTATGTTCTTTAAAACATAATAAATAGAATTCATGTTAAGGAAGCCGTTTCCAACAGTTTCCCTAACACAATAACAATAAAACAAAATGTATTCATTCAAATTTACAACGGTATTATGACAATAGTACAAACAATAACGATTGATGATAAAGGCGAGTAGAGAAAACACCAAGTGGTAAAACGCTTTGGTCATCTTCCATTCAAACGTTTCAGAGGATTATCGAGAATTGAAAAAGTGGGTAAACTTGAAACTGGAGGGTTGAGTGGTGATACAGTTTTTCATGATAGGACTGATATCCGTTTAGGGCCAAATCAGCAACAAATGGAGCATTGAGGTCATTATCAATGGCTTTATTAAAAAAAAATGTAAGAAACATTAGGAATTTCATGAATGTTTTGAATTTCAAGCAATGGATACGAAAGGGATTTTAATGAGTCCCAAAGCTCTACTTCAAATAAAAAAAACTAAAAAAATAATGATAAAGGCTATCTGTCGATCACTTATAAGAAATAAAAGCAAATAAATTGATTATACTAGACATTGACAAGAACAGAATCAGTATTTTTCAGTCAATGACATATTTTTATTTGCATTACATTTACATAAATTTTTGGCTCTAATTGCCTTAAAAGTTTTTATTTTAAGTTAACCAGCGTAGATAATAGATTTTATAATTTAATTTTACGTTTTGTTAACTTTTTATTCTAACCAATTCGGATCTCGTTACAATTTTATTTTATTTTCTTCTTCTGAAGTTTGTTCTGTCTCCGAAATTCTTTCATGCGTTCACTGTCATGTTTCTTTTGATCCTCTGTCTAGCTTTGTCCATCCGTTTTTATCCTATCTTCTTCCTGAAATCCTTTCAGATCTTTCACTCGATTTCTTTGTGTATCATTTATTGTAATGGATAAATAAAATATAATTAAAATATTTTTTTATTTTTATATTTCTGTTGTATTTCTGTGTTAATCATTATGGAATCCCCTTGCATGTCTACGACTGGTAATAAGATCTCTAGAGTTAGATCTCTAAAGATTAGAATAGACTGACGAGGTAGAAAGGGCATGACTATTGTACTCACAAGACCGTACTGATTGCTCCGGATTGAATTACCCTATTCTACGGACTGGGGAGTATCTCCATGCAATCTCTCCAGGAAACTGGAGAACTCTGTTTACTGTCAACAATCTCTCCTAATACCCTATCAAGTTACACTCTTTGCAGATTTTAACTTGCGTGAGCGAAGTCCTCGGAAAATCACTTGTCTGGTTGGTATTTATATAATAAGCTCTTAATTATGGCAAATAAATAAGCTTTCAGTCTAAAGATAAAGCAGGCCCAAGCTTTGAGTATCTCTTTAAAACAAGGAGTATGATACGAATTTTGTGTGATAAGTCTAACAGGGTTTCAAGCTTATATACAGGATTGCTGTCGTAAATACTCGTACACTGAATTTCTAAATAGTACACTATAATGTGTATATCGGAGGCTATATACAGTTATAGCAAATATTAATAATAAAAATTATAATAAATCGGATTATAGTTTAGGTTTCGATATCGAAAAAATAGTCATATTCTGTATGTAAATAAAATATATCGAAGTTTTTGATCGAAGAGTAGAAAAAGTTAGATTTTGTTAAATATTGGTTTACAGGACAGAATAACACTAATTAATATGTCTTAACTGTTTATATGTAATATGTATTGATCTGTTTTATTAGTAACAACTAAGAAGAGGTAACGCAAACTATAATTTATAGATTAATATATTTTCATTTGTTAATTGAAAAGCAATTACGTGCTAGGGATTGGAGAAAAGTTTGTTCCAGTGCGGCCTAATATAAATAAATCAAATAAATAAGAAACACATCACAACTGAATTAATAATGAAACTCGTATATTAGTTTTATAAATAGTGTAGGCATTATATTTTATTTTGAAAATTTCTACTTATTTACTTAGGTCCTTGAACATATTGGGAAATATACTGGTACCCGAATTTAAAATATTTTATAAGCTTTACTATTGTTACGGGCTACTGGGTATTAAAATGAATTAAACAATTCCTTAATTAAAGATACTAATATTTATTAACAAAATGATAGAAAGGATACAATTGAACTATTAACAATTAAATTATTGAACTAATATAAATTTATAATAGCAATATTCTAAATATTTATTATCTAGGCCTAACTCCTATTTAATTATTACAATAATATAACATATTACTAATTCTAGATAGCTTAACTAGTTACAATAGTTTCTATGAATATTATAAAATTACACTACAATTTATAACTAATAATTAACACTTACAGTTCACTAGTCCTCCGACCGTAAGATTCTCCAAGTATGACAAACTGACACACAGTAACAAACAGAAACAGTTTATTACACTCGCGAGACTGTCACGGTTCACTGACACACTTATTACACTGGCCGGTTCAACACTGACTAGTTTATCACACTGACACTCACTTATCACAGGTCTTCTCTGGTCTACTCTCAGACTAAGACTGACTCGCTCGAGGCGAGGAAAGTATTTAAATAGAGAAGGCCGAACATTTTAGAACACGGAAGGGGCGAGACAATTCTGGAATCTTCTTATCCTTTTCCGACAAAAGGAGACGATCTATAAGGTCCTAATCCTATTTTAACTTCTCCCGCCGACGGATTTAAGCCGCTAATCCTTTGCTTCCTGTGACCGTAACACTATATTACATGTTCAAATTTTCCTAAAAAATTACAATGCATTTATTTTACGTAACAATTATATACCCATATCTATTAAGCAATAACTTTATCAAAGGTATATTCCATTTTTATTTTTGTTGTAGCTATTTACCATATTTGGGAACACTATGCTGTGATCGTCTAGACTTGTACTATATGAGTAGAAACATCCAGGAAGGGTGTCACTCCACTAAATGTCATTATGAACCATGGCCTCCAGTTCTTCATAGTGGGTCCTTCTATGCCTGACTCACTTACTTCTTACCAATACATTCAGTTTCAAATAGCGCACTTATATTTTCATCCTCAAAACAGACTGTAGCATAAGCCTTCGGTTGTGTAATTTATTTTCTCTGATACCACATTGCGGTTCCCTGAATATGGTTATGAGGGATATCTTCTACAGGATCTCGGTTTTATCTGGTAGTTTGTCTCCCTATTCGGGCGGGCATCCATCCAAGTATAAATCACTTTTATTTTCAAAACCTTAATACTCAAAGACTTAAGGATCTGTTTTAACTCAAATAGTTATTTACATATATTAAAGATTAGTAATCGTTCCTAACAGAATAATCGATCATACCTTTTGCCATGAATACGTCTTTAAAATTGCTTCAATAGCGGGAGATAATTAAAAAAAAAACGAATGATCGAAATCGGGAGATACAGTTCAGTGTTGCAGCTAAAGACTTGATGTATCTTCATAAAAAATTCAATTAGATCACTGGATAGCTAAAGGATTAAAGAATTTATTACAATAACTGAGGACTGTGAAGTAACGTGCGCAATGGAAGCGCCACCATTTAAAGGTCATTTGCAGGCGTATCCAGATTTCCATACCGCATAACTTTTGAATCAGAGAAGCTACGACTTTTGTTTAGGTTCCAATCGTCAGATATCGTCAAAATCTATCGATTACATATAAAAAATTAGTGTAAAACAGTGACAGTGAATATAATAAGGTGTTAGAGAATGTCGGCCCATACGCGTCAAAAAAGCCAAATCTAAATATAGAAATCGTATTCGGTTGGAAATGGCTTCTCAACAGCAATCTAGCAGCAATATATAATTAATATAGTTTTATTTTAAAACAATAATTATTTGTTTACTTTAATTCATCATAAATAGTAATATTTTATTAAAAAATAATTAAAACCCTTTACGTAAAGGTATTCACGTACAATACACTTCAGCTACACCACATTTTTTTATATATTTGAAGATCTATCAGATATTATATACTTCTATAAATATATTACTATAAACTGAATTTTCTCTTGATAGGAGATAGAACAAGAGAGAGGAAATAATCCTTTCAACTAAAGCCCTGAGCCGCTCTTCCTCCAACTTTAGTTAGAACCATTCAGGATTCAGACACATTTAGTTTAAATACCCCTCCTAGGAGCTTTGTTCTCCCTATGGGTAGGATAAATCAATTGTTTACAGGATGTTCGCTGTAATGGAATGATTGAACAGCTCTCCTGCATTGCAGATTACTTTGGAATATCAACTGTAAAAAGACCCAGGTTCTTGACCTGGGAGCACTGGAATTTCGAGGTGAAACTTATGCATGGATCAGTATATATTTACTACTTAAAGATGTGAATTGTTGCTGATTGGCCGATTGAAAATGGCGTACGAAGCGGCATAGGCGCTAGGTACTTGTGAGCTTTAGAGTTGAAAATAATACACTATTTATCGCTGTATCTTTAGCTGTGCGTAATGCCTATATTAAATGTCGAAAATTGTCGGGGAGTGAAGTCAATGAATATTACACAAGCAAGTAAAACTTCCGTTTTAATTTTCCTTTAACATCTGTATGGACCGCCATACTCCAGATATTTTTCTACTTTCCGTAGATCCGGAAGTATCCTATCCGAGAATATCGTCGTCCCAAAAAATTGATCAGAGTTTGTCCAAGAGTTAGACCCCCAAGGTAGCTTATTTCTAACTCCACTTTTACCTTACAAGGACTATTCAAAGTGGCCATCTTACTTTATATAACTGTATCTGAGGTCTTTCCTTTTGCAGAAGACGGCCTTTCCTTCACAAAATGCCTCTATCACACTCCGACACAGTATTCTACACAAGCTCCCCGTATTCGCCGGACCCTACACATTCGTTGTAATTGGTAACCTACCGCAATCATCCACTAAATTATTTACTAATGTGCGGTTGACTCACCATTTACACTCTCCTTATTCCTCGTCTCTCGCTCCCCTAATCTCTGACTCTACCGTCGATTTTGTTGACTCTGAAGTTGATCGCCATATCCTATGTTCCTTCACATCCATGGATTCTCGACTGAATGCATCTCGACTACATATGGTAGCATTCAGGAGTAGTATAATTCATTTTTCCACCCAGTAGCCCGTAACAGTAAATATATATATATATATATATATATATATATATATATATATATATATATATATATATAATAACATCTAAACTTTAAAATCGAATGCTAAAACAACGGGCTTTAAAAGATAAGAATAAAACATTGTTCTCCTTGAGGGAGAGATATCTGATCATGGAACAAGTTCTTAAGGCAATTTAACCGACGAGATTGAACTTAAAACTAAAAAAAGAATTAAATTGAACGAGGTCTTAGCCTCAAGATGTCTCCAGGACGTTACCTTATCTTCCCTCGGGTGTAATATCCAACAAGTCCTTAGAAGAGCACAACTTCTCCTTGTTATTCTGTTCTCGAGGGAAACCTAGATCTGATCTAACCATAATTGCAACCTGTTAGGATTAGTTTATCTTATTACTATTCTCGATTAATACAACTCCTTCAATTACTGGAAAGTTTAATTTACTGCAAGTGGACACTATTATAGAAAGTTTCAGAGGATATTCTCATCCTTTACCATTAAAACTAATGGAACTAGTAACTACTAACTAACGAAGTAAGTTAGTACACAAAAACCTCTTAACTTAGGATATCAAGAGCCCGTTGTGCTTTTCCGTTTCTGGGAGGAGGGTTGTATAATTTGCAGTTATAAATGAACACACCCATATAAATGTTAAATCAGTTTATTAATTCAAATCTATTATGATTACTATGGCCATTGTGTTAAGAGGCCGAGGTGGCCAAGATTGTTCGAATCCGGCCTAGGCTGGTTAAAATTGATTTCCCCTCTGTCGACTCATTGAATGAATCTCAGCCTTTCTATTCTGGTAACGAAAATTAGTAAATAATAATCATAATTGATAATCCATCCTATTTTCCTTCAAGAAAAAAAATTTGTATGCTAAATTTATGCTCATCATATTTTAATAAATGAACATGTATAACGTAGAATAAAAATAAGAACTGAAAATAAACTTTATGAATGAAATGTATAAACAATATAAAATTATTTTAAAAATATCCGTGAATGGATAGACTATTTCTGGAAACACTTTTGAACAATAATCTATTCTAATTGAAATTCCCAATCTTTCACTCGAGTTTGATTGAAACAAATCCATTTATTTTATATAAAATGAAAAAAAAAATTCTCTGAAATAAAGGCAAAGGGAAAGACAAAAGAGGGAAAACGTAAGTGATTCGTGGAAAAATACATTATCCAAAGTGTGTTTCCATTGTGCTCTTAAAAAAAAGGTTTATTTTTTTAAGAATTGCATTCCATTTTAGGACAGAAATTTTGCTCACAGGCGGATTCTGAATAAGAATGCCTGGACGCATCCAGGTGTTGCGCCAAATTAATAATAATAATTTCTTCGAGTAAACATATTATATAAAACTCTAGTGACCAACCCCAGCTTTGCTCGAGTAATAAGGCATATAATGCCTACATAATTTGTCTGTGTAATGTATTTTTTTTTTTTATGGCGAACCGGCCACTAAGGACTACGTGAATATTATTGGTTAGGCTTCTCAGGGAGTCTTGATTTTCTTTCTTCCCATCTCAGCTAATGTACTTTATTATATAGAAATTATAAAAATAAAAACAAAACCAAATATTTCTTTATATACGAATTCATTATCTTGCAAGTTAGACAAACCGCCTTCAGCGGACTCAGCCCACTGCAATGCCTTAAAATACGGAAAGGTGACAGAAGGCTTTTGTTTATATAGAAGTATTTGCATGTATTTATTGTAAATTTTTATAATATTGTAAATAAAATTTTGGAGTATGTGAAAAAAAAAATGCACGTAAGATAATTGCACAGCATTATCGACGATTAGGCAGCGTCTTCAGTGAAACCCATCGATATTCCAACCCATTTACACAAAACCTCGACAAATTATATACCTAAACCTTCCTGGTGAATTACTCTATCTATTGGTGAAAACCGCATGAAAATCCGTGCAGTAGTTTATTGAGTTTACCGCAAGCAAACGCGGCCAAGGACTTTGTTTTATAATATGTATGGATAGATTTTACCTTTATTTTCTTTAATTATAGTGTAGATATCTATTGATTTCTATTGCTGATTAATAGATTTTTTTTATTTTACGATGCTTACAATTTCATATATTAAGCTAATCCTCAAGTACTGACAGTGTTTCATTACGCTAGTGCTGGTTCTAAGGGTGAATTAAAAATTGATTAATTAATACAAAATAAAATATTTAAACATTTCATTCCTTGGTATTACTTATATAATCTTTTTGCATTAGTCACAATCAACGAATATATGATATTTTTTCAAATTTCAGTTAACAAATAACAAGTACAATCAATGAAGAAAATATTGAAACTCAAAAACTACATATTTTAAAACTTTCGTATTTATAACAATTTAATTAAAATATATTTAATTTTAATCTTAAACAATTAAAAACCTATTAACGAAAATAAAAAATACTTTACAAAATTAAAATTATCAATATTCCAAGCTATTGACACATTTTCTTGTAGCACTCTAAGCATAATGATTGATTTTCTTCATATATAACAAAGAAAACAAATTTTCCTCATTTTTTTTTTGGGTACATGTTACAATACTTCTGTATATCATCTACCAAGTGGTCTATTTTTACACAAAACATCGGGTTCTGATTAATAACTATTTTTGATTTGTAAGATTGGGGTTCCATAATTGTAACATCACTAAAAAATGAAATAAAATAATGTATTAATTCAAAAATAATAAAAAAATTAATAAATATTTTATTTAAATATATAAAATATTTATAAATTTAAAAGTATCACTGATTAATACTAACTAATTAATATAAAACATTAAATGAAAGCTCACCTTGAAAAATCAAAGTCGCACAAGTACTGGTATGGTCCTCGGGACTAAGCGTTGCTTATTTTTTGTGGACAAACTTTAAACCAACTTGGCCTTTTCATATTCAAAAATGTACTAGCAAGATAGGAAGGTACTTAGCCTTTCGTGGGTTTCCCATGATCGGAAGGGTTGGAAATTCCAGAAAATAGGTACCATAAGGTCCCAGGACCATGTGTCACTACTTGTTAAACAATAAAGGCTCTCTAAAATTAAGTTAGAAAATTGTTACTAGTTTGAATCTGCTGCATTTAATCTAAATTAAATGGTGAATCAAAGCAAAACACCTTATGTTCACATTAAAATTTTCAAGTGGTCATTACTGGATACTTGCAGATACGTTCACCTTGTAAATTAAACACAGTGGAGCACTTAAGCGTTTAATTCTTCAAAATCTACAGATGTTTTGAGAAGTGCTCTTAATTACGCAGCACTAAGAATCTATAATGTTACATTAAGGTTTAATAAAGGTTCGGCCTAAGTTGTAAGCCTCCGTCACAATGATCTGTGACATTATTATTAGAAAAAGTATAGAGATTGTGGATAGATTTCACGATATGTTTTTCTTACTGTTCTAAATATCAAATTTTCTTTAATAAACTACCTCATTGCGTTGGCAGTAGCCTGTCTTATTATGCTCTACATATAGAGCCATCATATTTAATTATGGCAATCTTCATTTATTGTTTTAATTAGTCACACGATTGCTGTTATAAATTTAGCATGATATATAGAGTGCCATATTATTATTAACTGTCCATGGTATGGTATACCAAAACTACAACCAGAGGCAGCCATGAGGAATCCTGCTACACGGCTCAGGTCTCAAATAAATAAGGACGGAGACAGGAAGAAGTGTACATTAGTAGCATCCATCCTCGGCCTCTCATGGCACCACTCTCCAGGGCACTTCCTTCTGCAACATAAATCTATCCAAGAACCATTTAGGTCACTCTGCTAATTTACTACGGTCAGGGCAACGTTGATCAAGATGGCTGTGTGTCTTATCCGAAAAATAAACGTTAAGATAAAAATATACCCTATGGTAAATACTTATCAGTGTATAAAAAAAGGAATTAAATGTTATTTTTTAAATTTTATTTTCAAATCCCCTATAAATAAATGATTATGTAGGTTGTTGTTTTCTTGTAAAGTTAAAGGTTACTAAATCCGTAATATAATATAACTTTAATTATATTTTACGCTGTCTATGCTCCTCAAGTCCACGGTGTGTAACCTCTTAAATTTGGATCCCTGGGCACAGTAATATTCCAGGAAATGAAAGGGCCGACAAATTGGCGAAGAAAGGAGCAGTTATCGCTCCTATTGGACCAGAACCATGGTGCGGGGTCCCCCTTCCCCTGGCTAAGGATACAATTAACAAACTAGCCAAGAGGAAGATAAAAACACGTTGGGATAGAGCCAACATAAGGCATACTAAACTTTTCATAAAGGATCCCAATGATAATCTTTCTGATAAAATCAAGAAAGAAGCCGCTCACTTGTCGAGAACCGACCTCAAAAGTATGGTTGAAACCATCGTTGGGCACTGTAAACTCAGGAAACACATGCATCGTTTGGGCATTGAACAAGAACCTAGGTGCAGATGGTACAAAGAAGAGGACGAAACCCCTAGGCACGTTCTCTTTGAATGTATAGCACTAAGTCGAAAAAGGACATTTGACCTTGGCCCCGTTGGATACAAGGAACTTCAAGAACTGAGGTTTAAAGACTGTTTAAAATTTCTCAGAAGTCTAGACCTTTGTTAGGGATCTTTAGGACTCAAGCACAATGGGCCTTTTTAGGCCGAAGTGCATAGTAAATAGAGTCACACATAAATAATAACCTCTTAAATTCTCCTCTGGATCTGTCCCACTTCAAGCTGAATATTCGTCTTGCTCTTCTCTATTTGAATATCTTAATATATTGTCTCTCCCTCAATTCCTAGAAACAAAAAAAAAGATATAAATAATACCAGCTTTCTTAACAGTAACAATTGTGTTTATGGAATGAATTATTATGAAGAGAAACAATAACACATTAACTGTCTAGCCCTGACTTAATCTCCATATGTGTTTGCATAGTTGTACCTCAGAGCACAGAGCGCTGAGAAGTCGCCCCCTCGTGACCCTCCTGGGGCCCACC
Organism: Arma custos; assembly: GCA_037127475.1. Taxonomy (NCBI): domain Eukaryota; kingdom Metazoa; phylum Arthropoda; class Insecta; order Hemiptera; family Pentatomidae; genus Arma; species Arma custos. Next base: position 7,486,078 of record CM073763.1, read on the forward strand.
CAACCAATAAAATGTTGTCACCCTCATTCTTCTTCTTTTGCTTCGCCCTTTAGTGCCTTTCAGCGCAGGGGAGCGTCTAACCAGGATTTCCAATGTTCCCAGTTATTTGCAAGATTTCTGGCTTGGCGTATATTCTTGTTTTTGTTTTTTTACACAGACGGTCGACGTATTACGACGGTACGACATTCTCGGTCTTCCACGGGGTCATCTACCATCGGGAACAAAGTCCATAGACTTCAATGGATCTCTGTGATTCTCCATTCTCCAGGGATCATTTTCTAATCCCGCGCTTTTTGAAAAAGTATTTGGAGAGACCTCACTATCTCAATTCCACCATACTTAACAAACTCTGCAACTATATTATCCCTTCCTGGAGCTTTTCCTTTTTTATATTTTCAATAGCTATCTCGACTTCGTCCTCCTCTATGATCTCATCGAACTCATTCTCATTCCAGGTCCCATCCTGAAAGTTCACAGGATGCATATGTTCTTTTATGAATTGTTTTTCATAATGTCTCCTCCATACCTCCAGGATGTGTTTATCTTCCGAGACCATTTCTCCTAGATCATTCTTAATATTTCTTACTCCTCTGCCCAACAGTGCTTTGATTTTTGTTGGTACCCAATAGGGAGAAAAATCTGGCGGTTGAGCGTCATCACGGACAAATTACGTCTCTTCTTCTTGAAACAGTACTACCTCTACAACTTAGTTAACCAAAGACCCTTCATATATGAGTTATAGTGCTACAAATTTTGTGTTCTTGAGTGTAGATTTTTTTACATTGGTTGATCACCCATACCTGAATTCGTGTACGTTCACGCTGCAGTCCCAGAATGAAGGCAGTGAGCCCTAAAATATATTTATTTTTTTTAGTTTGAACGCACAATAGAAACGTAATAAGCTCAATAAACGCGTAATAAGCTTAATAAACGACGTAGTTTACTACAGTTAGTTTACTATCTATTTATAGTTATGTTTTAGACGGTGGACTTAAAAAAATAGCAGATTATTGCTTCAATTAGTTGTAATTGAAAGTTTTATGCATGCGCATAATGTATATTAACTTCAAAACAAAGAAACTTGATACAAAGACTTGAAAACACGATACAGGACTTCTGTACGTTTTATAATAACCAAAGTTGAACTAAGTTTGCATTGTGAAAGTTGAGAGTATTTCCAGAACTTTGGTAGAATATTAATTTAATCATGGGGGCGCGGAGTACCTTGGAATGCCGGCAGTGGCCAACCGTTTTTTGTTCCATCTCCTCCGACCACAGGGCTGCTGCCGAGAACCCCATCTTCTCCAGCTGCTGGAGAAAGTATTGTCATAATTGGAATTCCCTCTGTCCTCTCTAATTAATAGCACCAACTGGAATAATAGTCTTCGCCTTTTGTCAAGAAGCTGAGAGGTAGTAAATTTCATTATTGACTAGTGAATCAAGTGTGTCGAAGCAATATTGCATGAAATGCTCGTTGAAATATTAAATATTGTATCAATATTAATATGTAAATAAATATAATTTACCCTCACTCATTACTTTTATTAATTCTGAAGATAATTTACAAATTCCATTTCATTAAAATTGTAAGGAATTAATAATAACCATACACGAAGAAGCAAGCCCCTAATCTCAACCTGTGATTTATTTGTGTCAGTTGCGGTTTATTAATTTTACAAAGGAGTGCATGATCTCTGTCTCATATGAGATCTCGAATAGTGTGAATGAATAAAATAAAATTCATGATGAAAAAATATTTTTAGTGAAATTGAATCCCTCTAATGCTTGTCTGGATCTTTAGTAGAGGCTAGGTGCAAGCTGAACGAGGCGTTAGGAACGACAAATCGAGCACAGATTTCTTGTAAAAGTAATAATAATAACAACAAGGATTAACGAACCCGAAGGCTCAATGCCGGTACCTACAATATCTGCTTACAAGATTCCGCCCACATCAGTTAGCACAGCGCTTATAAAATCTTTAGGAGTTCGTATTGTTACCAAGTCCAGCAACTATATAAGCCCATCATAATCTTCGTGACGATATCACTTCCATGATACTAAGCGGGTACATGCTTCACAATGCCGCGTTATAACGATTTTCCAGTGGTCTCGTCCTTTCTTGGACCGAAAGGAAGAGATCCGTAAGGAAGAGATGGAAGGATTGCGGTTTTATAAATTATGATTTTTAGACTTCGGAACATAAGAAGAGAGCTTTAATCGCTTCCTTACTTTCTCATGAATTTCATTTTTCAGTAACTCGGAGTTAAAGGGGATGTTCTTAGAGATAACCCGAAACAAGAGAATGAGGTTTGAGTCGGGAACGAAGTGGGCGGTCATAATCTCCGATGAGGAAAGGAGTAGCAGATCAGACAGGATGAAGGGATGTAGGGCAGAGAGAAAGACACATCCTCTAATGATTTATCCGGAGTGCCCCAAAGTTGGGTGAAACAAAAAAAAATGTAAAGTAGCCTTACAGATTTCTATGTTCAAAAGTAACTTAATAATCAAACTATTAAAAAAATAGTAGCTTTTGGAAAAATATAATCACAAAATTTCAAAGATTTAGGTCCAGAAACTTACCTTGTACGTATATTATGTATATTCATGATTACGAAGAGCCCGGAATATAATTCCATAAATTGGTGGACCAGCGGCGGAGGATCAGAAGCTCACAAACACCACATACAACAACCCCGGTCTATTACCTCTATTGAACAAGAAGGCCTCATAACTCAGGGCAAGCGACAGAGGAAGTATATATATCTGCCTTGCAGCTGCATCAGGATATTGCCTCGGCCTCGGGGGCAAGGCCTGTCGACGAGCCAATTATCTTCGGCGAATAGGCGGCAATAGGGGGCATCTGTTATAGTCGAGGCGTTGCCTACTTGATCTATTGGTTCGGAACGAGAAGCTGTCTTCGATTGTTCATGACTTCCCAATTCAACCTAAAATGTACGAACACTTGAAATAGAAAAAATAATCAGAATTCATAGGCAATAAAAATATTTTGTTGAATACAAGAATTAAACCAGGTCTATTTTAATGGCATTTTCCAGCCTGCAGGGATAAAACCAAAATTAATTTTTAGTGGCCTGCTAAATCCCTGCTGGTAGGTATTTTGAATTCGAGATAAGTTTTTGACAGTTCCCCGCCTGTCCTCCACCTCCTGTTCGTTCACTTTGCTTTCTTTCATTCATTTTTAAAACATATAAAACAATATTGATTCTGTCTGATTCTGAAATCAGACTTCCTGTGTACAGGAATGATTTTTACCTACAACTAGGAGGCACGTCTAAAGTGGCACAGAGATGGCAGAACCTCATTTTCCGGAAAGTAATATTAAAGAAGTAATAACAGGTTTCGCGGAAACTATAATTTACAGTATAGATATTTATTAATAAAATTTTTCGGTCATATTTAACATATCGTCGCTGTCAAAACAATATCGCCTATCTACGACTTTTGGTGTAAATGAGTTAGTAACGGTAACAAATTATACAGGTTGAATTATACACCATTAAAAAAAAGTTGTTCATGGTTGAAAGCAAGGCAGACCTGTCATTAGCAATAGAAAGATAACCGATATATAAGATAGTATAGTATATAGCGCGTTTTTTTCTCTCCTGTAAAATTGCCCAATGTGTAGATAAGCAGTATTGTTTTGACAGTGAGGATATCGGACTTTAATAATTACAGGATACATTTGGTGGTGGTTTTTCTAGATCCAGCGTCAAGGAGGATTATATATATGTATATATATATATATATATATATATATATATATATATATATATATATATATATATATACATATATTTCATTTCCGTCTCACGAAAGTTCAAATTCAGTTCAGAAAAAGTTCAATGATTAAATAAAATTGTCAACAGTGGGTTTTTTTTTTGTGCCATCGTTCCGGCCTGAGTTTCAGTCCTTCACCAGTACTTAGTATAATCGTCGACAAATAATAAATAATCGTGAAATAATTAAAATATAATATGAATCGAATTTTTCCTAAAGTTATATCAACGACTTATTTTTTGCCCTCATATGTTATCAAGCTAACAATTGTTTATATTACATTAAAATCTAAAAATTAGTTCTTGAGATACTCGTTAAACTTATAAAAATTAATTTCAAAAACAGAAAGTAGATCTGTAAATATATGAGGGAAAAAATGGTCCAGGGGGGGTCAAGAAAATTCTCTTATATGGGGAGTAATGTGTGTGTGTGTGTGTGTGTGTGTGGTATACTACTACTAACACAGCTGAGCTTTTTGTTGGAAGCCTAGCTCCAGGAAACCGATCTCCCTGGCAGGAGCTGGGCCTTTATTAAACCTTTGACAGCTACTGTCGTGCCTCTATAGTACAGCCTCAACTTTATAAAGGGCTTCGTCCAGTGAAAATTAATCGTTAGCGCTGAATCTATACCTGCGTACTAAACATTTTGGGTCTGCAACAAATCATCATATACTTATATGTAAATACATGTTTAACAAACATTTTATTTGTTACATGGTATTTGTTATTAGTTATTTCCTTTCAACTATAGAAAACAGTTTTATTGGCGTTGATAATATTTTTCATCCTGAAATATACTTAATGATCTAAAAGTATCTACAATGGGATTATATACACACACACATATATATATATATATATATATATATATATATATATATATATCTTTTACTGCACTGGGTGCTGGGGTAATTGAGGATATCAAACGGAATTATGGTGGGTATGAAATGAAATTATATCTTTTTGGACTGTTTGACGTTCACTTTATATCTGTATCTTTGTTAGAAATAAGGGCAATCTCATCTTCGAAAAATAATCAAGATTATAATTCATTCTTTAATTAAACATGCTCTTTAATATATCACAGAATATATATATATATATATTCTGTGATATATTAAAGAGCATGTTTAATTAAAGAATGAATTATAATCTTGATATATAAATATATATATATATATATATATATATATATATATATATATATATATATATAAGTTTTTCAAATTTTCAATACTATTTTTTATAAAACTAAAAGATTAAAACGAGCATTGTTTGTAAATTAGAATCTAATCTAAGAAGCCAATTCATTTTCTTTACTTTGAACGCTGGACGCTACAGGTCCGTGCAGGTTCGTACACAGCACTTCATTCTTAGTGTTAAAATACAAAGACACTAACATTCTGATCCAGATATTGATCTTTACTAATTTGAAAAATGTTAAACTGCCAGTAGAAATTAAACCAATTCAGTACCCAAATACATAAAAAATAAAATGAAAATACTATGGTGGCTTGATTTAGGAGGATCGTAGCTTGGTGATGGAAAGATATAGTTGTTCGTAGGATGTTTGTTCTTCGGAAGGTAAAAACTCTTTAAGTTTTATTGGATTGTTATCGGTAAAACTTGAGGATATAGTTGCTCCTTATAACTTGTAAAGAACTCAAGCTTCGAGAAGAAATCTTCTGTAACATATCAAGGATATAGTAAGTGAAGATTTTTAAAATAATAGCCGTTGTATAAAGATACCTACTAAGGTAAGTTTTTAAAGAAAAGAAGTTTTAAACCATTCTTTTAGCTATAAAATATTCCAATCAACTCCTACTCTACTTTCTAGTTTCGAAAATATTTCTAAATAATTACTTATAGTTGTTCTTAATCATTAAATCACATTTGTTATTTTATAGCTATTTGCTTGTCAAATCTAGAACGAAAAGTAATTAATTAAAATCATTTAAATCAGCTTAAAATTAATCATTTAAAATTAAATTAAATCCTCGGATTTTTAATTAATATTAAAAATCTTTAAACACTTAAATATGTCACCTTGATTCTTAGAAGTTGATTTATCAAGAGTATTAAAGTTTCAAGCGCCAGTAAACTTTTTTCCGAAGAGAACCGTCGGGTATAGTTCCTATAGATAATAAGCGTTTAATTGACTGAAACTTTCAATTGGTGAATAATGAATAGTTTATTCCGAATAAATAAATTTTAGGGAAGCATGTTTAGATTTCAATAAAAAAAATAGACTTAGATTTGGTCCAGATTTACCAAATCAAGATAACAATAATAATGTTGAGGCCATTCAAATCTCTTAGAAAATACTATGTTCCAATCTATTGGTTTACAACTATTTTTGCTACTTTAATTGATTATTTTGTTCGAGATCAATCGTTGTAATGGATTTTGGATCGCTATTGTAACAATTGTTTTTAAAATATCTTCTCTTGACTTCAATTGTTATCCTATGAATTGTGGTGATTTTTTTCTCTTCTATTTCTGTTTATTGTATTTATTTTCTAGAGATGAAATTATGTTCAGTGAATACACGGAAAACATCGATTAGCCATCTCAGCTAATAAATGATGGAATGAACAAAAAGCTATATATATTTTTGAAAATAATTGATTAATTTTCAAAGAAATTACCGTGAGATGTTAGTGCATCACTCACGAATCCTTATCATTCAGCCTCCGTTTTGGAGCTTTATTTCACCTTAACTTTAGACAATGTCAATTATAGTATATAGTATACAGTCATATATAGTATACAGTGCTTAGTACACTCAGTATCAAAATTAGGATATTAAAATTGTTTATATTTATTAACAAAACATTTCTCTCTGAACTCAAGGAAATTGGTAGTTTGATACAGAGCAGCACAACCTGAGATGTTATTTCCTCCAGGGGAGATACAAAAAATGAAATTTGTGAGAAAAAGGATTTTCTGGAAGGTATTTAGGAAGAGGCGACAGAAATAAGAAAAGTAGTAGAGCGGATACGGGGCGATAAATTGGAGAAGGAAGGAGCGGCGAGGAAACAAGATCTGGAGGAGGACCTTCCAGCTTCAGCGCTAATTTCCTTCGCCGCCTCCTGGACAATTTCCTCCGCTCCCGGGTCCCGCTTCCATTTATCAGGGCTAAGTCGGGACTCTGTCTTAGCGAATTATCGTTCCCTGGCTCGAAGGCGGGAATTATATATTTGATGGGGAAAATGTTCGAGATAGCTGGTTTAACTGTTTTTTTTTGCATTTTAACTGAATTTTCTGTTCATATGCTGACAAAATATCGTTATAACCTAACTATTTCTGTTTGTTGATACCAATTCTGATGAATTAGGAAAAATATCGCAAACAAATACCTATATATTTAATATTATATGATGTAACGTACTATATGTGTAGAGGAGGCTCAGTGGTAGAGCTCGTTCAAATTCGGTTGTCGCAGATAATTTATTTAATCTGTAAACAGGATGGATCCTTAGGGACCTGGGGATCCTGGAGCTCATCCAGCCTCTATAAAGTTGGTACCCGAAATAGGGGGAGTGGAAATCGTGATCTCAGAAAAACTACCTCTCTAAACAACCGTTGTCCTCGAAATAGTATAGTATCAACCACTTATTGACACAAGACTCTTCATAAATGTTATGAAAATAAATAAAACCACATGAACACTATTCCTCAATATTCGTACAGGATTCAACAAAAGTACTACAGAAAATTTGTATATTTACCATGCATTATTTATCATTTTCATCTTTTCAAGGACAAATCATTTTCACCTTTCAAATTTGGGCCAAATCTTACAAGCGGTTAAGTAAAATATTCTAAATTTTTCGAAATAGTATTTCTTAGTCATAAGATAGTAAAAATAATAAGTTGAATCTGATAAATTTAGGCTAAAAATATGATTTCAACCTCTGAAATTCTGAAGCTATTTTAAAGTAATTGGCATCGGAACCGTCCATTGGATATGAATTTAGATTACAGGAATTTAATTTAAAAAAAAAGTTATTTCAAATTTGGCAATGGTCGACTCTGATGACAAGATTTTTTCATTAAAAAAAAAATTAGTTCCTTACAAGTGTATATTTTACTTGACATTCGCTATATTTACAACTAAAATACACATATTATTAGCATAGTTTCACAATGTAAAATTTATTGAAGTACATTCACTGGTTGTTATCTACAATTTCGACTTTATTTTTGAATATTATTTGATTGAATTAATTCCATATATAAGTAAATGCAAAAGGCTTTCTTAATGTATTATAGGTTGTAGACCAACTATAAGCACAGTACAAGCTTTTATCATAAATATTATATTATAATATAGGTTTTAAATATATTTTAAGAAGCAAAGTAACAGACATTTTTATAATAAGCAAATCACGACATTTCTGTAATTGTAGACATATTGTTAATTTAAGGAGCTTATGAAAATAAAGAACTGTATACAGTTCATTCTATTTTTATTCTGTTATAGCAGTTGGCCTGAATTCCGATACCTAAAATGTTAATCGAACGAAAATTTATTAATATAAACCATAAATATTTTATATTATATATGCCTACAATAAAAATTTACCTCTATGGATCCTTTCTTATATCTAATGTTTTTTTTCAAGTAATTTTTAATGAGCTAATGAATCTAATTATCTTGCATTAATCCAGCGGGTAGATTATAAGAGGCAGTCATAGATTATCGAAGGGAGGCTCAAGATCTACAGCGATAGATCAAGCAGGCATCCTCAAGACAACAGATGCCCTCTCTTTATTCACTGAATATAATTTTGTCTCTCAAGAGTCACGGCAATATTAAGGCACGCTACCAAAATTGATATAATAAACAAAAAGATAATAAATGAAAAAAAGATTCCCTTTAATTTTAATTTATTTTCTATATTCAATTATAAATATTTAAAAATTTGTACCCTTTGCACACAGAGGAGACAGTTATTTGATAAGTAAAGATGTAAAACAAAATGTAAGCATTTAAGTGATTTAATTTAAAAAAAATATAGTATGTAATATTTTAAGCCTTAGAAGGTAGTGTATTAAAAATTGCTTTTTACCAGTCTAAATTATAGGTAACTGTTGTTTTAGTTTTAATTACAATAAACTGCTGATGCTTATTATTGTCCTCGCTTCTAGATTAAAACCGGTTTATTATTTTAATTCATTTTAATTATATATTTCTTATTATATTTATAACATATAACCGTATTATATTTAAGCTATTTATGATTTTAATCTTAGTTAACAACTTACAACTTACGTTTTACTATTTAATAAAAATAGTAAATATATAATGGAAGTGACAGAGTGCTGAGTTTTCTAACTGAAGTCACCAGGTTCAATTCCAGAGACCTTTCTAGGGCTCATCCAATCTCTTTAAAGTATAAATCACCTGCCTGCACAACCGTAGTCTTTGAAACAGCACTGTCTCATCGCATCTCAACTCAAGACCTTACATAGGTTGTAGAGATGCACTTCAATTTTCTTAATAATAAAGAAATAAACGTTTCCTTTGGGAACACTAAGGAATTTCCATAGAATCTTATGTGAAACTTAAAAAAACATATTTAAAGTTAGTGTTATGAGATGCATGTCCGAATGTTTTTATTTTGATACCCAAAATAAATTTTGAATGTTTTTTTTTTTTACGATTATAAACAAAAACTTAGTAACAGTATATAAGTGCAATTCTGCTTTTACATCTAACACAACAGAATAGTCAATAGGATGCGGTGGGGCAAATACAGCCGGAGAGTCGAGGCGGGAAAGGATTTCCAATCTCCGAAAGCGTTTATCGATCCTGGAGCAAAATAGAAGAAGAGGAGCTATGACCCGGGTGGGTAATATCGGACAGCTCTCGCTCCGATCTTGGGCTTCGGCTGGAGTAAGGGATGATTGGAGTTAGCTGTTAGCTCCTCTTGTCTTCCCTTACAGGAGAGTTAGGAGGTGGGGATGGGTCGCTTTTGGATATTTCAGATGCTGAAAATAATACCCTTACTTAGTATTCCATTTGTCTCCTCAAGGGATTATTTGGTGAATGAAGGTTTGGACGAAGGGAAATAACTGGATAAACTAAAACAGAAAAAAATATTTACAGAAATTTGTGAGGAATACATAACAGTCATTAAAGATAACCTTCCTATAAAATTTAAAAAATAAAAGTGTTACCTAGGGCGACCTAGGAAGACCTGGGAGGGGTGAGGGAGGGGGAAACTTACATGTACAGGGGGAAACTGGGTGAAGAAATAAACCCCACACATTTATCTATCATAATACAAACGCTAATATAACGGAAAAGCAGAGGTTAGTTTACAGGTACAAATTGAAGACAAAGGAATCCAAGGGAGAAATAAAGGAATAAGAAGTCACGGTCCGTCCAATTTTACAAAGGAAGAATTAAATATATTGCAGCATCACTAAAATCTATTTATACGATGGAGAGATTTTCAAGCTCTACTTTTCTGGTTCCTTTTTCAGTAGTCTACAATATCATGACTTATGCGGGTGTTGAAGAAATATGATGTGTAATGATTTAAAGTAACACCAGGCATTCCTTTAGGACTGTAATAGATCATGTAGTGATCATTTTATACATGGATATTCAGAATCATTACCCTGTATGTGATAATTTAAAAATATATAAAGAAAAAAATGATTTCCTGTAATTTTATTTAATGTGTCGATCTCTATATTTAAAAGAATCTTTCACACCCCCCCTATTTTAATGATAGGATGAAAGTTGTAAACATTATTTTTAGGAGTAGTTTTTATAATATTTATAATGAAATACCTGTGTATAACATATCAGTTTTATGTGTGTTATCAAGTGAATAGTGGTGATTTTTATAATACAGATTATACAGCAAGGTATGTAGAATCAGAATACAGCAACGCAAATTTAGTAATACCTTTCGATATTATTTCTGTAATTTTTCAGGGATGAACTCGGGACTAATAGTGGATGTGCCTTAAACTAATTTTGGCAACAGTAATAATGTAAACACCAGCAGGATGTTCTTTGCTGACACGTAGGTACCTGCAAATATAACAGGTATCGACGGAAACCTTATCGACAGATTTTCGACTATTTTAGAAGTGATAACTAATGGTCGCAAAATATATACCAAAAAATTAGCTGCCTACTGTCATAAAACGGCTAAGGGGTACATCACACTGTACTCATGTTGTCCAGTATCGGCTACATTTCATAAACTATTAATAAATAGCCCAATCATTATTGATCATGCTCTCCTACCAATTTGTAATTTGTCAGAGGAGGCAGCAGAAGAAAGGGACAGACGTTTCCAGCAATACCGGGAAAGATAATACATACATATTTTTACGGGCTACTGGGTATTAAAATGAATTAAACAATTCCTTTATTAAAGATACTAATATTTATTAACACAAGTGATAAAGAAGGATACAATTAAATTATTGAACTAATATAAATTTATAATAACAATATTCTAAATATTTATTATAACCTAGGCCTATTTAATTATTACAACAATATAAGATATTACTAATTCTAGATAGCTTAACTAGTTACAATAGTTTCTATGAATATAATAAAATTACACTACAATTTATAACTAATAATTAACACTTACAGTTCACTAGTCCACCGACCGTAAGATTCTCCAAGTATCACAAACTGACACACAGTGACAAACAGAAACAGTTTATTACATTGGCGAGACTGTCAAAGTTCACTGACACACTTATTACACTGGCCGGTTTAACACTGACTAGTTTATCACACTGACACTCACTTATCACAGGTGTTCTCTGGTCTACTCTCAGACTAAGACTGACTGGCTCGAGGTGAGGGAAGTATTTAAGTAGGCAAGGCCGAACATTCTAGAACACGGAGGAGCCAGACAATTCTGGAATATTCTTAATCCTTTTCCGACAAAACGAGACGATCTAGAACGGTCCTAATCCTATTTTAACGTCTCCCGCTGACGGACTTAAGCCGCTAATCCCCCGCTTCCGCCTTCCTTTGTGCGGCCGTAACACTATGTATGTGAATAGGCTCTTATTGACATTATAAGGCCATTGAAATCATTGAAATTTTGCTCCCATGGGGGCCATGTATTCAGGACAACAACACAGAAGAAGAAATAACTTCTGAAGAAGAAGGATGGGATGTTCGTCGGATTGATATAATTTATTAAAATTATTGTACTGTGAACTGTCATATCATTATTATGTACCAATTTTAAAGATTTTTTTTAAAGTAGTATAAAAAGGTTGTGTTTATCGTTTTCTAAGTTCCTTTTATTCCTTTTTCATTGTTCTAAGTTCTATTATACAAAATTAATGAAATAGCAATACAAATATAGCAAATAGTAATAGAAATTTACATAAAAATAATTTTGATCGATTTTTATTATCAAATACCCCTGTGTGCCCGTTCGGAATAAACATTTAACATTGTTTTTATGATTAATAAAATTGATAAATATGCCTTTAAATATTTTCATTAAGGTTTTTTATAATTACATTCCCGCTTCACTCTTACATTGCTGATTATATATTTTTTCATTTGATTTTTTTAACGCCGCTTCAACTGCTGGGGCCATTGCCGACCTCTTCCTATATTTCTTTGATCAACTTTATGAGTTACAAGTACATCAGAGTCCTCTGTAGTTCATCATCATTTTTGAAAGATTGGCACGTTTCAATGTCCAAATTTGTTCTTACTATTTGATGCTTCTTGCATTCAAATAGGCTTTACGGTAATTTGTACAGCATTACAGCTTTTGAAGGTTGATTGGTACTGCCCTGAAAGTAGGTGGAGATTTGTCAGCTTTGTATGACCAATTCTTAACCTGCTTATTACACTGCACAACTCTTTAAGTGTTAGGCCCATTGGAGGGATCCAATCAGTTTTAATTTTACTTGACGGAGGTGGTTTTGCGGAAATTTCTTAGTTTTATTTCTGATCACTGCCAGCGATTCGGACAAAAAAGTAGATCTTAACAGGGGAGCATCACTTTTTGCAGCTGCTTTAGAAATTTAAAAAGGAGAAATAATACAATAAGTTATGAATTGCTCTGAACATTCGCCCTTTCAATGTTCCTTTGAAATGCTTAAGGCAATAATAACCAATTATCTGTTTTTCATTTGATACATAAAAGATCTCGAATTCGTAATAATTTCATAATGAACTTTTTAATTTTGTTTCAGTACTTAGCGCTGTAGGTAATTTATGAAAATTTTAATTTAATTCGTTCTCGAAACGAAGAGACGTCCTTCAGTTAGTTGATTTGAATAAGTAAAAGTCTTGAAAAAGGTGTATCATAAGCAATGAAGTAATTAAATGCGAATAGGGTGATGATTCGATTCTATGATGTGAATACTTCATGTTCATCTGTAATATTTGAAAACTTTACCACAACGACCCGTAAACAGGTCTGGGGTTCAGTACGTGGTAGAGACTGTACAGTTTGAAGGATTACGGTTGGACAGGGAGGTGATTTGTAGATCCCGCTCAACCCCCAGATTTCCCCAACTATTTTTGGTAACCATTTTATAGAGGCTGAGTGACCCCCGGGTGGGTCCTAAATCCCATACGATCCATCTCCTGCTACTAACAGACTAAATAAAAGTCTTGACTGCAGTGGGATTTGAACCAGGTTTTTTAGCGTGGCAACTCAGTGCTCTACCAGTGCCACTCCGCTCCCTATCTGTACTATAAACCAAAATATTATACAACAAACCTTGGTCATTGATGCCACTAGCGTTACGCCTTTAAATGAAAAAAACGTTTCTAGGATGTCAACCTCCCAAATTTTTTCAGCCAATAGAAAACCAAATTTTATATCTATCTATCATACTTTGTTGGTTTGAAATAAAATTTATACAACGGGAAGATTTATAATCACTTTAAAACAAATAATTATTTTCAGTTTTCGTTGTATACACTTTTTGACAAATTTCAAGATTTAAAGTTCATCTAGTATGTATTTTTTTGAAGGGGTATATTTTCGTCTTAATAATTTTATCAATAACTTTGAAAGCGCTAATTGTTTTTTTGTAAAATTGTTTATATCGCTTGTATATCATATATCGCTTTTATTAGCGAATGGAATGGATTATATGACAGAAACCAAAAGCCAATCGGTTTAGGGCTTAGTATTAGATAGTAAAGCCACTGTAGGTAGGGGACAGCTATTGTGGATATATAGCTGTTGTGTTAGTGTTAGTAATAGGCTTCGGGGCTTAGCCAATCACAATCGCCTATTTGTTAGAATAAAGTCACTGGTTTGTGATAACTCTCATAATAGTTAATACCTAATGTGATATCATTGATCAATTGATTTGAGTGTAGTCTACTTACTACTGGTGATTTAATTAATATACGATGTTAAATAGTAATTTTTTTTCATTTATTATTCCTTATTACGATCATAAAGTATCAGAAATAATTTTTTGTCTATCTTTAGTTCTTTATTAAGTATTTTTCATTGTAATATATTTTGGCCAGATTTAGCTTTTGTTTAAAACGGTTTTTTTAATTCTTAAGAAACGAAGTAGAAAATTTTTTTAATATTTACTCCTAAGTATTTATTTTGATTAAATAATAATTTTAAAAAGGCTACACTTAAATAAAAAATAAAATAAATGAATCAATTGATAATGCAAAAATGAGTCATTTTATTGATATTTTATTTTATTTTATTTTTAAATCGATTTCTTCTTCGAAGCTTTATTTCTCATCGAAGAATATTTAAAAGAAAATCTTACATACTTTACGACGTTCCCAGATTTCTATGTTCAGAACCAAACTTAGAATTCATAATCAAACATGCATATTTTATATTTATTTAAATTTAAATCTAATGTTGAATGCACAGGAAATAAAACATTATTATTATGTTACATTATTTAGAATTTTGTAATTTATTTTTAAGAGTAACAATAAATATAAACATAGTTTTGTATTTTATATTAAATTATTAGTATATTTTTTAATAAGTGGTTTCAAAGAAAAAAATGATTGGCTAATGATAAGCAAGACGAGGGCCAGCCAATGAGAAACTAGCTTCCTTCCCCACCCCACTACTACCCCTTAGCCTCACTTACGATTCCAATAGATATGAATAATGCATCAAAAGGATCCTAGCCAAAGCCGTCAAACTCTTCGTTAGATCTTTCTCCCCAGGATGGATTTTCGATTAGCAGCCATTTTGAATGGTTTATCATACAGTTAGTTAACTTCGTACACGAAGGTTCTATATAAAATTCGTAAATTAATTGAATTTCCGTAATTTTTATAAACACACATATAATTTATTTTAACTACCTTATAATATATTTTTAAGATTATTCATAATAATAATTTTTAAATTTTTCACTTACCTAAAATATATGAAATTTTCGATGCACATGCAAACTTTGTGAAAATTGCATACTCTTTATCAGGGTCAATAACTTAGTCTTAAATAGAGAAATCTCCATAAAAGCTCATTGTTCACCTCTGAGTACCAAGGCTATACTTAATTGAGATAGATTTTTTTTTAGGTTTTGATTCATGAAATGAATGAAATTTTTGTCTTCCAAAAAGATTTGGGCCATTCTGAATCAGCAGGCTCACGAAGAGACCTATATTTATTTCCCCTAAGAAGACCATACATGGACCGATCATCCGGGTTGATATTTGACTGAATGTCCAGAATGGAAAACTTTATTCCCGATATCGGATATAGCCACCACTCCTACCACCATTTACTCCTACTATATGATTATAAATATAATCATAAGATAGTAAATATAATAATAATAATTTTAAATATAGGATATTTAAAATAATTATTTAGCTCAGAAAATGCTGAATATAAGAATGAACGACATATACTATATGATATCCTTGGAAAAATGGTTCATAACAATGATAAAATCATAACACTTATTTATTTTATTATTTAATAATTACGATTATAATTCTAGATAAATTTTGTATTTTAATTAGTCTCTTCCCATAGTAATGCTATATTAGGTGTATTCGATATCAGGTGTTCATAAATTTCTAGTACATAATAGCTTAGATACAGAAACGGCGCTAAACACCATACCCGCAATACTGGACGGTCGTGAAGGTTTAGTAAGCCAAGTGCACTATTTTCGATTAAAGGTAAAAAATATAAATTCTTATGTTTCTTTAAAATATTTAGACTAATTGAGCGACAGCATATCTACACTGAAAAGTAAAAGAGACTATAGAATAAAAAGAACAAAAAAAAATTAGTAAGTTCTAAAAAATTACAGATATATAATTAATTAATATTGTCACAGAAATACATGGCCAACGGAACATTTTTACCGTCACAGCTAGTTTTACCTAATTAAGTACAATACTTAATACTACTAAAGTATAAAGAATAATACTCAAATAACAGAGAGTTATAACAAAATAAGAAGGTAGATAAGTCTACTTTGTCGAGGCCAGCATGGACTTCCCTCTGCATAACAAGCAGAATCAAACTCGAAGAAACCTCATTAAAAGTTAAGTTTAAGCTCAATATGTCCGAAGATAATAAGGTTTTACTATTTCAATGCCCTAAATCCGCCGGTGGACTTACTCACTTTTGGTAAAGTCCTGATTGTCGGGGGGGAGACCATCAACTTACCAGAAGTAATTAGAATCGACAATTATCCTTTTTTTAATTCCAAGGAGTTAATTTTCAGGTAAATTGTGAACGGTTAATTGAGCAAGGGCAAATCTTCTCTCTGGGTAATTCTTAAATTTGGGGAAAGTTAAGTTCTAGAATATTTAATTATGAAGCAAAAAAAACATTCTCCAGTCCAATTTTTTATTTACTATAAAGACGTTTCGACCCCTTGGGTCATTCTCAATTTCTTAAATGTCTATCAGGATTCATACAATATGTCTGTAATTCTCATAAGGACGTCTATAATTTAAAAAATATTAGGAGATACATTCTTCTCCATGGTCATTATTGCTCTCAGCAAATTATAGACGTCCTTATGAGAATTACAGACATATTGTATGAATCCTGATGGACATTTAAGAAATTGAGAATGACCCAAGGGGTCGAAACGTCTTTATAGTAAATAAAAATTAAAAAATTGGACTGGAGAATGGTTTTTTTTTCTTCATAATTAAATATCATCAATTATAGTCCAGTAGAACCCATATTATAATGTCCTAGAATATTTTAAATTCAATTAGTGGTATAAAATATATTACAAACGTTCTAAATAATTGATTTTAAGAATTTAAAACTTTTTTTTTTTTTTTTTTTTTATAAACACTTTATTCAGACATTACAATCTGCCACTTATGGGCAATAAGTAATGGTACTATGTAGCTACAACCATTCCATAACAAAACAAAAAAGGGGTATAAACAAAATAAAATTAGTGAATGTAATAAATATATACATACGCAACACATATAAAATAAAAGGAAATTAAAGCAAAAATGATAATGAAATAAAGTTGAAACATTTAAAAAATGGTTAAATTTAAGGCTGTTCTTGTAGCTATCCCAATTACCTTCAAAGCTCCGTTTCAGCTCTTATTTTTTTAAACCATGAATATATTTATAAACGTATTTATTATCTATATAACTGAAGGGATGATATTACGTTAAAAAACACCGATAGTATGTGCATTTCTTTTCATTTCCTTCTTACTTCAACTTAACTGTACTAATAATGAAACTGAAATGATGTAATTATTACATGTTTACACGTGAAATGGTGATAAAGATTGTGAAAATGCAGGATTTTCTAAAATAGGTTGATTTAAATGTAAATAAAAACTTAGGTTGACTACGTGGATTTAAATGTAAATAAAAACTATTTATATTTTTAACCCAGACAATAAATTAAAGATTAGAGAAAAATTTTTTTTAAACACTTATGTTAGGTCAAAATTATTTATTTCTGTTTTAACAATATTATATTAATTTCCCTTCAACCCTATAATGACTTTTTTATTTTATTAAAATTAGCTCATTAAGAGACCTTTTAATCATCGATGAACCGTTGAAAGATTGATGAGGTAATGAGTTCTAAAATGATTAACGAGCTATCAGCCGAAAATTTTTCTTAGGATTAATTATCATAAAAGCACCTACAGAAATTTCCAGAAATTTATTAATAATACAAAATATATATTTCTCACGTCTAATCGTGAAGAATATGAAAGGTATATCTTGTTATTATGAAAATGAAGTATGAATCATTAAGATTTCGTGCTAATTAGACATTTACCAAAAAGAAATGCCCCGAGCTATGACTTAATAAATGCTGAGAAGCTCCAGTGTTCCTAACGACAATCTATAATTCAATACTTAGAACCACGAAATTCCCTATACAATGGAAATATTCTATAGATGTATACAGTAATAATAGGATATCTCTATTTTGTTTTTTTATTAAAAAAAAAAATTAGCAATCCTTCCTCACACAGACATATTAGTTTACTCCCTATTTGTTCTAATTTTTTTGAAAAAAATGATTTATCCCCGATTAATAAAGTTACTGACTGACAAAAATACAATCCCTCGCCATCAATTTGGTTTTCGAAAATCACACTCGACTACTCTACAATTACACACAGATTACAGAATACGTACACTTACTTACTAAAACCAGTTTGGACACATGCATTACAAATTTACAGCATCGCTAAACAGACTCACAGAAAGCGACTGCAAACTTTTCAGTCAAAAGTACTTATACTAATCACCAATGCACTATGGTACGTCAATAACAAAATTTTGCATACGGACTTAAAAATACAAACGGTTGACGAACAGATACGATTTCATTCCTCATTAAAAAATATTGGAATTTGAACTATAACAAGATTCACAATAATATGAACTGTACTTCTAGTGGTGGGGATCTAGCATTGTCGGATAGTGGTGGTGCCGAGAGAAATAATATGAATGGTGTCTTTTTTGCGTGCACTTATATTAAGGGCCTGTCAGAATGTTAGAGATATATTTAAAGAGTATGGTGTTTACGAGATTAGGCTTGAGAATAAGATTACAAACAAGATGAGTAAATTTTACACTCCATTAAAAGATAAAATACTTACACAGCAACAATCAGATGTAGTGTATGAGATTAGCTGTTTACAATGCCCTAAAATATACATTGGTGAAACATCACAATTTTTGCAGAAAAGTATGTATCAGCATCAATGTGATTGTAAAAATATTGGTGGCAAGGAACCTAACACAGCATTGGCCCAGCATACCAAAACTTGTAAGCATCAATTTGATTTTGAGAATGCTAAAGTTATTTACAAAGAGAGTGATGGCTCTAGAAGGAAGTTGTTCGAGGCCATGCAGATTGCACAAAAGATTGACATTTCGGTAAATTATAAAACAGATTGCAGAAATTTGAACCAATATTATTCGGAAACGTTAAATATTTTAAAAGAAAAATTTGGCTAACTTTACTAGTATGTATAAATTTTTATAGGTTTTGTTTGATCAGCTTGATACTTGATATGTTTTGTGGATCAGCTGATTCTATAACCTTCCCAGCTGGTTGCGTATTACTTTCGTTCAGTTGTATGTTGAACGTCTTGGTGGTGGGGTGCTGTCTCATGTTTGGAGCCTGTTTGGGCTGGTGATCGTTGGGATGTATTGCACCTTCTTCTTCGAGATGTTATTCACATAACCCTTTTTTTGTTTTGTGGTGTCTTGATAATGCCTGAATAGGCGAAACTTCGACTGGTAAGTGGGTGTATTTTTGAAACATAAGGCTTTGCATTGTGGTTTTCCCAATTGCATTATAATAAATAATAGTGTTTCTTTTTGAGTTTTTGGCTCTATTTTAGTGAACAGATATGAATGTACTACAAACGTTTTTAAGAAAAACTACACGGACACCCAAACCTATTAATACAACACATCGCCACGACTCTCATGCCTGAGAACATCAGGAGACTAAAAAGGACGTGGATTAGGGATCTGTTACAGTAGGAAATTAAAGCAAGCCAATGGTACCGCTGGGCACTGTTCTTCGTCATGCCTTCCATGTCATTCTGTATTATTTTCCAGTCAGCCAATCCGCTGATTGTATTGGACAGATGCGGATGAAAACATAAAGAGATAAAAAAATGTCACATGTATTATTATTATTATTATTATACAACATCTAAAACATAAATACAGTATTTATGATTGTTTGCATCTTGATGACTAGAGCTCTGAAGAGTTGGTTTAATAAACAGTTTCACCATTCTCTCAGATTCCTGAGTCACAACTTTCGTCTTATTATTACGCCGTTCTTTCCTATGATTTACCCCTGCAGTATTTAGTATCTACCCCTTCTCAAAATGTGGCATCAATATTGTGAAAGTCTCAAATGTAATGCGAAGTCCTTGATCACAATATATTCTGTTTCAGGTTCGAGTTGTGACGTAAAACTGAGCAGCGATACGGGCAAGAACGGAAGCATTACCTCGCCTGGCTTCCCTGCGCCGTACCCTCCCAAGAGCAAGTGCCGCTACGAGTTCACGGGCAGCGGTAAGGAAAGAGTACAGCTCATCTTCACCGACTTCTCCCTCTACCAACCCAACGACCACAGCGCCAAGGAGTGAGTATTTCACATTTAGTATATTTATTTAATTTTCGTTCTAGATAACTTGAAGAGATTCGATGGGGATAAGTGCATAATTTTCATTAATTCTTCACCATAACATCTTTCTAGGCCGATGACCCCAGACTAATATAAAAAATCATGCATTATGATCAGATCGTATTCTAAAATGGTAATCCTAAAACCATAATAAGATATTCAAAATATTAGTTAACACCAATCTGTGAATGACCTAATTATTAACACACAACCTTATTAAAAATTTATTAGAATTACATTGATATTCATTGCGAACTCGATACGAAGAATATTAGGACTCGTGTATACTCTTAGAATGTACAAGGACATCCTGATTTTTTTTTTAAATTAAATTCACGAAGGTTGTAAATTTTGATTGGTATAATACTAGGGTGCTAGTTTGAGGTTTTGTCAATTTATTTATAGACGATTATTACAATTATAAATTTACAATTAAATCGAGAATTAATTATAAAAAAAAAAAGCTGGTCCATTTTCCTTGTACGCTGCACGGGTATATTTTTACATCCTGGGTAACAGGGAGTAATAATGGATAAATTCTGACTACAAAAGATTTTGAAACAATACTGAAGGAAAAACAATTTCTCAAGATATAACAACAATTCTCTGTAATAAGAGTATTAATACATAGGTAAAACATATCGTAGGACGCTTACAATTTTAGAAAAAAAACTCAACATAAATTTATTTTAGGATTTTTTTAACGGAGAGAGAAGAAATCAAAAACTAAATGATTGTTTTATTAATAAATTCTGCCTTCATATTGATCCGAATATTTAGAGACTAAATAAAATATCCCCTGGAAACTAAAAGGAATGTTTCCGATTTTTTCAAGTAAGGCAGTAAGGGAGAACTGTGTGATGTTCGCACTAGATTTGTTCTCGTTTTGAAATTATAATTTACGACCTTTAAGGCTTCCTGTCAGGAAGATATCTGTAGGCCTCCGCAGCCACAGCCTTCTTGAGTTCTGTGTTCGCTGTCAGCAACTTGCCATGATGGCTTTCTGTCTCTGCTCATGGCTCCCTCCAATTGTGAATTAACTAGACCGTTAACTTGATCACAATTAGGTACGTCGGTAATAATTTTTAATTGGTATAATTAAATTATAAAATATAATAGAATAGGAATAAAAACATGCTGGGGTGAATGAATATGAGCTATTAATTATTACTGATTTATGAGCATCTCTTTGGGAATTTAGGAGATATAGGAAAAGGTAGATTTAAATGTCGAGTGAGTTCCAGAGTGGTAGAACAGGTGAGAAAATAAAGAGTGGTAGAGCAAGCAAGAAAGGAAATATTTTGGTTTCGTGGGAACAGATATAAAGGTCACAACGGCGAGATCTTGTGCTCTGGGATTGGATGGAGGATTTAAATTGTAGGAGACTATAGATATAAGATGGATGTTGTGAGTTGATGGTTTGATATAAAAAAGAACCTAGGGAATAGAGTATACGGATGGAGGGGAAGAACAACTTTAACTCATCATATAATAATAACTAAACTTTTAACAAAAGGAAGTCATATTTTTTTTTTTTTTTTTATAGAGAAGAAGAAGAAAACACTTTATTGAAGCATTACCATCTGTCTGTCGTGGGCAATAAGTAATGGTGCTATGTAGCTTACAATCATTCCATAAAAAATCAATGATATAAACGAAATAAATGCATAAATAAATATATACAAGCGAAAAAATATATACAAAAATAAAGTAAAATATATATATATATATATATATATATATATATAATAAACAAAAATAATAATAATAAATAAAACATAAAAGAAATATACTGTACACATTCATACTCTATTTACAATTTGCCTGGGGTCCCCGAACTGAGCTTCTTCCTCATGAATGAGGGCAAAGCAGGAGTCCGGGAGGCACCAGCCCCCTTTCCCAGCCGTGTCATTGGCATTAAACGCCAATAGGGGAAGTCATATTAGTAGTTGAAAGTTGAAGCGATTGAAATTTCACAAAATCTATATTTTTTTAGTATTTCAATTCTCTAAAAATTACGATTCGAAAAACAAATTATTTAGCCTGTATCTCTATTTGAATTCAGCATACAGAAAATGAATTTTTCTAATCGTTATAGTTTTCGGAGTTCAGGTTTCAACAGAAATATTTAATTGTGACTAGATTTTTAAAATAAAATTGATCAGAAGAACCATCATAAGGCCTTGATTAAAGCATGACTACATCCAAGATCCGTCAATTATGAGTTCGTTTTTAATTTCAGTGAAATGATTATTACTATTTAACCCCTTAACGCAGTTTTTTTGAAAAAAACCGGCCAAAAAAATCAATTTTTTTTAATGTAAAAAAACAAATTTTAGAACATTGTTTTGGCAAAAAAATAAAAAAAATTCAAAATTAATCAAAATTTTTATCACTTTCTTCTGAGCCTTCAGATTCAGAATCGCTCATTTTTCAATATTTATTTTACTAAAATATAATATAAAATAAAATATAATAAAATATAATAATAATAATAATTTGAAAATGAAAAAAACATACCAATTGTATAAATATCCAATATACCCAATTTTATTTTCTGTAATCACAAAATAACTGACTGTCTATAAAGATACACTTATCTTTGCAAGTTTACAACACTTAGGTAACTATTGATCTAAACTATAAAACAACAGAAACAAGTGTTTGATATTTCACGTCTAAATAGTAAAATAAAAGATACAATGGCCTTTATATAAATTCACGAAAATACTACGACGGATCGCAGTCAGTCGTCACGAGTACAGAAATGCAAGAATGCAAGGTATTATGAAGGTATTATAGCTTACAATCCTATGTAAATGATAAATATCAATAACACGATTCTTTTTCTTAGCTTTCACATTGTTATTTTCAATTCTCGAATATATTCGAGTGTGAAAAATTATAGCAGCATCAAATACAACGCCGCTCGAATTATCTCGAGTGTGCACAGTTTGGCCTGTTTAGCACGCTCGAATTAACTCGAGCGTGCAAGTTAAGAGGTTAACAATCTGCAGTGCTCAGAAGGGAGGGGTGTGGCCTTGCGGTAGAGAACTGACTGGACCTTGATTCAAATCTCGCTGCTGGCAAGATTTTTATTTAATCTTGAGCTGGAGATGGATGCTATGGAAAGTAGGGCCCTCCTGGGCACCACCATCTCTAAAAGTACCTGAAAAATCTGGTAGTTGATCGTGATCTAGGATAGGTCATTTCCCTCCATAACCGTTGTCCAAGATACAGTACAGTCTACACCACGTATAAGCCTCAGACCTTTCTTTTCTTAATTTTGAAATAGCTTTTGTCACCTTACTTACTTATAGACCTTGCGATGATTTTGGGCTTTACCATGAATATAAATTAATGTTCAAAAACGTTGATATAAGTGGAACTTCAAGTAAGTCGTTTAAGAAAAAATAGTAATAACGTAACAACTAATAATACACTATATACATGAATTGTGAATATACCACCCAGGCATTAGTGATGGGCTAACTTGTAAAATTTTACCTATGCACAAATTAATAAATAATCATTTTCGATATTAAGACAAAATTTAAGGAATATTGTCAGTCATATTGGAAAACATTGTTTATTTTCTCAGTGATTCAAATAACGACTACATATAATCTCTACAATAATCCAGTTCTATTGACCTGGATGGGATGTTTGGCAAGGATCCACTGCGGTTTCTGCATCAGTGAGATTCCCCAGTCCCCCAATTCAATCTTGCATATATTAAATATGTAATTTCAGTTTAACACAATTTTTCGTTTTTTAATTCGAATTTTCGTACTCGTGCACACGAGTATTCATAGTTTTGTATTTGTATATTCACTTAAAAATTAATCACTCGTATGCAAAGACGCACACTTCAAACTCACACATAGGAGTATAACGTTTCGCGAAATTTGCTAACTCAGACACTACTTGGGTTTGACTACCGTGACATAAGTATATTTTATAAGTAAAATGTAAAGTGTAGGTAGGTTTGCAGCTTGCATTAATCTTTGCAGATGATATGCAGTAATAACAGCGAGAATATATGCGCCTCGTCCTAATACACTTGATTATACCACCACTTCCGGCAATCAATTTCAAACAGTTAATTTTCCATCTTGATTGGAAATGTTTGATATTCAATCAGTTAGTATATAAACTGGCTGTCAAATCATACTATGTAGATTGCAAAGCTTATTTACTATATCAAAATTATTCCCAGTTCTCAGCGTTATGGGGAGTGGGGTAGCTCAGCTATTAATCATTAGTGGTTTATAAATTATTAAAGCTATTTATGTTATTTACGGTGCATAACAGTAATAATCGATCCTCTGGGACTAACCCAGTATCTATGAAGCTCTGCACAAGAACTTCTTCTCTCTGCACAATCGTAGGATAAATATTTAAAAGAAAAACTTCCTATTCATCGGCCAAACTGATTTTAATCCAGTTTGACGATATAGATTTCATTTATTTAACCTCAATCTATCAATAGTTTTTCGTTTTTTTTTAGAAATAATGTTTCTATAATTTTATTTACTTACTTATTTACTTTATTTCATTAACATAACTATTAGCTAAACCATATTTCTTATTTTATAATTGTTTTGCCTGTATTCACCTTCTTTTAGTTTATCTATATTTAAAATGTTTTAATATATTTGTACCGTTTTCTTATATTGTCTGTATTTTGCATACAGCCCTGAAGAAGACCTACAGCGTAGGTCGAAACGTTGGCTATCAATAAAAATTTTCTCGAATTACTTGAGAATTTCATTCAGTGACCTCTACCCGGACCAATTTCTTCAACATAAATTATCATAGGTCAACAATTATCATCATTTTTTTTTTATAATATTTATTAGCATTCCCATTACAAACAAATCAGCCATGCTTACTGATTACTTTTACATGTTAGTAAAAGCTGACTTTTTTAGTAGAGTAAATCTAAGAAAATTTATTAATGAGTCAATAAACTTTTTTTTCTAAATATTATCTATATGGTGAAGCGTTTTTAAAAAAAAGTCACACAAGTAAATACGAATCCCACAAATATCGCAGCTTTTAAACTCTGTTCATTTTTTTCACTATGATCAAATAAAGCAATTCTTATTTTTATTATTATATTTATTTGATGCGTGTTATATATTAAACGATAAATTTATCTTAATAATTATTCTCAGTAATTAACATGACTGTTATAACTCAATTTTTTTCAATAATAAAATAAAAATTGGCGTAGATATGGTTGAGAAGTTTTTTTTTTTTTTATATATATATTAACACTTTATTGAAATATTACAATCTGCCACTTGTGGGCAATAAGTAATAGTGCTATGTAGCTTACAGTCATTCCATAACAAAACAATAATATAAACAAAATAAAATAAATAAATATATACATGCGGAAAAATATATACATGCGGTAACAGAAAGAAATTAATGCGGAAATGATAATAAAATAAAGTAAAAAAAAAAAAATAAATAAAATAATAATAATAATAAAATAAAATAAATAATAATAATAATACTAATAATAAAATAAAATGTACACATTCATACCCTATTTACAATTTGCCTGGGGTCCCCGAACTGAGCTTCTTCCCCAGGAATAAGGGCAAAGCAGGAGTCCGGGAAGCCCCAGCCCCCTTTCCCAGCCGCGTCACTGGCATTAAACGCCAATGGAAGCTGGGGTTGAGTAGTAGAGTAGTTTCGGGTTAAAATCCGCCGGTATCAGATTTTACTTTAATTTATTTAATCTATTAGCGGGGATGGATTCTTTAGGATCTGAGACCCTCCTGGGGCTAATACAGCCTCTATAAACTAGGTATCCAAACTAGGGAGAAAACCTGGCGTTTGATGTTTAAGAAATCACTTCCCTGCATAACCGTTCCTAGCAACATTACAGCTCTACCACGTTCTGAACCCAAAGCTCTTCATAATTTGTGGTTCAGTTTTTTTTTTCTTAAACAGTAATATAAGGATGAGCGATAAGAGTACCTACAACTATTTTTTTTTTTACCTATAAGGGTTCATTAGGTCCTAGAAAATAAACATAGTTCATTTATATCAAGCTTTTTATTTATGAATCCCTTATTAAGGAATTAGTTTGGCGAAAAATATGACACGAAGTATTGGCGAAAAAAATAAATCCAAACATCAACTTTTAAGGGTTTTTCAAAGTAAATATGATAATATAAGGATATATCGGCACTTTGCTCTATGAAAAATGAGAGATGTCTCCTCGTTCTGGAATATAAATGACTTCCCAGAGTTGAGATAAATCTTTTTCTTGAGCCGGGAAGAGATGTCCCCGCTCCTTTGAAAAAATACTTCATCGCCCATTCAATCTCACGGCTAATAGCCAATGGATCAATTTTTGTTTTTAAACTTTACTCAGGCGTTGAAGAAACTGTCATTGGTCCTATAGATCTGATTATTAAATGTGAAACTTTATTATAATTTAAATAAAACAATCAATTGTACATGTATACATATTAATGCCCTACCTTTATTATGAATTGGATTCTTCTCCAGAGATTTATTTTATCTTTACCAATTTACTAATTAGTCAACTCAATACGTTAATAATTATATTAATAATGTTATAATGAATGTATGGTAAACAAGGAAATATACACACAATCATTAAAATGAATCATTAAAGAAATATAATGTATAGATATTATTTTGGAATAAATTAATCCATACATAAAAAAATACGATTAATCGTTCAGATATAATAGACGATTGCTATAAAATGCGTACATATATTAGATTAAAACTTATCTTGTATACTAGGAGTTCATTTAGAGTTCTTGGTGAAGTACGCCTTCCCCCCGTCGCCCGTTTTTCTCTCCCACGCCAGCTTCCCTTCTTTAGGCTACTACCACTAATATTCCTTCGAGACGTGTCTCGCGACCTTCTTCCGTTTTTCTTCAAGGAGCAAAGTCCTGGACCCCTCTCTTTCGTCTCTCCTGCCTGAGTGACCTACTTCTTATAAAGGTCTTTTGCTCATTTTGTAAATTCTTATTTAATTTTATAATTCCTCGAGGTAGTAAGTATCCTTGGCCCAATCCTTTATACAGCAGACATCCCGACTCATCCGAATACTATCCTTACCACGTATGCTGATGATACATGTGTATTATCAGTCAACACCAATCCAGTTTTTACATCCCAAAGCCTCCATTCCCACATCACTGATCTTAAAGAATGGTTTCCAAACTACAGAATTAAAATAAATTCTCAAAAATCTCATCAAATCACTTTTACTTTACGACGTAAGCCAATGACTTCCCGCCATTCAGTATCGTTTAATAACATCCCACTGGTGCCTGTAGAACAGATCCGATACTTAGGGTTGCATCTCGACCAACGATTAAACTGGAATCCTCATACAAGACTGAAAAGACAAGAAACCGCTAGACTTTTCAGGCTACTTCAACAATTACTAGACAAACGCTCTAAGATCCCAATTAATTACAAAAGACTGATCTAAATGACCATCATACGACCTATTTGGACTTTTGGAGTTGAGCTTTGGGGCTCTACTAAGCCATCGAATTCCTCTCGCATCCAATCCCTAGAATCCAAAATCCTTCGTTAAATCCTCAATGCTCTTTATTTTGTTAAGAATAAAGTCATCCATAATGACCTTAATGTCCCATTTGTTGCTGATTTGGCCCAAACCCGGTATCTATCCTTTCATAGCAAACTGCATTCCCCCTCAAACTCTTTAGTTTCAAACCTAGCTTGCTCTTCAATTCCCGATAATCCTCCGGGGCGTCTGAAAAGATGTCCACGTGGCCTTCCTAGTTGAAGTTGTGATTTGAGTACTACCATTGGGTAGTTTCTCTACTTGCTATTGTCTCATAGCAATATGTATCACTTAGCCTATTTGCTTGTCGTATTATTGTAATAAAGTTCTAAATAAAAAAAAATTAATAAAGCCCGGAACGATACCACGCAAAAGACGGAAAACTATTTGAGATACACGGAAATATTTGTTGATTTATTGGAAAAATCATAAAAAAATAAATACATAAAGGTTACATAAAATCCAATACTAAAAAAAATAACAGAAATGTTAGTAAACAAAAAAAATTAAGTAAATCAAAGTTAAAGAATTAATGTAAGATTAAAAAAACCCAAACCAAGCCTTGATATCGGTCGTAACACAGTAATGTAAAATTATCAGATAATCTACTTGCTTTATCCTAGCTGTGGTTCTGGCATTGAAAGCCAGTTAATACCGAAATACGGCGCAATAATCACAATGAATTTTTTTTTAGATTAATTTATTGATATTTACAACTGTGATAATAGTACAAGTAAATTTGCTAATATAAACAAATGACATGAAAAACAAAACACTTTCGGAGAAACTACCCACTCCAATAAAGTTCTATAGTAGAAGGTCTCGAGACCATCTTCTTTTCAGACGCCTCGGAGGGTTATCAGGAATATAATAGGAAGCAAGTTGAGAGACTAGTGGATTCAAGTGTGTATGGAGCTTGCCATGGAGAGATAGGTATCTAGTTTGGACCAAATCAGCAACATATGGGATATTAAGATCATGATGGATGAGTTTGTTTGTGACATAATAAGCAGCATTGAGGATTAAACGTAGGATTTTGGATTGTAAGGATTGGATACGAGATGAATTGGATGGTTTAGTAGAGCCCCAAAGCTCAACTCCCTATGTCCAAACAGCCATGTAAATGAGTCTTTTGTAATAATTGGGAGCTTAGAGCGTTTGTCCAGTAAATGTTGAAGTAGGCGAATACGTCGAGCAGTTTCTTGTTTTTTCAGTCTCCTCCAAGACAATGAAATTAAAATTAAAACTATAATAATATTTTCACAACGTCTCTAAGGCACTGAATATAGACCTATACTGAACCATTGGAAACGGATATGAATCCTGGTAAAGATTGCGTTGACGCATTGTGATTTGATACATTTACAAAAAAATTGATATAGCATTGTTTAAAATAGATGGAACTTTGGCTTTATGATAATGGCGATTGTTTGTTACGTATTATCGAATACTTTTTCCTACCTAAAATATTTTGAACTGAAGTTGGGTGAGTTTCAACTTCAAAAATTTAGATTTTCTTTTTACCTTATTTTTAAAAAAATATGAGCCATTATGTTTAATGCTCTAAAAGACGGCCAAAAACGAAAAAATAATAATAATATCGAAGCAAATAGGTACATTAACAACATGTCATTACGTAAAGACTTCATTAATTCAACAGTTAATGAACTAATAAATTCACATTAAATTTCATGGACATCACAACTCACTCATTCAGGGCATAGTCATAATCTTCAATACTATAACAATATACCTGAAAAGAAGTTGGATGAGAGATATCTATATTAAGTAATTAAAACAGAAAGAAGTGTAGTTGAGTATTACAGCGAATTAATTGGATGTCAATGTTTCTGAATGGTGTAGTACAAAAATAAAACATACAAAAAGTTTCTTTTGTTCGCTTTGGAAAATTTAATACAGCATACAAGCAGAGATCGTTTATTTATTGCTTTATAATCCCATCGGTGTTTCAGCATCAACGTGAACGCACATTTACTTTCATGGAAGCCCTCTTGTTTGAAAGAATAGTGTCCAATATACTCGGGAGTTTAATATGTGTTATAATTTGTTGATTAATATCAAGTCTGATCAATCAATTGACTTCTCATCTATTCCAATAATGCAATCACCAGCCATGTTAGTTGGCGAATTTTTCAAAAAGTCATATTGATGCAAAACACTTCTTGATTCTCAATTAAGCCTTGAGGAAGTCAGCAGCATGTCTGGCGAAACGTTGGCAGAAAATTCATAAACCAGAAGAAACAACAGAAGTTTTGTGTATAAATATAGAACGTGGAAACTTGAAAGAGTATTTAGTCATATTGATGTTCACAAGAGTCTTGTAATGATAATTGACAGTTTCGTTGACAATAAAATACAACACGAAGGCTATTAATCATAATAAAGATTAAGTAGAAAGATAGATGGAGGGAGAAAAGAGGTCGAGGGATAAATAAGGGCATTAATATAGGCCTTAATGAAAAACAAACCGTGGGAGGGAGCGAGTCATTATCCATTCAGCGATATCGCTTAATCAGGAAACTGTACCGGGAAATTCATCCCCACCCCCTTCTCGCTCAGTCACATTTTTAATTTCATTTTATTAATAGCTTAAGGCAGAAATAAATGTTAATAATGGCACCCTGTTTACAATAATCCATCTAAGGGCGCTTAGGTGATATTTATGATAGGATTTTATTATCTGTTTGAATGATATGAAGCCTTCAAAAGAGACTGAATAATTGATAATTTTAGTAATACAATGACCTGCATTAAAAAAGTTATATGTGAGTTGAGCATAAGTGTCTAATCGTCTGATTAGTCTACAATCTGAATTTGTAAGAACCCATTTTAAATCATTGTCTATAAACAAGTATATGTCAGAAATCAGTCACAAGAATTCGCCAGGCTTAAGCTCTTCGGATTATAAAAAATCAATTACAACCTCTTATGTTGCATTGCTCATCTTCTGTATCAGTTCTGTCAGTACATATCAACAACTAGGCCTTATTACTGTATCATAAATCACATAAATTTTCTATAACTCATGCTTGAATTCATTCATTACATTTTTTTTTAAGTCCACAGCCAATGTTTTGAATCCATTCATCAAAAGTTTCTTTGGGTTTTGACCTTGTCGTCAAGTT
The DNA here is from genome assembly GCA_037127475.1 of Arma custos. Taxonomy (NCBI): domain Eukaryota; kingdom Metazoa; phylum Arthropoda; class Insecta; order Hemiptera; family Pentatomidae; genus Arma; species Arma custos. The sequence continues at coordinate 7,517,270 of CM073763.1, forward strand.
TTTTTCCATAGCTTCACTAGACATGCTACTAGCTCCCTCAGGGATTAATCTGGGGCTGAAGATGTCCTTCTATCATTCGGTATTTATACCTTCTTGGGTCCGGCGGCAGGGCCTATTCTTCTGACTGGTGTTCGACTGGGTTGTCTTTGATTGGGTCAACATAGATTGGCTGGTTTCTGTTTTGTATTTTAACTCATTCAGGTTTATTGGTTTCTTCTTTACCAATAGTATCTTTTGGAAGCCATAATTCGATTAATTTATTTCCATCTTCTCTGTTTAAATGTTTGGGATGCTTCACTATTTCGATCGCTTCTGACATCTTTCTTTCCGTCATATTTTTCTATTCTTTAAACAACACTATTTTTTCCTATTCTATATTATGATTGACTGTTCACTGAACGTTTTCCGAAAATCCTTGTACATATTAGTCTTCCCATTCACCCAAAGTGCTCTTCCCAAATGAACGTGGAATTCAGTAGATTCCTGGTCATTAGACCTCAGTCATCTTTTGTACTACGCAAAACCTGACTTAATTTCTTAAATGGGGTGTACCTAGTCGTTATTTTGAACTTTTTAATATTTTGGCTATTTTCTCCGCTTAACCCTAGACAGATGTAAACACCGTTTTCTTTATTTCTACTATTTCTTCTTTAATTCCACATTTATTTGTTTCTTGGGCATTTTTGAATTCTCTCTTTATTGTTTGTTCCAGAAAACCACCACTCATCAGATCTTTCTTCAAATGCCTTTCTTCTTCTTTGAATTGCACTGGTTCCGAAATCCTGGTGCCTCTTTTCAACAATGTTCTGTTCACTCCTTTTTTCTGCACAGGATGAAGATGTGACGTGAGGAGACGTTGCAATATTGGTCTGTGTGGGTCGGTTTTCTATGCACTGAGTAACCCAAAAACATCTCTTTATTCTCTACATTTTCGTCCAGGAACGGGATACTTCATTCTTCTTCAATATCAATGGCGAACTTGATATTCTCGTGGATACCATTTATGTGATTGAACAATTCTTCTAAGGTTTTCTAAGACAATGCGGCCAAATATAATAAAAAATAAACATATAATATAATTTAAAAAATCGACAACACGGTTAAAATCTGATTCAAAAGAAACTTTTGATGAATCGATTCGTTATTACTTTTATTCAAAAAATGAAAAGAAAAAAGAAATTAATTCGCAACAAACCAAGCACTAAGCGGCAGTAAGCAGCGCCGCAGCTATAAACAAACACAACCCCGCCTATGGTGTTATGATTTGTAGGCCTAGGGCGGGAAAATTACGGCGGGTGTAGAGCATTTTTCGGCGCCAACTGATTCGAGAAAACAAAACACGTGTTAGTTAGGACCGTAAATATGGCGGACGTCCCAACTGACCGATGCTTACGATACTTCAGTGGGACCGTGAACGATGCTTTTTCGTCACAGTTATGTTTCAGCCCTTGTCTCCACACTAGCATACTAATTGAATACACCACTGTCATGATACATATCTCTACTTTTTAATTGTTTTTGTTCTTTATGCCCTATTTCATCTAAAAATACAATCCGATAAAGGTTTAGCTCAATATTTCTTTGTCTCTTCAGCAAGGCCTACATGGAGCATCTTGTTGTAACGCTGGAATGCATATCATTACTCTGCCACTGCCTATACTAATAAATATCAATATTGCCTTACAGCCACGGACGCATATCAAATAAAAAAATTATATAAATTATATCTTCCCCAATTTATAGTTTACCAAACTTATTCAGACTTTCCTTTAGGAATTTTTCATTGAAATATAAATATATAAATACATCGTTACTAAAACTTACCTTGTAAAATATAGGTATATATAAAATATAGATATATATATATATATATATATATATATATATATAATTAGGTATATATAAAATATAGGTATATAATAAGTAAACTAAAACCTATTTGGACATATGGAACTTTGGGGTTCAGCAAAAAAAGTTCACATACACAAGATACAAACAACACAATCCAAAATTCTCAAAAAAATTGTTAATGCACCATGGTATGTTTCGAATCACACTATACACAACGACATGAACATTCCTACTATAAAATCAAATATTCATAACAAATACATAACATTCCACTCATCGACACAATATCACCCAAACCCACTCGTTCTTCCGCTTTCCTACTCCCTGTTACCTGGACTTGATAAAAAAAAGATTAAAAAGACATTGGCCAAGAGACCTACTCAACAATTGATATATATATATATATATATATATATATATATATATATATATATATATATATATACACTAGCTTATGCCCGCGGCTTCGCACGCGTGTAATTTGGTCTGCCACGTAAAGTTTCGTGAAAGATCATTTTAAATAAATAATTTAATTATTTTTTTTTATATAAGTTACTCGAACATCCGAAATTTCAGATGTCTAGCTTCAAAACTGACGGATTCTATACAACCTTTGACCCCTATTATATTAAAGGGGAAACCCTTGGAGTGGAATTATCCGAATTTCTTTCTTAAGCTATACACAGAACCTAACTACAAATTTCAAGATGCTAAGTTCCTGATTTACCTTTAATTATTTACTATAACGGGAGGGGCACATGCTCCCATGCCCTCACATAGATATGGATAGGGTATCAAAACAAATAGTTTCACTCATGTTCTTTCTGTTATTTTAACAACTATTATCATGTGATTTGCCTTTATTTATGTAGAACACAAAATACTGTCTGGGGAGGCACGTGTCCCCATGCCCCCCTTTATCTACCCTTGCAGTAAGGTATGTGTTATTATGCTTTGTAACCTATATTATTGTAGAGTTTCATCCAAATTCTTTCAGTAGTTTTTGCGTGAATAAGTAACAAACATACATTCAAACAATCGCATTTATAATATTAGTAGGATTAGTAGAATATCAAAACAATAGTTTCACTCATGTTCTTTCTATTAGTTTAACAACTATTATCATGTGAATTGCCTTTAATTATGTACTATAATGGATTCTCCACAGTACCTAAAATACTGTCGGGGGGCACGTGCCCCCTTGCACCCTTCCATAAATCCACGCTTGCTATAGCCTATGTGTTATTCTGATGTATAACCTATATTACTGAAAGTTTCATCCAAATCCGTCCAGCAGTTTTTGCGTGAAAGAGAGACAAACATTCACATTTATAATATTAGTAAGATATATATATATATATATATATATGTATATATATATATATTTTTACAAAATACCTGGATGATCATAGAGAAAAGCGAAGGAGAAAGACTCTTCAATCAAATTTGCTAGATGCGCAATTGAAAATTAAATAATAATATATATTATTATTATTATGCTGTTTCGGCTTAGTAAGGGATGCCGTATAAGCTGCATATTACTCAGTTAATAATGGATGAAAACATTATAAAAGAAGTATAAGTTTTGCCAGTTCCGGTATTATCTGAAAACGAAAAGAAAAACTTTTAGGACAGTTATTTCAATTGAGAGAATAGAATGAAATAAGATTGACATTTTATAAAAAAAAAAAAAAATCTAAAATAAATTAATAATTACTATTTGATTTAATGGAAAATACTCAATATTTCAAAACAATGCCAAGCGGGTGCTATTGTTTCAATAGGCTCCCTAAGGGGTACAAAATAAGTACTGAACTAAAGCTCAATTTATAGAATAAAATGGAGGGTATATCTTCTAAACATTCAATGTGTAATATAGAAAAATGAAAATAACAGCTGAATAATTTGTTAAACAGGCATTGGTCCTCCGTTAGACGAATCGGGGTTCTTATAAAGTAAATAAAAAAATAATATTACAATAGGCCTAAAAGATCCACTAGCTTCAGTAATTGTTACATTTTTTTTTTCTTTATTTTTTTATATTAAGCAACTTCATTCATTACTCACTAGTTGAGTATTGATTTTCTGCCATTCTATATAAATGAAGTTTTTATCCACTATTTATAGTATATATTTTGTTAAATTATTTCTTGAAAGCCTATTGTATTAGCAGTTTGTGCGATTAAACTAAACTAATTGTATGATACTTACAAGTAATTTAAGTAACAAATATTATGTTAAAGAAAACTGAACTATATTTTTTTATATTTACTTCTCGGGGCTAAAATAAATTTTAACTGGACAAGTACCGCGATAAATCTTGCCTGAAACAGATTTACGGTATCGGTGAAGTTGGGCCTTGGATATATTAGGGCGTTCTAAGGACGAAGGACTCTTTATAGACTGGGATTTGTACAATTGATTGCAGCAGGAACAGTTTGACCAACTTCATCCTCCTCCCCTCAACCTTTGATAAGGCATTTCTCTTCTGAGTTATTAACCCCGAAGGACTACTTTTAGCGTGTGTAGTTGTATATAATCCTCTATGTAGTTATATATGGTCCTGCGTGCAGTTACATATAACTCCGTGTAAGTTACATGTAACCCTGTGTGAGTTACGTGTTGATGTATAACTGTTTCATTTGAAAGAAGAAGAATGAACGTTTGTAACAATTTACGTCGATGTGTTTGAGCAAATATTAAATTCAAAGATATCTGACTCCTTTTAGTCATAGTTATCATATTAACTTAATGTTGTTCCAATCATTAAATTTGAATACATATTATTAAAAATATCATAGTGTACCCTAAAATTTATTTTATAGAACATATCGAAAAATAATTTTATTCTGGGACCAGTTCCATGATGAGATGAACAAATTTAAATAATTATTTATCTGGCCAAAGGCCTATATCAGAATAAAACAATATTTACATAATATCTTGAAAGTAAATAAATAAACAGGTATATTTTGGCAGGGAATCAGAAAATGTAATACAAAATTAAAATTAAAAAAACAGACAAATTTACAATAAAAAGAAATAGGCTTATGGAAAAATAAGAGAATACATGATTGTATCTAATAATGTAAAAATTATATCATTATGAGCGAGGAATATTTACATTAGTTCATCAATCGATCGAGTTGAATATATCTATAAATTATTCATTGATTATAAATCAACTGATTGGGAATTTAGAAAATGTATGAAAAGTGTGGATTTAAATGAGGTTAAAGAAGACGCATGACGGATATCGAGTGGGAGTGAGTTCCAAAGAGAGATAGAACGGGCGAGAAAGGAACGCTCAAAAGTTTTGGTTCTATGGGAACGGATGTAAAGATCAGACATACTTAGAAGTAGTACTTAAACACGTCTGATTATATTGTTAAAGTGTATCAATCCTAGTAATTAATGTTATGATTAAATTATTAATTAATATGGTTTAAAGAATTGGATTGTACTTGTAAATTTAAGTAAGGAAAAATGGATGCCCTGATTTAAAGAAACATAAAAATGTAATAAACTAAATTCACTAATGAAAAGTGAAAATACAAAAGGCAGAATTGTTTTCTAGTAAATTGTTAAGGAAAAACTTAATTAAAAGAGGATCTATTCCATTTTCAATTACAATGATAAACTATTTATTTTTAATAAATTATTTTTTTTAAATCTCAACTTCATGTAAAAACATTGTAGAATTTAATTTCTTGTATTCTATTTGTATACACCTGCATTGGAACTATTGTGAGCAGTGTGAGAGTATAAGGGAAAATTGACCAAGAAGCATCCAGCAGAATAAAGAAATCAAATTTAGCCATATATATATATATATATATATATATATATATATATATATATATATATATATATATTGGTTTCTACTTATCTTGACTGTTATGGAAATTATATTGTGTTTTAGATCTAGAGTTTCAGTATTTTTTTAACTTCTTAGGTGACGTTTCGAAACTAGGTTAGTCTCATACTCATGCCCTGACAGTGAACAAATGAGCTTTTAGTAAAAACATTAAATAGCACACTAAAATAGTTATAAAATGACCTGTGTAAGTTGTAATAGATAGGGTGTACTTACAAGTTCCAAAGAATGAATCAGTTTTTCATTAGTCAGTTGCCTCGCAAAACAGCATAATATATATATATATATATATATATATATATATATATATATATATATATATAAATATAGCCAGATTAGCAACACAATAGGGGAAAAGATAGAAATATGGAGTAATATAAAACTACACATCTGCAAAGCAGTATATTTCCTAACGGCAACTGAAATGAAATTTCTACGAAGAATATTGGATAAAACCAGGAAAGACATAATAAGAAATGAGAGAATAAGAGGAGAACCCTATGTGCCATCATTGAAAACCACTTTACCATGCCGACAATTTCGATGGCATGGACACATATGTAAAATAGAGGAGGACCGAAATTTCATGAAAGAGAGAAACCAAGAAAATTCATGAAAGAGAGACCAACTAATAGGAAACCATGAGGTACCCTAGAAGAACATACGTGGAGCAGATCCATGGACTTAGGCAGAAAAGACTCTGGTTCAGCCAAAAGAACTAGTGAGAGAACGAGGTGTGTGGACGAAATGCTTGGAGGCTCCTACCAGCTGAAAAGCACAAAAAGAGGGAGAGAAAGAAAAGAATTGTTTTATTAGTTCAAATTGCATTTACAGAAAACCTTTTAGAACTCTTTTTTTTGCTTGAAAATATAATATAATTATTTTTAACATACTTGTCTTATCCTGGAAATTCAAAATGACTTTTTATATTCGAATGTTTCGGAAAATATCCAGCAACAATTTCTATGAATTATCCTCCCCAATTCATTTTTACAAGATCCCTAACGTGCTTACAATTTTGAATTTATTAGGGGTTTTCATAAAAAATGTTTTTATTTTACACTAAAAATAAAAGGCGAAAAATTCCATCCACTTGTAAAATAAATTTGTATTTGTATATAATACATGGTATTTGTAGATAATACTTATTATCTATGGAATTTTATAATATTTTTTACCTTTAATAACATTTTTAACGTTTATTAAATGAGTCTTTGTTTACAATATTAAAATCAAAATGTGAAAAAAATTAAAAAAAAATTGAGAAACGAACCATTTTTATTCTAAAATTAATGACAGCATAGTTTAATAGCGCGTGTTTCCTCTTCTTGCCTTTATTGCTTCTTGAAGACTCCTCGGCATACTTTCCACCAGTCCAGGGTGGTGTCTGCTGATGGATAGCATATTGGTAAGACACAGTTTCTCGAAAACACCTGGCGGCGTCTCGTAAACTTTCATAGGGAACTCCGATGGTATTAAATGCACATCTAATGGAACGTCCATCATCAATAAATGCCACACCACGCGCAACATATTCAGCACGAAGATTAAAATTAAAAAAAATCAAAATCCGGAAACTACGAACTTCGCTGCAAGAAACGGCACTGAACAAATGATACGGAATAAACATTTTAATTCTATTGAAAGTGAATATTGGAATCTACATTGTTTTTATTGAATTAAGGATTAAGGGTTATTATCCTCTATATTGACTTCCCTAAATGATAGCAAATAAAAAAATACATATTCATTCATTAAAAAAAATAGACCAATCCAAAGCAGAAATATTTTTAGATGAAGACATGAAAAAATCAAGTGGGTGGAATTCTTCGCCTGTCAGTGTATATCTTCAATGAATAAATACCCACTCTTATACTTATCTTCCCAAAATTATTTTGCTACATATGACTCCTAAATTAATAAACACTCTTTTTGTTTCATTCTAATGCAGCCAACAGCTCAGACGAAACTCGCAGAGCAGGTATGAACACTTTATGAAATAAGTAGAAATTCGCTAGCCGTCATATTAGAGTAGTTTGATGAAACCATAGCCTCACAGGAATCGGCAAATTAGTCCTCTTTCTTTTCGGAAGTAGTTAACTGAAATATGAGTATTCCTCCAGCTTTCATAAACAAATTGGTAACCGTAACCGAATTAATAAACGGAAACAAACAAGTAACCAGAAACAAATTAGTAAACAGAAACCACGGCATTTAAATTCTTACGTCTAATTTTGATAAATGACGGTATATCAAGTACTTTACTTCAAGGCTACTTTGACCCATTAGTTAACCCCCGACTAATGGTTATAAATTATACCTTATTATGGCAATACAGAAATAATTTATATGGAACAGATAGGACATGGTTGAAAATAGAGAACTATAAAATTTAGGTCCTAACATTATTAAATGAAACCGGATAGTACTACAATAGTGCTTGAAAATGTATAATAAAAACTGCAAATCTTACAACGAAAAATACTACTTTCATATCACTTCTATTATTCAGGAAAAAATTCAATATTAAATTTATCTTTGATATTGAATTCTGCATAATTTCTTTTTTTTATTTGTTTTAATAGTAGTAATTGCTAAGTAAGTTTAAAAACATTTACCTGCGGAATTTTCGTTAGTTATTGTACGATTTCATGCACAGTGACATCATGTCCGTTAAAATGTTTATTGTCACAAGTGTATGGCTAATATTGGACACTCATTCATACAATGCATCCATAATTCATTTCTAGAAAAAAAAAAATTAGGATGTCAGAAATTAATTCTTTAAATTACGATATCTTTGTACAACTATATTTTTATATTGATAATTAAGGGCATTTTAAATTATATTTGAAAATAGGCTTTTGCATCGGGTTAAATTTATTAGCTTGTAACAAGTGATAAATGATCAGTTATTATCACTATTGTCATTTTATATAAAGTTGTTGATGTTTTAATTTAACAATAGATGTAGTTTTTTTGTAACCGTATAAAATAATTAATTTATGTTGAATAAATTATTAAATTAATTATTTACCTATAGATTGCTTATTATTTTGCTTATGAGGATTGAGTGTAGCAGCGTGTAATGTTAATGAATGGTAATGGAGTGCTGATTCAGTAATATTTTTTCTTTGTTTGCGCGTGTAAACACTGAGGAGTAAAGTAGTTATAGCTAATATAATAGGATAGTTGTAACCGGGTAGTAATGCTAGTAGTTAGTGTAGTGGAATGGATTTATTATTACGAATATTGCAATATATACCATACCTAACAAGCTATTCTAGTTTTTTCATAAAACGCTATTCAGTCAAGTTCATAAAAACTGTGCAAAACTCTTAAGCATTCAGAGACTTATTGAGATTTATATCTCATATTTATATAAATGATATCAGAAGATTCTATTCACGAGCCATATTGAATATCTAGTATTTACCAAATTCATAGTACATAGTCTTGAGCTAAAACAAGAAGACGGATACAAATTAAGTAAGCTTTGGCTCCCAAACATATCATAAAATAAAAATGAAATCATATTAACCAAGAATAGTCGAAATCCAATCAACCAGAAAAAAGCCAATCACGTTCATGGAAAAGTAGACTCCGTCCCAGGACACGAAGGGACCCGATCGACTAACGATGCGACCCGATGATTTACGAGCGGACCTGAGCAGGCATATAAGACCGAGGGCAAGTGGAAAGTCTTCACCCTCCCCGTTTTTGTATTATATAGTGTCAGCGGCATTGCCGGTTCGAGTATAAACTGCCATCAGCGGGCTCAGTCCGTTTATAATGCCTTAAAATACCGAAAGGTAAGTAAAGGCTTTTTATTGTATAGAAGCATTACAGTTATTAAGTAATAATTGTAATTGTAAAACAATTAAATTGTAAATAACAATTGTAAAAGAATTAAAAATAAAAATCTAGGAGGGATAGAAAAAAAAAAAGAACGTCTTCATTCTCTTTTCTGGCCTGAAGAAGTCAGCAGCATGTCTGGCGAAACGTTGGTGAAAAATTTAACGACACGGTCTAAACCAGAAGATACCACTAAAGTCTTTCGTATAATTTTAATAATATTGTAGGTTTATGAAATCCAAAAAAAACACCACGAACTGATATTATCTAGGCCAGGGGTTCCCAAACATTTTTGTACCACGCCTTCCTTTTGTTGAAATGAAAGCTTCTCGCGCCCCTCTTAACAATAAATTGTGTAGGCCTAGGAACAAAACATAAACAAATAAGTATTACATTGAAAACAAAACATTTATTTATACTGCCATAAGGTACAACAATATCAGTTTTCATAAAATACAAAAATTATAAATAAGAGAAAAATAGATTAAGTTGGTTAGTGAGATGGATGGACTTGCATTCTTTCTAATATGCCTATTCGTGACTGAACTTTAGTAAGTGCACAACGCAAGTCACTAGCAACATCAAGTTTATTCCGATACTTTGTTTGAATTGCCACAATTGTTGAAAATGCTTTTTCGCTCAAAAAGGTGCTTGATAAAGGCATATATAAACGAACTTTCCGTGATACACTAGGATACACTTTGAAATATTTTAACCAAAATGAAGGTTTGTACATTATATCAAAATGGTCAATTTTCTAAACATCATGGTTAATTTAGAATTTTAGAAAGACTACTTAAATTTAATTTAATGTTCAACTTGTCTCGCGCCTCCCCCCTTGGCATGTCCTCACGGCCCCCCCAGTTTGGAAACCGCTGATCTAGGCCAACGTGTGCAGTGGTTAGCATAACAACCTACTATGCTCAAGATCGCGGGTTCGCAGCCCGTCAGGTGGCCCTAGGATATTTTTAAAAGGGAGTGCAAAACCTTTTGGTATGCCGATCTTCTAAATATACGTAAAACGGGGGAACCGGGCCTGTACGATGTAAGGTACTCGTTAAAAATCCCTATCCTATTTAAACCTGTATAGGCAAAATTTATGACTTCCATTGTAGCATTTTCCGATTAGCCATAGCAGCATAAAGCGACGTTAAATAGACAAACGAATTTATATTATATTAACGCCTATAATCGCTATCGAAAATCTATGCAACACTGTCCTGATATCATTATCAAATTTTCTTAAAACCCGGCTTAACTTTGTACATGCAAATGACTGATTGGTTGGGCGTGTTAGATTAGGGGGGGTCGAGATTTGTAGCGCGATGTATTTCAGGCTATCACGCCTGTTCAGGTGCTAGGGGGAGATAGCCATGACACGAGCACAGGACACAGGACACAGGACATATGGTGTAGGGCATCATCATGCTATCTGCTATCTCCTGCTCTTGACGGCCCTTCAAGCTGGATCCTCCTTCAGATAGCAAAAGGACATGTTGTCAGAAGAACCTTCCAACGTGTGAACATCTTGCTTCTAGGACTCAAATGACTATATCAAATTGTTTCAAAGACTCTATTAATAAAAATGGGTAGCTCCGGAACGATTTTTGTTCGTTCAGACAAAGAATGAGTAATAGTTTAAAAAACATGCTTTAATTGCAAACATAACTAATATATCACGTCAAACTAAAAAGTAGAAAATATAAAATAGTGTAAAAAACAGGCTTTAATAGGAAACAGTAGAAAATAAGTTTAAAATAAGAGTACAGTGGTGAATTAAAAAAATCATTGTAAGGTAAAAATTATCTTCTAAATGTAATTAAAATATCTTCTTTTAATAATGTCAGACAATAAAATATTTAAACCAACTAACATCAAGTACACGACTATTATTGTTATTGTAAAGTTATTTTAAACGTATTTGCTAGTTTTTAGTTTAGTTTCCTATTGAAGTGTATTATTTCTTTTTAAACATTTATATATTTTTTACTCCTTAGTTCGGTTGGTTTAAAAGAGGGTTCTTTAATTTTTAAGCCAATATTCATTTTTTATTCTTAAATAAGCACGTTTTTTAGTGTGTTTTTTTTAACCTATGGTTTAATTTTGTTTGATTGTTGAACCTGCCAGTATTCGTATGCTTGTCTCAAGGTTTAAGCGGTGTATCTCTTAGTACACAGCATAAGACATTACCGTAGACACGGATATGAAAAATCGCTAATCCTAAAGGTTCTGATCAGAATAATGATTCAAAATTATTAAACTATTGTATAGCCACCGATCTTTGAGAAGTTTGCAAAGTTTCAATGCAATTCGATTTTTTGAAGCAACCCAAAGATTCGACTACATACAGGCAATGCTAAGCATTAAAAATAAATCACTTTTGTGCCCAATTTAACACGAATGTTCGTTTTTAGTTTTCAACCTTGATTTTTTTTTTTTTTTTAATTCGAAATATGTAATGAAAATTATGTATGATGCTCTGCTATTATATCTTAATATAATGCTATATAAAGATATTATTTCTATAAATAGAGAGTTAATAAATATTCACAAATCATATTACTCCATATAGGGATTATTTCTAAATAAACAGAGATTATTTGATATCTGAAAGTACTGAGGGAGACAGGCCATGCATGATCCCTATAGCTGCTTCACAGTGCACACCAGCGTTCACCTAATCCCTCGGCCAATAAGAGAAGCTGAAACATTTAGACTGGCCAATAGTAGCCAATGGGAATAGTCTATAGAACTAATCCTCCCTTTCATGCTGTCCGCTTTCTAAATCTCCTTATCTTGTTTGGTTCCCGACAATTGTTTAGAAAACGGAAAAGTAATTCAGCTAAATATTTCAAATAGTTTATTCTTCTGTGTTAACAAAGCGCAGGCGGAAGTGGAGGAGGCGAAGCACATTTTTTTTTTTAATTTTCTCTCCTGACTTTTTTATTTTTTTCATCTATTTTTCAAAGACTAGACGGTACAAACAACTATCACATCTTCTGGACTACAGATCTTCACTTGACTTGAGGAACAAACGACTTATCTATAACAGTATACTAAAACCTATTTGGACATATGGAGCAGAACTTTGGGGTTCAGCAAAAAAAGTTCACATACACAAGATTCGAATAACACAATCCAAAATTCTCAGAAAAATTCTTAATGCACCGTGGTATGTTTCGAATCACACAATACACAATGACATGAACATTCCTACAATAAAATCATATATTCATAACAAATACATAACATTCCACTTATCGACACAATATCACCCAAACACACTCGTTCTTCCGCTTTCCTACTCCCTGTTACCTGGACTTAATAAAAAAAGATTAAAAAGACATTGGCCAAGAGACCTACTGAAAAATTGATATTTCATTCCAAAACTCGATGTTCCTGTACAATAGCAAAGAGAAAAACATCTGGATCAAATTTGCTGGATGCGCAATTGCGCAGATGCAAATGAAAATTAAATAATAATAATATAATAATATATATTTTTCAAAAGTTAAGGATCTTATTAAAATCATGTTATTTGAAATTGAAATGGAATATTTACAGCTGTATAGATATTTCTGTCCATTTACACCACTGCGATGCTAAGTTTCACTAGAACAAGCCATGAAGTGAATTACAAGATCACCACAAAATAAAAACTAACAAAAACTAGATATTCCTTAACTGACTTCTCATCCTCAATATCCGTGTTTAAGGCTAGACAGACTAGTTTTGTAAAACTGGTACTTAATATCGTTGGTCAGCTGATGAAATGAACTAACTTTTTTGATTACTCAATTCCGTAGTTAGAAGCCTCATTCCATAAGATTCAACTGACTGTTTCTGAAATTTGTTCGGTTTTACACTGATTTGATTTGACTTTCCCATGATCGCCTGATTAAGCACTTCTTTGGCTTAATACAGACAGTTACGTATAGTTATTACATTAATTGATGAAATGCGGTTTTCTTGGTATTCCTCGGGAAAATTTTAAAAATGTTTGATCACTGACGATTAAAAAGGTATTTTTAACTCCACTGACGTTTTCATCCATGAGAAATTTCCACATTATTTGTCCAAAAACATTTTCAGATCTACAACTATTAAAAAAAGTAAAAAAAAAATTATAAATTCTTTAATATAAAAATAAAATGAAAATTAAATAAATTAGCTCAAATAAAATCTATACAAAATATTAAAGTTGTAATATTAATAGTAAGTGTATTTTTCTGAGTTACAAAATTGTTAATACAGAATTGACTAAAATATAGGCGACTACCAGACGTAAGTAACATTATTAATTTGTTATTAACTTTATATTTATTTAAATAAATAATATATTCCTGGCACAGATTCTATCAATGTGGTCAAACGTTTGTATTCTAAAACTTTATAATATTATTTTAATTATAAAATCCATTGTATATTAATAAACTGTTAAATATATTTGTTGTTTGAAATTCGTTAGTTAGCCGTTTGCTTGCGTTTATTAAAGGCAGAACAAACCTTTTCCAAAGTCTAATTGCTTATTATCGAAATCAGAGATGCTGGACCTTTGCAGAGTTCAAAGCTAATTATCAAATTAATTATAAGTTTTAATTAGTTTTCTTAGGTTATTTTTTACACTGTTGAATTAAATAAATTTCTTCCAGTAAACCGAGTAAAAATTACACTAATGTATGTGCACAACTAATAAAATTAAGGCATCTGTTATTAGAGTGCATTTAAACATTTGTTTATGTAGAGTGCTATTAGAAATGAGTAATTTATCTGCTTGCCTTTTCGTCATGTCATTATATTTCATTCATAACATTTACTTGTATTATTGTAATACAGTTGTAAATTTCAATAAATACATTTTTTAAAAAGTGTATCCTTGATACAAAAGATTTGTCTTAATTACATTTTTATACAGATGAAAATGTAGGCAGATACTTATAATTATTATAATATGTATGTATATTTGTTCGTGATCTAACTGGGAACAACAAATAGTTTATACAAAATTATGCTTTTTCAATTTACAACTTTTAAATAATGTATCATGTTTAAATAAATCAAACCCCAGTGTGCTTTATCAATATAAATGGCGTTTTTAATAACTGCGTCCCTCATTAACCAATTATGTACCTTAAACCTAGATAACAAAGTTATTACCAATATACATTAGATACATGTTAATCTTAGCTGCACATCTTTTAGTTAATTTATTTTTTATCTTTTGTGTGTGACGATAATGAACTTCTACTTATATTTTATAATAAATATACCTAATTAGAGATACACATGAACTTTTTTACAGTAAATACTCGATTGCGTTGTAAAATATTCAATTTATTATAATTCTCTGCTTGTAATGAAAATTGAAAATATTAATGTTGAGTGAGCTAACTACTTTTTACAGCTGTCAATCTTTAAAAACTAAAATCTAAATGTCTTATGTACAATAACAAAAATTTATTAAAAAAGCCCATGAAGGGTTACGGATTCATAACATGATAGAGACTGTACTGTTTCTAGGATGGCAGTTGATCAGGGAGGTTATTTGTCCGAGAAGTTTTTCCCTAATACTACCCCTTTAAAAAGCCTGGATGAGCCTTCAGCAAGACAACTTTATTTAAAAATGGTTTATTTAAACATTTAAAAATAGGCGTTACTTCATTTTTACATTACACCTTTCGATTTTATTGTTTTAGATTGTTGGAAATGTTTTGAAATTCCAACACAGGTTATACAAAATACAATCGATGAATAGAGAAGTACCGCAATTCAATGAATTCGCTATACCGGTTCAACTGCTGCTTATTGAGTTGAAAGGAAGATAGAATATATGTGGAAGAAAGTGGTCCGGGTAGAGGTCACAATGAACTTCTCGTAGAATTTGAGAAAAACTTTATTGATTAGCCAACGTTTCGACCTACTTTGTAGGTCTTCTTCAGGGCTGTGGGGGGGGTGGGCTGGGGGGTAGGTCCTCACTGGCTTGAAAAACAAAGAGTCAGTGTTTCAATCCAGTGAAGACCTACCCCCCAGCCCCCTCCCAAAGCCCTGAAGAAGACCTACAAAGTAGGTCGAAACGTTGGCTAATCAATAACTTTTTCTCAAATTCTACGAGAAATTCATTGTGACCTCTACCCGGACCACTTTCTTCCACATATATTATCAAGGTCAACAATTATCATTCAATAAAATATAATATAAATGATAATTTTCCACGATCTACATTTACCTACCGTTACAACTTTTTTTTTCATGCAAACTTTCCTAACACCTGACACTCCTCTCGATTCTCCTTCATTTTGCGCCTTCAATTTTTTATTTGCAAGATCTTCCTAACCACCTCCATTGTATTTGTTCCAGGTGTGACTCCATCGACTCGGTGACTGTGTTCGTCGTGATCGAGGGACGGATGGAGAAGATCGACAGTTACTGCGGGGTGACTCCCCCGCGGCCGATCATGTCCAACGGACCTCGGCTCATGATACAGTTCACCGGCACTTACTCTTCCAGGCACGCCAGAGGGTTCAGGGCAAAGTATGCCTTCCTCCAGGGTAAGTACACAATATTATATTGATCTAAGTTCCATTGAGTAGGAGTTAGGGAAAATAAAGCACTTGGCCAGGACGGCAGAATGGTAAAGGAAGCAAATTACGTATCAAAGTTTATATTAAATTTAATTGACTTCATTTTAATTTTAACGTTGATGCCACTGGATTAAATGTTTTATTAATGTGATAAAAACTTTTTTCCTGTCAAATCTCCTTTATTTAAAAAAAACTTTTCGACTAACTATATAGTCATTTTCAATTTTTTGCATAAGTATACTTCTTACAAGTCAATTAATTTGAATTATCATTCTATTAAATCTTTAATTAATAACAAAAACAATATAAAATAACAAACAATACAATAAATACATAAGTTATAAAAATATGTCCTGAAAGACTGAAAATAAGTATAGATTTTCAATATATATTATATATGTATATATATATATATATATATATATATATATATATATATATATATATATATATATACATAATATAAATAGGAGTTTAAATATTCTCCATGGTCAATCTCTTATCTTATGAATTAGACTTTGGACTGTGATAATATATTTTGGGTCTTGTTTAGATTAGGCCCGCCAGTTATCTTTTAATGATATTTAGTAACAGTTGTTGTATAACCTGATACCATTGATATAGAAATAAAATCACATGTTCAAATATTATTTAATTTAGTATTGTTTGTGTAATTGCGGTTATAAAGTGATAACACGATGAATATTTTTGAAGTTTACGATTTATGCAAAGAAGAGGAACGAGCCAGGATTTTCTTTGAAGAAAGAGGAATTCTACCTAAGGAAAGATATTGTAAAAAAGGCCACATTATGAAATTTAACGAAGAAAGAAAAAAATATAGGTGCAACAAAAGACAATGCCGATATGAATGTGGCATGTATACGGGTACGTGGCTATGTGACAGCAGGTTACCGTTAAGTAAAGCCCTTTTATTCATTTACTCATGGACACAGGAGTATACGACGTTTAAATTCTGTTCCAAAGAATTCAATATGAGCTCCGCTACAATTGTAGATTGGAAAAATTATCTGCGGGAGGTGTGCGCAGCTAGTTTGCTGAAAAACCCAATTGTTATTGGAGGGAAAGGACTGACAGTTGAGATTGACGAGTCCTGTTTTTCTCGTCGAAAGTATAATGTAGGACGCACCTATCCACAGCAATGGGTGTTTGGCGGGATCTGTCGTGAAACTAAAGAGTGTTTTTTGTACGCAGTGCCCGATAGGAGAAGAGAAACCCTGGAGGAGTGCATAAAAACATCAATTAGACCGGGTTCCATTATAATGTCTGACCTGTGGAAGTCCTATAGTGGGATAGAAGGAATGATTGGAAAGGATTACAGGCATTGTACTCCAAAAATGTCGTCGACCCAGAGACTGGTGCTCACACTCAAAGAGTTGAGTCTATGTGGGCTGAGGCCAAAAGGAGAAACAAAAAGGAATGTGGGACTCATCGCTCTATGGTAGACTCGTATTTATGCGAGTTCATGTGGAGGCAGAGAAACTCAAATGAAGACGTTTTTGATAAAATCCTTAAGGACATAGAAGAATTTTGGCGAGTAACTCATTAAAAGTATGTTGGTGTTTTTGATTATGTATAAAAAGTTTCTATTAAATAAATCATATGTATATT
The DNA here is from genome assembly GCA_037127475.1 of Arma custos. NCBI lineage: Eukaryota > Metazoa > Arthropoda > Insecta > Hemiptera > Pentatomidae > Arma > Arma custos. Next base: position 7,535,063 of record CM073763.1, read on the forward strand.
TAACCCATATTTTTTAATATATGAATAAGTAACTGTTACTAGATAAAATCACTGGCGGGCCTAATCTAAACAAGATCCTATATTTTATTTATACCTCGATACTATTTTAAAATATATAAAACATTTAAAAATTTTTAAAAAAAATTACTCATAAGTACCTATTGTTAATTCTTATGAAGTGTTATATATTTTTTTTTTTTTAAATGTTTTATATATTTTAAAATAGTAACGAGGTATAAATAAAATCTATAGATAGTCGAAACGTTTTTTTTTTAAATAAAGGAGATTTGACTGGAAAAATGTTTTTTACCACATTAATATAATATTTAATTGACTTTAAGCGACAATTATTTTTTCAGGTAAGAATTATTTATTTATTATTTAAGTCGAATTTCAAACAAAAACAGTTTCTTGTACTTAAGGAAACAGGATCGAGATATATTCATAGTAATAATTATTGGCCAGGTATTAGCGTAAAATAGAGTTATTTCTTGTATTATAACTCCATTTCGAGCCATAAACTACAAAAACGAGACTATCCCGCTTCTATCAATTTAACTAACTCGCACAAAATTCGAATTCACCACTTAATCACCGTGAGTGCAGATATTTATTACCTAATATACAGTTAGGAAAATGTTGACATTAAGTGGAGGGGTTGGAAAAAGAAGGAACCTGAATTAGAATTTCTCCGCTGAAAGAACGTCTGGGCAATGTGCTAGGAAAAAGTTTTTATTAAATGGATGTATAGATATCCTTATAAAGTTCCCTATTTTTAAATTGTCAATGCCAATTAAAATTCAATTGATTTATTAGACACGATTAGTATACGCACAGTAAAAAAAAATAATTCTTTAAACCTTTTCAAATTGCTACATTGTATTAAAACTGCTACATCACCACATTCTGATGTACTTGCAATTTAATAGTCATTAGCTCCATTTTCGAAGTGAATAATAGAAAAATGAAGTGTGAATAATACCGGTCTTTGATGTATCAGTATGTTGCTGAGAACGATCGATTTCATATATACTCTAGTTTTCTGTTAATTAACATTAGCTCAGAAACTATTTTAACTACGAATATAAAAGTTGTTGTTTGTTCATTTAACGTCACTTTATGCTGCTATGGCTAATCGGACGATGCTACAGTGGGAGCTCTAAATTTTGCCTATCCAGGTTTAATTAGGATAGGGATTTTTAACGAGTACCTGTCATCGTACAGGCTCGGGACCCCCGTTTAACGTCCCTTCCGAAGGACGGCGTAACTTAGGATTTTTTACTCCCTTAAAAAAATCCTAGGGCCATCTGCCGGGCTACGAACCCGCGATCTTGGGTTTAGTAGTTTGTTACGCTAACCACTAGACCACAGGTGACCGTCGAATATAAAAGTTCCGGACACTAGATATTTGCAGATCGTTAATATGCTCATTTAAGTCGAGTCAAAATTATAGAAATTTTGCCATTTAACTGTGCTGAAATCTGAAAATCACCCAAAAATCTGAAATTACTAAAATTCCTTTAGTTAAAACATTGTCATCTCAGAAAATAGTTCATAGATAAAGTCATTTTTTGTTCTTCACTTGACCATTTGAGCCATATAAGGTAGCTCACCTTGTTATATACAATCTTGTTAAACCAAATTAATTACGTAATATGCAAAAAATATAGTGATAAACAGAAATAAATTGCTTATCTTCAATTTATTTGATAGAGATATCATATGGTTATGTTAACAAAGCCGTTTGGGCTCATTTTGATGTGCTCAAAGGTCATAAAATAATAATAATAAGATGATCTTTCTAAGCTACTAGTTTTTATGTGAGTACTTTAAATGTTTTATGTTTTCATGTTTTAAACATTTGAGAGTTTATGTCAGAGATCTACTGATTCATTGTATCACATGTGTTTTACAATAAACACAACACCAATATTCCGATTTCAAGGCTAGTTTAAGCAAAAGTCGGCCTTTTCACATACTAATGCTGAAACGAACATCTGCACAAGTACAAGTGGAATACTTGTATTTTATTATCATGTAGTATTATATACCATCTTGTATGATTGCTATATTACTTGTGGTGTTTTTGTACTTTATATAAAACTATGCCAACCTATTTTATTCCTATTTATCCAAGTTTTTGTAGATGGGGCAGACACATCTAAAGTAAACATATCCAGTTTTTTCTTTTTTCGAGAATGATATTCACTCAATCGAAAAAAGTTAAGTCTACAGCTCAGCAGCGGACAGAGATCAGCCTAGATATTTTTAGGCTGGCTAAAGTTAGAATATATAATGTGCTGATATTTTCCATTAAATAAAACTATACCAATAACTCTTTACCAATAAATAGAACTCTACAGAGTTTGAAGACTGGTAGTTCAGGGAAGTTTCCCAATCCGAGCCGAAGAAAGATGAATTCTGAAGTTAGGAGTCTTTAATATTGTAATCAGACTATCTTCTGAATGTAGCGAGAAGCTAGTTTAAATCGTTAGTAGATCTCATCTACCAGTTATGACAATCAAATATTTGTATTTTGTAACGACTCGATCACTAACCAGAGAGGATTGTGAATCTAGTTAATTTAGTATTTTCTTTTTTTTTCTTTTTTTAAACTGGATTTATTGTAAATTTCATCTTCGAGAAAAAAAACCTGCTTCCAGTCAATTATTTTATTCTTTATAAACAAAACTGTTTAGTCGCGGACCTGGACTGCCCGCCAGATGGAACGGTCAGATCATTGCCTCTAAAATCGGGAATACTGTACCGCCAAAACCAAGGAGAGGGGGAGCGACGCTATTGAGTCACTTCACTTGCTATCAGATCGCCGAGCGGACTTGTTCTAGCAGACCTTCAAAGCTACTACCATCGCACACTCCGCTCTCACGCCGTTATTCCTCTGAGAACGTCAAGAGGTCTTAAAGTTGGTTACTCCCCAGAAGCTATGCTGAGATGATAGTTAGGTTTACATCACACAAATTGTAAGTCACATTTCATTATCATAAGGCCTCAAATTGTCAACTAATTTTTCTCCTGATGATCAACGTAACCGGACAGTTCAAGTTAATTCATGATATCATACTCATTGCTCCTTCATGCCGTGATCACTGGCGAAGATAATAATAATTCGCACATCTTCGCACCTTATTGAAATTTTCAGTATAACGTTCAAGTTCATTTCGTTGTTTATATCTTTGACCATTATGCTAGCATGGAGCATTTCTGTTACTGTTAATTATCGCTTCCATTCATGTTAATCATTTCTTTCTTCTTTTTTTTTGTCTTTTTTTTAGTTTTTAGTGCTATTATGGCTATTATTATTGACACTTGTTGTGTGTCTCTTGGTTGAATATAGTAGTGTTTTTTGTTTTTAGATTTGATGATGTTATGAGTTTATTTATTTCAAAAGTTTTTTGTATGTGCCCTTGGCCGTACCTTGATTCTCACCCAGGCTTTTTCAGGTGTCCATGATATCTAAGGGAGGAACTGTAATTAACATTTAACTGCTTTATTACTTTCCTAATATTACTATATTACTTAGCCGTGAATAGGCAAGAAAGACCCGGTAGCCAATTAGTGAAGAGGCCTCACAGCTGCTGGCTTATGCTGAGTGCCATTTCTTGTTTGCTTTTACCGACTAATTGATTTAGCAACGGCAAAGTAAAGATATCCCTCCATTAGGAAAATTCTTTCCTCAAGTAGTAGCGTCTCCCATCTGGGCTTTTATACAATTTTGAATAACGTTTCATTTAACTTGAACGTGAATATTCAAAGAAAATTAACTTATTCTCAAGGGATAGAGCTAATAGTTAAATTGTTCGGGACTAAGTTGCTAATTGGTTAAATTAAATAATGGGAGAAAAAGTGTTAACATATTTTGAAATGACTCACTCAGAAAATGACTCACCAGTAATTTTTATGCGAACTCATATGTGTTTGGAGTTAAAATTCTTAAAAACATAAAGACAAAAAAATTCATTCCGGACATAATTTAAATTATTGACTAGTCCAACTATATTCAGAGATTGTAAATGTGGATTATTGCTGCTTCAAATTACAACTAGAATTATAAATGATTACTTTTTTTAAATTACAGCAGTTTTTGACTGCGTACAATTAATTGATAACAGATATTTTAAAGAATGTTACCATTTATTTTTGCATGTGCACACATATTTATGTGGATTTATGACTGTAGGTTACCAACATATTCTAACCAGAAGGGAAAGGTCGAAATTCATTACATCCAACCGCTAAAGAAACCCGTAAGGGGTAATATGAGAAATGCTTATTTTCCTAGCCCTCCAAAACCTCGACATTTCATGAAACAAAGTCAATACGCACCTAAACGTTGGCTGTATGGATGGTAATACAGTTTTTCACACCCTTTTATTCAGCAATTTTATTTACAAAATTACTTTATCGAGCAATCTTTTTGGCCGGATATCAAAAGTCATATTAATTTGTTCAAATTTATATGACTTTTGAGTTATTCCTATTTATATGAGTTCAAAAGTTATTCCTTAGGGAGCAAGCCCCATCATAGAATTTTTCATATATCTGTTTAATTTCAAAATGATTGAAAATCATTTTTACATATAGTTTAATTTGTTTTAATTATTTTTTTTTTGTTGCTAACGATATTAATACTGACCATGAATATCGTACATAGGTGATACCCACATCAAGTATACAAAGAACTACCGTATGGTTACCAACGTCTCAGTTCGCCTATTCAAAACCGTAGAAGCTTTGGAAAAACCCACTTTTTCACATTTTTTTTTATTCCAAGTAGGAATTTGTAAAATTTAAATAACGATTTGTAACTTAATTGGTGAATGTCTTCTGTTTTGATAACTCTTTCTTTAAATACCATCACTCCAAAGAACCTAACAACGAGATTAACATCACCACTGTTAATGTATAGTGATGAGATTTAAGAAACTTGATGTTTTTTTTAGATAATCTTCTTTATTCTTATCTAGAATTTATTTCACATAAATTCTTAATAAAAACAATCCATCCAGACCATTTTCTCTGCCATATGTATGGTAACAAATAATCATTTACAAAATTCAAATATAAAATCTTGTCATGTTTCAAATTTTAATTTGAGGCAAAGTTGTTAAATATGAATTTTCATTTAAATAGAAAATTATATTTTCAATATATTGGTTAATATATTCAAAGAGTTGCTGATTTAGCTTAAGTAAGTCAACAATATGTATCGGATAATTATCATTAAACCAGTTTATGAGTTTCAAATATTCATGGATGTTGTCAAATATTCCATTACCATGCGAGACCTTGTGTTTAATTTGCGCTTAGACAACCTGAATTATTCCCTGACTGAAACCAGTAATCGTTTCGGAGAAGGAAAATTATGATTAATTTTCTGGTTGGTCCGATGAATAAATCTGTTAAAGTTGTGTAGTTGGTCTTGCGATTGAATAAAAAATAAAAACAATCTGGACAAAATGGATAAAGATTGTTTATAACTGAGGACCTTCTGAACACTCCAAAAAGTTTTCAAAATATAAAATGTTATAATTGTAATCATTAAGTTAATCATTTCCCCTATGGGTTGAGTTGCTTCCAACTTTATAAACAGATGATTTTTTTATTGTTTGAAAAAAAATTACTTCATAATATTCACCAAACAAACTTATTTACGGCAATCTAAGCTGACAAACAGAAATCTCATTAAAAGTGGAACAGCGAAGTTTCAGGAAAAATCCGCTGCTTTGAATCTCTTCCTTTGATGTTGAAGGAGTTCAAGAGCTTTCTTGACTTTTCTTATCAAAAACAAATTAATTCAAATTTCTTGGTAATCGTCCCAACTGTCCCAAGTCGAACTTCGAGTTTATTCAGTGGAATTAGTTGGTCTATTCTTATTGTAATTTTTAAAATTGCTTATAAATTTCCGATAATTAAAAATTTGAAATGTAGGGATGAAAACTAATCGGTTTGAAGTTAAATGTAGCAATGTAGATTAAAACTTCATGAATGCAACCATATTTCTACTGAATCCGATCAGAGAATTCTTTCATAAAACCAATAAGTACTTTTAGAGTCAAATGGCGGTAAATATTATCGGAATCGCTGTATTTCAAGCACTTTACAAATAACTCTATTTGGAATTACTCATATTATTTTTATTAAAATTTATTCATTATTTTTGTATACATTTATTATACATGTATATAAAAGTCGTATTTATATCAGTTTAATTTTAAATTACATTTTAAGCCTTATTTAATATAATTTCCATTATTATTTAACAAAATTCCAATCTCCATCCATTCTAGCAATCCTTCTCCAAGCTGAAAACTCAAATTTTACTAAAAAAAAACATTACTTGTATTAAAAACGGCTATCACTAGTAAAAACTATGGCTGTTTACTATGAAGCCTAATTATTAAGTATTCCTCAATAATTTATAAGAAACTTTAAAATTCTCTTTGTTTCCAGGACTTTCAATTTCTAGGCATGAAATGTCCCTTGTTCTCAAATACTGTAATACGACTTATAGAACTGTTATTTGGAATTGCTAAAGCGGAGATATGACATTTCTTCGAACGTAATTGTTAATAGACATGGTTGAGTTTATTGTATGTGGAGTTAGGAAATAATAAGATATGACATTTCTTATAAATTTCAAAAAGAGACTATTAATTACACTGATCATCAATGGAGACTGGACAACGGGATATCTATACGCATTTGGTGAATTTAGAAAAGAAATATAATTAACGTCAGTTCTTGTGAGTACATCAAAGGGTGGCAAGACAGAGGATGTGGATGAGGAAAAAAAACAGATGAAGAAGAATAAGGGTTGTTAAGAAACATCTGTTGCGGAGATCGCACTTGGTAGAGCTGACCTGATGATTTTTTGTTTTTGTTAGGATGATCACATCTCCAATATCATTGTTCCTATTATATATATATTAGAAAGTTAAATTGAATCATTGATGTTTATTCATTAACTGTGAGCCGGAATCAAGAATAAGAGTTGTCAATGTAATGATTTTTGTTCATCATCATCACAGCTAGATTGTTTTTAAAGAATCAATCGATATTATGTTATATAATGCTGTATTATTTACGTCAATCGTTAAATATACCAAGGCATATAAAAAAGATATATTTGAATAACGCATAAGGCATCTTAGAGAGGGAAACATTTTAGCCTTAGAATTTAGGAATAACAGTCAACTACGAAAACAAATGCTAATCCAAAGCCGAATTTTTTAAGATCATTAAAGTCACCAATGGTGAATTGGTTATCATAACAATTACCTATGCACAAGTTCGGGGATTCATCCTCGCAAGCAACCCTTGGATTTTTTGGAAGCCAACAATAATTCTTAGTTATGCAGTCCTTCGGAAGGTAAAATTGGGGATTAAAGGATCTTGTTAAAAATCCCTGTCCTGATTATACCTGTATAAGCAAAATATAGAACTCCCACTGCTGCATCGTCCTATTAGCCATAGCAAAATTAAGTTAAATGAATGAACAAAGAAACAAATTAATTAAAAATCATATTATAATAAATAATAAGTTAGTTAATGAAGAGTAATAGAAATAAGTTAGTCACTACTGGTATATCTAGTATATCTTACTAATATTATAAATGTGAAAGTTTGTATGTTTGTCTCTCTTTCACGCAAAAACTACTGAATGGATTTGGATGAAGCTTTACAGTAATATAGGTTATACAGCAGAATAACACATAGGCTATAGCAAGCGCGGATTTAGGGGGGAGGGGGCACGTGCCCCCCTCTCCCTGCCGACATTTTTCTAGGTACTGTGGAGAATCCATTATAGTACATAAATAAAGGAAAATCAAATGATAATTGTGGATAAAATAACAGAAAAGACAGGAGTGAAACTATTTGTTTTGATATCCTACGAATATTATAAATGCGAATGTTTGTTACTCATTCACGCAAAACTACTGGACGGATTTGGATGAAACTTATTGAATAAAATAGGTTATAAATCATAGGCTACATCAAGGGCAGAGGGGTCACGTGGGCATGCCACCCCCGTTATAGTACATAATTAAAGGCAAATCAGGAACATAGCCTCTTGAAATTTGTAGATAGGTTCTTTGTATAGTTTAAGAAAGAAATTTGGATAGTTGCACCCCAAGGGTTTCCCTTTTAATATAATGGGGGTTCAAAGGTTGTAGAGAATCCGTCAGTTTTGAAGTTAGACATCTGAAATTATGGATGTACGAGTAACTTATATTTAAAAAAATAATTAAATTATTTATTTAAAATGATCTTTCACGAAACTTTATGTGGCAGGCCGAATTCCACACGAGCGAAGCCGCGGGCATAAGCTAGTAAATAATAAATATATATCGATGAATAATGTAAAACAAATAATATTTAGTCTTATTAAAATTATTAGTCTTATTGGTCTAATAACAGAAGAGAAGTATCATTCATCCATTACTTTTTCGCTAAGTTCTACTAAAACCTTTTTCATGACCACTTAAGATTACTCATCTCTTTCTGTAGACAATCGTCAGAATAAAACGGGGCTTGTTAGTGTAACAATTATGAGAAATATTTCTTCATCTCTTCTAGTCCATTTTTATGCCAATTTTTCTAAATAACCATGACACCATAAACGTTTATAGGTATTTATTTCTTTATTATGTTTCGAATTTGCATTCCAATAGATATTTCTGTTCAATATAACAAAATTTCAATATATATATACCATATCCAGGTATGAAACGATTGTTCCTGTATAACTGCATTGATATATTGTGGGTAATGCAGAACGCAGCGCCGGATTGTCATTACTGACTATAATATGAAGAATATTCTCCCTCATTTCGTAAACAGTGTAACTATATTATCTAAGACTTGATTACTATTCCGCATCGTGAGGTTTGCTCGAAGGAGTGGATCGTCAGTAAAGGACGTGTTGATTGAGTGAGTGTCCTCATGAGATAGTGTCCTGAGGAGACAATGGAAACAACCGCTGTTGATGAGCAACAAAGGAAGGACCTCTTCAGTTGTGGAGGATCCTGTGGTCCTACTCATGTCTCCATGCCCTCCTCTAACCAGGATAGGATCGAAACCTTGATGGAATCGTTAACACCACTTCTCACCATATAGGGGACCTATTTCCTTATTTTTGTAATTAATCCTATTTTATATTTGCTGATTAATATTTGTTTTGTAACATAATTTATTTCTATGTTTCTAAATGAACAATTCTTCAAATTCATTCGATGTGAAATCGTGTATTGTTCTCAATACTTACTATCCTTTAAATATTAATTTTTTTTTTTTATTACTGCATATGATCTTCTTACAATTATTGGTAGGATCTTTTTGGCTAATATTAATGGCTTTATTTCTATCTATTATTTTATTAAAATGATGAATAGAATGATTGGGTTATCTATCATATTTTTTAAAATATAATTGTTTATCGAACTCGCTCATTTCCATTAAATGTAATATTTAAAGTTTCTTACAATATGGCTAAGTTTTAGACCGGTTATTGAGTTTTGGAACGCTGCAATTTTTAATTTCTGTACATAGTATGATTACACATGTGCATTTCAATTTACATGAACTATTGCAGCGTTCTTTTGAAATAAGAATCATTCATTACGAAGCTCATTGCTATTATGGAACCGGAATTTTATCCGCCTATAAAAGCCGTACTAGTAAAATCCATGTTTATTATTAAAAAACAACCAAGATTAAAGGTTTTAGTGGGATATATTCTTTTCTTTATCTCCTTTATTTTTTCCATGTTATTAATCAATTGAACAGACTGTTAGAATAAATGAAACCGAATTCAGTGGAATTTAAGAAAAAAACTAAATAATTTCCAGAAAGAGTCTGTAGATTGGTGTTCCTGGAAAGGGTGGATGTTTCGACATGACGGAATTCATTCCCCAGCCTTGCTACGAAATTAATTTCAACCACTCCAAATCGTACACAGTTAAAAAATTTTAAAAATGCTCTTATTTCATGTTTATTCAATAAAACGTCCCAATATTGTAAAAAAGTCCATTATAAGAACCAAAAATATTTGAAGAAAACCAATAATGGGAAATTACTGAATGAGGAACTAAAGGCATAGTGGTCAGTATCACGCTTCAGTAGACCCATTCTTCTCCTGAATACCTGTCAGAAGTCAGCGTCCAATTATCCAGCAATCCAATTGGCCCCAGATTCCAGTAATGACCAGGTAATTGCTGGAATATTGCTGATCAATGGGCAAGTTCTATTTCATTTTCAGGTGTCCTAGTGAAAGTTCAATAGTAGTTCGTTATCTTGATGACTATTCTTTTTTTGTAAAACGCAATTGAGTTTTTTGTAGTGAAAGTTGGATATGATTGTTGGAAAAAATGATGATGGCGTTTTCGTAATGAAGACTATAAAGATAATCTTACTCTAAAAAGATCTATAATATAATATAATTAATGGTTCCAACAAACATTGGTATGATTCCAGAACCCTTAAGATTAACACTACTTCACCATTATTAATCCCAATGCTTCCTTTTCAAGAGTTTATTTGTACTGGAAATTAACATCCATTAGACCATTGGTGAGGGAAATGAAACAATAAAAAATCGTAAAATTATTATCTTTTTTTTTTATCAATTCTTAGTGGAAGTTAAGGATTAATATCATTCATTGCTGATGAAAAGAATTTTTTTTAAGTCGATTCAGTTTAACTAATTATTTTTTATATTTTTTTCTATAAAGCTGCAAAGCAATCTATTACTGCTTTTCTTCAATATCCTTCTGAGGATTTCAATTTATTGTGATCCGATCGATTCAAATTGACTGTAGGGCAAATTCCTATATGTGTCAGCCCTATCGGATCGGCCTACTCAGACAAATTTGAATACTATCGAAGTATTTCATTAAAATATCAGACTTAAGTTATTCATAGCGAAATGGGATTGATATGTAAATTGATACAGCTCATAGCGTATTCATGAATGGCAAATGTAAATTGAACAAATGTCCTACGAACAAATTGAAAGGAAACACACTAACTGGGCGGAAGGACTCGCGCCATTTCCAATTTCATTTCAGATTTTAAGGGTACTCTTTGCATACCCAATGCCAAGCCAGCTCTCCTAATTACCGAGATAAAAAAATATTTTAAAAATCTTATGGATTTTTATTACAAATGATAATTTCTACCTAACCAGGCACTTATTTTACATAAGTAAGCATAAATTTCAGTTAGATTTTTAGAAATATATTCATAAAAGATATTGCGCGTTAGAAGAGTTCAAATGAAATATTTATTGAACTAATAAACTGCGATTAGTTATACTTTTTTCAACGAAATATTTTAATAACTAAACCGGAGTGAGTGTATCATAAAAAATCGCTTGCTTCCATTTGTGCCATATTCACTATATTTTTTTAAGTTTTGAACACTTTCAACACGAGTTACATTATTATAACATATTCCTCAGACTTACTTAAAAAAAGAGAACATAATACACATATTTGAAATTTAATTTTGTCTTGCAGAAATAGGTAGAACGGTTTATCTTATAAAATTATAGAAAAGTGAAAACGAAAAAAATAATATTAAAATTAAGTCGTATTTTTTTAAGATACCATTACTTTCACTACAAAAGTTCCTTAGTTCTTTCCTGTCAGGATGGAAGAAGATTATTCAGTTAACCCCAAATTAACTCCATTCATTTCGTAATAATACATTGCACTTAAGGACAATAATTAATGGATGTATTACTGATATAATAGATCTATATCCAATCATTTTATATTGTATAGCTTGTACAGATGAAATTCAACAATAGCTACATTTCCCAATTACTATTTAGCGCATCAATAGCGCATGTTTCCTATACACAGTTGTTATACTACGCAGTTTCAGCATCAGAATTATTTCGAGTATGAGTCCTAAATTTTGTCGATATGAGAGCTGATAGTCGTGATAGAGGGCTAATATAATCGTACGAGAGACATTTTCAAAAGATCTCGATGGGATTCGGGTGTGGGGAACGAGAAAGCCATTCCAACAGCTCGATTCCCCTCTCATGGAATCCGTCCATTACGATGCACATCTTCATAAATAAATTATTAATATGGACGGATTCCATGATAGGGGAATGAAGCTGTTGGAATGACTTTCTCTTTCTCCAGACCTGACCCAAACGAGAACTTTTGATAACATCTCTGGGATGATGTTAACCCAAAAGAAGCCCATAATTCCGATGCATATAATTAGGGATGGCGTCCGAAAGGCAGCGAGAGTTGTAACTCCGAAAAAGCCATATCTTTAAAAAATATAGGTCTTCCTATGAATAGAAGTACTAGAAATGAAATAAATAAATAAATATATATATATATATATATATATATATATATACATCATTAATTTTGTCTTGCAGAAATAGGTACAACGGTTTCTCTTATAAAATTACAGAAAAGTGAAAACGAAAAAAAAAATTAAAATTAATTCGTATTTTTGTAAGACGCCATTACTTTCACTACAAAAGTTCCTTAGTTCTGTCCTGTCAGGATGGAAGGAGATTATTCAGTTAACTCCAAATATAAAAGCGGAAACACGGAAAGCCAGTTATTTATTCATTTCAGGAAGCTCCCGAAATTATTCAATATGCTGAAATGGATAATAATGTTATGTTTTATTACCTCTATTTTTCCTTCTTTATTAACATTGAAAAATACAATGTAAATAATAACAAACATATATTCTATATATGTATAGAACAATGTTCGGAAAATATATATATATACATAATTAATTTTGTCTTGCAGAAATAAGTACAACGGTTTATCTTATAAAATTATAGAAAAGTGAAAGCGAAAAAAAAAATTAAAATTAAGTCGTATTTTTTTAAGACACCATTACTTTCACTACAAAAGTTCCTTAGTTCTGTCCTGTCAGGATGGAAGGAGATTATTCAGTTAACTCCAAATATAAAAGCGGAAACACGGAAAGCCAGTTATTTATTCATTTCAGGAAGCTCCCGAAATTATTCAATATGCTGAAATGGATAATAATGTTATGTTTTATTACCTATATTTTTCCTTCTTTATTAACATTGAAAAATACAATGTAAATAATAACAAACATATATTCTATATATGTATAGAACAATGTTCGGAAAATATATATATATACATAATTAATTTTGTCTTGCAGAAATAAGTACAACGGTTTATCTTATAAAATTATAGAAAAGTGAAAACGAAAAAACAAATTAAAAATTAAGTCGTATTTTTTTAAGATACCATTACTTTCACTACATAAGTTCCTTAGTTCTGTCCTGTCAGGATGGAAGGAGATTATTCAGTTAACCCCAAATATAAAAGCGGAAACACGGAAAGCCAGTTATTTATTCATTTCAGGAAGTTCCCGAAATTATTCAATATGCTGAAATGGATAATGATGTTATGTTTTATTACCTATATTTTTCCTTCTTTATTAACATTGAAAAATACAATGTAAATAATAACAAACATACATTCTATATATGTATAGAACAATGTTCGAAAAATATATATACATGATTAATTTTGTGTTACAGAAATAGGTACAACGGTTTCTCTTATAAAATTACAGAAAAGTGAAAACGAAATAAAAAAAATTAAGTCGTATTTTTAATTAAGACTCCATTACTTTCACGAAGTTCCTTAGTTCTGTCCCGTCAGGATGGAAGGAGATATTCAGTTAGCCCCAAATATAAAAGCGGAAACACGGAATGCCAGTTATTTATTCATTTCAGGAAGTTCCCGAAATTATTCAAGATGCTGAAATGGATAATATTGTTATGTTTTATTACCTCTATTTTTCCTTCTTTATTAACATTGAAAAATACAATGTAAATTATAACAAACATATATTCTATATATGTATAGAACAATGTTCGGGCTTTGTTTAATCTAGAGGTAATTTAAGAATTATTTTCTGCTCAATGAAGGGGACCATTTTTCCTTCCCACGTTGTACTAAAAGGAAGAGATCTTCCTGTTTTTCCAAGTGTTTGAGGTGGATTTAGAGTGTAGGGTCCAGATCACTTTCTTCAACCAAGAGAACACTAGTCGTCACTGCCCAGGACGGTATGGTGGGACTTCCTTGAATTGGTGCAGTCAATCAATTTGATGTGACGTCATTCAATGAATCTGATGATGTTGGTAGTTTGAGATGAGGCAGCGGTCCTTTAATATGGCGGAGGGTGTTAAGGCATCGCCTTCGCAAACACGTGGGACTCAGCCAAGAAATATTCCCTCTTTATTTGTAGGAATAATTCTGTTAGTCATACTCTAAAGCAGTCTGTGAATCAGGTACTTCTAAGCGTTCTGGAAAGACTGCACAAAATTGTAAGTTTCTATTCGGTTCACCCACATAATTTTTAGCTTCTACGAGCGTGCTTGTTTGTGAGTGTCCGAATATTGGAGGTGGAGGCGTAGATACTGGTTTAATGTGCTAGACTCTTATCTTAGCCCTTGTTTGTTTCACTAAGACCACTGAATTCCGAAAAAGATGAAGACTGTTTGTCCCAGTACAAATCCTTGAGGTATTATACAAGTGGAAGACCGGAATCGAAAAGATCTGACCTGCATCGACGGGCGATGAATGATCTAATATAGTTTCGGATCTTTCGGTATAAAAAAGTAAGAAAATAAAATCCCATCTAACGGTTGAGTAGGGTGACACATAGTCCAAAGTTAAAACAACGACAAGAATGGAATACTCCGTCTGATATACAACTTATTTATAATAACAATATGTAATAATTAATATTACAACTAATTTGCACCGAGCTCTAGACTCTATATGGGTTGAAGTGGTACAGATTTATTTCCTTTTTTTGTGACCACCAAGTAAAGTACCAAAGTACCACTTCTGTGATCATTTGTTAAACAAAAAGGCGGTGCACAACTAAATCTTGGATTATTTTCAAATTTTAAATTCCTCTGGTTTGACCGAGTCTGGTATCCGGGCTTGCTCTACAAACTCCGCAAATTCCTACCCTCTACATACTTTCTCATCCTACAATCCTATCTCACAAATAGAACTTTCCAAGTAAACCATAACAATGTCTATTCGTCCCTCTTTTCCCAATCTGCTGGTGTTCCTCAAGGTAGTATCCTTGGTCCAATCCTATATACAGATAATACAACTGACATCCCAACTCATCCTAATACTATCCTTACCACGTATGCTGATGATACATGTGTATTATCAGTCAACACCAATCCAGTTATTGCATCCCAAAGCCTCCAATCCCATATCACTGATCTTGAAGAATGGTGTCAAAACTGTAGAATTAAAATAAATTCTCAAAAATCGCATCAAATCACTTTTACCTTACGTCGTAAACCAATGACTTCCTGCCCTACAGTAACCTTTAATAATATCCCACTGATGCCTGTAGAACAGATCCGATACTTAGGGTTGCACCTTGACAAACGATTAACCTGGAATCCTCATACAAGACTGAAAAGACAAGAAACCGCACGAGGTTTCAGGCTACTTCAACACTTACTAGACAAACGCTCTAAGCTCCCAATTAACTACAAAAGACTCATCTACATGACCATCATACGACCTATTTGGACTTACGGTGTAGAGCTTTGGGGTTCCACTAAGCCATCGAATTCCTCTCGTCTCCAATCCTTACAGTCCAAAATCCTTTGTAAAATCCTCAATGCTCCTTATTTTGTTAAGAATAAAGTCATCCATAACGACCTTAATGTCCCTTTTGTTGCTGATTTGGCCCGAACCCGGTATCTATCCTTTCATAACAAACTTCATTACCACTCAAACCCTCTAGTTTCAAACCTAGCTTCCTCTTCAATTCCCGATAATCCTTCGAGGCGTCTGAAAAGAAGATGGCAACGTGACCTCCTTACTTGAACTTTGATTTGAGTACTACCAGTGGGTAGTTTCTCTACTTGTCATTATCATGTCATTATATATCACTTAGCCTATTTACTTGTTGTATTATTGTAATACAGTTGTAGATATCAATAAATAAATTTAAATTAAAAAAAATCCTCTGGTTATCCGTTTTTTTATATGGCGGACATAGACGCACAGATGTAAGTTTGGTAACGGAACTATTCATAATTATTGTATTCCTTTAAATATCAAATTTTCATATGAGGAAGGAAAATTGAAATTTATCAATTAAAAAAAAAATCAGGGAAGTAAAACCAACCCTGTACATTCCTAAAACTCGTTATAAACAAACAACAATCGAAAGAGTGCTTTCATTTTTGTACTAAGATCTTTATTTGTTATATAGTTAAGAATAGGAGCATTGTAAAGAGAATCTAATTGAAATACTTAAGCTATTCTTTCCTGTACACTATGAGAGCTCTTATCCTTTCTTTGCCTCCAGTAAGAACAGAATGTAGCCATCAGGTGGAAGCGATGTGGTGGCGAAGAGCGCAATATTTTGGCGATAATCGAGACTAGCTCCGAGGAAGGAGGATAAAGAAAAGACAGAACTCGTAAAAAAAAGGCATAATGCCCAGCTCACGGCCCTTCTGCGATTAACTTTTTTTCGCTCCGGTCCATTTGCAGTTAATCCTATTGTACGAAATGGTCTGTGCAAAAACTTTACTTGGCTACAAACTTTCGCCTTCGACTACCACTTAACATTTAGTATCAGGTTTATTTACAATATGATATCCTCAATTTTCATAATTAGTTTTATGTATGTAATGTTATCAGGCGTGATAACAAATTTTCTATGAATTCTGTGCTTAACCGATATAGACTTATAGTTCGGAGGTGTGGATATTAATATTATCTATTTTTTCAAGCATTTGCGGGTTCAAAACATAGATGGGGGACAAGCCTGCAGGTATTAGATTTTTTCTTCTTCAAACTTTTCAGAAATTTAATTATTATTTTTGTATTTTATAAACAGGCAATTATAGTGATAATTGATAGGCTAGTTTTTCGTCAGCGGTGGAATCATTAAAGATCTTTTTATGATTAAGCAGTTCACAGCACGCGCTGGAGTGAGCAACATCGTCTCTGTGATACTCTTTTTTTTATACCCATTAGCTTTTATCGTACATTCACGGATTTTTACACAGTCTGTGTACCAGTGAAGTAAAATGTAAAGTTTCGTAGCTAATTACGGACTTATAACGTGACTATATCAATTATAAATTAAGTGATTTAAGAAACAGGAGTTGCTTATCTTTGTGCTGGTCGCGGCAGGTTCATCCCCACCCAGTATAAGGTAAGACTGACCCTATTATCTATCAGTGCTGCCTCTGGCACCGAATGAGGCTGATCTGTGCCGTATTCAGATCAGATCTCATACGAACTCTTTATTTTTATTTAGTTCCCTTTTCTCTCCGTCCTACCTTTTTTTTTTTATTTCTTTACTACTAATATTCCAAAATGAAGTTTTACCATCAAGTATTATCCAGCAAATCAGATAAAAAAGGAAATACAAAGAGAAGTCGATCCCTAGAATCAACTACGAGAAATAGCCCAAGTAAACCTAAACCTAATAGAAGGCGTAAAGTCGACACACCTCCTAATACTCCGGATGATAATAAGGAACCCAAGGCAGGACCGTCGAATGAAAATACCCAACCAGGGTCATCTACTGAGTTCACTGAAGATTTTCCCTTCTACTCACCCAACAGATTTCAACCCCTAACAAATCTACCTAGTGAAGCAATGGAGATCACATCGGCCCCTAAAGTGCACAGGCCTCCACCAATTTTCGTACGGAGCATAAAAAACTATAGGCTTCTTTGCACACAATTGAATAAGGCAGTAGGCACCGGAAAATACTATTGCACTAGCAGGACCAACGATACAAAGATCCAGTCAGACATGCCCGAGACATACCGAAATATAGTCAAGTACCTAACGGGGATCAAGGCAGATTACTATACGTACCTAACCACCTCTGCTGACGTCATAGAGGAGGAGCTCACCGCCATGGGCTTTAAAGTTAGACAAATCACAAATATCTACAAGAAGAATCCTGTACACCCCGAGACAGGCAACAAAATTCCATTGCCTCTCTTCTTCATAGATTTAAAACCAGCACCCGGAGTAGAAAAAAATCTATGATGTAAGTAGACTATACTATACCCAGGTTCAAATCGAAAAACCATACCCAAAGAAAGATATCGTGCAATGCCATAACTGCCAGGCATACGGGCACACTAGGCACTACTACCATCATACCCCAAGATGCGTCAAATGCGGAGAACCGCATAAAACTGAAGAATGCGTCAAGCCGAGAGAAACACCAGCTGTCTGCGCACTATGTCTTCAAGGGCATCCAGGCAATTATAAAGGTTGCCAAACCTACAAGAATATAAAATCTCAAGTTCTGGCAGCACGGCGACGAAGTGAGGACCTCAAGAAGACAGCCTTCTAAAATTGTAGATGGAGCTGTCTCCTACGCCGAAATGTCAGGTGGTCAACAAACAAACAGTCTCGGGGCCACGCTACAACCCGAACCCCCCAAACCCCTGTCTAAACCACAAATCAATTCTCTACAACCAATAAACCAGCCCCAACAACTAGTATATCTCGTGAATCAAAATCCAAATACCCCGCATCAAATCCCTCATATCCCCCCTCCTTCAAATGCTACTGATCTCACAACACTACAGACATCATTCCTCTCCGAGTTCAAATCCATGGTCAAACCACTAATATCTCTCCTAACAAATCTTGTTTCCCATCTCTTTCATGTCCAACAAAATCCTTAAATGACATCCACCTTATCCATTCTCCTTTGGAATGCGAATGGTATTCGAAACCACACTGACGAACTAACATCCTTACTTTATGATAAAAAAATGGATGTAGCCTTAATTACAAAAACTCTATTGACCAGTAAACGGAAGCTCAACATAACACAGTACCAAACCTACCGGACCAACCATCCTGATGGAAAAGCTCACGGTGATACGGCTATCATTGTCCATCAATCCCTCTCCCAACACTCATTTCCACTCAAATCAAACGATATCCTTCAGGCTACAGCTGTTACAACCAAAACCTTTTCCTTTCCTCTCGCCTTAACATCAGTGTACTAATAAATCCATTTCCCATTCCCAATTCAGTTCTCTCCTAAACTCCTTAGGGACTCATTTCCTTTTAGGTGCAGACTTTAATCGAAACACCAACAGTGGGGCTCAAGAACTACTAATACCCGAAGTCGAATCCTCCTCTCTGCACTTAACTCCCATAATTCCAGTTTTATTTCTCCAGGCACCCCTACATATTGGTCCACTGACCCAAACCAAAATCCTGATCTCCTTGACTTTTTCATCCATGCTGGCTTAGGTCCCCTAAACTACTCCATAGAACGCCTTGATGACCTGTCCTCAGATCACAGTCCTTTGATCCTTACCCTTTCTATAGTCCCAATATCCAAACTTCCTCCGCCATCATTTATTAGGGGACCAGTTGACTGGAACCTATTTCACCAGCTTGTATCCGACACCATTGACCTCAGAGTTTCCCTAAAAACAACTCCACAATTCCTTCACCAATTTGATCCAGCAAGCAGTTTGGACTGCATCTTCACTCCGTCCATCCTTCAAAATCCTTAAGAAAAATCCATTACCGCAAGATCTTATCCTTATCAAACGCCGTTACCGATCCCTTTGGCAAAGAACCAGGCATCCTCACGATCGGAGACGGTATAACTACTTCACCAAATTAGTCAAAAAGAACCTGACAACCTATAGATCCGAATCCTACAAATGCTACCTTTCCACACTATCTGCTTCAGATAATTCCCATTGGAATGCCACCAAAAAAATCCTCAAATATCTCTCTATTTCCCACCCCCTCCGACGTGACGGCTCTTGGGCTGCATCAGATGAGGACAAAGCAGCAGAATTTGCCAAACACCTTTCAAATACATTTATCCCACATCCTGATATCCACTCTACGCACATTTCCAAAACTAATGAATTCCTCTCTTCACCCATCCCTCTATCCTTACCTCCTAAAGCGGTAAATCCCTCTGAGGTCAAATTCCTCTTACAAAAGTTAAAAGTCCGCAAATCTCCTGGACATGACCTTCTAACCACCCAGATCCTTTAACATCTTCCTCAAAAAGGGATTATTTTCCTTACCTACCTATATAACTGTATCCTTCGTACAACTCACTTCCCTTTGCTGTGGTAACACTCCGTCATCATCCTATTCCCTAAACCTGGCAAGCCACCCAATGCCACATCATCATACCGACCCATCAGCCTGCTTCCTATTCTCTCCAAAATTTTCGAAAAAATCCTCCTGAAACGAATCCTACCCATAATAGAATCCAATGATATTCCTTCACATCAGTTTGGATTCCGTCCCAGGCACTCGACGGTCCAGCAGGGTCTCCGAGTTGTCGATCACATATCCTCTGCTCTTGAAAACAAACAATACTGCACAGGCGCATTTCTGGACGTAGCACAAGCTTTCGACCGGGTATGGCATGCCGGTTTGCTGTTCAAGCTCAAAACCCAGTTACCTCAATCCTTATTCCTAGTTCTTCGATCCTACCTCTCTGATCGCTACTTCCAAGTACGCTGTGGTACCGAATACTCCAATCTTTACCCAATTCAAGCTGGAGCCCCCCAGGGCAGCGTCTTGGGTCCTATCCTATACATATTGTACACCGCTGATATCCTAACTACTCCTGAAACCTTCCTTCCAACGTTCGCAGACGACACAGCCATCCTATCATCTCATCCAGATCCCGAAATGGCTTCCTCGAACCTCCAAAGGCACCTTTCACTCATTGAAATTTGGTGTAACCAATGGCGGATCAAAGTCAAAGAGGAAAAATGCAAACACGTGACTTTTACACTTCGCCGGGGAGCATGTCCTCCTGTCCAATTCAATGAAACCGTCCTACCCATTTCCGACACGGTACGATACCTTGGCTTTCTCCTAGACAAAAGACTTACATGGAATCCTCATACCAGACTCAAAAGACAAGACAACAGACGATTCAGCCAACTATACAGATTACTATGTAGGACCTCCCATCTTTCAATAGACAATAAACTACTAATATACAAGACCATCATCAAACCTATTTGGACCTATTGACTGGAACTGTGGGGGACCGCGAAAAAATCGAATATCAGACGCATTCAATCCTTTCAATCCTGAGTCCTGAGAACTATTGTCAATGATCCTTATTATGTCTCCAACAAAACCCTCCATAATGATCTCAACATTCCTTTCGTCCTCGATCTCATCTCTACTAAATTTTCAAACTTTCACCAAAACCTTGCCTGTCATCCCAACCCCCTGGCTCAGTCATTATCCAGTTCCACACATCCATATAACCCACCCCGCCGCCTAAACCGGCAATGGCCTCGAGACCTGATATAATAATGTTATTTGGAGAACTGGCACTGGCCAGATTCTCCTCTCATGACCTGTGTGTGTGTGAAGCACCCTTAACCAGCTTCCATTGGCGTTTAATGCCAGTGACGCGGCTGGGAAAGGGGGCTGGGGCTTCCCGGACTCCTTCCTTGCCATCATTCATGAGGAAGAAGCTCAGTTCGGGGTCCCCAGGCAAATTGTAAATAGAGTATGAATGTGTACAGTATATTTCTTTTATGTTTTATTATTATTATATTTTTTTATTATGTATATATTATTTTTTTTTTACTTTATTTTTGTATATATTTTTTCGCTTGTATATATTTATTTATACATTTATTTCGTTTATATCATTGATTTTTTATGGAATTATTGTAAGCTACATAGCACCATTACTTATTGCCCACAAGAGGCAGATTGTAATGCTTCAATAAAGTGTTTTCTTCTCTCTCTCTATTATAATTAAGTTCACCTGGTATTTTCTCCCTGAAAGTGGGACACAGTTCTAATTTGTTGGAATGGGTAGGGAAGTAAAATTAAGAGTTAGGTTATTTCTTTAAATACGGACAGACGAGTAATGCTTGTACTACAATCATTCTTGTTGGTACGAAGGATGTTGCGAAAACTGGCAATGCAGCCGGGGATGGATCCCCTGGACTCACCCAGCCTCTATAAAGAAGGCAGTCGAAACAGGGGAGAAACTTGGCTGTTCAGAGCGATCTCGGTCAAATCACCCCCTGAACAAGTGTTGTCCTACATAATAGTTTCATGAGTCGTAGCGGTTCATGTACTAGTTTTTACGCCAGATGCGCGAATTTCGATAAGCAGCATTTCTCCATGAATACTGATTAAAACAGAACCATCTAATATCCGTCAAAAGGAGTAAGAACTGACCGCATCGACAGATTTCGATTCGAGAATCGAAGCGGAAGGCTACTGTTAATTAGGAAAATGGGCTGAACAGGCAACTAACAGCTGGGACTTAGCCGCAACTTTATCTCACTAATTAGATAGCCTCCATTCGCCTTCCTTTCCAATGATAAATCAATTAGTTTTCAATAATTACAATTGCAATAGGACTTACTTATTCGTAATTGTTAATAATAAAACAATAAAAATACAACGCTTTATATTATACAACAGATTTATATTACTGTGTAATGGGTATTCGGTTTTTTTTCTGACTGGAATACCGATATCACCTATCAAAATACTCATTTTCCGGACTGGAAAAGTGGGAATTGTGTTTCGAATATAGGTAACCGCTATATTAATAGCGGTAATCAATAATTATATTGACCTGAATTAATTAGTTATTAATTCTCTCATGTCAGTTTTGTTTTGTTTTTAATGGCTTAAAGGATTTGTTAAGGCGTGATTAGACTGAATAAATTTTAATAGGAAGGAAATGGAAGTACCACGGGAATTTGAATCATCTCAGCATAGCTTCTGGCGAGTAAAAAACTTTAAGACCTCTGGACGTTCTCATAGGAATAACGGCTTGAGAGCGGAGTGAGAAGCGGCAGTGTGCGATGGTCGTAGCTGCGAAGGTCTGGTAGAACAGTCCCGCTCGGCGATCGAACAGCAAGTGAGTGACTCAAAGCGTCGTTCTACCCTCTCCTTCGTTTTGGCGGCAAAGTACATCTTCCGATTCAAGAGGGAAGGATCGGTTGGTTCCATCTGGCGGGTAGTCCAGGTCCGCGACTAAACAGGATTAGGCATCAATATTTTTGTATCGTAGTGTGTGATTGTCATAAAATAATGGATAATAATATAGGATTTAAAATTAAATAGTAAAAAAAATATCATTTATGTTACCTACGGCTTTATCTTATACCACTCGAACAAATGGAAAGAACTGGGTGGAAAACACTGTATGGACAAGGGCACATGTGTGAAGCTTTGGAAACACATCAAAAACATCAACAAATGTTAAAATAAAAGACTACATACAACGAAGAGATACTAGCAATACTAATAACATCAATGCAATACTCATTAACAATATTTAAAATCCAATCTAATTGGTGAAAGATACGTTTAAAATTTTTGTCAATTCGTTTTTGGTTTCCATAGGTCATTACGCTCTGTTATCAAATGAAAGTACTACCACGCTACACCCAGAATAAAGGCTGACTATAGTACGAAACACTACTCGTAACTATGTATGAAATTCATATTTCTTCAGCCCCGATCTGGGCACTTCTCACCTCGATTACAAGCCTCAAAACTCGGCCGTAATGGAAAACATCGACTCATTATCTATGTCAATTTTAGCTAGCATAAGCAGAACCAACAGTCAGTTCCTTCTTTTGACTTTAGTTATTCCCTTAGTGTCTGTCCGCTACAGTGCCTTATCAGAGCCATTCCATCGAATGAATATATTTTTCAAATAATTTTCCGCAAGTCCAATGACATAACTCGGTTGTTTTCTTATATAAGTTTCTAAGAGGGAGATCTGATTTGTTTTTAACGCCTCGATCATTGTACACCCCCGCCTTTCAAAAGTGGTGGCTATAATCGTTTTTACTAAACGTATACTATCAGTATATCGTACAACACAATGTATATCAGCTATAATGTATTGCACATCTATGATCTAAGTATATAATACTGAATATTAATCATTATTGTCTCTGGTGAGAGAGTCCTGTACATAATTAATTAAAGTACTTAATAACTAAAGAAAATATAAATATCCCTATAGAAAAAAAATAACACTAAATAAAAATTGGAATGGAGAGAGCCAGATCTCATTTCATAAAACAAATATACACATTGGGCTTTGCAAATAGTAATATAGGGCATTGTTACTCCGAAGAACGAAGAGCTAATATTTTTTTATTCAATTCAAAATATAATAATACATTTTATACTTTTTTATGTAGTAGATTCTTCGAACAAAGCTCCAATCGTTTAAAACAAAAAGCTATTAAACAAAAAAAAAATTATAACTATTAAAAAACGTGAAATATTTATTTATTGACAAAAAACAATGTTTGATCAGGCATCTATTGCATATTATTTAAATGTTGACAAACGTTTTATTTAAACCTTCATCGGTAATTATAAAACTACAAAATATAAAATAAATTCTTATTCAAAGAACTATATACATGATCAAATACATGGTGAAGGTTATTAGAGAAAGAAGTTTCGGCCCAAGCTTATCAATTAAAACTTGTTATCAATGAAGTTTTAAAATATAAAAAGTTTTTTTAATAGGATCAATGATCTTGGTGCAGTTATATTAAGGAATTTAATTTAAAAGATTATAAAGAATATAAAAACTTTGATTAATCATTTAATTAATCTAATCATGCCTCTAAAGGTCTGTGACGTCTTTGACTAAAAGTGTGTTTTCAGGCTACTCACGTTTTTCCCAGCAGCCCTGCAATTGAAGAGAACAAATAATCTGTTGCCAGCCTACAAATCAAATTTAGCAATGGCTATTTATAAAACAATGTAACATCATTTATAACATAATCTAATGGATTATAAATGGTCCAGAAAATTGCATTGCAAATTTTCAATTTCCTCCTGTAGATTGGAAAAGTGGATTGTTCTTTTATTTTAGAAGATATTTCATTTAAGCCATTTTTTTTCTCTCTTAATCCCTTGTCTTGTATTAATATTTGAAAAATAGCATGTTAATAATGATACATGGTATATCTTTTATTGCACCAGGTGCATTTTAAGAGAGGGTTGTTCAGGACATTACAGAATTTTCTGAACATTACTTAGATGGAAAGAGTGGGGGATCTAGTGATGGGGCTCACTAGTTCTGTCTGATTGGAGTTTGTTAGTAGTTTAATCAGTCCATGTTGAGTGTCTGTACGTGTGTTTGCCAGCGCTGAGGTCGGCCTGTAGGTGTAAGTGCGTTGAATAGTGGGTTCGTGCAGTGATGGAGGCTATCAAAGAATTTTATATGCCTCTGTGTAATGAAGCTTACAAAAATTTACAGGTCATATACTGTCCATAAGTGAACTTCATTCCATAATTAGATTGCAACAAACTACAAAGGTCTATTCCCATTAATTTGTATTAGGTAGTAGGTGGCTAGGTAGCAAAATAGTTAGGTTTTTTTTTTTTTTAATTCAATTTATTGATATTTACAACTATAATACTATTACAATAAGTAAATCTGCTATATGTACAATACGACTTGAAAAGCACTTGTGGAGAAACTACCCATCGGTAGCACTCCAAAAAGTTCTATAGTAGATGGTCTCGAGGCCATCTTCTTTTCAGACGCCTCGGAGGGTTATCAGGAATAGTATGGGAAGCAAGTTGAGAGACTAGCGGATTCAAGTGTGTATGGAGCTTGTCATGGAAGGATAGGTATCTAGTTTGGGCCAAATCAGTAACATATGGGATATTAAGATCATGATGGATGAGTTTGTTTGTGACATAATAAGGAGCATTGAGGATTTTACGAAGGATTTTGGATTGCAAGAATTGGATACGAGATGAATTGGATGGTTTAGTAGAGCCCCAAAGCTCAACTCCGTATGTCCAAATAGGCCTGATAACTGTCATGTAAATGAGTCTTTTGTAATTTATTGGGAGCTTAGAGCGTTTGTCCAGTAAATGTTGAAGTAGGCGAAAACGACGAGCAGTTTCTTGTCTTTTCAGTCTTGTATGAGGATTCCAAGTGAGACGTTTGTCCAGATGGAGTCCTAGGTAACGTACCTGTTCGACAGAGTTCAGAGGAATATTATTAAAGGATACAGTAGGGCAGGAATTTGTAGGTTTACGACGAAGGGTGAAGGTAATTTGATGGGATTTGTTAGGATTATTTTAATTCTCCAATTTTGACACCATTCTTGAAGGTTTGAGATATGGGATTGAAGAGTTTGGGATGCAACAAATGGATCATTATTTACTGATAACACACATGTGTCATCAGCGTACGTAGTGAGGACAGTGCTAGTTAGGTTTTAAATAGAAATATGTATTTATATAAATACCTAAAAATGTTGAATAAACTTTACTACTTACTAATCAGTAACATTTATGTTATAAAACAATGTGACAATGAACTTTCTACTTGTAAATATCTGTTTTCCTGTTTACTTCTGTAAATTTTCATAAAGAAATAAAAAATATATGCTTCCTTAAATATGCTTGTTTTAGTGATTAATATAAACACTTAATTAGTTGATATGAATATAGAATATTAAGCATTTAAAAATTCTAATTCAGTACATATTGTATTTTACTATTATTTTAAGTTATGTCCTTCTCGGTAAAAATCGTAAAAGTACTCTTTAAAATAAAAATATAAATGATGAAATAGTTTTTTTTATTTAGTGAAATCTGTGACGTCAGAAGTATATAACCGTGACTTAGTTTGAGTAAGTAAAGATATATAAATTTATAAACTAGAATTAAAGAGGAGAAAGAAAAATATATTTTCCAAATAGAACATACAATACAGGATAAATTACAATAACCAGAGGAAGAAAAGAACAGGTTACCTCGATGGCCAGGAACTAGTTATAGGATAAGGTTATAGGATGGTTATAGGATAAGATTATAGGATGGTTATAGGATAAGGGAAGAAAACTTGAGGATTAGGATCTAAAATAGATCCCTTACTATAAGTATAAATCTCCTGAGATCAAATGGCAAATAAATGTTACTACCGAGATGGTGATGCCGACAAAGCCGAGTCGAATAGTCGGTACCCCAAATGATGCCAAGAAAACAGGAGTAATCAGCTTGATGACAAGAGCCAGCGACAGGAGAGCATGGATATTCCTGTTGGAGAAGGCCTGTACTCATTTGCTTAATTTAGCGCCAACATAATAATAACCATAATGAACCCATATACTAACTATTTTCATATATGTTCAATAATTTTTAACTATATATTAGTTTTCAAAAAAACTTTTTTCTTTATATTAGCTCCTTCGTGATTTCAAAATTGTTATATTCGTATTACGTATTCCACAAAAACATTATTCTCTACGAGATTTAGATTCATTCACTAATTGTATCATTATCAGGACAATGGTCTTCCTCCTCAATTAAGTAACATAAGGGTTTAATTTGTGTTCTATAACAAATCAATTGAAATAAAGGAAAATTAAGAAAATCTGAACATCACAGAATCTCATATGTTAAAAATTTGCGAGCAAAGTGAAATGTCTGGAACGATTTAAAAACAAAGAAAGAGAATTTATGTTGAAGAAATTGGTCCGGGTAGAGGTCACTGAATGAAATTCTTAAGTAATTTGAGAAATTTTTATTGATAGCCAACGTTTCGACCTACGATGTAGGTGTCATGTCATGTACATGTAGGATGTACATGTCGGTACGATGTATGATGTTTATTAAAATGTATAAAGTTTATAGTATACACTTATACATTTTAACCTTCATAATTACCTTACTGTACATCTTTATCAATTTTTTTGCCTGTATTCACCTTCTTTTGGTTTATCTATATTTAAAATGTTTTAATATATTTGTACCGTTTTCCTATATTGTCTGTATTTTGCATATAGCCCTGAAGAAGACCTACACCGTAGGTCGAAACGTTGGCTATCAATAATAATTTCTCAAATTACTTGAGAATTTCATTCAGTGACCTCTACCCGGACCAATTTCTTCAACATACATTATCATAGGTCAACAATTATCATCAATATAAATACAAAGAAAGAGAAGGTTGGCGAAGTTGAACAAATAATCAAAAGAAACTTGCCAGTGAACGCATGAATGAATATTGGAGAAAGATAAATAAATAAATAATAAATCTGCATCAAAGAAAAGGAAATAAATAAAATGCAATGTGATCCAATGTAGTCATTACGAAATTTAAAACAAACAGTAATAGTCCATTGCATCCCGTTTAAATCTTTCGCCACTTCTAGATAAATTTTTAGAGTATATTCAGTGAAGTTTAATTTCTTTTTATAAGTGTGAATACTTTTTTTTGGACATGTTTGCATATAAATTTGTTTATACTTAGAAAATCAGAGAGTGCCGGCTTGTTTAAATAGCCTTTGAGACCTACCCGTCTTCCCTGAAATGGACAACAGCCTTCTATTTATTTCTTCTGAGAAGGGATGAGTGATAGAGAGAGAAAGAGGGAGAGAAAGAGAAAGATAGAGAGAGGGGTGTAGAAGGGACAAGTAAGCCAGTGTTGGTTGGGCAGTCAAGTGGGTTACGGCTTTTACTAGGGCCTGGTAGACACTTACAGTCGGAGAGTGTATGATGTTCTCTCGGGTCGGGTTTACTTTGGAGAGAGCTTCTATTTGGACAGCACAAATTCAACAATAATATCCAACAAGCAAAATATATTTATATATTTTCACTACAAGCAATATACCAAGCAACATAAATATATCAATGTCAAAATACAAGGAAATAAATATCATCTATATTTTTTTTTAACAAATTGAATGTCACATTTAATAGTATGTCACACAGGAGCAGGGCTTAAGAGTACTAAAGCACAAATTTCAAGTTTGTAACTTTATATGGCAGATGAATTATTAATTTTGGTCCCAGACGAATAGAGCACACAATATCATCTTGCATATCTTGGTATGGTGATCATCTACTTGAGAGTGAAGATGATGAGAAACATCGATTTCACGTAGCGAATTGGGTAGTCCTATTTTAGCCCGATGTAATCTAGTAGGTAAAAAGAACCATATCCTATAAGGCTTTAAGGCACCAAACAACAAGGAGAATGTAAGGAGTAATCTATCTCTATGGAGGGGGTGTTGTAATACACAATTGATGTTGCGGCCTTACCAATATTTTTGATCCTAACTTAGTATATACATACTGTTATAGTCGTGGATCAACTGTGTAAGAACGTCCTGATACTTCACCAACCCCTATTATTCTCAGGTTTCTCAATACCCTTGTTTAGTCGCGGACCTGGACTGCCCGCCAGATGGAACGGACCGATCCTTGCCTCTAAAATCGGGAATACTGTACCGCCAAAACCAAGGAGAGGGGAGAGCGACGCTATTGAGTCAGTCACTTGCTATTAGATCACCGAGCGGGACTGTTCTACCAGACCTTCGCAGCTACAACCATCGCACACTCCGCTCTCAAGCCGTTATTCCTCTGAGAACGTCAAGAGGTCTTAAAGTTTGTTACTCGCCAGAAGCTATGCTGAGATGATGATAATTGAGTATACATCACACAAATTGTAAGTCACATTTCATTATCATAAGGCCTCTAATTGTCAACTAAATTTTCTCCTGATGATCAACGTATTACATGGTACCAACCGGACAGTTCAAGTTAATTCATGATATCATACTCATTGCTCCTTCATGCCGTGATCCCTGGCGAAGATAATAATTCGCACATCTTCGCGCCTTATTGAAATCTTCAGTATAACGTTCAAGTTCATTTTGTTGTTTAAATCTTTGGCCATTATGCTAGCATGGAGCATTTCTGTTATTGTTAATTATCGCTCCCATTCATGTAAATCATTTTTTTTTCTTCTTTTTTTGTCTTAAATTAATTTTAAAGTTCATTAGATCGCTAAGTTACATGTTTAGTTTTAAGTTATTTTTTAGACGCTATTATTAATTTGTATCTTCTTTTACATGCATATTTAATAGTATTTAATAAATCTCGCATGTTATTTAAATTAATAAATCAAACGCTTTGTTAATATCTGAGATTTCATTCAAATTCCTGTGGTACATCCATTTGCTTCCTATTAAATTTATTCAGTCTAATCACGCCTTAACAACCCTGAAATATAGGAGTTTTAGGGTGGAGTCGGCCAAATCAACTCCATGCACAATAGTAGGTTTTGAAACATTACATGTTTATGCTAATAAATAGCTTTGTTTTATTAATTCACAAAAACATTGTTCAACAGACGCAATTCACTAGATCCACACCTCTTTATCTGTACTCTCTCTTTATCTATCCTATCCTCTATCCCTACTTTTGTCAAAATATAAATACAGAGCTACACATACATACATATACAGACGATATAAATATATATGGTGTGTTATTAGAAAATAAGCTTAAAAAGTATGGCAATGATGTGATTGCTACTTTAGAGCTAGAAACAATACAAAAACAGTATTTACCTCTCAGCTATTCTTTTGATTTTATCCTGCTTTCTTGGGGGAACCCAACTCAACTGCTGTGATCCGGTTTAGAAAGAGTGTTATCGTAGCTATTGTTCCAGAGAAGAGAGCTGAATAGTGGAATAGTCTTTATTCACTGCTCTCTCAGGCCATCTGTTCAGAGGAATAATACGCTTTTACAAAAGAAACAGTGCGCCTGACTGATGTAGACGACTAACTTCCAGGGTTATTATTCCCTCAATCGATCGCAGAGTTCACTATTGTTATACAATGTACTGTCTAAACATCTTTGTAGTACGTTCCATAAATACTCATAAAAAAAATCAGAATGGAAATTCGAAAAGAAAAAGAACTATTGTGTTTATTCATATGAAAAATATTGAATGAATAAGTACAGGCAATAATTATTTAGTATTATCAAAAATGCAATATAAAAAAGAAATGTTAATATTTTTTTTTTTTTAAAACACTTTATTCAGACATTACAATCTGCAACTTGTGGGCAATACGTAATGGTACTATGAAGCTACAACCATTCCATAACAAAACAAAAAGTGGTATAAACAAAATAAAATAAATCTAGATAAAAATAATAAAATTAAATAAAATAATGTACACATTCAAACCCTATTTACAATTTGCCTGGGTCCCCGAACTAAGCTTCTTCCCCAGGAATGAGGGCAAAGCAGGAGTTCAGAAGGCCCTTGCCCCCTTTTCCAGCCGCGTCACTGGAATAAACTCCAATGGAAGCTGGTTAAGGGAGAGATGTTAATGTTAATGATATAAAAAAAAATGATAATGATAAAAAAAAAAATCGATGATAACATATTATAAATAGTACATAGATGAAAAAAAATTAATATAAATGTTGTTGGAAAACATATAACAAATAGATAATAAAAATGTTGTTGAATTATTCTATTTGTCATATCATGTTTCCAAAATTATTTATACTATCTATTTCATTTATGGACCCTTTACAATATTTTGTCAACATTTTTTCTAATACTACATTTAGTTTTCAATTCAAACACGTTAACTCACACGGCTATCCCGACTCCTCCCTCCCCCTCCAAAAAAAATATATAAATTACATAATGTTTCGTAATACAAAGTATTAGATTCAGATAACGAAGGTGCCGTCAGTGTATATAGAAAGGCCTAAAGCAATAATGCCAACAGCTGGTAGGGGATGACGGCTATTGGCTCGATTCCATACCATTCTTTCCACAGGCTTGGCTTTCCTCGCATTCTTTAAAGAATCCGTTTCTATTCTCAAGTTCTTTTTATTTATTTGCCCCTTCTTCGCAGAGGCGGCATAAGAGATCTTAGTATCATAGATAATCCTCTATTCTTTTCATGGTATTCCCTAACATAAATTCTGTAGGCTATTTAAGTTTATAGTACTTAGCCAATCATTCAAGTGAGCAAATTAAAACCTTTTTCCAGTCACACACTATTTTTCTTTATTAAAAAACAGTCCAAAGTACAAATTTCAAAAATTGTTAATTGACCATGGAGTACACCGTAACTCTAAGCTTTGTAAGAAATATTTAAATTATATGACAATCAACCAAAAAGGTATCTATACTTTTTATTCAGTATTATTGGGACATGTTTGTATGTAAAATTATGTATTTATTTGATCTGTCTTTTATTTTAGGTTGAAAATGTACAAATTTATAAAAAAATTTAGAGAATATTTTTAAAATTAAATAACGTTAAAGGACTTATAAATAATGTAAATTGAGAATGACATATTATTGTTGAAACGTTTTTAAATAAAGAAAAATAGTGTGTGACTGGAAAAAGGTTTTAATTTGCTCACTTGAATGATTGACTAAGAAAGATGTACTCCAGTTACAAAAACAAGATAATTAAAATAAAAAAGTTTATAGTACTATAATCTTATAATAATTTATATTATAGTTATTATCTTTTTGTTTTTAGAGATATTAAGTTATAAAGGATAGTCCTTAGGAAATATAGGGTTAGAGGTTTTGTTTAGACTATTGACTACTGGATTTTTATATTTAATATATATTCATAGTATATTGTTACGGCCACAAAGAGAAGGACGGAAAAAAGGGAGCGGCTTAAGCCGTCAACGGGAGAAGTTAAGATGGGATTAGAACCTTCTGGAGCATAGTAGAACCGCCTCTGCTTTGTCGGAAGAGATCAAGAAGGTTCTCGATTTCCCAGAACAGTCTTCCCCTACTTCCGTGTTCTAGAATGTTCGGCCTTGCCTATTTAAATACTCCCCTCGCCTTCGAGCGAGGCAGTCTGAGAGTAGACCAGGCACGGTGATGATCTGTAATAAGTGAGTGTCAGTGTGATAAATTAGTCAGTGTTGAACCGGCCAGTATAATAAGTGTATCAGTGAACTGTGACAGTCACGCGAGTGTAATAAACTGCTTCTGTTCTTACTGTGTGTCAGTTTGTCATACTTGGAGAATCTTGGTGGACTAGTGAACTGTAAGTGTTAATTAGTAGTTATAAATTGTAGTGTAATTTTATAATATT
The DNA here is from genome assembly GCA_037127475.1 of Arma custos. Taxonomy (NCBI): domain Eukaryota; kingdom Metazoa; phylum Arthropoda; class Insecta; order Hemiptera; family Pentatomidae; genus Arma; species Arma custos. Next base: position 7,568,061 of record CM073763.1, read on the forward strand.
CATACAAATTTATGTAAATAGTTAAGTCATTTAGAATTATTAATATCTTATATTATTGTAATAATTAAATAGGAGTTAGGCCTAGATAATAAATATTTAGAATATGGTTATTGTAAATTTATATTAGTTTAATAATTTAATTGTTTGTAACTTCATTGTATTCTTTTTATCACTTCTGTTAATAAACTTTAGTATCTTTAATTTAGCAGTAGTTTAATTCTTTTTAATACCCAGTAGCCCGTAACAATATAAAATATATGAATGGTTCCAAATCAGCTTTGCTGTCGAATGCCCGTAAAGTAAAAACAAAAAGAGATAATACAATATACGAGGGGTGATCAAAAAGTTCCAGGACTGTTGAGATTGCGCGGCAATGGAGTGTCATAGAGCAGTGCGGTTGGCAGCATTGTTTAGCCTGACTCTTCCTGAGCTCAGCTGTTTATTCAGTTTGTTGATAACCTTCTTCATTGCAAAGTTACTGCTGTTTTCGTAAAAAAAAGTTTTTTGTGTTCGGCGATTTTGTGAAATGAATGTAAAGGAAGAGCAACGCGTTTGCGTAAAGTTTTGTGTGAAGTTGGGTAAAATGTTTACTGAAACTTTTCAAATGTTGCAAGTGGCTTTCGGTGATGAATGTCTGAGTCGGTCAAGGGGTCATGAGTGGTACAAAAGGTTCAAGGAAGGCCGGACATCGTGTGAAGATGATTCTCGTTCAGGGCGCCCATCAACTTCGACTGACGACGATCATGTTGCAAGATTGAACAGTCTCGTGCGTTCTAGTCGTCGACTAACCATTCGTGAGATGGCTGAAGAATTGAACATTTCATTTGGTTCGTGTCAACAGATTTTAACAGAAAATTTGCAGATGAGAAGGGTGGCTGCAAAGTTTGTTCCGAGACTGTTGACTGAGCAGCAGAAAGAACACAGAGTTCAAGTTTGTCAGGAACTTCTTGAAATGGCAAATGCCAATGAAAACTTCTTAAAACAAGTCATTACTGGAGATGAAACGTGGGTTTATGGCTACGACGTGGAAACGAAGGTCCAGTCATCACAATGGAAGACAAAATCCTCCCCAACCCCCCAAAAAGCACGTCAGGTCAAATCAAACGTCAAGGTCATGCTTACTGTTTTTTTCGACTGGAAGGGTGTTGTTTACCATGAATTTCTTCCACGAGGTGAGACCATTAACCGCTTTCGTTATCTTCAAACCCTGAGAAATTTGCGCGAGGCAATAAGGAGGAAGAGACCAGAGTTGTGGCGGAGCGGTGAGTGGGTGCTGCATCATGACAATGCGCCTGTTCATTCCGCACTGCTCATTCGCGACTACTGCACCAAAAATGGAATGACGGTCATTCCCCAGCCTCCATATTCACCTGATCTTGCCCCTGCAGACTTTTTCTTGTTTCCAACACTTAAGAGACCCATGAAGGGAAAGAGATTTGAGTCCGTAGATGACATTAAAAAAAAATCGCTGGAGCAGCTACACACCATTTCACAAGATGATTTCTCAAAGTCCTTCACACAGTGGAAACATCGTTGGGAAAAATGTATAGCTTCCCAAGGAGAGTACTTTGAAGGGGACGACGTCCAATAGCCTGTAGATTTTTTAAATAAATTAATAAAAAATCAGTACTGGAACTTTTCGATCACCCCTCGTAAATCAATCAAGAATTTGTGTCTGGGAATGGAATGAAAAACTACAACAATGAAAAAAATAGAGAATTTTATTTTTCAATTTTATATATTATATTCATTCCATACTATTTCGTTTATTTATATTGTAATTATAAATATTATTTAATTCTTCGAATAACCATTATGATTTATTTTTAATTTACTATCGATTATTAATAAAGAATGCTATCTAATATTAGCAAATTTGTTTTCAATAACTTGGTATCACTTGTCCGAACTGTATAGTAATAAACGCGAATATTTTTTTATTCCAATTACAATAAAAGTTGGTTTAAACAGCCGGGTATTAAGGACAGGTCTAATTCCCAAACTAAAAATGGCCATCCTTGGAGAAGTAATTGATAGAGGATAGAGAACCGAAAAGGCCTGAGTGAATAGCGCCCTTCAACTATTTACAGTTCCAAGGGCTGTAATGGACCCCACAAACGACTGACAATGCTCTTCAACGGAATTAAATTCACTCCCCACCCCACGGTCCTTCGCTAAGGAATTTAATATTTAATTCCTTCTACCTCCGAACGATTCCTACTTGTCCCATTATTCTTTGAGGAGACAGTACAACGGATCCTATTCATGGCGATGATTGGATTGTACATTACCACTAAGGCTTGCGCAAAACAAGAAAATTCTGTCACTACTAATCAGGAATTAAAACTTTGTATATATATATATATATAATGTCATACTGGTTTTATTACGATAGTTAAATTTGAACCCCTACACCTATGAGTTGTATTTTTAATTTACCACTAACAACTGATGGTAGAGCCAATCTAAACTGCTGAAACTATTTCTCTCCTTTTTTTTTTGCTTTTATAACGAGATTATAACTGCAAAACGCAGCAACGCACATTCAGCCCCACCTGGTTTGTAGAAAATTTCATTAAAAATGACACATTTGTCAATTCTATGAAGAGGACTTCAGCACGTGAAAGAGACTGTACTGTTTATAGTATAACGATAGTGCATGCAAGCAAATTGTCCATGATCACGCTTATCCACTAGGTTTTTCTCCCAATGTTGACAATCACTTTATGGAGAATAAAGTGCCCCAGACGGGCCTACAGATCAAACAGGATCCATCCCGAACTGTTATCACATTATCTGCACCAGCCAGATTTGAACCCCAGGACTTTGCGCTGTACTATTTAGCAGGACTATTTTTTGTATTAAAATTTAATACAGACAGTGTACATGGGACATATTGTCGATATTTTCAGTAGTAAGTTATATAAACGCCTTTGAGTTATTGAATGCGGAAATGAAATGGATTTCATAAAAGACGTTGAAGATGGGAGTTGCCTTTTATTCATGAAAGTCAATTCTTGGTGAATGTTGGAGGGGGGGGGGGTTATTGCGCATCGATGTTAGGCTTCTATCCATAGGGAAAGGTCATATGGGAAACTGAAATCCTTGGATTACTATTTGGGTATTAGTATTTCGATATATATTGGATGGATTGTGTATTGTTTTAGAAATAAATACTTATGCAATTAAAATTGGCTGTCCTGGGATTGGGGCACCTCCACGCTGAGAGGCACTAAAGGGGGAAGATACAGATAAAGAAGCATTTAAGATCCATTAAATAATAATGTATTAATATACATACAACAAGGTACAGAAAGACAATAAATAAAAATATAGAATTGAAAGCCATATAGAAGATTATATAGAAACTTTTTTTTATCTTTTATCTTTGAAAAATAAAATGAAAGCAATAATATATTTACAAAGACATTTAGCAAAACATCCCAAGCCAAGTAAAGATAATGTACACATTTTAAAGAACCTAAATTAGACTGTTACAAAAATAATAATATTTCTAAGGCCTAATATAATCATTTCCAATAATGTAATATTTCTAAGGTCTAATTTAATCATTTCCAAAAAATCATTTATTGAGACCCTCTTGAAATTTGAGATAAAAATCGTTAGAATTTTATTTTATCGGAGATATGTATCTACAGCCCCAGGTTAAGCGGTTGTGTCGACTTTTTCTGCTATGTGTTTTATGTACATAGGGAAGCGGATCGTCTAATTTTCGTGGTTAATAAAGAGTTATGTAAACCATTGGCTTGAATTTGAGTTATTGCTTATATTACAACTCCATTTCAAGACCCCCCAAAAAACTACGAGAATGACATTATTTCGTTTCCCTCAATATAGTTAACTCTAAATAGACCTCATAACTGGACAACATCTTAACAAAACCACTTATTCGCATTAAATAAAATATTATAACAAGTTTTTATATTACCATAAGTACCTATATAACATGCAAATGTAAAATAGTCGAAAAAAATCGTTTGCATTTTGGAGGAATTTAGGATAGATGTTACCTATAGAACACGCTACGGTGGAAAACTGTAACTTTTATCTGTGAAGTTAAGCAACCTCAAGCATGTTAGTCACTGCTCACCAATACACCAACTGTCTTCTAACCACCTTCCATGTACAATATTCGTAGGGAATATTCAATTTTAGTTACGTATTTGCAAGCGTAACTCTTGCTCCAGCTCAGTTATACTTAAGACCATCTCGAATGGTGTAAAAGTTTCCCTTCAGACATTAAAGGGATGCTAGAGATAAGGCCAAAGTTATTAGTATGTATCTGTTTCTAGAAGACAGGAATCCTCGATAGAAGAATCATAAGTGATCTTATGTAAAGGAGATAGTTGGGGGTGCAGTCAAAAAAACACTGAATTAGTAATAAACTTATAATTATGTGCCGACGTTTCGACCTACAGTGTAGGTCATCTTCAGGGCGATTTGGAGAGCGAAGTCGTTAGGTGTAACGGCTGGCTAGCAATGTTAATAAACTTATAATTATGTGCCGACGTTTCGACCTACAGTGTAAGTCATCTTCAGGGCGATTTGGAGAGCGAAGTCGTTAGGTGTAACGGCTGGCTAGCAATGCTTTCAACTATTTTCATACTTCCAGTCAACTATTTTCATCTCATACACCAACTATCTCCTTTACATTAGATCATCCAGTCAACTATTTTCATCTCATAAGTGATCTTGATAAACTATTTTTTGTAATAACTTCCATGCACATTTCAATTGACATATTGGAAACTTGGTTACGAACGACTATTAGGAGAGGACTTTATAAAAACTGGATGAGAGATCTCCTGCCGTAAAGCACTAATTCAAGACCAGGGAGAGCTGCTGCAGGATAATGTTCTTCACCTTGCATAAAAAGTCAGGATTATTCTTATAAAGACACTTCTTTATTATCACCTTCTGACAGATGCGAATAAAGTTATGAAATGGAAAATAAATTACGATTTATGTTTACACAAGGAACGGACGCATTACTAAGACCCATCCAAAGTCAATTTTTTTAGAGATAAGCCGAAATTTGGGGAAAGTTATGTTGCCTGTGTAAAATATTGTGCCATTTATTTCTCACGGTACATCTTTTTTACTGTCTGGCCTCGTATCATAACACGACAGTAAATCCTTTATAGGATGTCAAGTTTTATTAAAAAGAACATCAGATCTCACGATGGTACACGTAAATCATAAAAAGTGTTCCAAACATATTTTATTAATTATAACGTAGATGACTAAAAGGCTTGGAATAGAGCTGAATAATATTTTTACATCAATTCAGAACACCGGGTTTTTTTTTAACAGCACGAAGAAACATTGGCGAAATAAATAAAAATTATATATAAATGCGTTCTACTTGTACCAACGCATGTAATATAAATTAAAATAATGTCTAGCTAAAACTCAGTGGTGACAAGGCGGCGCTGCGACCTACAGTACCCGCAATACATCAATACTGTTATACAATGACTCTTCGTACCTGAGATTCCTAAATTACTATTTACAATAAACAAAAAAAATGAATCAATGTAAATGATTAAATTAGAGCCTTCCATTTTCTCACCTTCCTCTTAAAATGTGCGCAGTACAGTAAAAGAGATTCCTCTCCAACCTAATTCTAATCCAGATTAGAAATCTTCAAACTTATAAGGGCTAAGAAAAAAAAAAAAAAATGTCGATTGGAATTTAAAATCGAAATGTATAATTTTTTCTTTTTTTCTTTTTTTAAACTGGATTTATTCTTCATTTAACAAAAATTAAAAAAAAAAAAATGATGTAAATTGAAAATGACATGGAATTGTTGAAACGTTTTTAGAATAAAGAAAAATAATATATGACTGGAAAAGGTTTTAATTTACTCACGTGAATGATTGACTTATAAAGATGCACTCCAGTTACAAAAACAAGATAATTAAAATAACAAATAAATAAATTAAATTAGTAAATTGGTAAAAAATATTTTTTACTTTGTATTATTTTTGTTGATGTGCTGTTTAGAACATAATTTGTTATTTTATACTAAAGTCTAATGATTCATAGAAATGAGAAAAAGGATCTGATGGTTCAAAGATCAAAGTTTGGTTTTTTAATGCAATATTATTTATTGACCGTGGAGGACTAATGATCTCCTAAGAATTTTTAAAAGTATGACTTTCCAGGTATTTATACTTATAGTGTGTTATCTTTGGACATTTATGTTAAATTATTTATAGTATTGTAATTATTGTTAATTTATTTATTAAAGTTAAAAGATGCAGGAGAAGAAAAGATTGAGAATGACACCATAGTGTCGAAACTTCTCTAAAGCGTGAAAATTAATGAATAAACAACAACTGGAAAACGGTTTTTGTTTTCTCTTACCCTAAATAAAATCGAAATCTAATAAACTTCACAGCAACGTTCACAGGGACAAGAACATTTAGACAACCTTTTTTGTTTTCATTAATTTAATAATTGAAATTTACAAAGGTGTTATATCAATACAACAAGTAAATGACAGAAATGATACGTAATGACATAGGTAAAGGTAACTGGTGTTTACCTGCAGAAAGTTATGAGTAGTCTTTAGTGGTCATGAAGAACGTTTCATTCCTGGTCATTCAGAGCAACTATGGAAAAAGTAAGAGATAAAGGGCACTCTTCTTTTGTTCTTAGATCATTAAGACAAATGGTTTTAATAAGAATAAAGATTAATAGTGTAATAATTCATGAACATATATTTATTTTAAATATTACTAGGTGTTAAGGCCAGATAGTTTATTTGGTTGACTAAAAGAGTATTTTTATTTTAATCATAAACAAAACAAATATCTTGTAAAAGAAAAGAACTTTTTTCCTTTTATTTTAACTTACATATTATGTAAATAGTAATATAAATGTTTATTTTCATATTTTATTATTTTTATTATTATGTTTTTTTACTGTTTAAATAATTAATATAATTTATTTATAAGAAAAAAAAAAGACCTGCCGACGTGTGGATTCGATCGGCTATTTACGTCGATGTAATCCAAACAGTGTTATCCCGAGTGAGTCCATATTATAAACAATAGTGCAGTTGTTTTGGTGGACTTCAACTAGTCTAATTCGCTGCCCCAGGGCAGTTCAAGTTCAACCACAGGATAGTATTGTTATATCAGTCGATTCGACCACCTCGAACCGACCCGATATTTTGACCCTCGCTCGCCCTGTTGGAGTGAGGAATTTTGTGGACACAGAATTGGTTTGTCAGTCGGTTCGACCACTTCGAACCGACCCGATATTTTGATCCTAGCTCTCCCTGTTGGAGCAAGGAATTTGATGGACTTTATCTCTCGTCCTGCGGAGAATTCCTTCGGCCTGGGCATCGTCGCACGCCCCGCCGTTGATGACAGATAAGACAGTTTTAATTCCTATATTTACACTACTTCAACTGGCTAGCCAGATTTATGATAACAAATAGACATTTAATAGTAGCTATATTTTACAAACATTAACTCATTTAAATTGTGCTCTAGTTCCTTTTATATCAGTAGTAATTGTAATTCTTGGTTTATTTTTTCTATTTGTTCATTAATTTCAGTATAAGCAATTTATTTTCTTTATAGAAACATTATTATTAGTATTAATATCAAAGTTGTTTTGCTAATTTATTTTATATAGTGATTTTTATTTTTAATTCAATAAACGGTTTCATAAGAATGACATGCGATCTGGTAATTGAATCAGTGTTATTTCCCTAACATATTTCGGGGCTCTCATCGAAAGGTCCATTAACTATTTCGAGGTTGCTCAAACACTGGGCATATCAGTAATGACTAAATTTTTTTTAACAGCATATTTGTATCTTTTATTATTAATAAATATATACTAAGAATAATTATATGCAAGTATTTAGGTGAAACCATTTATTTTAATTTTTAAGATAGTTAAAAATGAAGAAACAAAGCCACGATTAAGCGTGTTTTAGTTCATTAATTATAAAAATTGACATTGATATCACCAAGAAAATATATAAAAAATTACACATTTTACATTAATGATTACTAAACTTTACAAAAATTCCAATATTTTTGCCAATTTTAACATTACTGTAATATGTTAACTTAGAATGATTCTGAAAACTCGATCTACATATCTCAACGATTTATGAAAATACTATAAAACAGACAAAGATCTATATTCTTTGTAGTAATATAAAGTTATATTAGCCTTTATCTTCTTCTTCTTTCGCTTCCCCTCTATAGCGCCTTTCAGCGTAGGGGAGCGTCCAGCCAAGAGATATGTAGGGATCTATCCCGGTCCCATGCTAGGTTTCTGGCCTGTCTGAGATCTTTTCCTAATTTTATGCTAAGGCACTCGAGATAAGACATCCTGGGGCGTCCTCAAGATCTTTTTCCATCCGAAATGTTGTCCATCGTCTTAAGAGGGTCCCAATGATCATTCATCCTGACCACGCGGCCAAACCATTTCAGTTGTCGGATTTCCAGAAGCTCTTTTAGCGGGTCAATTTGCAGTTTCTGACGAATCCTCTCGTTTCGAACACAATCTCTTTTCGACTTTCCCGCCACTCTTCGCCAGTACCTCATTTCCGAGGCGTTAATTCTGCTTTCCTGTCTCTCCGTCAATACCCAGCTTTCAGCTCCATACAGCATTATTGGCAGGTACACTGACTTGAAGATGTGAAGTTTGACATTCCTTCCTACCTCCCGCTTTCCTACAACAGTATTACAAATCTGGTAGTAGACTGTATTTGCCTTATTAATCTAATTGGATATTTCCGCATCCAGCTTCCCAGACCTGTCTATTACTGTGCCGAGATAAGTGAAGTCAGTCACCACTTCCATTTCCTCTCCATCGCAGTATATGTGAACTTCTTCCTGCCGCCTACACTTGCAGGATCTTACTTTTGTTGGCATTGATTGTCATTCCTTTTTGTTGGAGTTCTTCACACCGTTCCGTCACCGCTTGTTGCAGCTTTCCGACTAAGTCTGCAATCAGCACTACATCGTCAGTATAGGGAAGAAAATGGGCCGCAACTGGATATAGACTTCTTCGTCCCAGAAAGGTTCTTCATCCATGAATATGAGGAACAACAAAGGGCTCCAATGGTCTCCTTATTTGGCCCCTCTTGCTATACCAAAATGACCTGACTGCAATCCATTGAGCCTAATGATTTCTTTAGGCTCCCGATAAGAAGATTTTATAGCCTCTACCGAATTCCTTGGTATGTTCTTGTTTCTGAGAGCAGCCCATAAATCCTCTCTTGGGACCAAATCGAAAGCCGAATTGAGATCCAGAAATGCAATGTACATATTCCTAGCTTATTAGCCTTTATCAAAAAAATACATCATACAAAATATTTTGCAGCGTTTCATCTATTTAACACATTTATTTAAAACGAAAAATTTCTTCCAGGGCCATTTTTGTTTTATAGGCTCATAGTCAAGCACTCTGGAACCACCGTTGCACTCTTATACCGCCATCGCCCCAAACGTCCTTGATATTTCTGGCTGTTTCGGCCGAGTTTGAACTCACAAATCGAAATTAATTAAATAAAAAAATTGCTACTTGGGATTATTTCCAAGTAGCAAAATGTACAAGACGTAAACGAACATTTCTACTTGAAAGATGATAAATGTTTTACTTATAACAGTTTACACGTATAACGAAGAGAAAGAGAGGGAGTACTTTAGGGAGAATAACCCACAGTTGGTATTCCAAAGGTTCCGGATTCAAATTTTGCTTTGGCATATTTAATCTGTTAACAGTCGTGGTTGGACACCTTGGGATCTGGAGCCCCTTTTTGGGCTCACCCAGCCTCTATAAATTGGGCACTCTTAATCAGAAGAAAACCTGGCGGTTGAACGTTGGCCTTGAAACAGTAAAGATTCTTATCTACTGAACCTTAGATCCTATATGGGTTGTAGTATTGCAGTTGGTTTTTTTATTTTATTACAATCATAACAAAACATTCTAGAGAAACAAAGGTGTTATAAAGTAATGACACCTATTTTTAATAATATATATGAGGAGGTGAGTTGCAAAACTCGTTTGTTCCACAGGAACACATTTTTCAGGAAACTCAAAAAACTTACCTCGTCTCGTAGAGTGGCCAGATAAAAAATTTTTTTTTTACTTTCGAAAGGTACAGCTTCCCTGTGGAAGTGAGCTTGGAATGAAAAAAATTACTGATTTAATGATAACAAAAAAAAAGTAACTAAGTATGAAATGAGGAAGTTTTTCAAAAAAATGGAACGAACGAGTTTTGCACCTCACCTCAAAAAGAAACACTATTATTTATTATAATGCAATTGGGAAAAACCACAATGCAAAGCCTTATGCTTCAAAAATACACCCACTTACCAGTCGACGTTTCGCCTATTCAGGCATTATCAAGACACCAAACAAAAAGGGGGTTATGTGAATCACATCTCGAAGAAAAAGGTTGATCGTTGGGATGTATTGCACCTTTTTCTTAGAGATGTGATTCACATAACCCCCTTTTTGTTTGGTGTCTTGATAATGCCTGAATAGGCGAAACGTCGACTAGTAAGTGGGTGTATTTTTGAAGCATAAGGCTTTGCATTGTGGTTTTTCCCAATTGCATTATAATATATATCAGTTAATTGAAAACATAGAAATTGGTTTTGAACTAAAGTGGAAATCTAATTAATCATACGATAATTACAAGTGTGGTTATAAATATGATTGTAAATTTTGATTAAAAACAAAATATTCAAACTGGTAATATTTTTTTTTAATTTAAATCCTTACTCATCTGCTTAAGAAGATATATAATAATTTCCGTTGGAATCCTCTGGTGACTCTATAACATCCGATAAACGCAGACACGGCTTCCTCGATATTCGCCCAATTTCCCTCCTTTTCCCCTCCTAGTCAACCCTTTCCCTGACCACATCCTAAACTGCCTGATGAAGTAGCACCATACCATCAGGGAGATTACTAAGCCGAGATAGCCGAGGACCACGACCATCAATCTCCAGATATGGCTCCAACTTTTACCAACTCGGTCCATCTTCCAGTTGATTATATCACTTAGCCGATCCCAGGCTTGCCAACTTACTAATGGAAATAAAGTACGTCTTGCTTCAACTAAAGGATAATATTTTTAATTACATTACATTATTCGTTTATTATATATTCTAATCCGGTTTTTAATAAAACTCGGCTGTCATAAATATCATTTTAATTTCTAATAATAAATGTCTGATTTAATCTTTTTATTTTTTCCCCTCACTTGAAATATATTTTATATTTTAGAAATAAGGTTAAGGTATGTTTTTAATATTGAAAAGTAAAAAAGAGACCTTACATAAATGTTAAGACCTTTTACTTTTCAATATTAATATATTTTGTGGAGTAGCCGTAGGTACTCTTGATATGGTTTCTTGATAATAATAATTTTTTTTTTCTTGCATTTTTACTTTCATTTTTTCATATGGTCTTTCGTCATAAGTTTTGTGATGTTTGCTATTATTGTGCTTTTTGAAATTTGGTGAGTGTATATTGAATATTTGAAGTATCTATCAGCTGTTTTTATCTAACCTTAACCAGCTGGGGTCGAGTAACCTTCCTTATGATGCATTAGTTGCATTTGAGCCTTCGAGGTGGTGGGATGTTTCTTGGGTGCATTATTCAAGTTTTGTTTTGCAGTTATTCTCTTTCTACCCTGAGGATGCCTGAATGGGCGAAATATTGGACAGATAATTTCTATTTCTGTTTTAGTTTGGAGACTTAAGGCTTTTCGTTGGAATTTTGCCACGGTCTTAAGATATATTTTTATTATCCATTCCTATTTTAATAGCCATGTCCATCTTATATCTACATCTTCGGCGTATTTTTTATCAATAACCACAATCAAATATGATTTGATTTGATTATTTTATTGAGTTGTACAACTGTAATACATACATCTAGTACAATTGCTATAAGAGTAAATAATACATGATAGGACATGTAGAGATACTACCCACTGGCAGCACTCTAATAAAGTTCTATAATAGAAGGTCCCGAGGCCATCTTCTCTTCAGACGCCTAGGAGGATTGTCCGGGATGGAATTGGATGCAAGGATGGAAACTAGTGGGTTTGAAGTTTATTGTGGAATGATAGGTATCTGGAATGGGCTAAATCGGTAACATATGGAACGTTAAGGTCATGATGGATGGTTTTATTTGTGACAAAATTAGGAGCGTTTAGGATTTTGCGAAGGATTTTGGATTGGAAGGATTGGATACGAGAGGAATTCGATGGTTTGGTGGAGCCCCATAGTTCAATTCCATAAGTCCATATAGGCCTTATAACAGTCACATAAATAAGTCTTTTGTAATTGATCTGAAGCTTTGAGCGCTTATCTAGTATGTGTTGAAGTAGTCGAAAACGTCTAGCTGTTTCTTGTCTTTTCAGTCTTGTGTGAGGGTTCCAAGTAAGACGCTTGTCTAAGTTGAGTCCCAGGTAGCGAATCTGTTCAACAGGGATAAGTGGAGTACTATTAAAGAATACAGTAGGACAGGAAGTCAAGGGTTTTCGACGAAGGGTAAAAGTTTGATGGGACATGCTGGGATTGATCAAATATGTATATAATTAAATTAATATGTACAGTTATATTATGTACAGTTATTTTCATAAACCATATTTTATATGGTCGCCTAGAGTACTCTTTTTTCTCTAGGATTATGTCTACAACCACGATGACCACTTATTAAGTCGAATTCTGTCCAGATTTAATTTGTATTAAGGGAAGCGAAATCGTACCATATTCGTTGTTTTTGGTTTGAAATATTTCAATAGATACTCTATTTCAGGGTAATTCCTGATTTAGCCACTTATGCTCTAAGAGAATTGCCTGCTTAAACTTATTTGAGACAAAATTCGACTTAACCACTTATTAACCAGGGCTGCCATATAAATATTAACTTTGACCATTCGACTATTTGGAATAAAAATATGTCAGCTGACAGTTCATTGTTTAGTGATAATTTTTTAATAGCGCGGTTCTCTCGTTACAATACTGATTTTTTTTCAATCTGCATCGATGATTCTCACTACTAAGCTGTAAATAACATATTAAATAAATAACATATAATAACAACCTACTATCCCCAAGATCGCGGGTTGGCAGCTCAGTAGTTGGATCATAGATTTTTTAAAGGAAAAATTCCTTGACTATGTCGTCCTTCGGAAGGAACGTAAAGCGGGATTCCCAAGCCTAAGTGATGGTTTGCTACCCTTTAAAATGCCAATCCTAATTAAACCTGGATATGCGAAATTTAGAGCTCCCACTGTAGCATCGTCCGATTAGCCATAGCAGCATTGAGTGACGGTAAGCGAAACAAACAAACAAAACATATTTACGAAAACATTAGAATAACGAATAACGAAGAAATGGAGCAAAAGCGAGCTCTATAAGTGACATAACCAAGAAGTAAGATAGGCCCTGTCACACACAATTCTCAGTAACATTGATTTTGAAACTTTCTAATTCAAGAAAACATTCGAACCTTGTTGTTTATTTTGTAATAACGGTAGATTGTTTATTCATTTAACGCCACTTTATGTTGTAATGACTGATTGTATAAAGCTAACGTGTGAGCCCTAAGTTTTGTCTATTCTATATACAAAGATATTTTACGAGTATGACATCGCACAGGCTCGGCACCCAACTTTTACAAAAACAGGGATTTTTTCATCCTCTTAAAAGTGATGGCTGTAAAAAATAGATAAAATAAACCAAGCTGTAAAAACTAAAATTTACATTTTACTTCTTACAGATTACAGTAAAATTACTTACGAATTCAGATTCCCAGGGTATACGTAGATAAAGCTTTGTTTATCTGACCGTAAATCGAAGGCTTGTCTTTCTATTAAACTGGAATTAGATCGGGACAAACTACTCAAGTCCTTTATCCATTCATTTGTATTCATTGCAGGCACTTCACGGCTGTGATCGTTCAGTTAAGGAAACATTAATGCTTCAACCTATAAGGGCTCCTTGGCTGATTGATGCAGGGAACAAATTCCATCTTAAATATTTCATTAGATTTAATCGTAAAGAAAAATATTATCCTGAGGTAGATTATGCTAGTGGTAACTTTGCCAAGATCATAGTTATTAACTGGTTACTATTGTAATTCATTAGTTTCATTCAAATTGAAACAAAAACCTGTTTGTTTTGAGATTTCGTTTTATTTAAAACTTTACTAATAGAATTTTTAAAGAACTGTTACATTTTCAGGAATATGATAAAATATATATTTGTAATTCTCGGAGACCGGGAGGTATTTTAGCCTACGGATTATCGCATCGAGAAAGTTTGTTGCCAAGGATTTTTTTCCTCGATTAGCAGAAATATCAAATTTATTTATATATATATATATATATATATATATATATATATATATATATATATATATATATATAGATAGATAGATAGATAAAAGCCGATTAATGAATGTGAGGAGATCACTTGGCTATTCTTTTTAATCATCAGTTAATTCTTCTATTCTTTTTAATTTAATCATTTAGAAAGTTTGTGTACAAGAGAGCAGGAAAGAGAAAGGATTTCGTGATAAGTTTATCACTGAAATGTTGTTTATTTGCTGTAAATATATTATTTTACAATGTTAATGTTCATATCGTTGGGTATAGCGTAATTCGAAATAAACCAAGAGACAGCTGTTTGTTTCTTGTGTATGCAGGCGTGTTTTGCTGAACCTCGAAGTTCTTCATTATAACTCCGAATATGTCCTTAATATAATTGTTGGATCGTGATTAGACTGACTAAAAATAAATAATAGAATATATTAGTAGAATAGAGAAGAATGATTTGAAAAGAAAATTATTAAATCTTAATTATTAATTCGCTGATGGATTATAGTCTTTATCTCGTACGGTGAAGTTACATATTGTCTTTGAGCTGGATGATGAACGGTGAACAGTTCCTTCTTACTGCTTGAATGAAAAGGTAGACTTACAATTGTAGCTAAGGATTCTTTTCATTAGTTCCGAGTGTATCTGGCGATCTAGTGGTATCAAGGGCATACTTCACGTTTCTTGTGCTAGGCGATCTAGGACTATGGGCGAATATCATCAATGTTCTTGCTCCATGCGGTGAACGGCGAGGTTAGCTTCGGACGAGGAGAGCTGAGAGATGATGATGATGAGAGATAGCTTGCAGTCTGAATTGAAGTCGATTGAAGTGCTCGACGACGGAGTGGGGGAAACAAGGCCCCTCTATCTGTTGCCAAGGTATCAATTGTGAAGCAGCCCGCGGGATTTATGTTTGAATTTACTAGATTGATTCGCGACTGAACAATAGTATTATAGATAAGTGTGGTGAAGATATTTAGTTCGGATAATGAGTTAATTGCTTGTAGTGTCTTTTCAGTTTTGATATTTTTAATTCTGTAAGTATGTTCCATTTTAGTTGTTGTTAGTTGTCACAGTATTGTCCGAAATATGCAACAAAAGTTACTAAATAACAAAATTTTGTTATTTTTTGATCATCCATACAAGCCACATTTTTTAGAAAAAATTAATGAGTTTGACAATAACATTTCGTTATTGACTAGTGAAAAATTATTATATAACATATAAAAATATATGTATATAATATTTTTACAAAAATTATATAAACTATTAATACATTGATTACCGATGTTACTGAGAGCAATGTGACTTTTATTATTTATATTTACTACAAATACATTTAATCTGTCTTATTTATCTGACGATGAAATTCAAACATTTTTTTCAATAGAGAATTAGGGCAAATTAAATAAAATTACAATAAAATCAATTTTCTCTTCAAACTCCTTCTTCATTAAAACAAAAATTAGTATGTGCATGCAATATCCTGAAAATACATAACTGTAAAGTGTTGTTGCAAAAATAAATTGATGACGATATACATATATGTAAAATGGTCAAGTGGCAGAAACCGGCGCAGCGTTCTACAGTACCCGCTGCATTACAAATGAATAGGCTGGAGAGCGCGGAAATTTACAAAAGACTATTATTCTAAAATTTTTTGATAAATGTTCAGTGGTTTTATCCATTCATCAAGAACGCAAACAACAAAATGACATAAACGGAAATTAATTAGAAGCTTAATGAACGCTGACCAAACAAGCCCATTTTAACGAGAAATCGTTACGACGCGATTTTTTATAAAAATAATTTTTGACATTTTTTATTTACATTATTCCATTGTAAGAGGAGAAACGAATATTAATAAGCAACATCTTACATTTCATCACACCAATCAAAATATTAATAAAATCCTATATACTAAAAAAGGTAAAAAAAGGCATAACTTATTTAAACATGATGTAGTTTTTTTTATTTACACCTTAGCAACAAGTGTTTTCATTTTTAAAAACTTTAATTAAATCTGAAATCTCCTAGAAAACTATCTATCACAAAAATGTCCCCCTTTCTATTGAATTATTTAATGAATTATATTGAGTATTTTTGTTTAACAGTAAAATTTACATTTCCTCTTTCGTACGTTTTGTATAATTTTTCCGTGACAAATCCTATTAATTATTAACATCAAACATTAAGATATAAATTTTGTTACAATTAATTAATTAACCAAACCATCGTAGATATCTAACTATATGTATCTACTATTTTGTTTATAATAGTTTTTACAATTAGTAGTCCTAAAAAAGTAATAAAAAAACAATTCCAGATTAGCAAAATTCTCCCCTTTTGTGAATAGCTGAGATAATAATCACTCGCATGGAGTTTGAGTATATAACACGTATGTATATAATCATGGACATGTGCATATACACCGTAGTAGTGTTTGTGATGATAAGGTTGGAAATACAGAAGAGTTTATATTATTATAAATATTATATTACATACCATATGTTTACACATTACATACTCCCTCTTGTTAAAAAAATGGTGTATAAAGATGATAAAACTTTAACACTTATAGTGTGTCCATCTAATATGATCATAGCTCAAATGAACGCATGGATAAAAACGCTTAAAAAGCTATAAATAAAAAGAACCACACGGAAGAAGAAGCTGGCAACACAACAGGGAGTGTGAGTAATGACCAAGAGGATGATAAACGACGGCGCTGAAGAAGTTGAAGACCACTGGCGCTGTTTGTGGTCCGCTCACGTCCTCTCCGGATCGTAGGCCATTAGTGTCCTACAGCCTTTCCTTATATCTTCCCTATATCCTTCCTCTCTTATCTGTTAACATGGCGCTTAATCATGATTCGGATGGACGAGCTTGATAATCATAGTACAAACGATAGTCAAAATTTTAATTGAAAATATGAAAATCTATAGATATTTCCAAAAAAATATACATTCTGAATGTATGTCATATTTTGAATGAAAGAATCGATCAATCATTGAGGTGATGGAAAAGTACATGATGTTTTAATAATGTGCGGGTAAAGAAAGGCCCGTTCCTTTCCGTCGATATTTAAAAAATAATGATAATCGTGATAATAAAAGGCTTTGTGATCCCGTGACACTAATACAAGCAATCGCTGCATATATGCCTACGTAAAACTTCTCGAACAAAAATTCGTAACATAACGCAACCTCCCATCTACACCTCTATTTGAAAAACAAAAAATACTTGTACCATAACGACCCTTGAGTACGTAGTAGGGACTGTAATGTTGATAGGGCAACGGTTGAGCAGAGAGGTGATTTGTCCAAGAGAGTAAATTTCCTCCACAGCCAGATTTGAATCACTGAACTACACCTCGATTTAGAACGATAAAAAGTCGCTTCAGCACTTGTTAACTTTTTGAGTATTCGATTCATTGTCTCGACATCTCTAGACCTAAAAAAGTTCAGAACCTCTCAATTGTTGCCATGCCATCACTTCATTTATCTTAACAGAATCCTTACTTGACGATTCCGCATTGTCTAGCATCATAAATTCTTCTGTGAACTCATCCTGTTTCTGTAAAAATACTCTAAGCAGTACAATATTTTTGAACACTATAAGATGTTTCTTCGAACATAGCAGCCAAGATTTAGGCTCAAATATTAATATAAATTATTTTGTGATTTGGCGGTTTTAGAGAATTTCTTCGCTTGTGATACACCTTGAACTCAATCCGTTCATCGAATCAATACAATTTAGTTCGCCAAATTATAACGCCCGAAAAAGGACAATTTGGTCTCTAACAAGTGACATAATAGCCCAGGAGAAATTCCAACCCCTTTCGCCCTTAAAAAACGGCGAGAAAGAAAATTCACAGTAATTTTCTTTCGTTGCATTTGAGATGAAAATCTGATAAGAGAAGTTTTAAAAGACCTTAACTTCCTAATTTTTTTTAGTAGTTTTTAACTTTAATATTTTCAAAATTCTGAATAGCTACAAAAATACAGGTAGATACTTGAAAAATTACCAGGAAAAATGAAAAAAAGGTCAGATTGGTTTATGCTTAAGCATTTGTAGTGATTTATTTCAAGGACACATAAAATTAAATATGCTAAACATTATTTCAAAAAGCTGATCCGCTAACATTCGAATATAAAGTTTAAACAGTAGCAGAATTGAGTTTATTTGCCATTCGGTAAAAATACAGGATTTTACAGTAAGTACACAAATAACGCTTAGTCCCCACAACCTTTAAAAGACATATTGTATTCGCATTTCATGGTTTGCCTCATCTCCTTAAAGCAATGGCGGCATTTTTTACTTTCATTTTTGGAGTATTACACCCCCTCTTCATGTTGACATGGGAAGAGATTTGACTATGTCTAGATATCAAAAAAATTAAATTGGCAAATAAACATTTTTCATGGGACTATACCGTACTTATTAGGTTGATTACCTACACAGAAACCTTTGTCCTCAATAAGTCCGAACAGTTGAGCAGTTCATATAAATTCATATTTCATGTTGTTTCGCCATTACGGTACCAATGTTTACTGACGTCAGTATTTTCCAAGTAAAATTAATTTACGTATATATATATATATATATATATATATATATATATATATATATATATACATGCAATGTAATTTATGGGCATAGGAGTAATAATGTAAGCTTTCGTGTAACCTACACGTAATAGTTAAGTATAAGTTTTTTGCAACATACGAGGGGTGATCAAAAAGTTCCTTTTTTATTAATTTATTTAAAAAATCTACAGGCTATTGGACGTCGTCCCCTTCAAAGTACTCTCCTTGGGAAGCTATACATTTTTCCCAACGATGTTTCCACTGTGTGAAGGACTTTGAGAAATCATCTTGTGAAATAGTGTGTAGCTGCTCCAGCTATTATTTTTGAATGTCATCTACGGACTCAAATCTCTTTCCCTTCATGGGTCTCTTAAGTGTTGGAAACAAGAAAAAGTCTGCAGGGGCAAGGTCAGGTGAATATGGAGGCTGGGGAATGACCGTCATTCCATTTTTGGTGCAGTAGTCGCGAATGAGCAGTGCGGAATGAACAGGCGCATTGTCATGATGCAGCACCCACTCACCGCTCCGCCACAACTCTGGTCTCTTCCTCCTTATTGCCTCGCGCAAATTTCTCAGGGTTTGAAGATAACGAAAGCGGTTAATGGTCTCACCTCGTGGAAGAAATTCATGATAAACAACACCCTTCCAGTCGAAAAAAACAGTAAGCATGACCTTGACGTTTGATTTGACCTGACGTGCTTTTTTGGGGGTTGGGGAGGATTTTGTCTTCCATTGTGATGACTGGACCTTCGTTTCCACGTCGTAGCCATAAACCCACGTTTCATCTCCAGTAATGACTTGTTTTAAGAAGTTTTCATTGGCATTTGCCATTTCAAGAAGTTCCTGACAAACTTGAATTCTGTGTTCTTTCTGCTGCTCAGTCAACAGTCTCGGAACAAACTTTGCAGCCACCCTTCTCATCTGCAAATTTTCTGTTAAAATCTGTTGACACGAACCAAATGAAATGTTCAATTCTTCAGCCATCTCACGAATGGTTAGTCGACGATTAGAACGCACGAGACTGTTCAATCTTGCAACATGATCGTCGTCAGTCGAAGTTGATGGGCGCCCTGAACGAGAATCATCTTCACACGATGTCCGGCCTTCCTTGACCTTTTGTACCACTCATGACACCTTGACCGACTCAGACATTCATCACCGAAAGCCACTTGCAACATTTGAAAAGTTTCAGTAAACATTTTACCCAACTTCACACAAAACTTTACGCAAACGCGTTGCTCTTCCTTTACATTCATTTCACAAAATCGCCGAACACAAAAATCTTTTTTTTACGAAAACAGCAGTAACTTTGCAATGAAGAAGGTTATCAACAAACTGAATAAACAGCTGAGCTCAGGAAGAGTCACGCTAAACAATGCTGCCAACCGCACTGCTCTATGACACTCCATTGCCGCGCAATCTCAACAGTCCTGGAACTTTTTGATCACCCCTCGTATGTTTTTTTATATGTAGTCTTTTATTATTACTGAAACACCATCAATTCAGTTTATTCAGACATTGTTATTTTTATTTCTAATTGTATGTTTGTTATTTGTTACTGACGTTTTGTATTATTTAATAAATTTTCAGACATTGGTGTGTTTAAACTGTGATTTCTCATTATATACTAGAATAATATATAGTATACAGAATTATATATATATATATATATATATATATAGAGAGAGAGAGAGAGGGAGAGAGAGAGTAGAGACGAAAAAATGGAAGGTGGTGGAAAAAACAAGCCCGAATTCTTTACAAGCGTTTCTACAGATAAACTAATAATCAAATATTATTTTTTTCATATCTTTGTATTTTTTATTGTACTATATTTATAATATAATATAACGTTGTACTAAGAATATACCCTCTTCCTCTTTTATAGTTAATGTGGTATTAATGGTTTAATTTAAACAAAAATTCCCTAAGGATAAACTGGTTACTTTTTTCGAAATGTTTAGTGATATTTTCAAAATTTCTTTATTGAAAAAAACAAAAATGTGGATTACTAAAAACGAGATGGAGTAAAAAAATTCGCTGTCCAATTTTTAAAAAATGAAAAATTAAATGTATTCATTTTTATTCGGGCTGTAATAAATAAGCAATCTGTGGAAAAATTGTACCACAGTTCCGAGGACTAGGTACAAAACACATTTTCACTTCCATAATTTTTTAAAATAATTTTTATGAATAGCTTTAGAATATAATGAATAATTTTATTAAATTAAATAAACATTAACTTGTCAAATAAAATAATTTACTTCTTATTATTACTTTCTTTCCTAGTCATTACTTTATCAATATTCTTGAGTTTATTATTACTCAGTTTAATGCTAATTCCACCGAATGACCGACTTGTACCAAAATTTGCCTTACGTTCCCCGAACTGTTTTACGGGTGTATATTTTCTAAGATCGTATCTTCCAAAGGAAATATTTTTTAAAAAACGGTTAGAGTGTCTTTAATTAGAACCCACTTTGCATAAAGTCTGATTGATGTTCCTCGCTTCCTGGAAACAATGAACAAGTTTCTAAAAAAAAATAAAAGTTTAATCAAAATAATTTTTTATTGTAACTATTTTACAATGCAATGAAAATACAATCCGTACAACTTAGATGAAAATTAGCTATTGATATTAATATTAATAAATGGAAGATTAGCTATTGTTTTTGTTAGATGGTTAATATTTTTTTGGAAATCAAAATACAATAAAATATTGCAGCTTTAAGAGAAAAATAAAGAGACACTTTCGTATTATCCTTTAATAATGCAATCTACACACCGGCGGTAAATAACACCATGTCACATTATTTTATTTGTTTAGGAGAGTCAATTTTACATAACCTTGAGCTATTAAAATTTTTGTCTTCATCACTATTAGAAATAATGTAAAGCAAGGCGTAAGGTATTGATAATAATTGGACAGTATTTATTTATGAAAATAACTACAGTATTACTTATTTTGTGGACTTGGTACGTTTTACTTCCAAGGTCACCTGTGGTCTAGTGGTTAGCGTAACAAACTACTAAATCCAAGATCGCGGGTTCGTAGCCTGGCAGGTGGCCCTAGGATTTTTTTAAGGGAGTAAAAAATCCTTAGTTACGCCGTCCTTCGGAAGGGACATTAAACGGGGGTCCCGAGCCTGTACGATGTCAGGTACTCGTTAAAAACCCCTATCCTAATAAAACCTGGATAGGCAAAATTTAGAGCTCCCATTGTAGCATCGTCCGATTAGCCATAGCAGCATTAAGTGACGTTAAATGAATGAACAAACAAACGTTTTACTTCCTGGGTAGAGATATTAATTAAATCAACTTCATATTGTTAATTTTATATACAATTAATATTAATTGTACTAATAATATAAAGATTTGAATCCATAAAGTTTTTAAATAACAGTGAAATATAAAATACATAATTATATACTACTCATCTTTTACTTCAAATGTCAAAGTTTAAATAAGTTTAATATTAACAATTGACCATGGAGGATAGATAATCACCAAGAAAATATATATATATATATATATATATATATATATATATATATATATATATAAATATTTAAAAAAAAAATTTTGGACATTATAAATGCATTTATGAGGTATCTATGCTTGATTTTGTTGATTGTTGGGACATATTGTTTAGAATTATGTATTTTTCTCATTGTTATTGTTATTTATACAGATTTTGTGGCATAACTTTATTAAAGTTATATATCTTTATTAATGTGATTCAGAAAAATTGTTAAAAAGATTCGAAAATGACATCAATTTTAATGACTTATATTTAATGACTGGATAATGGAATTAAGACTGGATAATTTTATTCCCATTTTCTAATTAATATTAATTAATAGATATCTCTCCTTATGCATTAAACATATCACTCACCCGCTTGCTTACACTCTAAAGGATAAAATTGCATTGTAAGGATAAACTATTATTGAATAAATATTATCCGCTGTTCATGAACTGGAGGGTAGATCGAAGAAAACTATTAATGCGCAATGACCTCCTGTACATAACATAAAAAAGATTAGGAATGCTATTAAATACTAGTATAGTGCTATTATACTAGTACTTATTTGTATCTTGTATATTTAGCCCTGAAGAAGACCTGCAATGCGGGTCGAAACGTTGGCTTACTAATAAACTATTCTTTCTATATAAGAGATTTTTTTTTATCTCCACCAGGACTATTTTCTTCTTCATATATACAAGGTCTACTGATATTATTCGACATTAAGTACTAGTAGATGTAATAAAAGTGTAATAATTCTTCGGATTCTTTCATAAATTAGCATAATTTAAACTCCCAATACCTGCTCTACCAACATCATCGAGTTCTAATTACCACCTTCTTTTCGGAAAGAATAGACTCAAGTTACCGAAACCCGTCGATATCGCAGGCCCCAGACCCGACCGAACCTCTTCGAAGCCTTAATAGGGTTCCAATTACCGCCAAAATATAACTTGGCGGTTCCTTTATTCCCTCCTAATTGCCTTAGTCATTGACTTTGCTCCCTCCGTCATTAATTGATTAATTGAAAAAAATTGCTCAACTCAGAAGAAGATTTATAGAGAAATGAAATAGGAGAAACAAAAGCTCTATCACTCCTTATTATCAAGGATAAAATTATTTATTTTAAGAAATCGGAAATCAGTTTTGTGGTAATCCAATTAATTCTAATTGTAAATTTATACATCCAAAAGCTACAGTTCCTTCTTTTCGAAATAATGTGTTTAGGTTTACACATCCTGAAAAAGCATCTCTACCTGTATGTAAAACCATGTATTCACATTAAAAATTAATTTAGCGACAAGTATTTACCTGTTAGTAAACATAAAAAGGGGCACTTGTTTCTATGAGCTCTTTCTGGATTAAAAAATAACTTAGTAGACTGCTTGCAGGAACGGTCATCATTTTAAATATATTTATTAATACATCATGACAAGAGATAAACTTAAATGGCCTCGAGGCCATCCTCTTTTCAGACGCTTAGAGGATTATCAGAAATATAAGAGGTTTGAAACTAGTGGGTATGGATTGAAATGAAGATCGCCATGAAAGGACTGGTATAAAGTTCGGGTCAAATCAGCCAGAATTGAGATATTAAGGTCATTATAGATTATTTTATTCGTAATAGAGTAATGAGCTTTAAGGATTTTGTGTAGGAGTTTGTACAGAAAGGATAATAGAATAAGAGAGAAATTCGATGGCTTAGTAGAGCCCCATAGCAAATGAGACTAATAATAGTCATGTATATGAGTCTTTTAATTGGGAGCTTGGACCGTTTGTCTAGTATGTTTTGTAGCAGTTTCCATTTCTGACAAGCAGCTTCCTGTTAATTCAGACTAGCATGAGGATTCCAAGTTAAACGTTTGTGAAGAAGTAATCCTAAGTATCGGATCTGTTCTCAAAGAATCATTGGGATATTATTTATAGGTACTAGACGACAGGAAGTCTTTGGTTCACTATGGTCTTAAAATTAGAAATAAAATAAATTAAGGAAAAAAAAAGCTGACATTTCTTAAATCTTTAAAACCGGTGAATATGAAAGCATCATTGGAATCCATCTTAATCAAATCAGGATAAGAATACCCCTATGGATTGTGGTCCGTTGTCAGTTCTTCCATATAAGTTACATATGAGATTTTTTTTTTTTTAAATTTATTTATTGATATCTACAACTGTATTACAATAATAGGCTAATAATAAAGTAAATAGGCTAAGTGATATATAATGACAAGTAGAGAAACTACCCACTGGTAGTACTCAAATCAAAGTTCAAGTAAGGTGGTCAGGTGGCCATCTTCTTTCCAGACGCCTCGGAGGATTATCGGAAATTGAAGAGGAAGCTAGGTTTGAAACTAGAGGGTTTGAGTGGTAATGAAGTTTGTTATGAAAGGATAGATACCGGGTTTTGGCCAAATCAGCAACAAATGGGCCATTAAGGTCATTATGGATGACTTTATTCTTAACAAAATAATAAGCATTGATGATTTTACGAAGGATTTTGGACTGTAAGGATTGGATACGAGAGGAATTCGATGGCTTAGTGGAGCCCCAAAGCTCTACTCCGTAAGTCCAAATAGGTCGTATGATGGTCATGTAGATGAGTCTTTTGTAGTTAATTGGGAGCTTAGAGCGTTTGTCTAGTAAGTGTTGAAGTAGCCTGAAACGTCGTGCGGTTTCTTGTCTTTTCAGTCTTGTATGAGGATTCCAGGTTAATCGTTTGTCAAGGTGCAACCCTAAGTATCGGATCTGCTCTACAGGCACCAGAGGGATATTATTAAAGGATACTGTAGGGCAGGAAGTCATTGGTTTACGACGTAAGGTAAAAGACATATGAGATTGAAACAGCAAAAATAAAAGCAAAATTTCATAGAGCATAATAAAATTAAGGAATTCAGCACGTTGAAAGTTACTTGATTATACGGTATAGTAGTACTGAATGCAGTACACACTGATATATTGGCTTCACTGCCCAAACTATGATCTCAGAGAAAAGTAAAATCCTTTAATCTGAATAATATTTAAATAATAAAATGTGATGCCACCCTGTGATCATTACCAATGAGGTACAGTAATACTGTAACTCAAAAAATTAGAAGCATATCCCTATCTTATCCAAAGGTTGACTGACTAGGAGTTGCTTAGTAAATAAGGATCCTGTTTCATCTAATTGAATGTCATTATATTTATTATGAGCTGATTATAGTTACAAGTTAAGTTATTTACCTAATTAAAACAAAGAAAAGGGGACCCTTTCGCTTTATGACTTATTGCTGCTTGCATCTTGAGTATCTTCTTTTCTCCCTACAACTACAAATGTCCTGTACCTCAAGGGCACTTGTACCGATCTTAAGGGACACATAAGCAGCCTGCTCAGCGACCCTTGCCCTATTTATTTAGATACACATAACGTTCTAAATAGTGTCAAATATAGCAACACGTATTCTAATTTTCACTTGATTTAGATTCACTATTTGAGACTCTGGTATATAGCCCAATCTAGGCCTAACCTATCGTCTTATGTTGAACATAAACGATTTCTCGTTTGTATTGAGCAATAATGAATTATTTATAAGCCCACTGCTCAGAGGAATTTGAAGAGAAGAAGGGCGTTGAGATTCCGGGCACGCCGAGGTCCTCTTTGGCCTAGATCTTGCTCAGCTACGAATTGGCCGGGTACGTGACGGCTGAGCCAGCGGGGGCTTGAAGGGCTAAGGACAGCGACAAACTTGTCAGTCTTAAGTGCCACCAGTCCGGCTCCCTTCTTCCATTATGTACTTCGTCCTGACCCTTTCTTTTTTTTTGGAAGGAAACGCAATCCTGGACAGATTTATGTTAAGAGTAATAATGAAGGACATATATCCTTTGTTTCTTGGAAAAGAAAACAGAGGATATTTTATATTAAGGTAATAGAGAAGATCCAAATAATACAAACATTATCTTCAGGTTGCCTGAAAAAAATGTTGGATATATAGTAGGGACAGAACTTAATATAAATCCAACGTTTCGATAAACACATCTTTTTCCACTTTCTTCGTTTCTGTTACTTAAGTAGTTAAAAGCCCAGAATTAAATAAAATAATCAATTCAGTTATCCACACTGATTATTTACTAATGTTTTTTATTTTTATACTTTAGAATATGTACCAATTTAGGTAACAAGATCAATAAGCGTATATCTTAAGATTGATTTTACAGGAAAATAGAATAACTATCTTTTGTAACAGCATTTTTTTTTAAAATAAATATATATAATCTTTATTTCTGTTGATTGGCGAAAAAATAAATTATATAATATGGAAGACTTCTTAAATAGCCAAGATTTGGTTTAAACGATTCCTGTTGAAGACATCCTTCCTGTTTTTTATATTAATCAATACAAAGCTCTATTCAATCGTTAATATAGACTCCCTAGTCATCTCTCTACAACATATATATTTACAATAAGTGACAAATTGTCACAAAAATCTTCCTTGACAGACTGGCGATGCTTTCTGATCTTCTGATTCATTTTTTAGAGAGACTTTATTTTCTCAGTAACTTAATATCTTGTTTGATAAACAAAAAAGTGCTTAAAGTAGTTCTATTAAAAAAAAATTGAAAACCTATTTACAAATATTAAAAGCGAAGGTTCTTAACTAAGGAGAGTGAAGGTATTACTAGTCAGAACTTGACACAAATATATTTGTAACTAATATTAACCGTCAACAAACCTGGTCATATTTCATCATTTTATTTTTTAGAAGATGTACAAATTTAGGTACAAAATTAACTGATATGTATCTCAGAAATAATTTCAATCAATAAAAAGAAATTATTGTTTTTAACGTTTTTTTTTTTTTTTTGCATCAGTAATTATAATGAGTTTTATTGTTCAACTTAAAAAACAACAACAGCCCTTTAGTCTGTTTTTTATTAGCATCTTAAGCAATAGGGAAAGTTTCAGAAATTCGAATCCAGTGTAATTATTATTATTATTATTATTATTCTTTTTATAGAACGGGATGAATAGGATGACATAGTGTACGTCATTACTAATTAAAGCTATTCTGAGTTCCAGAAATAAAATTACAGCTTGTTTGTCGGGTAATTGGAATTATGAATATTTGTTCCAAACAATAATAATTAATTGGAATTATAGTTGTATTATATATGGAAGTTACCCTGATTATAAAATTGAGAGGTGGAAATGTGGTTTGGTTCATTTGATTAACCGTTGCTTTTAGGTATTAATTAAATCTATTTCATAGACAATGATAAAAAATACGTGAACCCATTCTAGATATTGAATCAATTAAAACTGACTTTAGAGCAAACAAAATCTAATATCTATCCACGTCAACTCAAATAATATATCTGGACGGCTGTCCAAGTTATTTTTACCAAGTCCGGTTGATTGAATGAGATAGGTTCATGTACTCGGAATAGACATGGTAAATAAAATAAATAATTTTTTAGTGCTTCATTATATAATGCATCTATCTATATGCTCATGGTATCCAAAGATAATATACAGAAATAATCAAAAATAAAGTCACTATCATACGTGCCAATTCGGTTGTTTTTACCTACTTGAAGACCGATGGTGAGTGAGATTTGAGGTTGGCTTTATTGGATCAAAATATGAACCATACATTTTTAGAAGAATTACAAATGTACGTACAGGGTATAAATTTAAATAGTTAAGACTAAAATACACAGACAGGCAAAAAATTCCACCCATTTCATTTTTTCATGTTTTCATCTAAAAATATTTCTGATTTGCATTGGTCTACTTATTTTAATGAATAAATATATATTTTCTTTATTTGTTTGAATTAGGAATGCCAATATATAGAATAACCCTTAATCCTTAATTCAATAAAATGACTGTAGATTCCAATGTTCATATTCTATGGAATTAAAATGTTTATTCAGTGTCATTTGTTCAGTGCAGTTTCTTGCAGAAAATTTCTATTAATAATTTTAATATTAATAACCAACATGAACTGACCCGTACTTGTTTGTTTGTTTGTTCATTTAACGTCACTTTATGCTGCTATGGCTAATCGGACGATGCTACAGTGGAGCTCTAAATTTTGCCTACCCAGATTTAATTAGGATAGGGATTTTTAACGAGTACCTGACATCGTACAGGCTCGGGACCCCCGTTTAACGTCCCTTCCGAAGGACGGCGTAACTAAGGATTTTTTACTCCCTTTTAAAAAATCCTAGGGCCACCTGCCGGGCTACGAACCCGCGATTTTGGGCTTAGTAGTTTGTTACGCTAACCACTAGACCGCAGGTGACCACATGAACTCTAAGGTCACCTAAGCCCAAGATCGCGGGTTCGTAGCCCGACAGGTGACCCTAGGATTTTTTAAGGAATTGTTTAATTCATTTTAATACCCAGTAGCCCGTAACAATATATTAAATAATATTCTGATGTATACGCTACGTCAGTTGTCACTATGAGGCAGAAAATGGTCCAGGTGGAGGTAAACAAAATTCTCTTATATAGAAAGAACTGTTTATTGGAAAGCCGACGTTTCGACCCACATTTCAGTTCTTCATCAGAGCGAGTAGGTTCGCATTTAATACTAGACTGACTGATTATCTTTAATCTTGACTGTAACTGATTATATTTATTGTTTTGTTTATAACTAGATGGGGGACTCCTTTTTTTCTTCGGGAGTCAGCCAAATCATGTTTGGATTCGATTAAAAAATTGGAAACCTCTCGTTTAAAACGATAGGACGCCTACCGCTTTTTAAACCCACCCACTCCTCAACCGTCGGAAAAAAAACGGGGCGGACAAAGGTTGGATCTCGTTAGAACTCGACTTTGAGCTAAGAGCTTGACGTAAATGAGTTATTCCGTTAATGGGATCATCCCGCCCTCCAAACGAACCCTTTTTCCATTTCCAGTCTCCAGTTTTTTCTTTTTTTTTTTTGGTATTGTTTTCTTTTATTTTTCATTTCCTTGCCCGAGAATAATTAGGTTTAACTGTTGAACTTTTTAAAGTTGTTCTTTATTGGTAACCGATTTAGTCGTTCGACACAAATATTTAAGAATTTCACACCTCCAGAGATACTTCTTAGACAATTTTTCTCTGACTTTAGTTAACAAATGGTGGACGATTTATTAGAACGGCATTGATTAATTGAGATATTAAACACATATAATGTGTAATTTGAGCTAACTAGGTGATTGAATGTATACTATGGTTATAACTTACTGCCTATTGAGCATCATTATTACTTTTTAACTAGTTTGCATCTGACATAGAGACTCTCTTACATACTTATAAACTAGTTATTTGGAGTACTGGCACTAGCCAGATTCTCCACTCACGACCTGTGTGTGTGAAGCGCCCTTAACCAGCTTCCATTGGCGTTTAATGCCAGTGACGCGGCTGGGAAAGGGGGCTGGGGCTTCCCGGACTCCTGCTTTGCCCTCATTCCTGGGGAAGAAGCTCAGTTCGGGGACCCCAGGCAAATTGTAAATAGGGTATGAATGTGTACATTTTATTTTATTTTTATTATTAGTATTATTATTATTATTTATTTTGTTTTTTTACTTTATTTTATTATCATTTCCGCATGTATATATTTATTTATTTTATTTTGTTTATATTATTGTTTTCTTATGGAATGACTGTAAGCTAACCAGCACTATTACTTATTGCCCACAAGTGCCAGATTGTAATATTTCAATAAAGTGTTAATATACCAAAAAAAAAACAAAAAATTTATAAACTATCTCATCTCTAATTCCTCTCTCTCTCTCTCATCTCACCTCTCTCCTTAATCTTAGAGCTGATATATGTATGTATATATGTATATATATATATATATATATATATATATATATATATATATATATATATATATATATATATTTATACATGTAAAAGGATAAAAGGAGAGGAGAACTCAAGGAAGTTACATTGCATTACACGGAAGATATTTCACAACTTAGGAGTTAGGAGCCTTCAAGTATACACAATAATAGTAGGTCATCAACCCAATATAACGATCCATTGAATCCTGAATCTATTCTTGATTGATCTAGTTCGATTTTCCGTTATAATGCTATATAAATTATTTAATAAGTGAATTATTATTTAATTTTTTCTTATAAGTTGAAAACTGCAATAATTTCTTTGATAGCTATAAATCTATGATATAAATTGATATAGCTTAAATAGCTTATCATAATAATTGAAACTTTGATTGAATAAACTCAATACATAAACAATATTCGTAAAACATTACTGAGATATGAATCGGTTCAAAGCTCGACCGACGCTGAGAAGGTATACCGACCTGCTGCGTCAAATGTTCAAAGTAAAATGAAATAAAATGGCTTCTAATATCATCCGTAGTAATAAAAACGTTACAAATTATTATATATGTTCTGTTGTATAGCTAAGAACATAAGAAGTAAATCATTATCTCATTTCATTTGCGAAAGATGATTTCCTCAATTGTTAACTATAATATTTACTTTGGAAAAGCAGGAGTTTTGCAGGTACAAATTGATCACAAAACAGTCCAAGAGAGAAATAATGCTGGGAATAAGTGATGTGTCTCTGTTACGGTCCGATCGGCTTTACACTGGTAAAATAAAATATCGCAACACCACTACTGGAGCGAATAAATATTTCCCTTTATAAAAAAAAAAAAATAATGAATCACAAATATTTTCAATCCTCCGAGTGAGCCCATCACTAGGACTTCCATTCCTGTTATACACCATATCCTTAATCCTTTTTAGATCCTCGAAATCCTTTTAAAATACACCTTTTGCAGGAAAAGAGCAGTATGTTGTTTCAGAATATTATTCATTTTTCCAGTGGCTTGGACAAAAAAAACAACATCACAATGTTTTTTGTAATAGAAAATTGTACATTTTATTATTAGATGAGAATAACAATTATGTCAAGTGTATGCTTCAATCGGAATATATAGCTATCCCCGAAATCTCTTTGATATATTTTATCCAGAGGATTGCCAGGGCTGTGACTTGATGACTAGCCTCGGGTGAACCCATCTGTCTTCGTCCGCGGGATGTCAGGGCCACGCTTCTTCTGTGTCACCACTTCCTCCGTCGCGTTTTACCGCAATCAATCCTCGACAACGAATCCCAGCCTTCTGACATTAGGTTCGGATTATGTTCTAGAGTTCAGCAAAGAGCACTACGTTGAAACGTAAGGTGAAACGAAAGGTATGGATGGCTATGAATTACTTAAATTAACTTCATCGTAGGACTTTATTTATAATACATAAACTTATAATCATTAACTATATTGTTTTAATACATTATTTATTAGAATTTAATCGAGGAATTACGAATATTGTGTATAGTACATTTGTCATTAGGACGTGTAATTCCCATGTAAAATATCGTTAATAGCATTATTAATTATCACTTGGCCTTTGCAAGTAGTCCTAAAACTTTTCGATTCTTTGAAGTTTGCATAAGTAATTCTGGTAGACCCCTATATGTAACGCATAACTCCAAATAAACTTAAAAACAATCATAGTTTCAATTTTTAATGGCTTGAGAGAGGTGAGTATAACTAGTTAAATTAGGTTTAGATTTTTATTCTTGATTCAGAGGCGCTGTGACATTCTTCTGTAAAATTAACAGTTTTACTCTAAATTTAAAATCAGGAGTTCCCTCTCTTTTAGCGAAATTCTGCAATATACCGGTCTGAGACAAATTTTCGTAAAATATTGGTGGGAAGGTTTTATGTCGGATAGTGAAATGTAAGTAATCCCCATGGTGAATGCGAATTTTTCAAAGATTGCAATGCGATTTTATTAGACTTTATTCGTTTTCAGAAAAACGAATATTTTAATCATGATAAAAAATTGAAACGAATTATTTCAGAAAATTACTAGAAACATTCTCGTTATTAATTTTAGAATAGATAATTTATAAATCCAAAAGAATTCATTAATTAATTGCATTTTCCTTTGGAATGAGTCAACGGATTTTGGCGTGGTCATTTCGGTCACACTATAATTTTTATGATTTTTGATAATTATTGGTCATTTTTTATGAGTTATAAATATTTTTATTTTTTTAAAGAGAAAAGATAGGCCCTCGACCGGGATTTGAACCCGGAACCTTTGTCTCACCGTGACATTGGCAGAGCGATGTCACGGTGAGACAAAGGTTCCGGGTTCAAATCCCGGTCGAGGGCCTATCTTTTCTCTTTAAAAAAAAAAAAAATAAAAAAAAAATATAATTTTTATGTTAATATTGCAAAGGTAAAATAATTTTATGAACATTGCATTAACCAAATAAGCTTAATCAACTAGCATATTTTATTAGACCACGTTTGCGAAGGGAGGTGATTTGTCCAAAAATCTCACTCAACCGCAAGGTTTTTCCCAATCAGAATGATAATGACTAACGATGGTCACTATCGGTAGTGTCGACTGTCTCTTTCCAGTCTCGAGTTCTTTTGGAATTGAACTCAGAATTCCTAGAGCTCAAGAGTTCTCTTCTATACAACTTTGATGCCGCACGTGTCATTATTTAATTCTCCTTAATTACTAATTACATTATGTTGGGTAGTACACTTAGTCTCAAACTTGTGCAAACAAAGCAAATTCGCGGTATTGAGCAATGGCTCTTCTAGGTTTTTATAACCTTAACTTCTTCTTGAATTAGGGATCATTTTCTACAATTTTTAAATTTTCAACAAGAAATGCTAGGTTTTCTTTCGGGAAATATGTGGCACAAGGAGCACACCTGACTCCTAAAATCAATTATTTCGTTATGTTTCTTTTCAGAAGATTTGATTTGTTCATTGTTATTGTAAATTGTAAATGATTTTTTGAAATTAAAATAAATGATTGTTTCTCTCATCTTTGTGATATAATCTTTTAATTTATAACCCTGCAGATTTCAAATAGTAGGCAGATAATTGAATTTAATTATTTGAAATTATTTATTGAACAGATTTGAAAAAAAAAGGGAAGCAGCTATCGAAAAACTATCGATAGCATTCAATAGTTTTCAGCCGATAATATCGGCCTATCGATAGTGCTAAATATCGACAACCGCCCAACCCTAGTCTCTAGGACCCCTAACTCTGAGCAACCCTACTCACTTTTCCTTTAATTTGATCACTTTATTATGAGTAAAAATAAGTAATTATTGATATTGTCTACTTCATAATTTAAGTTATAAGCTATTCACTTTAAATAATAATGTTTAATTATTAGTATTTACCTTAATCTTTGTAAGCTCAAATATTCATATTAAATTAATAAGGCTATATTTCTGATGTGACATAAAAAATATGTTATAAGAAATATAATAATTTTTTGTGTAAGAAACCATTAATTAAACCATTAACTGGTGAAATAAAGTAAGTTAGTGATAAGTTAATAATTAAAGAACCTTGAAATAAAAATAACTTTTTTAAATTTTCACGATGATGATACTTCCCTTACTTCGTACATTTTTTAAATTTTTTTTGTTTTTAATGATCTAAGTTACTGTAATTTCTAAATGTAGCTCAGTGGTAGAGCGCTAACTTGCTATTTTGACTTCGAATAAAGATAACAATTGTAATCTTTTGATAATTCTTTATAATAATTTGTGCTCTATTCTTTACGCATGAAAAAAAAGATAAATCAATGAATCTCTAAATTGTCTAGGGTTTATTACCTCATTTTTAAGTTCAAATAATTTTCCACTTTTATTTTTTTATATTATTGAGAATTTTTATCGAACCAGTGATTTTTTATTGAGATACAATAGACAAAGGACTTTATTCGTATTGTAGAGAGAATGTTTAAAAACAGACGAATAAAAGGGGCTTCCTTCAATAATCCAATGATAGTACCTATAAAGGGAATGGTATCCCGGTTCCCTGCCTGGGTTAGGAATACCCAACGAGCCCTACCCACAAAGGGGAACTTCTGCCCATTAATATTTCCTCAGTCGGAAAAATATATTTCTTTTTAAAAGGGAACCATTACCATAATGTGATATGGCTCCTTTGGGCCTCATCCCCTCACTTGTACAATTATTGCTAACAGCATCCAACCAAAAGGTCGACTGAAGTCAGAGATGTTGATGATATTCTCGTCATAATTTTTCACATTAAATCAACAGTAGAATGTGCAACATTGGATCCAGTGAATTAAATATTGAGGTACTTAGAAATGGAAACTCCTGAATGTTTATAAGTTATAACACGAAATTCTGATGTTTCAGTAGACCAAATTGTTATTTAGAACCTGTACCACAATAAACCGAGAAGGGTGTAGGGCTCAGTACATGATAGAGACTGTACTGTTTCTTGGACAATGGTTTTGCAGGGATTTCTCCAAACCATTCCACAAGGTAATCGTTATAGATACTGGGTCCACAAGGGGATATCGCTATAGCCTCTAACAGGTTAACTATAAAGGATTTGAGCCCAGCACCTTTAGAAACTCAGCGCTCTACCACTGAGCTACTCCGCTCCGATGAAGGTTATTTAGATCTGCTTATAAAATAAATCAAGAAGGTGTCAAGAAGGTTTTCTATTTATGAGAATTTGTTTGATCCCGTTTTTTTTCCTTGTAGAGTGTTAAGGCGTGATTAGACTGACTAAATTGTAATAGGAAGCAAATGGAAGTACCACGGGAATTTGAATGAAATCTCAGATATTAACAAAGCGTTTGTTTTATTAATTTTAATAACATGCGAGATATCTTTTCTTAAATACTATTAAATATACATGTAACAGGAGATACAAATTAATAATAGCTTCTACAAGAATAACTTAAAACTAAACATGCAACTTAGCGATCTAATGAACAAAGGTAATTTAATACAAACAAAAGAAAAAAATGATTAACATGAATGGGAGCGATAATTAACAATAACAGAAATGCTCCATGCTAGCATAATGGCCAAAGATTTAATAACAACAAAATGAACGTGAACGTTATAATGATGATTTCACTAAGGCGCGAAGATGTGCGAATTATTATTATCTTCGCCAGTGATCACGGCATGACGGAGCAATGAGCATGATATAATTAACTTGAACTGTCCGGTTGGTACCATGCAATACGTTGATTCCCAGGAGAAGAATTAGTTGACGATTTGAGGCCTAATGATAATGAAATGGGACTTACAATTTGTGTGATGTAAACCCAATTAGCACTCAGCATAGCTTCTGGCGAGTAACATGCTTTAAAACCTCTGGACGTCCTCATAGGAATAGCGGCTTGAAAGCGGATTACTAAGCGGCAGTGTGCGATGATCGTTGCTGCGAAGGTCTGCGAAGAACAATTCCGCTCGGCGATCTAACAGCAAGCGAGTGACTCCAAGCGTCGTTCTCCCCTCTCCTTCGTTTTGGCGGCTAAATACATCTTCCGATTCAAGAGGCAAGGTTGGTTCCATCTGGCGGGTAGTCCAGGTCCGCGACTAAACATAGAGATTCTAGCCAAAGGTATCTGATTTATTTATAGTGAAAAAGCTGGCGGTTAAGTTTGATAAAGAGCAATTCACCTCCCTGCACAACCGTTCATCAAGAAACTGTACAATCTGTACCAAGTACTGACCCCAAGACTCTTCATGATTTGTAGTGGGTTTTTTTCATTTCATAATTCATGGGTTTTTCATCTCATAATTATGGTTACTATAATTAACAATCCTGAGTAACTAATTGTTTTAAATTATAGGTACTTAAATACCATTCGGTGTGTTCAAGGATTGTAAATTGAACCAGAGAAACCAGGAGAGACGAAATCATTTTGATTCTGTTTAAGTTTCATTAGGGGCTTTGTTAACTGCTTAGCGGGGGAAGAAGGGTGGAAAACGAGCGGCTTTTCCTACTTCAACCATTAACAATAACGGTTTAAATTAAAAGAAAAATCCTTCAGGATTATAGGGCAATATTTCCAATATGACAGCAGATTAAATCCTATTCAGAGAAATAAAAAGCAATCCCAAATCAATCGCCCAAATAATTTGGTTTATTCAAAATATATTATGATATTTAATATACCATTATTATAATAATCCCTTGCGACTCTGAGAATACAGATATAAACAAAAGCAATTTAATTTTATATAAACGTGAGGAATCCATCATAGCATTTTTCAGGTTTTTGCATTTTATACCAAATAATATGCCTTTTCTCAAGTATCTTTTCTAACTGTTCTCAGTAATTATAATTATAAAATCATTCTGAGATCTATATTCTTAGTATATTGTAATTCTATATTATTAATGAATAAGATCATCTCCAAAGGTTGACGTGGTTGACTGACTAGGAGTTGGTAATTAAATAAAGATCCTTTTTCATTTGATTGAATAACATTACACTTGTAGTGTGCTGATCGTAGTTGCAAGATAAAAGATAATTCCACTTACGAATAATGAAAAGGAGGCCCTTTAGTGGCAGTCTACGTGTTGGGCTGCCCGCTTATTGCCTACAACTGCCTCTCTGTTTCTTAAGAGTGAAGGTAGGAGTGACCCTAAGGGACACTTAAGATTACCTCAAGGTACATCAACACCCCTTACCCTATTTATCTAGGTACTCATAATTTTTCCAGATAGTGTTACATATAGCAAAGCCCATCATTAAAAGCTTATTTCTATAACGAAGAGCAAGTCGGTCATGTTTCTGACGCGCACCCCTAAATTTTACCTTACCGAAAGTCTAAACGGGGCTAAAGAAGTTTTCACTTCAAAAAAATTTTAAAAAGTTATAATCCTTATTGTACACAAATAAAAATATTTAACAATCATATCTTCATTTTTGTAAGGTAAAATATATATCCATTGCTTATTCTTAAAGAAAAATGAGCATCAATAAGGGCCCAGGCTATAATACTATTACTGAATTACAGGTTCCAGTTTGACAAAGTACAGCAGGACCCCACAAAGCCAGAGAGAGAGGGGGGAGGTGTAGCGAATAATAAAGCAGGCAAATACCCCAAAAGCGGGGAGGACAATGAACAGATGACATTGGTATTTGGCTGAGGGTGGGGGGGAGTGTTGTATTAATGCCCTCGTTCCAGCCATTGTTCTCCAGCCGCTGCCACCTTCGACCGTCCCGTTAATGAGGCCAATATTGTCTACTCATTGTTCGTCTCGGTTTGCATGTCAAAGCTATCTTCATCTTCGGTCTATTACTAGATTTCGCAATTTATTCTGAAAATCTCTTGATTCCTCAATGCAGAAAAAAACCCTATAAGTTCTTGTACTTTTTCTTCTTCTTTGACTTCCTGTTATACCATTGCTAGCGTCGAGGAGCCTCAACCAAATGTAACCATGCCACTCGGTCTCCTCTCAGTGGGTCTAGATTCCGTGGCCTTCCTTGGCTCTCTCTCTTCTTCCATCCGACAGACGTGGCCAAACCACTTTAGATGTCGGGTTTTTTATGGAATCTTTTGGCACGATCACTTTTAGCTCCTCTCTAATTCTCTCATTCCTGATGCAGTCCCTCCTGGTATTTCCAACGACTCTCCGTAGGAATATCATCTATGCCACTGTTAGGGTGCACCTACATTGGATCCGATGCGATGCGACGCGATCCTATATTATCACATAGGATGGTGGGCTGAAAAAACAAATAACTGAAATACGCAGTGAGTGCCTACACTGGATGATTCTATTCTTTTCAATCCGATAGTGAAACTAGTCACTGCCTTCCGAATAAAATAGTATTAATTTTATTCTTTTATTTCTTATATTTTATATATATTATAGTGAAATATAAATATATTAAAAATAATTAATAAACAATCTTAATTTTATAAATTTAAAGAACCAAATGTTATAACAATGAGCTAATATTAGGTACTATATTAGAATATTTTTGTCTTGCTGATTGACTATTTGATTAACTAATAATTTAGTTGTTTTTCAATAAAAAAAATAATAGAATTTTTTGTTTTTATTATATATTCGTGTTTTATATAATGATTTAATTTTCTCGATTGTGATAATATTTATTTCTTTTGATATTTTGTTGTTTATCTTTGTAAACGAGTATAAAAAATCAGATAAGCCCGTACCTCCCAGAGTTGCCAACTGTTTAATAAATAAATTAAACATTACGATGATAATTTTATCAAAAGTTAATGTTTCCAATTTTATTTGACGAATTAAAATTTTATGTAGGTATATTTTTTATGTACATTTCTGATACATATAATTTTATTCAACGGAAAAATAACCTTCGCTACTATATTTAATGGTTTCATGAAGATGAGTAATAAAATATTTTAATGAGAATTGAGAATATTTAATTTTGATTTATGACGGATATTTATATAATAGTTAACTATCAAATTACAATGCACATTTTTTAATAAACATTTTAGACAATAAAGGTTAAGTAGCCACACATGGTAACGGCTGGCTTATCGGATTGAAAACTAATGATTTTGAAATGTGAAAATCCCACCTGATCGTGCAGTATCGCATCGGATCCAATGTAGGCGCTTCCGTATAAATAAACTATTTTGATTCCACGAGCGACAAAATCGGTCGGATTGCTCGGATAAAAATGGATCGGATCGGAGCGGATCCAATGTAGGCACTCTCGATATATTTCAGTCATTTGGTTTGCTTCCGAATTCTGATCGTACCGCATCGGATCCAATGTAGGTGCACCCTTACTCGGCTCGCTTGTTTGTCCAGCATAACCCAACTTTCACTTCCATAAATGTGGGTTGGGAGTTACCCGATTTGTAAATGTGCATTTTGGTTTCCTTTCCAACCTCCCTATGCCCAACTATATTTTTGCAGATGGGGTAGTAAACCTGGTTGGCTTTGAATATTCTTTTTGCAACTTCTGAGTTAATTCTTCCAATTTTGCAACTTCTGTCCCCAAGTAGGTGTACTCTTCTACAACTTCAAGTACCTACCTCCCCGTTACAGATCAGCTGGACGTCTTCTTGTTCCTCTATAGATACCACTAGGACTTTACTTTTATTGCTATTTATTGTCATTCCTTTGCGGATGAGTTCTTCCTAACATTCCACCAGGGCTTGCTGCAGCTTGTCTTTTGTGTCCGCAATCAATATTATACTATGTCATCGACGTACAATAGGCTTTGAAACATAACATTTCTTAAGTTCCATATGCCGATGACCTTCCAGGCAGTACGGCGCTTACAGATTTTATGTATTTCATCCAAAAATAATATAAATACAAAGATATGAATTATACCCTGGTAAAAACGGTATATAAAAATAAATGCAGATCACTTCTATCGCTTGTAAACTGTAAATCGGAGGCCAGAAACGTCATGAATTAAATTGTATCATGAGTTTTGACAGCTTCGAATTGAGTTAGATCTATTGATAAAAAGTGTTAATATTATAATCCGTTTTTTCGATGCGAGTTCTAATGCAAGTTCGAAACTGAGATTAGAAACGGACCCCAGATACGAACGAAAGACCCCAGATATTCCCGAAGATAAAAATAACTACATGCAGTTGTTATCATCTTCAAATATTCATAAATTTCCTTTTTAAATATTCAGAAAGATACCCTAGCTGTGTCCAATAGAGCTGTTACAGCCTCCATTCAGATATGAAATGGAAGTTGCGGACTCTCAGTGTGCGCCGCTGTGGATTTAGAGATAAGTCCATTTGTGAATGTTATTATCACCTATAGTTATTATTTTTATGAAATAAAATTGTTTCAGTATATATTACATATCTATCCGGAAACTTTCATTATCATTAAACATAATGTATACAAAAAGAATTATTATCGGTTATAGTCATGGCAGCTACAAAACATTTCTCTATTTCAACAAAAAACCTACTGTAAATATTTAATTGTTATTATTTAACTAATATTTTGTCTATTAGACAAGTTAATTATTAAAATTAAATTTTATATGGACAATAATTGGTTTGAGGGACGTATGTAATATAATGTATTTTTAGGTAACAAATCAATATTATATTGGTATTAACCCAAAATTTATGATAAATTAATATTTATGATAAATGTTACCAAATTAAGACCTTATCATTCGAAACAGAGTTAAATGTATAAATTCTGGTTTGAATATCGAATTAATAAATAAATGCTTTCATAAAAAATACTGTTACTGTAATCCACTTTTTTTAAAAGAGATTAACTCTTTTAAATTTATTTGCAAACATAATAATCAATTCTTACTTCCAATTTGGCCTCAGCATAGATTAAACGTTCCAGTAAAGTTTAAAATATTTATTATACAAATCCTATATGTAATACTACATCTCCATTACTGGAAATGTAAGTTTTCCGCTGTAAAAACCTGCGGCAATGTCATATGCTCTTTGTGAACGGATTGTAATTATGGGATTTAGGCAATTAAAAACAAAAAGGGGATGTCATTTGCACACCCCCAACCCAAAAGCTAATTGAGCAGTTCGGGAAAATGTATAATGAATAATTTACTATATTATGATACAAATTTCCAGTAAATATTCGGAACGATTTATATTTTTGTTTAGTATTTATATTTGCATCTATTTTTAATTTAAAATATTAGATATTAGATATATTAAATAGAGGATTGTGATGTATAATGTCACCTGTACCAATAAAAAATCTTTCATAATGAATGCGCTTCAAAATGCGTTTTTGTAAAATATTTTTTGTTTAGTTAAAGTCACAAAAGATGAATCTTTATTTTATCTGTTCTAGTAGTATAAATTTCATTATAAATATTCTAATTCGTAAAATTATATATGAAATTTTTATAAGTATAAAAAAAAATATTTAAGATGAATTATTAAAGAAAAGTAAAAACCGCATGAAAATTAAAATTATTAATACAAAATCATATATACATATGAATGTATGTAACGAACGACATTTACACTCGTTTAAAAGAACCAGAACATTGGAGCGTTCTTTTCTCGCTCGCTCCACCTCAGCATGGAGCTCATTCCTTTCTACTATCTGTCATGCTTCTTCTCTACCCTCATATAAACTCATGGTTTTTCAACATATCTTCAATTCTCAAAAAGATTCTCTCTAATTATTTATAATTATCAGCTCATATCCATCGTCAATAAGTAATGATTTATTCATGATTTTCTTCACATAATTTTTATATGTTTTATTTGCATTTAGTTATTTATTTTACGCTTTATGTTATGTTTTCTTTTTTGCACGACAAGAACTTACTTTTTGGTTCATATTAAGTATGTATGTGGAAATTATATGATTTATATTACCTAACCTCGTGGCCTACATAATATACTATCATGTAGTATGTAGTATAGTAAGTACTAGTAATATTTATGTATGCAGAATCAGTATGCAACTAGCATATTATATATGTTTTATTGTACACATTTATTATTCTTAACGAACCTGATCCCAGAATGAAGTCATTTTTCTTTTCTATAAATACTCCTATATCTTAATCTTTCCACCCTATAAAAAATTAGTGAATTATATAAAAAAAAATTACGATTGTAATCTACTTTTTTTTCAAATAAAATAACCTAGTTTTAAATTTTGTCTCAGTTTATGACATATATTATATTATATTATTTTTATATTATGATACGTAAATTCCTCAATGTTTTGAAATAACTTTAAATGAATTCTTATGTATTTTTTTTTTATGAAGTGCATTTTAAGTTTGCCGTTGCTAATAAATTTGTTGACAGAGCAAACGCGGTGCCCAAGTGCAGTTCGCTAACGGGCTACTGATTGCGACCC
Organism: Arma custos; assembly: GCA_037127475.1. Taxonomy (NCBI): domain Eukaryota; kingdom Metazoa; phylum Arthropoda; class Insecta; order Hemiptera; family Pentatomidae; genus Arma; species Arma custos. The sequence goes on from CM073763.1 coordinate 7,610,261, forward strand.
TCCTCTCCTAAGTCGCTAAGTTCTTGATGTCTCTTCTGGTCTTAGTATTCACTACAGCTCTTCGTACAAGTCGTTAGTGTAACTTTTTCAGGTCGACTCGAACTCTTTAATATCATTGGTTCGTTCGGTCCTTACAACTTGGAGGATTGTTATGTCTGAATCGGAAATACAAAAACTTAGAGACATATCAGATCTTAGCGAAGTTCGAACAATAATGGAAGAAACCCTCTTAATATTTTAGTTTAAACGGTATTGGTTATTTAAAAAGTTAAAAAAAAACAACTGATAATGTAGAACTTTTACTTTTAAGGGTAGGTGAGGTGCAATTAATAGATGATTATATCAGCATTATAATAATTCCTTATTAAATGTTAAACAAATATATGAGCCATTTAATCTATCAATATCAATATATAGCAAAAATTCACTCAATTTAAAAATCCTAATCGTGGAGTAGTATTGTTATACCTTGAGAGCATTCTAACCTCACCTAAAATTAGATTTTATTGATAAATGTGATACAATATAATAAAAATAAATGTATTACTATTTATAATTTCATTTTACATTGTATTCTCTAACATTATATTAAATTATTTCCAGCATACCAAAATGCCCACATAAAATTTATGTTTTATTCCAAAAATATTTAAGATTTAATAATTATAATTTTTTTCAATTAAATCAATGCAAATATTAATTTTCAAATTATAATTTACTTCAAAAAAAGTAAAACCATGTCTTAATTTTTTATACATTATAACTTGGTTAGTATAAATTGAAAATTGAGCATTTTTCTTTCGGTGGTTCTCATCCTTATTGACACTCTTATTAAAACCGAAGGGGGTTGCCTAAAACAAATATTTTTTTAACATTCAATCTAGTCAGAAGTTTGATGAATGCTTACGAACTGAAACTGGCGTTTTTTAAAAATTGTCTTTAAGAAAAAATAGATGTCTATTGCTATTCTTTCTACTTTACAACTTCGATTTTTCTGATATGTAAAATGAAATGATTTAAAATTATCTGCATTAAATATTATTGTTATAGTTAAACAATAATGTGCATATTTATAATTATTAATGTGTACGATACACATAAATTGGTTCAAGAGCGATTATATTATAAAATATAATATCAAATTTTAATAAATAATATGACCGAATTTTGAAGTACCGACTTTTTTTTTATTGATATTCCATAGAATCATATGAATTTATGATGCAAGATATCAAACAGTTGATAGATACTAAAAGAAATGATAGATTTTGATCAGTAAAATGTTCCTGTTAAAAGTTCTATTTTATTTCTCTTCGGATTGATAATAGCGAATTCGGTATATAAGATTTTGGCGAAAGCAATAAGTAGAAGATTGACAAATTGGTCAGATACTGTTCTGGGTGATCATCAGTGTGGACCGGGAAGATTCACCATCATCCGGATTTTTTCAGTGAGACAAATACTGGAGAAGACGTACGAAAATAATATTAGCCTTCACCATCTGTTCGAGGACTTCCGACAAGCGTATGATTCAGTGAAAAGGGAAAAATGTGTGAGTGTCTTGATAAGCTGGGAGCTCCAAAGAAAATAACACAGCTGGTTAAAATACACATAGCAGATGATAAATGGAAAATCCTCTCAGAAATTCAATCTAGGAAAAGGACTTAGGCAAGCAGATCCACTAACGACCGTATTGTTCAATCTGGTCTTAGAAGCGGCCGTAAGGAAAATAAAAACGCATGGTGGAGGCACAATTTACAACCGTATAGCACATCTTGCATGTGCACACAGGTACAGCACTTGCAGGCGCTCTTAAAGAATTTCTCAGGGAAGCTAGAGATCTAGGCCTGGAAATTAAAAGAGCGTTTACATGCGAACATCAAGAGAAGGCTAAATGAAAGAAGAAGAAATACAGGCAGGGAACTGGAGCTTCAAGATTTGCGACGAATTCGAGTACCTGGGCAGTATGATAACGTATGAGAACAGAGTAGATAAGGATGTTAAGGCACGAATAGTGGCGGGAAATAGATGTTTGATCGGCACACAGAAAATATTGTGCTGTGTCTCATATGTAAAACAATTGTGATACCAATTGTGACTTACGGATGTGAGCCCTGGTCACTGACAAAAATAGCAAAAGGATCCTTGAAGTATGGGAAAAAAAGTAAAAGTCCTGCGTAAAATTTTTGAACCAATCAGAATGGAGGACAAGTGGAGAATCAGCTCCAACAATGAGCTAAGGGCCAATAACCTACACGAAGAGCCTGATCTAATAAAAGTCATCCAGCTTAAAATACTAAGATGGTTGGGGCATGTGGAGAGGATGGACCCAACGAGAACTCCAAGAAGGATGATGTATGAGATACCAAATGAGGGTTCAAGATTAAGAGGGAGGCCCCGTCTCAGTTGGCGGGTGACCTGAAGGCGATCGGTATAAACCGCTTGCGACTGATTGAGGCGAATCGTGGAAGAAATTAGCAGAGGCCAAGGTTCTTCAAGGGCTATAGAGCCCATTAATAAATAAATAGCGAATATTGCAAATGACCAATCAAAAGAAATCTGTCAATATTGTATGTAAATACAATAAAAATTCTCCCCAAAATAACGTTATCTGATGAAAATAAGATTTAAAAATATAAAAGTAAATAATTTATATATGATTAAATTCCCCCTTCGTCCTTCTGTTCCTTTAATAAATACTGACTATCGATTCCGTCATCTACCCTCCCCCCCGATGCTACATTTATTGAATTTTTTATTATTCAATTCGGAAAGTGAAGGTAAGCTGTAAGAATTTCAGTTAGGAAATTCCTTATACCCCCTCCTTTTTTCGCCCCATGAATTGGCTAATCAACCGTAATATAAAGTTTTAATTATTAAATGAACATAAGAACATTTGCAAGTTCGTGACTCCCAATGCCTGTGAATCTCGTTAGGATAGATTGTCACCAATAAATTTTCATACTGACATTTTTTTTCTGAAAAACAATTTGACTCGATTTTTCGGAAACGTATCTAAGGTTCAAAGTACATGGTTCCCAAAAAAAAAAAAGAAGGAATTTGTGAACATTTTTGCTCTAGTAATACAAGATCAGAAATTGCAACAACTTAACCTGATCCACAACATGGCTGATCTTGTTTTGTTACTTTTTTATTAAAACGTTTTAATTATATAATTAAAAATCTTTAGTTTTTCAATGGATATTGTCAAGTCCTAGATGATTTCCCAACAATTTCAAAATATCGATAATGATAATCAAATTTCCACATTTCCATGTCACTTTACTGACTAATTCTTTTAAGGTACTGAAATAAAAAATAGTTTTCATTCTTCAGAAAAATTATTAAATTTATTTATGAATTGAGCATTACGAATCATGGATTATTAGTTTAGATAATTTATTGTGACCATAAAATAATGAATTAGTAGGTAAATTCTAGAAATCGACATGACATCTAAGTGATCATTTATCATGATCTAGTGATCAAGTATCAGTTTTTTTCGGACTACAAGTCAAATTATATGATAGTGACGAAATATGTTCACGCGAATCATATACAAAGATTTTTTAAGTGAATTGTTACGGTATATGCTAGAAGAGCTAGTCCTAGTAGGAAATGAGGCTGGGCTGGAGATAAATTTTAACAAATCAGTCTTGATGACAAATGCCGAAGAAGAAGAAATATTTCTCGGTACCAGCAAACTCCAATGGGTTAAAGAAACAATCTATCTAGGGCAACTCATATAATTTGCAGATAAATCCAAGAAAGAGGTGAATAGAAGGATTCAAATAGGATGGTCCAAATTTTGGTCGCACAAAAATATTTTTAAAAGCAACATGGCCATAATCACAAGAGAAAAGTTTTTGATGCTTGCATCATTCCCTCTTTAACTTATGGATGCCAAACTTGGAGCCTAAATAATGATATATCTAAATCCCTAGCAATCACTCAGCGTGTAATGGAGCGAAGTATGTTAAGGAAAAGTAGAAGGGAGACAATAAAGAAGGCAGAACTACGGAAGCTGACTGGTACGCGCGATATTGCAAGAATGGCATCAACACATTGGGCTAAGGCAACAACGGATTGGTATCCAATACACCGCACTAGGAGAAGAGGGAGACCAGCTACGAGATGGCGGGACGACATACAAAACTTCATAGGAGTATTATGGCACCGTTCTGCTTGGAACAGACGTAGCTGGGGTAAATTGGGAGAGGCTTATGCCCAAAGAAGGGCATTTTTTTCTTTTTAAAAAACCTTGTAAATATAAAAACCAGGTAAAAATTGTACATAGAAGAAAGAGGAAAAAATAAAGCTTATTATTATTATTATTACTGTATAGCAACCAGTACAGGGCAACAATAAACACTGTTGGAATGGTTTCATCCATATATACTTATTTGCTATACTACATATTACTTTTTATTATACATAACTATAGTATACTATAGTTATGTATAAATATACTATCTTTTTGTTGCAGACTTCGGTATCAAGAGCGGGGAGCAGGCAGAAGACTACCCCTGCGGGTTCAGGTACAGGGCAGGTTCGCGGTCCTCTGGCCACTTCCAGAGCCCCAACTACCCAGGTCTCTACCCCAGGAATACAGAGTGCCACTATTTCTTCCACGGCCATGACGGCCAGAGGATCAGGATACAGTTCCACGACTTCGACGTCGAAGGAGTTCATCCGTAAGTACCTATCGAAATAACTCGAGTGGTATATTTGTAAAAGAACTATCCAAATATTTAATATAATATACATGTACTAAAGCACTAATATAACATACTAGCTTTTGCCCGCGGCTTCACTCGCGTGGAATTTGGTCTGCCACATAAAGTTTCGTGACAAATCATTTTAATAATTTAATATTTTTTTTAACTATAGGTTACTCGTATATCCAAAATTTCAGATGTGTAACTTCAAAACTGACTGATTCCACACAATCTTTAAACCCTTATTATAATAAGTGGGAAACCCTTGGGGGTGGAATCATCCAAATTTCTTTCTTAAATTATACAAATTATACAGTTCCTGATTTGCCTTTAATTATGTACTATAATGGATTCTCCACAGTACCTAAAAAATTGTCTGAGAGGGGACACGTGCCCCTGTGCACCCCCTAAATCCGCCCTTGCTGTTGGCTATGTTTTATTCTGATGTATAACCTATATTACTGTAAAGTTTCATCCAAATCCGTTCAGTAGTTTTTGCGTGAAAGAGAGACAAACACGCAAACTTTCGCATTTATGATATTAGTAGGATTGCATGAAAAAAACTGAAAAGATAAAATCATTAAGTGCTTTTATATGTTGAAATGAATGTATTATGTGTGCAACAAAGCTAACAGAGCTCTGTGTACTATATATCCTTACTTTAATAAAAATTCTAAATTAAGCACAGATAATAAGTTATTATTATACATAGCCTGCTTATGACCTATACTAACATACGCATGCCCAATATTTAGTTAAATGTATAAAACTAATTACAAAAAATTACAAATATTCCAAAACAAATGTCTTAGTATTGCTGGGAATTATGCATATGACACTAAAGTTAAAATTATGCATAAAGAATTAAGTATACCTTACTTAATGTATTTATCAACAAAATATGTAAAAATAAAATTTTAAGTGTAAAAACAATAAAAATCCGCTTATAAAAATATTGGGAACTATACAAAAAATAGTACAAAGCGGTATATAGATAAACGAACCAAATATTTATTATTGTAGGATACCAATTTCTATCATTTCATTGATATTTTTATATATATCTATATAAGTTAATAAGAATGTATTGTTATCATTTTTGTTTATATTATTATTACTAATTTTTTTTCTCTCTGTTGGAAGTTTTTTATACATTTTTTCTTTCATTGTAAATTATGATTCTCCACAGATATATTTCAATTTGTACAATTCTTTTTATGTAAGACTGGACAGCATTTTTATTTTGTGAAATGTAGCAAATTATACTAAATGAATAAAAAATGAATGTATGGATAAAACATTGATATATGTCTGCGGTATCAAATATTTTTCAGCAGAAGGTGAACCTTTATTATATCAAAATGCACCCTTACTAAAATACTTTCTGCTTTGCTAAACTTTTTTTTATTTATTAAAAAAGTTTTCGACACCCGGCCTGCCATATCTGAACTTTGTCAGGGCGTCTCCTCTGTAAAACATTTTAAAAACTGCCCCATCCACTTTTACTCTCCCTATTCCGGCCTACAGTTGTCCTTGTGCCACAATTTTTATCTCTGTTGATGTTGTAAATTATTATAATCGTAATTTTTTTTTTATGTAGGATTCAGAGGATACTCAGTACGTATGTAATGATAAGGAAAATTTCATAGAAAAATGAGTAAGGGTGAATCATCATCGTTTTGTAAATTCCTCAATGATACTTCCGGAAAAAAATAAACAGCTTATCTTCATAATAATTATTTTAAATTCTTAAAAGTGTGGAAAAGTGTACCTACTTACAAACCCAACTGTTGGGAATCCGAATCTAATTCTCGTAATTGCGCAAGCGTCCTCCGTCCAAAAATGTGAGGCCAGTCATCCTACTGGAGGCAACTCACAATGACCAAGTGTAGGAGTGATGATATACTATACCTATCTGATATACTTCTATCGAAAATAGCGTTTTTCCAGAATGTCAATAGCCGCTCGGAGATTTGGTCCTGAGACGGTACATTTCGAGGTAAAAAATGTAAGACCTCGTGCGGCAGCTTATCCAGGACAGCCATAATCTGTGGGTTTAGGCCGATTTGTCACTGTCCTTGAACACTATTGTACGGTTTCAATCGGTTCCAAAATGGCTGGTTATAAAGCAATGGGCACCGCTACCGCTCCTTGGTTATCAGAAGTGAGTTTGTATAAAGATTATCGTACAATAGAATCGTTTTTTAGACACCCCTTTAAATCCTCAACTTTTATTTACTACATGATAGTCATCTTCTTTACATTACATTCTTAACCATCATACTTCAGTTATTTTTGTTAGTTCCATCATTAATTTTGGGTAGGATACATTGAATCAATAAGCAGTTCTTTATATTCCATTCTTAACCATCCTACTTCAGTGATTTTTGTTAGTTCCATCATTAATTTTGGGTAGGATACACTGAATCAGTAAGCTTTACGACGTAATTTATTAATTTAGGGTGACGAAGTTACAAAGTCAGACACTCCAGCTGAATTCGTTCTCCCAATTACGAATGCAAATAGTCGAGTCAGCTCTTGCTTGTATAATGAGAATCATCAAAATCCTATTTTACAAATTTTTTCTTTTCATATTTTTTTCACTTATTCATAAATTCGAAATGTTGTCTTGCTAAACTCAGAATTATACAGAATACTTTCCCCTTCTATTTATTCCAGTGATTTCATTGTAATCTTACTTTGATTCGTTTATTAAAATGGGATGTACTCTTAATCGATTAAGTGAGAATAATATCATACAATTTAAGTGTATTTTTATTGTTCCAGAATGCATAAATATATGCGCATTTTAAACTTAAGTATTGAATCAAATCAGAAAAAATATGCATTAAGACTTATAGAGTAACTCGAATAACAGCGAGAAAACTTTTCTATATTTATAACTCTACGCTTCAGAATGTTTTTTAGCTTCCTAGAAGTATTAATCATTATTAATTTTATTAAAGACACTCCCAGACGAAATTAATGTGTTTACTACCACAAGTATTTTTAACGTTTCCGAAGGGATTTTTTTTTTCAAAAACTCCTCCTTTTTTCACAAGTTAAAAAAGGTTATGACTATAATTAGTGACGTCCAAAGTTCCAGCAGGGTTTAAACATTAAGGGTTGTTGGTGGGGGGGAGGGACATCATAATGACAAAATCGATGGGTAGAAAAAACATGAATATTCCCTGTTTTATCATTGGTTGTCAATATTTACACAAATAGTATATAATTACATTTTTATTGATGGTCATAGATAGTTTTTTGACCGAATAATATTTCAACGATGCTTTTTTCTCTAAGCTATATTCAGATTATCTATTTACTAACAAGTTTTTAAATTACAAAAATCAATATTTATAAATGCTAACGTAAAAGCCATTTGTATTACTAATTATTAAAAATCATGTGAAAAAAATCGAAATAATATGAAGTCCGTCATAGAATTGTTTCACCAGTCCAAAAAGTAATCGTTCCAAAAAAATAAAAAAAGGAAACAGAGGTAGATCAATTGGGTAAGGTAGATTACTATTTTTTTTGGATTTAGGAGTTCTGAAACGCGTAATTTAATTTTTAATGTACAACCGTAATTTGATTACATTAGAATACTTCCCTAACACACGATCATGTTTAAGCGTTTCTTTCTACTCAACCGATAATGTAGTTCGTACGTGAATACTAAAATCATGCTTAAAAATGTAGTAAGTGCTATATTTTCCTGGGTAATGGACCGATATAATTGATTTTTGCTTGTATGAAATTTTTCAAAAATGTTTGATTAAGATTATATATATACAAAGAATATGTGTTTTTCTAGCAGATTAGATCGCTGACCGATTCCACCGTATCAAAGGCAAATAGGTTTGAAGATCCGTAGAATATCCCTTCTACATTTTTTAGTGACCTGGTTTGTGGATATTGTGGATATTTGGTGGAATATATTACAATATTCAATTTATTTTATCGTGACATTCATCCACAATAAAGTTTGACTGACAGAACTGTAAACCAGGACTATTTCCATCAAGGATGTCAAAAAATTTCCAAGGCCAACCACCTTGCGTGTTTTACATAGTTGGCTATTTTCGTAAGTAAAAAGCCAGTTTTTTTATCTTGGAACTTCAGGAAAGTTACATTCAAAAAGCTTTAATATTAATATTAAAATGTTTCGTTTTATTTTTCTGAAAATTATATCATAACTACAAATAATGAGTAAAATGCTTGAACGACAATAGGATTAATTAATTCCAGGAGTGTTAATTTCACAATGTTAACTGGATTTTTTTAATCCATTGTATTTATTCACATAATATTTTTTCTTGGGTAGCTGAAAGAAAAAAACGTTTTTTTTTCATTATTTTAGTATTAATCTAAATAAAAGGTTTTTTTTACAGCGGTTAATTTTTACATGACGTTCCATGTATTTTGTCGGCATTTTCATTAGCAGTAATGGATGTACTATAATTTTTAAAAATTTCGTTTTTCATATTTCAATGAATGTACACATTTTGATCATCAGTGAATATTGATTGTTGATTGACTGTTCGTTCCGTTAACATTATCTAGGTGTGCATCTTTATTTTTGTCACTACATGATCACAAAAAACGGGACATTACATTGAAGTCTGCATTACATTTTATTCAAATTTTTATTGAATTAAAACCAAAAACTACTCAAAATTGTGACTACAGAGAATATCCACTCTCATAAATTCCTATTAGATAGAGTAAGAACGCCATGACTTACTAAATAGGGGCAGGCATCCTCCAGATATTGTGGTTATAGCGCCGCCGGCAGTCCTGACTAATAAAACCTCATACACTATTCTCCCTTTCCGTATTAAAATATCGCAATTGAGATATATCACCTGGCAACCATCCACATCTTCGCATAATGGCTTCCTCGCTATTTTCCCACAAACTTCTGTTAGTAGAGAGAGGGAGAGAGAGAGAGAGAGAGGTTTTTCCTCGATTTTTCCGAGAATAGGAGCTTTTCCACAAATTTTACCAATAAGACCGGATTTCGAGTATTTCCATGTTTTCTTAGCTTATAGAACGTTTTAGCTACGCTAATTCTTAAACCTATTGAATGAAAGGGTATATTCATCTTTTATAATCACTTTTTGTCAAAAGTGAATCTTATTTTTACCAAATTATGATTAATTCATCGGAATAACCATTACCAAACTATGATTAATCCATTAAAATGGTTTTTAGCTGATTTAGCGATAAGAAAATGTAACAATATAAACCGGGAAAAGTGTAAAATAGGTGAATGACAACTTCTCTAGAGAAGAATTCGATAAAAAGGATCACTAAATTTAATAAATAATAAAAATTATTTTATTTACATTGATTTATTTTTTTTTATTTTAGTAATTTCTCCTTTTTTTCAGGTACTATTTGGCATTTCAATTCTGCGTGCATGAGCAAATTCGCTAAGAAAAGATTCATGATAGATCCAGTTATTTGCGATTTACGGAAAAGTAAAACAGTTTTTTGTTGGTCATTATTCATATCGAGTTTAATTAATTTATTCCTCTCTACTTCGAAATGATCCATACTTTTTTTTAGTCTATATAACAATCCCACAGAAAAGACGGGCCTTCTTATAGAACAGAACACATGGTACTTGTACATTTATTTATATTACATAAACACTGCAACTTGATGTTAATATTTATAACACATTTTATGGAGAAGCTACTTAGAGACAAATCCTTTCTAGTTCGTTCCTCTACTTTATCCATCCTTCCATCAGGAATGTACCATTCCATCACCGCATAAAATATCAATTCAAACAAATGCGGAATTAAGGGCTAAGTTTAGAAAAACCTCTAATTTAAGTTAGACGATTTAACCTCAATAATTTGCTAAATCCTTCTGTTGCTACTCACTTAATATCTTCTTTTTTTTTGGTTTACAAAAATAGATATTAGTTCCAGAATGATGGACTTTTACATTTAAATTTTCATTCTTTCACTCCTTTTTACAACTGAAATTTAAGTGACTGATATGAAGTACCCGAGGAGCATGAATAAGGCTGAAGTGTCCCAGAAAAATGGAGCTTAACTGATAGTGGTTAAGTGCGAGCTATTATAAGCTCAATCTAGTGGCCCTGGGATACTTGAATATACCTGGATTATTCGTGTAATATGGAATATGTCAAATAGAAAAACCAAGAACCATTCGAAGATGGAGAGCAAAGATAAAGAAGCTAACATCAATTTTAGTTTAAAACTACATTTTAATTATCTTGTTTTTGTAACTGGAGTACATCTTTCTTAGTCGATCATTCACGTGAGTAAATTAAAACCTTTTTCCAGTCATATATTATTTTTCTTTATTTTAAAAACGTTTCAACAATTCCATGTCATTCTCAATTTACATTATTTTTAAGTCCTTTAACATTATTTAACTTTAGAAATATTCTCTAAAATTTTTTTATAAATTTGAACATTTTTAACCTTTTTGGTTGATTGTCATATAATTTAAAACAAAGCTTAGAGTTATAGTGTACTCCATGGTCAATTAACAATTTTTGAAAATTTTAGAGAATATTTTTAAAATTAAATAACGTTAAAGGACTTATAAATAATGTAAATTGAGAATGACATATTATTGTTGAAACGTTTTTAAAATAAAGAAAAATAATATATGACTGGAAAAAGGTTTTAATTTAAAACTACATTAAAGAATAAGAAAAAGAAAAAAATATAGTACCCTTAAAAGGTAGTACACTGGGTACACAATTTTCGAATGAGTCATTTCACTTCTATAAAGGAATTCCCTGCAAAACACAATATAAAATGATATCTATCTAATTCATCAAATTCTACCAAATTAATTTATAATTAAATATAGATAGGAAACAATGCACTGTTAAACGCAATGCTTTTGAAGGGAATAAACCGCAAGCATCATCAAATCTTTAAAAAACACAACTATATTCACAAAACTACACAAATCAACTGCCAATAATAATAATAACTACAATAGCAACAAACCAATATTCAATAAACAAGATTCAAAATCCCCTGGTTAGTGATCGAGCCGTTATTAAAACATACAAGTTCCATCTTTTGACTTCAGAATTTACTTAATCTCTGTGCGCTGCTGCACTCTATCGGAGCCATTAGACTAACCTGTTTAAATCGAGTTGAATATCTTTTTCAAATAATGATAAAGTAGGTTGGTCTCTTATAAAAGTTTCTGCAACGTCTACAGAAATTGAGCTTGATTGGTTTGAATAGTCTGAATTATCACTAGATCAGTAACAACGCCTATTTATTTATTATAATGCTTCTTAATATTAAACTTTTAATCTTATAGGTATTGTTATTTTAATTTAATTTAAACAGCTAATTTATTTTCATCTCGTCAGTTTCTATTCTTCTTAAACTAACCGGAAGTACATCAGTCCTTCCATTTTAGAAACTTTCTCTTCAGAAGTTTTATGCCGCTCTAAAGAGAAGGGAAGAAGAGGGACAAGGAAGATGGTCAGCTATAAACAGATAGTCCTTTCCGGACGTCGAGGTTTATGACGCAACGAGGCTCGAGGACGGTAGAGGGGGGGGGGGAGATAATAGGCACTAAACCTCACTTTGTGGAGATCATGGTGGGGTTTGGCGTTGCTCGAGGCCCTGATAAGGAAGTGATTAACTAGGCCTCGCTCATGAGGGAACAGCTGGCATATAACTCGCTTTCCGGATTTTATTATCTTTTTATCGTTGTTCGTCTGATTACTTTATGTTAAATGGCAGCACGATGAAGGAGATGTTGCTGTAATTCTAGTGCCCAGTTGGCCAGCTTTCAATTTTACCTGCTAAGTTACCTGCTAAAGCAAACTATACTGCAGTGAAAAGAAACTATCTCAGCTGGTATGTTAGTTTTAGTTACAATTAATGTTCTATTGTAGATAATATGGCTCTACTAAAGGAACCTATAAATAAATTAAAACAAATATAAAACCATTATTTTATTTGAAAAGAAAAGATATGGCCTAGAATAAGATGGACTAGAACCCGGGTCTCTCAGCTCTCCGTGGTGACGCCTCAACCATCTCGGCCACCCTGGTTCCTTTCCCGGTCAGCCATATCAATTCCTTTCACTGATCCTATATATCGTGTTCTCGCTATTTGCGATGTATACACGGGGAGAACATCTTTTTTTTTTATAGTTTATCTTACAAACTTTAGATGTATATTTAATTGTCTAATATGATTTTATGTATTCATGTTAGAGAAGAGTTGGTCGACTGTATCTTCTAATTCAAGGAAGAAATAGTTGGGGGTGCAGTCAATGAAAACATCAAAATAAGGATAACTTATTTATTATGTGCCGACGTTTCGGCCTACAATGTAGGCCATCTTCAGGGCTAAGAGAAACAAAACAGAAATATATAAAAACGTAGCAGCAACAAGAATATATAAAGTGGTACAGGAGTGGAAATAAATTAGATATTGAAATAAAATTAGATATGATGAAATAGTGAATAGAAGATATAAGATAAATAAGAATGCATATAAGACAGGTTACAGAATAATAAACTTAAAAAGTGATGGATAAAAATAAAATGTAGATGATGAACAGAAATTCTAATAGTGACAGATAAAATAATACAAGAGTAAGAATATAAAATAGGAAAAATACATTTCAAAAAGGGATAAAATGTAAACAATAATATAAAGGGAAAGAAAAATGAGGAGGTAAACGGAAAGATACAAAATAAGAAGATAAAATATAGAAAAAGGGGGGAATAAAGTGTAATAATACAAGCATAAATATAAAGAAAGGCTTGATAAATTTCAAAAATTAAACATTGAAAAAAAGGGGTATATATCTGTGAACTATGAAGAATGAAAAAAAAGTGAGGAAAGTTAATATGTAACTGTATACAATTAGAAGGAAGTGGCATAAATGCAAAATAAGATGAGAATTTAATATAAACATATAGAAAGTAGGTGAAGAAATACAGTAGATGAAAAATATGAGGCTAAATAAGAATGAACTCTATACTATTAACATATGATGGATGCCAAAAGTAGGTGTGAGAACAGGTGCGAAGAAAGGTGAATGTGAAAAGGAAGGAGATAAGATAAAAGTGTACTAACCGAATAAAACAACTTGCAGGTTAGGCCGCTCAGAGACAAGTAAGCAAGAAAACCGTTACACCGGGCAGGCGGAGGCGATAAAGGCGAACTCTGACGGCCAAAAAATAATGACACAGGAGGGGGAAGGAGAAAGGTAGAATCGGTGGATGTAAGAGACCGTAAATAATGTAAAAGGCGTGAAAAATTAAAAATTAAATAAAATTAAAAAGGAAAATTGCAGATGCAGTGGATATAAGTGACCGTAAAAAAGGTAAATTGAGAGAAAAATAAAAATTAAAAGTGGTATTATATCTATGAACTATGAAGAATGAAAAGAAAAAGAAAATAAGTGAGGAAAGTTAATATGTAACTGTATACAATTAGAAAGAAGTGGCATAAATGCCAAAATAAGATGAGAATATAATATAGGCGATCTAATATAATATAGGCGATCTCGAGAAAAATAAAAAGTAAAAGTCAAATGGTCAAGATGTAATTAAAAAAAGGCATAATAAATTAAGAATGTAAGGTTATTTTAGTAAATTAAAAATATGGGCGTAGGTTAGGGATAGGTGATGGGAGTCGGTCTTGGCATTAACGGTAGAGGAATCTAAATTGATGTGAATGGTTTCTGAGAGGATGCGTTTATTATAATTAGGAACGGAGGCTAGGATCGACGTGTTTTCGAAGTCAAAAATGTGGTTAAAGGATAGGGCGTGTTCAGAGAGTTTAGAAGCGGTTGGGTTGTGGGAGGAAATGGAGTATTTGTGTTGGGTAATGCGGTCTTTAAGTAGGTTTTTGGTTTCGCCGATGTAGGAAGAGTTGCAGTTGGGAGTAGAACAAGGAATGCGATAGACGACCTGAGAACGATGTTTTAGTGGAATGGGATCTTTAACACGGGTATAAATATTGGAGAGTTTGTTGTGGGATTTAAAGGCGATGCGTAAATTGGGGATAGCGGAACTTAGGGATTTTTGAATGTTATTAGAGAGGGAGGGTATATATGGCAAGGATCTGTATATAGGGATAGAAGGCGGATGTGGAGAACGGGTGCGGGTGGGTGGGTTATAATGGTGATGGATGAGTTTATTGATAACATGGGGAGGAAAATTGTTTTTTAATAGGATTGCTTTGATGCGTTGGGTGTTGGTGTTATGGAAGCAAGCGTCGGAGAGGGATAGGCCACGGTGGATGATATTTTTGGCGACATTGATTATTTGGTGGTGCGGATGTTGGGAGTAATAATTGAGGAGTCTGCCAGAATAGGTGGGTTTCGTATACCAATCAGTGGATAAGGTGTGATCGGGATTTCTAATGATACGGAGGTCAAGGAAAGGTAGGGATTTGTTATGTTCAAGTTCAACAGTGAAATGTAGGCGGGGATGGTATGCATTGAAGGATGATAATAAACCTGGAATGATGTTAGGATTTAGGATAAGGAGGAGGTCGTCCACATATTTTTTAATGAAAATGACATCGTCACGGAACTGGGGTAGGATGGAGTCTAGAAGGTCATTTAGGACAATATTGGAGAGGTCAGGAGCGAGGGGATTTCCCATGGCCAGTCCAGAAATTTGGTTAAAGAACTGTCCATGGAAAGTGAGATAGCCGGATTCGCAGCAGAGTTTAAGGGATTGGAGATATGTGGACCGGTTGAGAGAGGTATGGGGTTCTATGAGTGACCAGTTGTTATCTATAATGACAAGGGCTTTATCTAGGGGTATGTTGGTAAAAAGACTTTCGACATCGAAGGAAGTGAGGATGTAATGATCAGGAATGGTGAGGGATGTTAAAAGATCACGTAGATGAAAGGAGTTTTGGATATCATATGGGTTGTTACGGCTGAGGACTTGTAAGGATGAAAGTAAGAAATTGCTAAGTTTTGTAGATGGTGAATTGACGTTAGCTGTAATAGGACGGAGGGGGTTGTTGGGTTTGTGGATATTGGGAAGACCATAAAAGCGGGGGGCTAAGGAATTATAGGAAATGAGGTTTCTGTAAACAGGATAGGTAATTAATTTAGAATTGACAAGGCTTTTTAGGTGGAGGTTGAATTGTTTTTGGAGAGATGTAGTAGGATCACGAGGAATGGGTTTGTAGGTGGAAGTATCCGAAAGAAGGGAATTAATTTTGAGGTTATAATCAGAAAGGTCCATAATTACAGTAGAGTTACCTTTGTCAGCTTTGGTGACAATTAAGTCGTCATGAGATTGAAGAAACGAGCGTGTGGACGCAAGGCCTTTGAAAAATTGCGGGGAGAAATTAGAAGGGGTGGAATGGGGGTGCTGAAGGAAGTTGGAAATGATATTAGCTACAGAGACTCGTGAAAGATCAGGTTGAACAAGTGAATGGTTGAGGAGGGGGTCATTATGGATATATTCTAAGTCTGTCAATAGGTCAGGTATAATTTTTTTGAAGGAGGAGGAGGGTGCAGAAAAGTTTGGTCCTAGGGAAAGAATGTTGTTGACATGGTTGAACTTGAAGAAAGTTGAACTTGAACATAACAAATCCCTACCTTTCCTTGACCTCCGTATCATTAGAAATCCCGATCACACCTTATCCACTGATTGGTATACGAAACCCACCTATTCTGGCAGACTCCTCAATTATTACTCCCAACATCCGCACCACCAAATAATCAATGTCGCCAAAAATATCATCCACCGTGGCCTATCCCTCTCCGACGCTTGCTTCCATAACACCAACACCCAACGCATCAAAGCAATCCTATTAAAAAACAATTTTCCTCCCCATGTTATCAATAAACTCATCCATCACCATTATAACCCACCCACCCGCACCCGTTCTCCACATCCGCCTTCTATCCCTATATACAGATCCTTGCCATATATACCCTCCCTCTCTAATAACATTCAAAAATCCCTAAGTTCCGCTATCCCCAATTTACGCATCGCCTTTAAATCCCACAACAAACTCTCCAATATTTATACCCGTGTTAAAGATCCCATTCCACTAAAACATCGTTCTCAGGTCGTCTATCGCATTCCTTGTTCTACTCCCAACTGCAACTCTTCCTACATCGGCGAAACCAAAAACCTACTTAAAGACCGCATTACCCAACACAAATACTCCATTTCCTCCCACAACCCAACCGCTTCTAAACTCTCTGAACACGCCCTATCCTTTAACCACATTTTTGACTTCGAAAACACGTCGATCCTAGCCTCCGTTCCTAATTATAATAAACGCATCCTCTCAGAAACCATTCACATCAATTTAGATTCCTCTACCGTTAATGCCAAGACCGACTCCCATCACCTATCCCTAACCTACGCCCATATTTTTAATTTACTAAAATAACCTTACATTCTTAATTTATTATGCCTTTTTTTAATTACATCTTGACCATTTGACTTTTACTTTTTATTTTTCTCGAGATCGCCTATATTATATTAGATCGCCTATATTATATTCTCATCTTATTTTGGCATTTATGCCACTTCTTTCTAATTGTATACAGTTACATATTAACTTTCCTCACTTATTTTCTTTTTCTTTTCATTCTTCATAGTTCATAGATATAATACCACTTTTAATTTTTATTTTTCTCTCAATTTACCTTTTTTACGGTCACTTATATCCACTGCATCTGCAATTTTCCTTTTTAATTTTATTTAATTTTTAATTTTTCACGCCTTTTACATTATTTACGGTCTCTTACATCCACCGATTCTACCTTTCTCCTTCCCCCTCCTGTGTCATTATTTTTTGGCCGTCAGAGTTCGCCTTTATCGCCTCCGCCTGCCCGGTGTAACGGTTTTCTTGCTTACTTGTCTCTGAGCGGCCTAACCTGCAAGTTGTTTTATTCGGTTAGTACACTTTTATCTTATCTCCTTCCTTTTCACATTCACCTTTCTTCGCACCTGTTCTCACACCTACTTTTGGCATCCATCATATGTTAATAGTATAGAGTTCATTCTTATTTAGCCTCATATTTTTCATCTACTGTATTTCTTCACCTACTTTCTATATGTTTATATTAAATTCTCATCTTATTTTGCATTTATGCCACTTCCTTCTAATTGTATACAGTTACATATTAACTTTCCTCACTTTTTTTTCATTCTTCATAGTTCACAGATATATACCCCTTTTTTTCAATGTTTAATTTTTGAAATTTATCAAGCCTTTCTTTATATTTATGCTTGTATTATTACACTTTATTCCCCCCTTTTTCTATATTTTATCTTCTTATTTTGTATCTTTCCGTTTACCTCCTCATTTTTCTTTCCCTTTATATTATTGTTTACATTTTATCCCTTTTTGAAATGTATTTTTCCTATTTTATATTCTTACTCTTGTATTATTTTATCTGTCACTATTAGAATTTCTGTTCATCATCTACATTTTATTTTTATCCATCACTTTTTAAGTTTATTATTCTGTAACCTGTCTTATATGCATTCTTATTTATCTTATATCTTCTATTCACTATTTCATCATATCTAATTTTATTTCAATATCTAATTTATTTCCACTCCTGTACCACTTTATATATTCTTGTTGCTGCTACGTTTTTATATATTTCTGTTTTGTTTCTCTTAGCCCTGAAGATGGCCTACATTGTAGGCCGAAACGTCGGCACATAATAAATAAGTTATCCTTATTTTGATGTTTTCATTGACTGCACCCCCAACTATTTCTTCCTTGATTTTATGTATTATTATATGGGTGATTACTATAATTAGTAATTGATCGATATTATAATTAGTAAGTTATTATTAATATTTTACTAATTTTGGAGAAATACACAACTACAACAAATATAGAAAGATAAAGTAGTGCGAAACAGTCTTACAAGCTAAAAGGAAGAGTGAAAAATCTGGAAGGGTTTCAGGAAGAAGACCGGAGAAGGTTGGACGAAGCTGGACAGAGGATAAGTAAATATGCCGGTGAACGCATGAAGGAATATTAGTGAATGAAAAGTCCATGGAAGAAAGGAAAACCAAATCTTAAAGTGGTCAATATGAACAAAAAAAATTTAGTAATAACATCAACAGCAATCTTATCATTTTCGAAAAAAAAAGTATTTAAAACCACTACCAAAATCAATGTGCTTCAGAAGAAAGGTTTTTATATGCATCCTCAAGTGCTTAATCCACCAAAACTTAGCTGAAAGAAAAAGTAGCGTATAACTCATAAATAATGATACTTGTTGAAAGGATAGTAAACAGAAACACAGGCTACTTAAGTTGAAGGATCGTCAGAGGCCTCTCTGAAAAACTGTTAATTTAGTTTTGAAACTCATCCATGAACTTGCACATAAAAAAATAATACAGTTTTCTAAGAACGATTAAGATAACATAAAATTTCCATTTTAGAATTGAGCCGTTTATTTTGAAAGTGACCTAACTCCGTTTTTAAAATTTTTGCCTAACTCCATTCTTGATAAGAAAACATACATTATTCACTTAATAATTGTTAACATTTTAATTGGAACCGTAAATTTAACAGCCTTAGATACACTTAAGCAGTATGACTCATTAGTATCCTATACGTATATTTTTAAATTCATCGAAACGCAAACCCTTAAATATTTGAAGATAAATGGAGTTAGGCCACTTTCAAAATAAACGGCTCAATTATCAATCTATAAATTCTTCATTTATTAAGTCTTAAGACGTTTCGACGAACAAAATAATTCTCATACATATATACATACATGGCTGGCTCTAAATCCCGTCACCGAGGCTGGGCATCCTCAACAAAATCATTCTCAATCACAACAAATTTTTCGTTTTATGCATCAAAAACCATACTGTTCGTAACTGCAAAAATCAAAATTTTCTGTAAAAAAAAAAACAAGACAATAGCAGTTATATTAATTTAAAAAATACAGATATAAAATATTTATTGTACAAAATATAGCGAAAATAGGATATATATCTTCATAACATTTTTTTTAAATGTCACTTACAAGGAAAAAGAGAGAAAATCAGTGTAGAGCGTGGTCTAGGATAAATCAATTTCCTGCACAAACGTTGTACAAAAACTAGTACAGACTCTACCACGTACTGAATCCATGACCCTTCATGAGTATGGTACAGGTTTTTTAAAAATTTATTTATTCTTTTGTAACTGTAAAGATATAAATTAGTTTTATACTGGAAAATGGGGTTCTTGCCCGGTTATTATTATTCATTTGATAGCTATTTTTTCTAAATAAGCTGTAAATCGACTATAATAAAACAATCCTCATGGGGTTTGCCTAACCTTTATGAAGGAAGCACTTGTAGTTGCCTTCGTATATGATCGTACAACCTGCGTAGGTTTTTTATTTGAATATATATACTTTTTATCCATGTTTCCTTTGTGTTTTTCAACTCCGGGTAATTCTGCAATGTGATCTATTTATCCAAACCGAATTGGTTCGATTTAACCGGCTTTAGCCTTTTGATAGTCTCCTTAGTTACTTTGCCACTCGATTTTCGACCATTACGTTCTTCTTGGGACATCTGTTTTTCTCAAAATATTGTTGACAACTGACTTTCCACTATATCTTATGAGTTTTATCTCCCATCTCATAAACCAGGTCTGCCAACAATAGTTAATAACGCCGAAGCAGTGCAGCCATCCCTAAATTCAAAATCTCGTTTAGTCTGTCAAACTCTGAACCAACTCGTATGTAACTTCGCAGAACGGAACCGTCGCTCCTTGTCCTCCTCGAACTTGAGGAGCCTACAAGTTTGAAGTTGAGCTTATCTTGGTGAATCCTCGCCACAGGCCGACCCGATCTAATTTCGATATGCCGTCTGGACTCTTCCGTTTATGGAAGACTTTTTCATTACTTTATCTCCTCTATAGAACATTATATAATTATTTAATTTTAATAATGTAGCATCATTATTATTGATACTACATTATTAAGTTAAGCAATTGACAATTTAAGGATACTGACAAATAGGGATTTATTTCCAAAATAATAACGCTGACGATGGTGCCTTGTAATGAACCGAAATTTTCTCAGAATCACTTTAAATTTCTGGTCCAGTTTTAAATCAACACGTATCTACGTTCACTAGTTGATTTCATTGATTCTTCGGTCTCAAGTTATTTATTTAAGAGATATTTTCCCTTCATTACATCGTGTTTAACATTCTGCTAGTATGTTTAATCTATTTGTAAAAACATAAAGAAGAAATGCCATCAATATGTGATTGTTCAAATCCATCACTGTGATGTGTATAGCGTGAAGGACTTTCTGACAAGTAATGATGTACGTATTCTGAAATAAAAGAAAAGCGAAATGGTACGTATTCCCTTTACTTCTGACGGGCGCAGAAGCGTGGATAATGTCGGAAATACTCTAGAAGAAAGTAGAAGCATAACAGGTGTGTGCCTAAACTTCTTGAGGAAATTAGACACCTTCATTCCTGCAGCCGATAACAGAGGCAAAGATTGATAGTAGGAGGGGACCAGGAAGGGAGGAGGTACTCCAGCCTGTATGACCCTAGGTAATAACCAAGCTAACTAACGTAAGGAAGAAATAGTTGGGGATGCAGTCAATAAAAACACCTAAATAAGTGTAACTTATTTATTGTGTGCCGACGTTTTTTTTTTTTTCACTTGGGCCATAGCTCGCCTAGCTGCCGCGTTTTTTATTCGCCCTGAAGATGGCCTACATTGTAGGCCGAAACGTCGGCACACAATAAATAAGTTACACTTATTTAGGTGTTTTTATTGACTGCACCCCCAACTATTTCTTCCTTATATTAGAAGATACAGTCGACCAATTCTTCTCTAACAATCTAACTAACGTTTAACTAATAAACTAATTAAGTGTTTGATAACACGAAAATAGTATAATTTTTGGATAACATATGAATAAATTTTGATATTTTAAAAAAAATGAAACCAGAGAGTGTAACCAATATACTGTATAAATCTTCCTACAATAATAATATTAATAGTATAACGTATATGATGTACCCTATACATGATATATCCTTTCCTCCTTTTCCCCAGATGAGGTCGTTAAGGTTACTTATATTACAGCAATAATGGCGAGTCGTTAACTTGAATAAAATAAGAAGGTAGCGCATCCCACACCATCCAAATCAGAGCGGAATTTGCATAACAAGCGGAACCAAACTGGAAGAAGTCTCATTAAAAGTCAAGTTAAAGCGCAATGAGTCCAAAGATAATAAGGTTTTACTATTTAACTGCCTCAAGTCCGTCGACGAAATTACTTTGGACTTTTAGAAAAGTCGTGAATGCTGATGAGAATGAATTTATTTACAAATAGACGCAAATTAAAAGACCACAATTAATATTTATTGTATCGTTTCTGGAAACAAATTAACAAGTATACCTTCACTTAGATAGCGACGATAATTTTACAAATGGTTGTGAGGGTTTTATTACATCCTATTTGTATGTGAAATATACTCAACAATTTTTATAATTTATGAAAATCTCAAAATAGCAAGATTTTAATAGATTGTTCAATATTTCAATATGATGTATCTCACTGGACTAAATACTTAAATTTTCATAATGTTACGGGCGCCGGCAGGAAGACGGAAGCAAGGGGATTAGCGGCTTAAATCCGTCGGCGGGAGAAGTTAAAATAGGATTAGGAACGTTCTAGATCGTCTCCTTTTGTCGGAAAAGGATTAAGAAGATTCCGGAATTGTCTGGCCCCTTCGTGTTCTAGAATGTTTGGCCTTGCCTCTTTAAATACTTCCCTCACCTCGAGGTAGTCAGTCTTAGCCTGAGAGTAGACCAGAGAAGACCTGTGATAAGTGAGTGTCAGTGTGATAAACTAGTCAGTGTTGAACCGGCCCGTGTAATAAGTGTATCAGTGAACTGTGACAGTCTCGCGAGTGTAATAAACTGTTTCTGTTTGTTACTGTGTGTCAGTTTGTGATACTTGGAGAATCTTACAGTCGGTGGACTAGTGAACTGTAAGTGTTAATTATTAGTTATAAATTGTAGTGTAATTTTATAATATTCATAGAAACTATTGTAACTAGTTAAGCTATCTAGAATTAGTAATATCCTATGTTATTGTAATAATTAAATAGGAGTTAGGCCTAGATAATAAATATTTAGAATATTGTCATTATAAATTTATCTTAGTCTAATAATTTAATTGTTAATAGTTTAATTGTATCCTTTTTATCATTTTGTTAATAAATATTAGTATCTTTAATTAAGGAATTGTTTAATTCATTTTAATACCCAGTAGCCCGTAACAATAAATTAAGAATGAAAAAACATTATTCAGTCAATATGTTCTTCATTTATTAAGTCTTAAGACGTTTCGACCAACAAAGTCATTCTCAATCACAGTCTTAGGAGGGTCCTAGATCTCACAGGATCCATCTTCGTTCGTTAACAGATTAAATAAAACTCTGTCGGCGAGGGGAATTTGAACCCAGGACATTCATTGTGGCAACTTAGCGTTCTACCACAACGTTCTAAGCCACACCGCTCCCCTTCCGAACAAAATACTTTATAGAATTTCCTCAATTATGCTTCTTGGTAATCGTCGTTATCGATACTAAGTGTTTTAAAAATACAAAACATAATTTAGTTTATTCAGTTATGCTTGGTCGCTTTATTTACCCCTGCATACATTTTTGGTTTTCAACTCTCTAAAAACAATCTAGGTTAATACTTCATTTTTATGCTGGAGGTGAGATATCTAAGAATAATAAAGCGACATCTATATTTAAGAACATTAGAAATAAAAGATGTTGGTAATTTCATCTGCAAAAGTGAACCCATAAAAATGCCACGTTATCAGTTCACATGTAGATGGGCTCGTAAGGGCGGGCGCTGAGGTACCCTCTTGAAATATATTGCTAAGATAAGTCCCTGTAGAAAAATGAGCTCGCTAAGTGGCTAAGCGAGGTCCTCCCAAGCCATAATAATAAGCAGCGAAGTTATCAAGTTGATTTAGATTTCGTTTCAATCTTGGTTATTGATTGGTCCAATATACTGTCATTGGTAATTCATGCTTCGTATTAGAATTTATGATAAACTATTTATAAAAACTAAAGATGAAATTTTAAATTATACGCCTAAACACCGGTAATTTGAAACATTCTAGTTTAAAACTGTATTTATGCCAAATTACACTATGCAAGATGATAGAGTGAAAAATACAAATGCAACTAATTATGGATCCCAGAGATTATTATGGAGTACTTATTTTTAATATTTCTATTTCTGACACTGTATGGAAAATTAGGAGTACTTAAATAGGGTCAGGGACATAAAGCAAGTAGTTTAAATGTACTTTAGGGTCGGTACCTTTATTCTTAAGAGACAGGATGGCAGTTATAGGCAAGAAGCGAGCAACTCAACATGTAGACTGTCACAAATAGAGAAAGGGCTCCAATTTTTTTTCTTTTTAAGTTAACCTGTAGATATGATCAGCACCCTATAAATATAATGTTATTCAATAATTATTATTATTTAATAAACAACTTCTAGTCAGCCAACCACGTCAATCTTTTGAGAAGAGAGTGATATGTCTCTTATTCATTAATGATATAGGATCACTATGGCATGATCATTGCTTGGCGACTGAAGCCAATATACCAATGACAATAATAAATCTGAAAATTATATTTAAGAGAATATTCATAAATCAGTGTGAACAAGTGAATACTTTAGCTATATAAAGCATGTATTTTTTTGTTTGTAAAAACGAACGATTCGTACAGCATACCTGGAATTCCAGCATTTAATACTCTTTGTGAATCGATGAGAAAAGCATGAAAAAAGTTCTGGTGAAAAGTTCTTCTTTTCTGAACAGTATTAAAAAGTATATGTAAAAGTTTAAATTAAATATACCCACAACCCCGGTAAAGAAGAGAGCAAGTCGAGGTTTTTCCAAATGGGAAGTGGTATCGTGTTATTTCCGTCGTCAATAAGGGGCTAAGCAAGGCATTGGCTTGAACTACAATTATTGTTTAGGTTAAAACTCAATTTCAAGCCTAAATTAAGAACGGCACGGTTTCTTCTCCCTCAATAAAGTTGACTATCTTTAGACAAAATTCTTCTTAATCATGTAATCACCAGGGCTGGAGATTACTTTTCATGCTTTAAACTGTGTTGTCAGGATCACAATGGAAGCTCAGTTTTTTTTTTCTGGATTTATTAATTTTTTTAATAATATTTATTCGACCTAAACGTTCCGATTATTCATTGTAGAGATACTTAAATTGTTTATAAAGCTTAAACGATAGCCGAGGATGTTGGGGAGAGTGGCCCAGAATGCCCAGTTGTGCTTTGTAGCTCCACTTGGGTCAGTTAATATTCATTTAACGGGGCCCCAGGAATAAATATTGACGCTCCCAGTCTGGTTAGTAAAGGTAAAGTAAAGGTAAACGTCAGGAATCAGCACAAAGGACCACTTGTTGTGTTGGTCCCCGAAAAAAATAAATTACAATTAACAAACATAAATTAGTGGTCATGAAGGAATACATATAAAAAGCAAACAGAAACATGCCGATCGATAAATCGCTTTGACAACATGTAGTTTTGATATCGATACCATATATATATATATATATATATATATATATATATATATATATATATATATATATTGTTATGCTGTCCTCACATGCCCAAAAAATAATATTAGGAAGAAAATCCATTGATATGATTCATTTTCAAGATAATACACTACGGCCAGGATAGTATCAGCTAATAAAGCATGTTTTGGGATCTCAAAGCTCCTGAGAAGTAAGCTCCTTAGCCTAAAGTCCAAGCTGATGATGTATAGAACCATCAATAGGCCAGTAGCGACATACGCTGGTGAAACCCTCACACTGAATAAATCCAGCGTGGAAAAGCTGAATAGATTCGAAAGAAGAGTCCTGCGGCAAATATTCGGCCCAGTGCGAGATAACGACCAACTCAGGATCAGAAGGAACAAGGAGCTGAGTGAGTTATATGGAGGCCTAACGATATCGAGCTTCATCAGGATTCAACGCATTAAGTGGCTGGGCTGCGTATATAGGATGGAGGAAGAAAGGACAGCTAAAAAGCTGTATACAGGAAATCCGGATGGAGTAAGACTTCGAGGAAGGCCCAAAGCTAGATGGAAGGATGCCGTCTGTGAGGATCTGAGGCTGAGCAAGGTCTCCATCACTCGAGCAGGCGATCGGGACGATTGGGGAAGAGCGGTTGAGCAGGCCAAGGACTTCTTTATGAGTCTGTCGCGCCATGTATATCAATGTATATATCAATGTAATGTAATGCACACTACGGCATCCCACCCTCAGATCATTACAACTGAGGTATAGTAGTACAATATAATTATCAATATATATCCCTTCTTCTCCAAAGGTATAAGTTAGTGATAAACTGGGAGTTATTTCAATAAATAAGTATCCTTTTACTTCAGATACGGGAGCGGGGTGGCTCAGTGGTAGAGCACTGAATAGCCATGCCGGAAATCCTGGTTCAAATCCCGCTGCAGGCAGTTACTTTTATTTAGCCTGTTTTCGATGAGAGATGGATCATGGGATCTAGTACCTTCCTGGGGCTCACCCAGCCTCTATAAAATATTATAAAAATAGGGTACCAAAAATAAGGGGGGGAAACCTGGCGGTTGATCGTGACCTAGGACGTCACCTCCCTGCAGAACCGTTGTCCATGAAACAGTACAGTCTCTACCATGTACTGAACCCCCAGACTCTTCCAAAAAGTGAGTGTCATAGATCAGGCGATTTAGGATGATGTTCCCCGGCTCTTCACACTTTCCGTCCTCCCTACAACTTCCTTTTCCAGGTACATATCATTGGAGACCCGAGACTTGATAACGGTTTACTCTACTTGTTCATTAGCTCATCTCAGGTTTATATTCATATACATAAAATTGCAAACAGTATCACATATAACTATGTCGATAATCATTTGGCGCTGAACTTCCATATAAGTATCTAACCAAACTAGGATTTTTTTAGAATGTTTTGCAGTCACTTCTTTTTTCCTGTCGCACTTCTCAAAATGAAATCCAGAAGTATTATAAATAATGGTATTTCGTAGTAAATGTAATCTCTACGTAACGTGTAGCATTATCAGTTCGCCATTACGTGTACTATACAAGTAACGTTTTGGCTTGAATAAGTTCAAGTTAAGGCTAGGTCAATATTATATCCTGCCAGGAACGGTTAGTAGAGAGCATGTTTTCAGCAATGCTTCCTCTCCACCATGCAAATGCAGATGTGTTTCCATCTCCCTCTACAAGCGGAGCATGTACGAGTAGTCCTGTCTAGTTTTGCTGTACACGAGACGAGAAAAGTCTTGTTAAATTTTAATATAGGAGAAGTGAGAAGGCTGTCTCATATTTAAACAGAGAATGGAAGGACCTAGGCGCTCTCTATTCTACTTATTGATCCTTCCAGCTTTCCTGAGGTTGTTAGTTTGTTTTCAACTTAGCGTGTTAACTTTATTTTTTTAAATATAATGTTATTTTTATATATAGATTATAGGATATGGATGTAAGTAAAAATATCTATGATCTAATTTCTTGAAGGATATTACTAGAGTTGGAAGAAGGATATATAAGAGACAATGTGACAAGGCTGATTGAACAATCCTGTAATCCCCGGCTGGCAATAAGAGGTCCTTACTGAACAGATCCTGGAAATACCCTACCCTGTCCTTCCTCCTGGCTTAGGGAGTCCTATTGTTCTCTCGAGGAATGTTTCTCCGGATCCTTTCAGCTCAGGCTGTTCCTAGCAAACTGTCCCTTCCCTGCGGAATAAAGTAACTTCTAGATTACTAACGCTGACCCCTGGGGCAATATTTATTCGTTTTATTTAAAACTGTATCTACTAATTCCACTAACGCATTTTCGTTAAAATTTAATACGTCAAATTATATATTGAATTATATATTGACAGCTGAGGGGATAATGATTTTCTTTAGTCCCTAGGTAATAAATAACTGTTAATAATAATAAAAACAGTTTTAAAGTAAGCATTACCTTCTTCCAGAGAAGAAAATTGTCCGAAAGGAGGATTATTAAATAATTCTTTAAATAGAGAAAAACTATTTACTAAAAACCGACTTTTCGCCCCCCGCATTGCATGTCTACTTCAGAGCTGAATAGACAAGATACTAAAATATTTAAAATTGAAATAATTGCAATTTTTTTAAGAATAATTTATTGATATTTACAACTTTAATTATATTACCTCAAGTAAATCTGCTGTATGAACAAAGGACCTGAAAAAAAAACACTCGTGGAGAAACTACCCATTGATAACACTCCAATGATTTTTTTTTTTGGTAATTTGCATTAAAAAAATAAAATAACATATAGAAATGAAACTATTGGAATAGCCAAAATGTAGTAGTAGAAGCAGTTCAAATTATAACATAAAATTAATAAAAATAAAAGTGCGTGGCTTTTTACAGTTAGTGGCTTGTATAGAGATTCTGGAGTACACTGAAATCAGTTTTACTAAGAGGAAATCGATTGAATTCATTAGCCGTATCAAAAGGAATTGGAGAATAGGATGCTGTGATAATATTATCCACATATACACCAATACCAGTAGAATAACAATATCTTATGATTAATAATTCCTGTATAGGATTTGAATGTGTACATTATTTTATTTATTTTTATTTTTATTATTTTTATCTAGACTTATTTTATTTTGTTTATACCACTTTTTTGTTTTGTTATGGAATGGTTGTAGCTTCATAGCACCATTACTTATTGCCCACAAGTGGCAGATTGTAATGTCTGAATTAATTATTTAAAAAAAAAAAATAATTCCTGTAATAATAATATCCATTAAAATAATAATTATTAAAATCGTATGATAGTAATAATATCCCAATATATTTACCCAAATCCCTCGTTATCCTACCCGCGCTCTCATGTCTAAATTCAACCACCAATTTCATAACCTTCCCTCAACTTGACAAATCAACAGACGCATCTGGTATAAATATATTTCTTACAATATCCTACCCTCCCCCCGGTTATATGGATTACCTAAATCCATAAACCTGGAAATTCAGTCGTAGCATTGCCTCTCCTTTACACCTTCTATACTCCTATAACTAATTAATTTCATCTGAGACAACTCTACTGCCCCGCCGGACTACTTTATTATTGTTCCTTTTAGAGCTGTAAACGTTTTTGCCGTTATTCCCATCAACAAAGAGCTTAACATTATAAAAAACAACTAGAACTTTGAACCTTCACACCCCTCCCCCAACCTTATATCCCTGAATCCCTTTTATGAATCCCTTGAATTTTTCTGCAAATCTGGATATCTCACTTCCTAATAGGTGAATTTTTCAGTCTTGTTTTATATTTTGTACAACCTTCCGATAACTTCCTTTCTCACATGATTTTGTAAAAACGATTATGATATTATCCATAATTTGTTTGGTGCTTATCTTCCTTATCACGTGGAACGTCGTTCCTAACCACTGGCCTATATTATCCTCGAGTTGGTTGTAGCTCAAACTGGTTAGCTATTATTTGCGGTTGAGGTTTAGTTATATAATGTATTAATTTAATAAATCTTTTAAAAAATTATTTATTGGAATTTACAAATATATAATAATAATACAGGAAAATATAATTAATGATATATAACGAGATCGATAAAGAAAAGTGGGGAAACTACCCACAGATAATACTAGAATATGAATTCATCTTAGAAGGTCTCGAGGTTTCTTCTTTTCTGACGCCTTGGAAGATTATCGGGAATTTAAAATGTGACTAGATTAGAAACTAGTGGGTTTGAGTGAGAATAAGTTTGTCTTAAAAGGGCTGATGTCATGTTCGGGACAAATGACACATTAATAATAACTTTATTATAAGAAGTAGTATTTTACCAAAGCTTTTGGATTGTAAGGATTGGATACGAGACAGTCCCATGGCTTAGTAGCTCCAAAGCTCTACTCCGATAAATTATGTTTAAAAAGAAACAAGCTACTATTGATGATATCTAAGCTAATTTCTTACATTCAATAGCTTCAAATAGTTAAAGCATAATTCCTTTTTCAGATGTGACGCCGGCTCCGCCAGTGACTACGTCGAGTTCTCCAACTTCATGGGACTTGACCGGAAGTACACGAGGCAGTGCGGTCAGTTGACGCCGTTCGAGGTGGAGTCAGAGCGGAAGTTCTTCAGGGTGACCTTTCGGTCCAACGACAGGCTCGATGGGACGGGCTTCAACGCCAGCTTCCTCTTCATCGAGGATCCTACCCCGAGTCCCACTCCTCAGCCCACCTCGTCCGCGGTCGTTCGCGCGCTAGGTAAGTAAATTTATATTAGCAATACTAATACGCCTCATTTTTATAAAATGTTGGATTTTTATAATAATGATAGTATTAAACAAAAAAAGAGAAGAAATAGAAATGTAAGAGAAAAAAAAGAATTTAAGAACGAAATCATTTAAATTTTCTCTGTCGAGTTTACGTTTCCAATTGAATTTAATATACTTAATTGGAGTTTCGTCG
Source organism: Arma custos (assembly GCA_037127475.1). NCBI lineage: Eukaryota > Metazoa > Arthropoda > Insecta > Hemiptera > Pentatomidae > Arma > Arma custos. The sequence goes on from CM073763.1 coordinate 7,640,553, forward strand.
CATAGAATGGAGGACCATAGAAATGTTGTAATAAAAGAAATAAATTTAGGCTGAAAATTAATTACAAGGTAATAAACTGAAAGGAAAAAGGGTAAGAAAAAGATCAGCTCACCTGAATATCTGTATCTTCTATAATCTAAATTGTAGATGATAAAAATTGGAATGTGTACATTTTGTGGTAGCCGACTAAAGGTAGAAATAATGTAAAAAAATTAGTAAAAGCAGCATAAGGCGGAGTAATTCAAGGAAAAAAAAGGTTAGATGATACCTTTTCTGGTTTCTCTACCAAGTTCACGTGTGTGATGAAAAGTATCAGGCTTTTAATAAATATATAGGAGAAAAGGTAATGGTGTAAAAGGACCAAAAAGGAATAAAAAATACCTGTACAAATCTTCATACACATAAAATAGATAACTGTAGGTATGTGGCTACCACTTGAAACATCGCTGCAACTGAAGCTCCTATCATCACCACGGCTTAAATTAGACTACGTCTTTTAAAACAGTCCAACTGCCTAAAGTGCGGGAGAACAAGAAACTAAGGGCGCTAGCAGTTCGAATTAAAAGAGGTGGGTGTTTAAAGCTAGGAAAAAATTGACTGTAAGTCTATGATATCTTACGACTCTAGGCATAATTAAAAATAAATTAAATTAATTTATAGTAAAAGAAAACGTGCCGAAATACGGCACAAGAAAATTGATCGGTTTCGTGTGAAGACTGCTAGTGGAAAATAAGGTAACTGGCATCTTAAATGTTCAGGAAAAAAAAAACACAACGGAATTGGTATCATTATTTTTATTAAAATCCATTATCTAGTCCTCACATCTTTTTTTCCTGTGCAGTGTTAAGTAGTTTTTCACATTTACGTTAGATATTTTTCAGCCGTTTCACGCCCTCATATTTCTGCTGTTTTGACCACACCATCGTGTTCGTCATAAAAAGATCTAACTGAAACAGCTGTTAACAAATTTTGAGGAAATCTTCTAGCTATCTAGTTATTCCATTGCAGTTATCAAAACCTTTTTACCGTATTTGCTGAATGCGACGTTCTTTCCATTACAGAGACTGTACGAGGCTCGTGGGGTCTCCGGGTCCCACATAGTCGATTCCCGACTGTTTAGGAATTTGGCAAAGCCGGTATCGAACATAGGTGATCAATAACACTGCCTTTTATAAGAGCTGAACATCCAATGTTAGTTTTGTTTAATTTACAAAACAGTTCAGTTTAGCTCTATAATGGATACAGTGTGTCTTCCCAATTAGAAACAAAATGCACCTTTCATTACAGAGAGAGATAGGTACGCACGGATGCACGACACTAACAGCCTAATGAATATAAAGGACTGCAAGCATCAATAGAAGTGTTACCGCTATCAGATATTTCAGTCCCACCGCAGCCGTACTATTCCTATGTCCGCGCTCTTCTATGTACCTTTTCTACTCTAGCGGGCGATAATTGCTCACAACGCCAATGGCAGGGCAATGATGTGAACAATTATCTTAGTGAAAGCATTGGAATCGCTAATGAGTACAAACTTGTCCACTGCAAAATATCTTTCATGTTAGAACACTATATAAGAATACTGCTGTAAAATTGTAAGCATTTTTTTCTTTCTTAACCCCTTTGGCTTATATTAATATTTGAAAAATAACATATTAATATTAATAATGATACATGGTATCTCTTTTACTGCACCAGTTGCATTTTAAGAGAGGATTGTACATTGAATTTTCTAATCGTTTTTTCTCGTCTCTTTCTCATTTCTTTATCCAATGTTAGTTTAGGAAGGCCTCTTCTTTGTTTCCATTCTCTTGGAAGTTCGATTGTCTACTGAGTTTTCTTTTTTAATTATATGTTCTGCCCGTTTCCATTTCCTGTTACAGATATACTGAATATGTCAGACATACAGATATGTCAGCGAAATCGGTATTTCTTCTTATCCATTTCTTTGCCCTTTTTTCTTCACTTGTGATTCTTAGCATATATCTTTCCATGACATAGTACTCTTCCTACAGAGGTCATGTTTTTTTTTTTTTTTGGTATACAATTCAAGACTCGCAGCCTGGAAGAACAACCATGTTTCACAGACTTCTCTTCATTTTCTTCTCCTCTTCTCGCACTAAAATAACCATTGTTGACATTAGTGAACAATACAGTCGAAGTCTTGATGGCATTCACGTGGATTAATGTTAATAGAATTCGATTAAGTGTTAATAGAATTCGAGCAGTGAAGTCTATTTGGATCCAGAAATTATTTCGAATAACTAATTATAGCATCTAATGATAGAGAAAGAAGTATGAAATACTAATAGATCTAAACTCGTAGAGATATCACACTATTAGTTAGTTATGCTCTATTAAATTAGACTGAAAGTAAAATCTATTCTTTTGTTAGTTCATAGCTAAAAGTATTACCGCTGATGTTTTAAATAGAAATTCGATTGCAAACCCTGATCGTGTAAATCAGGCTTTACCTTATATAACTTTTTACGTTGGATAATATATGTTCTAAAATTCGTATCTTTCTAACTGTATATTATATATTATTAATAAACAATGTCAGAAAGAACTGATTTACGATGTACTGATGTACGATGTCAGGTACTCGTTAAAAATCCCTATCCTAATTAAACCTGGATAGGCAAAATTTAGAGCTCCCACTGTAGCATCGTCCGATTAGCCATAGCTGCATAAAGTGACGTTAAATGAACAAACAAACAAACAAAGAACTGATTTTCAAAGGTAGGTCTTTGAAGGACTTCTATTTATTTCGTACATAGTAAGGTGTTTTACACCATGTTATAAGTAAATTATTATGTTCTGGCTGCTGAAACTTATTTTCAACCGGGAAATATCTCTTCTTGTTCCTCAGCTACTAATTTATCAAATTCAATCCTTGGTCATTTATACAGAATGAGCAAGCTTAGATGGACTTTTTCTGGAAGAAGATGACCGCGTAGAAGTGTACTAAGATAAAGATTTGGAGAAGTTGAACATTTCAGAGTCTGACATGTTGGAATAAAGTGCGTTTGGGAGCAAATGGAGAATATGGAAGGGATTTAGTATGGAGAAACACCAAAGAATGTTGGACGAAGGTGAACGGAGGATCAAAGGATAGGTGTCTTGTCCGCAAGATGGTTATACCTAGAGACAAGAGAGAGGAAGAAAAATAAAGTTGTAACTTGATTCTAACTGGTCAATCCGAAATCTTAAATAATTCTTTCATAGTTTATATTTTTTCAGGTCTCATTACTAATAAGCAACGGGAGATGTCTTACTTACTTCAGTGATATTTTTAAAATTTCATTATTGCATTATTAAGTAATGTAGAAGTAAGCTATATTTAATGAAAACAAAGCTAGATTTCAGAAAAAAAAATTATCTTTTCTTCGGATTACGCTTCCCTTGTCCAAACCGCATGGTATTACCATGGCCAAGAAAAATCTTCGTTACAAGGGCTATATATTTCACGATGTTTCCGCGTTTAACAAACGATCCGGTCCCCCTCAAAACACGTTAGGAAAACAGAAGAAAAAAAAGTTATTTTCTAGAAGACGGAGGATTGTTAGGAGCCAAATGCCTAGGCCCTCCTTACCCCTCCTGGAGCTGGACCAACGCCAAACTGCCATCCTATAAGAATCGGGGGCTACTTACCATGGTTCTACATCGATCCTCCCCAGTAATTCCTGACTATTGGCATGGCACTACTGGGCCAGGTCGGGATTTCTTTATATGTGAGGGGGCATTTAAGGCACTAAAATGAGGTTTAAAGTGGGGCACAGATCAATGGATTTTATCAAAGTACTGATTTCATTATTTTTTCTTTAAATCTTAGATATCCGGAAAAAATCTGTATGCAAAAAAGAACACATACGAACAGTTTAATCAGTAAAATCTCCATATAAGAACTGAGTTACCTCATTCGTAATGGTTATTTCCTTTAAAAAAATTATATACACAGTTCCGACTTAATTTAATCTTTTAATGGATGAGATATTTTCACGGATAACTTTTTGTCCATTAACGTAAAAAAGACTGAAAAAGAGCATTTTTAACAAGACCATGGCGTTTTCATTCTCTTTTCTCAAAAATATGCGAGCCACCTACTTTCCAAAAACGTGAAGAGTAAAACTCAGATTACAGTTGTATTTATTTGCTATCTTAGTTCAAAACGACCACATACATGGCATTTTATGATCGTCGTTTTAATTTCGGGCATGCCAGATTTTGTCAGATTTGTCTTTTGTTAAGCTCTTTCAATGTTTTTTATGAAATCGTTGATAAATAGTTTTCGTAGTTCGCTAACGTTACTGATGGTAAGTTCATTTCTAAACTGATATAATTCTACTTGCCGGTTTTGAACATGGATAATGCCAATTTAGTATATTTTTATATTGCCAATAATCATTTAATGAGTAAAAATCATGGTTCTCCAACTAAATATATCTAAATACCCTCGATTATATAATAACGAATTAACTACTCCAGCCTCCAACTCAGAAAAAAAAATAGATAGTAGCATAAAAAGCTATATTTATTTGTCAGGAAAAATGAGCCATACTCTTAACAGCAACTTTTCACGCTTATCAACAAATAAAAATAGGGGAAAATCTCCACCTCTGTCCTTCTGTCCCCTACTTTTTTTAGGCTATGCTTATTTATGATACTATTATGAACCTCAAAGTTTACTATTATTAAAATAATGGTTACTCCTAATGTATCTAAAGTTTATTTTTTTTTAAGGAACTGCCCTCGGAGACCACGCGAATAATTTCACTTCTTTTCATACCCCTTCTCTCCTTCCTTTAGTATTCAAAAACAATAAATATTTAATATTCATGGTTTAACACATTTTAGATGAATTGGAAAAATATAGATTATACGTATTTTAATCAGTTGCGTTTATTTCTTTAAATTTCAATTAGACAAAATATACAATACTTTATCTGTCATTCGACATTCAGAAACAAAATGTAGTTTTGAGTAATAAGACACAAAACATTTAAGTCAATCATTACACAAATATTGAAGATTATTGTTAAATCGTTTTATATATTATCGGTACTCATTAAATCAATTAATACATCATAAAAAAATAGTCGAGCCTTCATTTAGGACATTTAAAATAAGACTGTCATGTTATTTGAATATCATTGTTGCAGATTTGAATGTTAGAAGTAAGATTTAATCTGAGATAATTGCCTTAAAGATGCTCCAATTAATCAAGCTTTTAATTTAACCTTCATGTTCAGGTATAATCCATAAAATGTTTCATTAAAAATAAATAGTTATAAAAATCATTCTTAGTGTTTTCCTGGTTTAATGCCAGCCTGCATGTACTCCTTGCTTATTGCTGATTTATTTATATGGGGTATCCAAAAAGAAATGCATTAAAGCTAAAAAAAAGAGTAAAATTTCACTTAATGAGGTGAAAAATCTGCTCACTTAATCTAAGTTGAGATGTCCAAAAGTTCAGTAAGTGCTCTCGGAAGCATGAAGCAAGAAAGGTTCATCGAGCGTGTAAACAATATTTCAAAGAAAAATGGATTATGTCCCTTAAAATAAAATATTAACACTAAATAAAATATATTTTGAAGCTTCGTGTATCGAATTAACATATCAGATAGAAATTCCCCTAACAAAATATTTATAATTAATGAGGAAGACGATGGTAAAACTAATATGGACAAAAAAGTTTAACAACTGCATAGTATGAAAAATGAAAAACCTTTACTAAATGATACTTTTTGAAATTACTAATAGATACTTTAGGGAAACGAAGTAAACAACAAAAATAACAGCGAAACAGACATTCTCCCATCCAGGTCAATGTAGAGGCCTACCTACATCAGGAGTACAGGAAGAAAATATTCACATGGATGAGAGGAACAGGGTCGTTCACGCAATCCATTATTTGCTAATGGCCATGATAGATACAACTTAGGTCTACATTGCGTTTACTTCATGAAACGATTTACAACAAAAATAATTACAAAAGTCTGAGTAATTACCACCAACCAATCCATATTCACGAAATTCCCCATCGATTACCATCCAAACCCGAATCCTTAATATCATCCTTAATACAAACCTACCGGCGTACCACTTGGAAATTTACCACTCCCATCAGAGCTTATTAATTTTTAAGAATTCGTTCGTTATTAAAACAAACAACATTACAAGCCCATTCAAACGAAGTGATAAAATGTCTTTAACAATATTAAACGGAAGCATGATCTGCAATCCTGCGTTGTGCATCCTTCAAAATTCTCCTCTGGACTCATTCTTTTTCGGACCAAATCCTCTATAGGACAGCATAGTTTTCGATATGATTCCTTAGGATTATATTCTTCTTTCAACGCCAGGGTCCATGTTTCGGTTCCCATGGAACAATTGATCTTCTTCAGACGTGTAATATATATCTGTATATGTTTCAGATGTTGGCTATTATCATGGCGATCCTAATGTTGTTGTTTTTGTGGGATTCCTAAATAATGGGATAGGTGTGAGACCAAAACGCCTTAAATTATACAGCCATCAAAACCAATTCATTCCTACTCATCCTTTCTACAGTAAATTTGTCCTTGCATTATCAGCTGCAATAGGCGATTGTCTTTTTCCATGACGATAGATTATTCTAGATCTTTGCTGACCTAACTTAGCATTTCTTTGTTAGTAATGCGGTCAGTTGATAGTTTCGCAGAAGAAGGCAGCACATCCACATCTGAAATTATCAAAAACTTTCTTAAGAGCCATGTAATACTGAAAGAAATAATAAGCATTTCTTAAAAAGGACATAAAGATCTATCTGTCTACACTTATCTCCCCTCATATGTTATCACTAAAATAGGTAACGTTTCCGCTTATTACTACAAAGTTCAATTTTTTCGACTTTATTTCAAGCCTTACGTCCTCATAGTAATTAATCTTCTTTTTTTTTTGTTCAAATTTTTCATCAACGTAACAAATGAAATATATTAGCATTTTGAACGCATGTCAGAAGTCCCTCAATAGAAATCCCAAATTCAATATCGGAAACAATATAGTTGTCGGGAGGATCAAAATCTCATCAAGACCGGGAATGAGACTTGATCCTGGGCTTTGCAGTAACTCTAGATGGAGTAACGGGAACTGATAGGAAGGGAAGCCCATTTGTAAAGGTGTCACACTCGATCAAATTAACCCTTTCCCTAAGCCCCAATATCCCCCTCCTCTCGCCCCTTCCCAACCCCTCCCCAACCTCCCCCGGGTGACAGCTGACAGAAGGAATGGCCCTCCTAGCTCATAACTCTGACCGTTCGACCGTCACGATTGCAGCCGTGACCGAAAGCGGTCACAAATCACTGCCCACGTTTCCAGTCGATTATCTTCTACCTCCATCGATACATTCTTTGATATAGAGATACATTTTTTCCCTGGCCTTGTCCATTAAAAATATATTGCTTTTATATCTTTTATATATAAATAGAGGCTCAAAATCTGAATTTTAAATTCATCTATATATATATATATATATATATATATATATATATATATATATATATATATAAATATATAAATATATCATTTTTTTGCATCATCTTTGATATTTGCCGAGTAATCCCCTCATTCTTCGCTTGTATTTTTACCTTCTTTATCCAGTCCGTTTCTTTCCCGCCTTTAGCTTTGTTTTTTTTTTAAATTCTAGTGTGTATTTAGTTTCATCCAGAGACAGTTGCTCTACAATGTATCCTCACAAGTAATCTCCATCTCATATAAATCTATTTATACCTCTTCAAACCAGGCAGGTTTCGTTGTTCTTTTCTTTAAAATGTGTAAAATTCCGGTTCGTCCATATCAGGGGTTTCGTTCTTCACAAGAGGCATTAAAATGCAATGTTCCATTTTTCTTATAGCATGTGACGTTTTTTGAACAATAGTGTACAGCTTTTCTACCGTCCCCAGTATTCACCTTGGTCTATAATTGGGCTAACAATAATGTAACTATGTATATACTATTTATTCATTATTAGTTTAAATTACATTGGCACGTATGCTGAATCGCTTCCAGCAAATTTTAACTGAATTCTTTTCCTTCTCATTGATTTTTTAAAAAATGAAATTTGTTGGTTGATATGAGCAGTTTTTTTTGTCTTTCTTATCTTCATATAGAATGTTCAGGTAACAGATGCAGTGGCGAGTGGAATGTTGTGTACTTGCGGAGTATATTTGATTTTACTGTTGAAATGTTCATGCAATGCATTTAGTGTGAATTTCGAAATAAACAAAGGAGCATTCACCATATTTCTAAAATTTTGGATTGTGCTCTTTGTATCATGTCCTTTGCTGAACCCCAATGTTCTGCTCAATATGTCCAAATAGTTCTTGGTATAGATCTTAGTTGTAGATTTTAGTCGTTGGTTCGTAAAACTAGTGAAGATCTGTAGTCCTGCAGATTTGAAGAATTGATAGATAATGATTCAAGACGATGAAAGGTCACCTGTGGTCTAGTGGTTAGCGTAACAAACTACTAAGCCCAAGATCGCGGGTTCGTAGCCCGGCAGGTGGCCCTAGGATTTTTTTATGGGAGTAAAAAATCCTTAGTTACGCCGTCCTTCGGAAGGGACGTTAAACGGGGGTCCCGAGCCTGTACGATGTCAGGTACTCGTTAAAAATCCCTATCCTAATTAAACCTGGATAAGGCAAAATTTAGAGCTCCCACTGTAGCATCGTCCGATTAGCCATAGCAGCATAAAGTGACGTTAAATGAACTAACTAGAATTCAAGACGATGATTCAAGATAATGATTCATTATTTTTTTGTCTTTCCTCTTCATACTTACAGTGCGTAGGAATGTTTAATACTATGTCGATAAATTTAAATTTAATTCAAATATATTTCAACCATAATCAGAAAGAAAGCGTACATTGAATTTCAATAATGCTCTCCATGGATTAATATCTCAATAAGTAAATATTTAATTATGCTGAATGTATTTTATTTGTACGGATGCGCTGTCTGTCCAAACATAAAAACTAATTTCAAAAGACTCCATCAATAGTATATATTTGTCCGTTAAATAATGCAGTAGAAATGTTTGTTTTAGTAATTCAATCAGTTCTCGAGTATACGAATGATAACAAGAGGCAAAACAAATATGAATAAATAAATCAATGCTTACGTATGAATATAGATACAGCATGAACAAATATTAATAAAAAAAAACAATTAGAGGTATCGCAATTAATAATGTAAAGCAGAGAAGTGATTTGTGAGGGTGACTTGGTCACTGGCGAAATCACCAACGTCCATCGCGGAGGAGTTATAGCCTACGGGAACAATCGCTTTTTGCCCAACGTCAGCTGGCAAAGGTTCACCGATATTAACAGCGGGAGGTGACTCGTATGATATGGTTTTACCTCAGCAGATGAATTTACTTTTCGTTTTACTGCTCATTTTTTATCATGAAATTAAAATTCATTAGCTAGAAATAAAATTATTTATTTTAAATTATATTCCTTGTTTTACGGTAACAGCGTATCTTAAAAAATACTGTGAAGAATTTAGGTTATTTTTAATGACTTCACAAAAATCACTCAATAAATTTACATATCAGGTACTCATTTTAGAACATCCTTTTGATAAGATAGCCTATATTATCTTCAGGGCTAAGAGAGAGAAACAAACAGAAATATATAAAAACGTTGCAGTAACAAGAATATATAAAGTGGTACAAGAGTGGAAATTAAAATAGTGACTAGATATGATGAAATAGTGAATAGATATATGATAAATAAAGAATGAATATAAGAGTGGTTACAGAATATAATAAACTTAAAATAGTGATAGATAAAAATAAAATTGTAGATGATGAACAGAAATTCTAATAGGGACAGATATAATAATAAAAGAATACGAATATAAAATAGAAAAATACATGTCAAGAAAGGATAAAATGTAAACAATAATATAAAGGGAAAGAAAAATGAGGAGGTAAACGGAAAGATACAAAATGAGAAGATTAAAATATAGAAAAAGGGGGGTTGAGTATGAAGGATTTAGAAAAAACTAGTTTAATTATAGATATGTATATGATACCAGAGGGGTTACATAGGTAAAATGTAATAATACAAGCATATATAGAAAGAAAAGATTGATAAATTTCAAAAATTAAACATTGAAAATAGTGTTATTTATAACTATGAACTATGAAGTATGAAAAGAAAATAGAAAATATAAGTAAGGGAAGTTAATATATAACTGTATACAGTTAGAAAGAAGTGGCATTAATGCAAAATAAGATGTGAATATAACATAAACATATAGAAAATAGGTAAAGAAATACAGTAGATGAAAAATATGAGGCTAAATAATAATGAACTCTATGCTATTAACATATGATGGATGCCAAAAGTAGGTGTGAGAACAGGTGCGAAGAAAGGTGAATGTGAAAAGGATGGAGATAAGATAAATACTAAGATATGTACTAACCGAATAAAACACGCGGCAGCTAGGCGAGCTCAGACCAAAGTGAAAAATACGTTAGACCGGGCGGAAGCAATAAACGCGATCTCTGACGGCCAAAAAAAATAATGACAAAGAAGGGGGAAAGGGAAATGCAGATGCAGTGGATATAAGTGACACGTAAATAATGTAAATTGCGTGAAAAATTAAAAGTCAATGGTCAAAACGTCGGCACATAATAAATAAGTTACACTTATTTAGGTGTTTTGATTGACTGCACCCCCAACTATTTCTTCCTTACATTAGAAGATACAGTCGACCAATTCTTCTCTAACATTCCTCAGACATGGTTTGTTTTAGGTTAATATTCGACGGAAGGATGGCCTGGAGTCCACAGGTCATAGAAAGAAAGAATTCAATCAAACGACTGAAATTTTAGTTTCAGGACCTAGGTCTCACAGATTTATGTGATTTATAAAACGATTTTATAGATCAAAATCTCGAATAATAACAGATTTTTTTACCCAAGAAAAAAATTCTACATACTAACCTCAAACAGCCAACCAATGAAGAACAGATACGTTCCCCTTATTTATCATAATAATCGTCGTGGGCATTGCAGTAAACAGAAAGAAATAAGCCTAAGGCTGACAATGAATGCCCCAACAGAAAACTAAAATGAAGTTTTAGTGACACTATGCACAAGGAGGAAAACTTCCTAGTTTGGGAAAAGGCCCTGCAATTTACTATCCTTCGTTTTAAGATCAATATATATTTTATTAGACATTTATTTGATTAGTCACTATTGTTCTGACAGCTAGCAATGCAAATTTTAAAATTATAAAAGAAAAAAAACATTTATTTCTTTACAAAAAAAGACATTACATGAATTGATGGAATATTTTATTCATTGATGCCGAACAAACGGAAAAAGAAAAAACTAAGAAGGATTTGGACAGTATATATCATCCTCAGATATCACATATCAATCTTATGGTTCACAATTCATGTATAATACCTATGTAGTTGAATTTGACAACCTTTGCGTCATTTTTTTTTGGCCAGATAGATTGAAAAAGGCTGAAGATACTTTTGGGGCTCACCCGGCTTAAATAAAGTATATCCTTAATTATAAAGTATGGCCTTAATTATAAAGTATATCCTTAAGTATAAAGTATATCCTTAATTATAAAGTATATCCTTAATTATAAAGTATGCCCTTAATTGAAGAAAACTTGTCTGGGGAGCGTTATCTAGGCCGAATCTCCTCCCTGCTAAATCGTTAGGCTTAGAGCAGTCCTGCACTCCATGTTTGCACCTTTCCTGGATGTTAGTGGTGCATACCATTGAACTATTTAGTTAATTAAGTTTTATATCAGTATACAGAGTATCTCAGGATTGACTGAGATAACCCGATCTAAATACAAACTCAATTTTGTTGAGAGGGTTGCGGTAAAATTTCTTTTGCTTATTGCAACAGCCATTTTGCTACCATGCCATTAATGCCTTTCATTTCTGGAATTCGATCAGTTAAATTACGCACGATAACTAACGGCATTATATACAGAATTATAGGAATCATACAATGTCTGAACTATGAGGCCTCAAAGGGATGTTGGAGATGAGGTTAAAGAAGTTATGAAACGATCACTTTCTAAATATATTTCACCCAAAGTATTTTCCCGGGGAAAGTACTTTCTGAAGAATATTATATTGTATATTTGGTTGAGTTCTTTAGCTTTTTGTTACGAATGACGCAAACATATTTCAAAGAATAAATTGGTATTATTTTTTTATGAAATGTAAGAAACCGTTATCGATTGTAAATACTCTTGACATACTCATACATACACTCGATATAACTATACAGCATAATTACCTCTGTAAAAATGTATAATAGGGGGCGGAGTACTTCAGTGTGCAGAGTGGTGAGTTGCTCTGACGTATATACCGGGATCAAATCCTACTGTAACAGATAAATTATTCAATCTAATAAAGGTCATATATGGACCCTGTCAGATCTGAACATCCTCCTAGGGATTATTCAGCCTCTATAAAGTTAATTAGGGGATAATCTATTGAGATCTTTGGCAAAGATCCTCCCTTCATAACCCCTGACCTAGAAACAGTACAGTCTCTACAATTTATTGAACCCAAGACTTATTATGGGTTTTAGTGATTTTTTTTTTTTGTAAGTTTATGTTTTTGTATGTGTATTTTTTCTTTGCCTCCATAGAACCCTGTTATTGTTTGTTGATAAAACCATTTAGTAAGAATAGTTTTATAAATAGGGTTTGTTTCATTTTGATACACTTAACTTGATGAGGCTTAGTGTGATGATGAATAAGATATGATTGTATGGCTTTGTGAAATACTGAAAAGTAATTAACTTTAAAATAGTGATTGATGATATTTTGAAAAAAATAAATAAAATAACTGATCTCCGTCCTTAATTTCAAAACAAAAAATAATATTAAATCAGGGACCATGGGTAGGACGGAATATTTAAATATTCGGATTCTAAATATCACGATCCGACAAAAAAATAACATATGTCATTGTTTTTAATTTCAGCTTTGTTTCAAGAAACTAATTCTACGCAGCTGTGGCCCTGTGACTTACGTGACGCACGTTCAAATGCCGCGAGTAAAGATGAAAGTTTATTGACTACTAGCTTATGCCCGCGGCTTCGCACGCGTGGAATCTGGTCTGCCACGTAAAGTTTCGTGAAAGATCATTTTAAATAAATAATTTAATTTTTTTTTTTTTTTAATATAAGTTACTCGAACATCCGAAATTTCAGATGTCTAACTTCAAAACTGACGGATTCTATACAACCTTTGAACCCCTATTATATTAAAGGGGAAACCCTTGGAGTGGAATTATCCGAATTTCTTTCTTAAACTATACAATGAACCTAACCACAAATTTCAAGATGCTAAGGTCCTGATTTACATTTAATTATGTACTATAACGGGAGGGGCGCATGCCCCCGTGCCCCCACATAGATCATGGATAGGGTATCAAAACAAATGGTTTCACTCATGTTCTTTCTGTTATTTTAAAAACTATTATTATGCGATTTGCCTTTATTTATGTACAATAATGGATTCTCCACAGTACCTAAAATACTGTCGGCGGAGAGGGAGGGAGGCACGTGCCCTCTTGCACCCTCCGATAAATCCGCGCTTGTTATAGCCTATGTGTTATTCTGATGTATAACCTATATTACTGTAAAGTTTCATCCAAATCCGTACAGTAGTTTTTGCGTGAAAGAGAGACAAACATACAAACATTCACATTTATAATATTAGTAAGATTTTACGTTACAAGTAGAGGTACATCTTATTAAATTTAATTCATGCATAAAAGACGTTTCAATTCAGAGCGCAGATACATTCTACGTTCTTACGATATTAAATAAAAAAATATACCAATAAATAAAAAGTGAACTAGTTAATCGGCACGTTTTTTTTTTTTTTAAATCTAAAACTAAATGACAGAGAAATACTACATAAACATTTACACACACTTAAAGCGATTTTGACGAGAGGTTTTGATCATTAATCGAATCATATGATTTTTATTCCTCAATGATACTGCAAGTTAAAATCAAAATTAACGAAATTAAGGTTATGTTACTTACATATTTTAAAAAATATGTTTGGAGATCATTTATTGTTCCTATACTCAAGATAGGAATAGAGGACCCCAATGGACTGAGTTTCAGAGAACAATACTTCATAAATCATTTTCACGATTTGCATCTATAAGTATTCGATATTGCAAACAGGAAGAAAAAAAATCAACTTTCATTGAAAACAAAATATATTTGTACATATATATATGTATATATATATATATACATATATATATACATATATATATTGTATATATATGTATATATAATTGTCTATCCCAACGGTACTACCCCAGACGAATCTAGCGCCGAATTGGAACAATTTTAATATATGTCAGATATTACCACTAATGGAATAAAAAAAATGCTTTCAAATACTACTTCAGCTGAACCAGCAATATATTTAAATTAATGACTCTTTAAGCTCTTTTATACATCACTAAAAAAAAACGGAATATTATTTTTCCTGAAATAAAGTGGTATACTTTTTCCTATGTAGGTGTTGAAAAATATACATTTTGACTAGAATTCGACCTAAAATTTCAAGAATAAACTCATATATTTTAACACAATTGTGTGGCGAACTATTTCGAAATAAGCAATTTCACTTAATAATGGCGCAATATTAATGTATTATACTTTTTCGACGATAGTCATAACATCTCTGTTAATATTTTAATATCAGAAACCTATATTTTATCCAAGACGTTGAGAACAGCTTATTTTAAAAAATACAAAGAATCAATAAGCAAGTAGTGTCTTCACAATACTCTCTACAATAGCTATGCCAAGATAATTGTTTGGATTTTTTATGTCTGATATTGGTTCTAGAATCGTTACCCGATAGATCATGATTTAGGCGAGAGTTCTTTTCTTGTATGTAAAAAAAAAAATGTTCCCATTCAATCGCATCACTGTCTACATGTACTATGACAACGAATATCTCATGCCATGTGTGGCTTATTTCATTCTATTTAGATAAATATAATAAAAACGATTCAAGTAATTATAAAAATTAATTTAACGGTTATTATTGGATATGAAAAACGAATAAATTTATAGAAATAAGCACAATTAAGAATTTCTTCTATCTTCTCTTATTTAATAGTAACTCATCTGAGATAACTTTTCATTTTATTGCAGTCGAGATACCATAAATCAAGTCTAAAATACTATAAAATCCTCCAAAATCAATATTAGAGAAATCTATTTCATCTTACAATCCAATTACCGACCTACAGAACAAAGGTATGCTGGAAGACATTAATTTCTAATAATAACCTTGTGATCTTGAAAATAAAAAAGAAAGATGTTTGTCACTGCTTTTCCCTTATGACTTCTGTTTTTTCGAAATAAAATATGAGTTGTAAATTTCTCACATTGTTTGTGTTAATGTATAAATTATATAGGCATCTTGAAAGATGAAAGTTCATTGTGTAACTATGTTAAGCAATATAAAAACATTGTGTGTTCTACATAAAAACAAAAAAAATGCGAAGTATTATATGAAGATTCATTATTTCCAAATAACTATAATTCAAAAACATCTGGCGTGTCCCTTCACACAACCCTTCTTATCTCTCTGATTTACAGCACGGACGATTAGATTAGATCATCTTTCAAATGAGCGTAGAAGATATTAAGGAAGACGTAACTTTTCCGTGTTTTTTAAATAATTAAACCTGATTACGCAATAGTTTATGAAATAGATCAAGTTCAGCAAGGAAATAATTACACGCAGTATAACCAATAACGAAATATTCAAACTTCTCAAATAAATAAAGAAACGGAGACTATGCAATTCCCTTGTAAAACTAATAGACGCCCAGGATAATCCAAAATTACCCAAGTAAACATTTAATCAAATTTTAGGCAAATTGCACCAAATCAAATAGAAGGTTAAGTGGTAGAAATTTTCCTGAGTAGATATTTGACTCTTAAAAATAAAATTCAGAAGCACATGGAATTGAAAAATCAAAGTATTCATAAACTGGGAAAAGGTGTTTGTAATCCGAGTGTCCCCAAATGACAGCTCAAAAGCCAAAAAAGACGAGAAAAGAATCAAACAGTTTAAAATATTATATCTCAGCAAATATGAGTCTGTATTTCGAAACATGTAACTACAAATTTTGAGGAGAGAATTACTTCTTTTGGCTAATATTATACTAACTAAATAAAATTTAGAATCAATTTATGGATGTTTTGAATGCTAATTCTAAAATAGTTTAAGTTATTCCTTCATCTTTATAAATGATTAAAACTCATAAATTTTGAGTTCGAGGGCAATTCTACAGTACCAAATCAGTATCGCAGAAAAACCTACTTAAGATCGAAAGAAGTACATTTTGTATTCCGCACTTAGATTCTACTTTTCATGAAACAAAACTACAAATTTAGTTGAGGGGTTTCAATTGCTTTTCATGGTCGAATACAAACGTCCACGATATATGTAGAATAATAGCAAACAAATCTTATAACTATATATTTTTATTTTTAATAAATATTTTAAAATTGTAATTTTTTAAAATATTTTGATACCTGGCATTAGGCTTCTTCAGATTGGTTGTTTAAATTAATTCAAACATTTGGCGAATCTGTATTTTTTCCCAATTGGCCCAATAATTGTATAAGAATATCCAATGAAAATATTTGGATGAAAAATTTAATGGATGAATGGCAAGCGAAAAAAATAATATCTTTGATTTAATTTTTCTCACAAATCGTAAAAACCTAGAGTTATTAAATATATTATTCAGTCAATATATCCCCCTATCGTTATTGTAAATAATAATAAATAAAAAAAATATTGGTAGTGAATGATTATTAAACTATTTAAAAAATATATAACATGTACTTTTAAAAAATAGCATTATAAAATTCCAATGTTGTTTAATCATTTTGGTTAGTGCTAGCGAACACAAAAAAAAGTATTGATACTATTCAGTTATCTAATTTGCCTGAAAGGTTATAATCCTGATGCAGTGACTTGGGAAAATTTCTTATTTATAAAATGACGACCAATTATTTTTCTATTATTAATCAGGGTTTTTACCAGAAATATCCCGAAAATCATTCTATTTAAAAGTTGGAATAGTAGAAATAAATGAAAATACGCCAAATGTAAATAACAGATAACGGTATTATTTGATAATTTAGAATTAATTTAAAGAAACAATCTAATGAAGCCTCATACAAGTTTAAATGATAGAAATATGGATTCAAAACAAAATTAGGTAGATATGATATTTTTTTCTGGTCTATTTATTAAATGGTGGACCATTTAATGTGATCAACCAAGAAAAAGAAATTTTAATAGATCAACTAATTTGAGGTTTCATGAAAAGTAGAATTACATATGGACTACGAAAAATTCTTCTGTCTATCTTAAGTAAGCTACTGTTTTATAATTTGCATTTCTTACAGTGTTGGCGATGTTCTTTTGAAATACTTAAAACATCACAAATAATGTGCTTTTGTCCCAAGATATTAAAAAATGATAATAATAATAAACAAGCAGAGTTTTAGCTGAGTTATCTAATAAGCATTATTTTTTTTTTTAATACTGTAGCCATAGGGCTGTGTTGACCTTATTGAGCATACGATATAAAACAAAAATATTGCGAGCAGGGAACTCTAGCGAGCACATCTTCCCAGGCTGTATCCGAGGGCAGATTTTATTTTTCTCCGAGCAATATCGTCTCGGTAATAACATTCAGGAAATATCAAAACGGTGTAGAAGAATAAAAATTGCATTCGTCAAAATGAAAAAAATGTCAAATCATTTATACAAGTCTCCTTGCCTGTACATCATATTTTATTGTTTATGGTTGCTATTCGAACAGTTAAGGAGGTAATTCTTACTTAACTATTAGAAACTTATTGGCACTATTTGTTTTAAAAACACTTTTTTTTTATTTCAACTGTAATCACAACTACGAATACATGAAGTTAAAAAAAAATAAAATAAATAATTTTGACAAACAAATAATACCTGTTATTAGAGATACACAACTTATAAATTACTCCATGGATTAAAATAGTTCAAATATTTAAAAATTATGACAACGAAAAACAAATGAGAAAGAACATTTCTTTGGTGATTCGTATGGACAACGAACCTTCCAAAAGTTAAAAATGCTTATAACTAAATAGCAAGAAGTCGTCCTGTTCAATAATAATTAATGTACGCAAATAATTTCTTTAATGTAACAAAAGATACAAATGACGCTTTATCAAAATTTTGTGAAAAAATATTTTGACAAATACTACCTTTATTATATTTTCTATCAAGCTATCAAAGTTATATTTTAAGAAAAAATATTTTCATAAACTCATATTTCTTACGGTAGTTTTATTTTATTAATAATAAAAATAATGTTTTTAGTAATATTAGGAAACAAATGAAGAAGAAGCATTAGTGTTATGATATTCGCCTGGTCTTTAAGGCATTTTCGTGAGAAGAGAGATTAAAATTTTATTAAGATAATATAATAATTATATAACAATTAATATAATAATATTAATTATATAATGATTATATGATAATTTCATAATTATTATAATATTATAATAATTTTTATTAATAAAAGCATATTTTTACATTTCATAACAAATATTTCTGTTTGTGTGTGTGTGTGTGTGTGTGCCACACAAAATTTTAAAAATTATAAAAGGGCTGGATGCAAGATAAATTTCTCTACTTGTTACGATTATTATCATTACACCAAGTAAATAATTAAAATTAAAGTTTTTTTGATGGCTACTTAATAGCCAGCTTATTAGAAAAGTCTTCGAAATATTGTGTTACACCAAAATCGAAATTTCTTTTGTCCTCTAAAAGGTATGATATTACCCGGAATTGTGAGCGCCTTCAACACTGAGGAATACATTACCTGCACAGCTAGTAAGTAGTGCCGTTATCTTCAATCCCGTTCCCGAAGGCGTCATCTGCATTAGCTGTCAAAACATTGAATACATTATGCATTATATTAATTTACACATAATATATTCTACAATGTTTATTAATAATAATGTGTGTATATATATATATATATATATATATATATATATATATATATATCGGTTTTTTACTTTTCTTGACTGTTATGGATACATACACTACACAAGCCAATGCCCCAAAATATATAAAATAAATACGGCTAAAAACCTAATAAATCGCGCGAGAAAATTATCATCCCCCATACACCAAAAAACAGCCGAAAACAACGTAGTGGACCTCTTATTAAAGAATGGTTATCCGCACAGCCTCCTTCGCAATTTATTAAAAACAACAAAAACACTTTCTAACCAAAACAACCTAAATGAAACAAATCCTAAAAAATACTGTACATTACCTTATATACCAACACTTTCAGAAAGACTAGCAAAAACACTCACCAGTAATAAAAGTAAAAAAGACTCCGCAATTACCTTCAAAAACACAGCCACTGAGTCAAGACTATTTACAAAAACTAAATAAATTAGAGCTAAAATCAAATGTCGTGTACGAAATACAATGTGAAGATAAATGCGGTAAATCCTATTTCGGAACATCGGAACAATACTTAAAACGTAGAGTGTACCAACACAAATATAGTTGTGATTCAATAATAAAAAACCCCAATAAACCAGATCAAACAGCTCTCACTACACATTTTAGAAATACACAACATACCTTTAAATTTGATAAACCTAAAATAATCCACCAGACATATCCCGAAAATCATTCTATTTAAAAGTTGGAATAGTAGAAATAAATGAAAATACGCCAAATGTAAATAACAGATAACGGTATTATTTGATAATTTAGAATTAATTTAAAGAAACAATCTAATGAAGCCTTATACAAGTTTAAATGATAGAAATATGGATTCAAAACAAAATTAGGTAGATATGATATTTTTTTCTGGTCTATTTATTAAATGGTGGACCATTTAATGTGATCAACCAAGAAAAAGAAATTTTAATAATAAAATAATACACCAAGAGAAAAATAGTTTCAAACGGAATATAAAGGAGATGATAACTATAGAGAAATATAGAAATCGCGCTGTAAACAAAAAATCGGATGTTCAGGGTCTTAGCTCGTGTTATGCAAATTTAATCAATTCATAATATATAAAAATAACAATAATCTAAAATGATTCAACAATTAAATAAACTGCTGTTCCTAAAAAATGGATTACTTGTTCATTGATCACAGCAATTACAATACAAACAATTTATGCTGTTTTAAGAGGCAACAGATTAATGAAAAACTGATTCATCCTTTAGAAACCCTATCTTACACAGGTCATTTTACATCTATTTTAGTGTGCTGTTTGATGTTTTTTACTAAAAAGCTCATTTGTTCACTGTCAGGGCATGAATATGAGACTAACCAGTCTCGAAACGTCGCCTGAAAAAATTAATAAAGAAATAAAAGACTGAAACTCAAGATTTAAATATTATATTATATATATATCGTTATTTTTGAAGGCGAATTATTCAATTCACCAATACTGTAATTATTCGCTATCAATACATTATACTAATACATTTTATACGATTCTGTGAATTACGCATTATGCTTTTTATCCATTATCGTTCATTATTGGTTAACTAGGAGCCCCAATAATGAAAACACCACCAACTTTTATGACCACGCCTTTATGTATGAAGTATGAATTTCAAGTAAAGTTTAGGATATCCTTTCTATGTAGCAGCATAATCGAACGTAATCAGGTTGTTTTAAATATTTTTTTGAAGAAATCTTTCAATTCATTAAAAAAAGTCACATTTAAATGGACACTAAACTGTAACATCAATATTTTCAATTCTTTCATGAATTTTCCGTGTTTTTTTGGTTGGCCAAAGCCAAAGAAGTTAAACTTAATACCAATTCCTGTAAAACGTTTCCATTCCAATGAGTATCATAAGAAAATATAAGTTACGATTGGGGTGATTGGCCGTTGGGCGGAGCTGTCGCACTTGTATTAGCCAATTGGAAGAGAGATGGCACAGACTCCGACCCAATGGGGAAGCGCTATACTTAAGGACCTTCCCTTAATCCAGGAGATTTGCATTCCCCAGTGTCTCCGCCCAACGTTAATCAATCTCTCCAACCTCCTGGCTAATTTACTGCAAATCCCATTAACAGTTTGGAGGTCAGAATATATTAACATTTCAAAGCTAAGGAATAGATTAACTTTGAACATTCTTAACAGGAAATTTCACATAGTTTCTATACTGATTTTAAGAATATCAATTAATGAATTTTAAAAATTACTTATATTTTAGCAATCAACATTACAAAATTAAAATATGTAAATAATTCCGATAACTGAATTTTGCTTATATACAGATATTTTTTTTTTGCCGCATTTTACATGGGCATCTTGAATTTTCATTTCTTAATAAAGATTGAAACAAAAAATATAACTATAACACACAAACCACCATTTTTCCCCTTTTTTCAATTGCTTGTTTGATTATTTTGGAAAATATCATCAGGTGCATTTTTTATGGAATTAAAATTAAAAGTGCTCTGTGATATTTGAAAATATTATCTAGGTATCACTAAGGTAAGTGCATCAATATAAAACAAACGCCATTAAATTTAAAAACATTTTATGAAGAAACAATATAAAATAGGCTAGAAGCATTATTTATACATTCTGTACATTATTATCTCATATATATATAGTCTCAAACAAGAAAGATGCCAGTTCTTTCTTTACGTTACAGTATCGACGATTGTCACTTTGCCTCTGTCATCCTTTGTATCTCCAATTTGTTTATTTGTTTCTTCCATCATGAAAGATTTCTTCGGCATTGTCGGAAATCTTATTTTTTTAACACTTCTTTCATACTAAAGAAACAATCTGGAAAGCAAGATTTATAAGTATAGTTTCGGAAGTCAACTATCTGCACATAACTAAACTGCACATATAAAAAGAGTATAGTGATCCATGATTGGCAAAATATCTTAAAGTGATTTTCAGAAAACACCATAGGACACTTCAGATTTTTCAAATAGGACAATTTTTTGCCAATAAGAAGAGACTTAGTCCCACTTTGCTCAAGCAAAAGGTCAAAAGCGACATAAAATACTTATTGAGACATTTGCAGAAAAATATATATTATTCAAAAAAATAAAATAAAAAACACAAAGTAGCTTAACTTAAAACATGAAACTAAAATAACTGTCGGTGCATAAACATGTATTCTATATTAACATAGATTTATTTAGTAGAATATCCGTATGTCCTATTTCCTAATTCTTCATAATGTCCATTTTCTCTTGGACTTTTACTCTCCCTTTTTATAAGGTTTGCTATCTGTTTTTCCTTATTTTTTTTCTTTTGTACTTTATGAGGTTTAGTGAAATTATTTTCCAATTATTATTTAGTTTTTCATCAGCTGTTTTTATCAAACCTTTTCTAGCTACTATCTGCTAACCTTCATTATGATTCAGTAGTTGCATTTGGGCCTTTGAAATGGTGGGAGGATCCTCTGGATAGTTTCTTGCATTCTGAAAAAAGGAAATGGCTTATTGTTTTTTTCCCTTGTCTATTATTTCCTTTCTATCCTGGCGATGACTGAATAGGCGAAATATTCACTGGTAGTTTTTATTTATAAACAGGGTACGTTTTTATTTTAGAGATTTATATTAGAGGTTTTATATTAGAGAAGGCTTTTTTGCGGAATGTATCCATTAATATCTTAATCGATAGTATTTTTTGAAATAAAACTTGTTTACCTCAATTGTCAGTTATGCAATGAATTAATTTTTAATAATTATGCATTGATCATGGTGTTTTCAAATAATAAATCGATTTCACAACAAGGAACATGCGACATATAACTGTGAAAGTTAGCGAAAAGCAACGTTAGTTAACTCTGGCTTGTTGGAGTGTCCAGTGCATAACCGAGTTAGCGGCTAGTTTCAGCAGCCCTAGCCCATGAAGGAATTAGAACCCGCAATTGGAAAAGTTTCTCGTGAATAGCGTACGCCAATCGCCCTACTTCGTTCATCTTTACATAGCTATTAATTATTTACATATGCATGGTAAATACTGTGAAATCGATCATACATACTTTATAAGCCTTTGACCATTAGTTCGAGTTCATCTTTGTCCACTTTAACATTATTTCATTTTTTAAGTAATAACTACAAGCAGTACGAAACAATTACTAGTAGTGCTACAGAATACTTTATATTCTGAACAACTTTTTTACATTTTTAACTAGTTTAGTCAAGCAGCTTTGTCTAACTCGACAATTTGGCGCATTGTTTCTCATAATTTAAGGCCGTTTCTGAACCTGAAGTTTCGGGAGCATAAAGCATTGCTTGAGAATACTAGCGAAAAACTTCAGTTTTGAAATTTGTAGTTATCCGCTTCTGATTGCGAATGCCTCACATATGGAGCAATTATTTATTTTTATTGAAGTGTAAGAGATGTGAAAATGCGATTGGACTTAATTTTCAAAAATGTGGTATTACAAGCCAGTGGAGAACAGGTTAAAAGCAGAGAACTAAAAAGGTGAATATGGACAGCATTGCATGCTAATAGAATGATTATTAATAAGCGTTGCCAACGGCCATACCACGTTGAACACACCGGTTCCCGTCAGATCACCGAAGTTAAGCAACGTCGGGCGCGGTAAGCACTTGGATGGTTGACCGCCTGGGAAAACGGGCGGTAACCATCTGGGAAAAACCGCGTGATAGGACTTTGTTTATAAAGCCTTAAAGCCAAAAAAAAAAAATTAATAAGCGTTTAAATCTAGTCCAACATTGGCCAAAATCTAACATTAAACCAGATTAGGTGAACTTAAGACTAACAAGGTTTCCGTTTTATATTAATATGGACAACTATTATAAATATATGTTGCTATGGCTCTTGTCCTTCAGGGGGACCTTTATCATCTTTTTTATATTGGGATTTCACTGAGTAATTATTGAAGACCTAAACTTTATTGGTATTAATTAATTTAAAGATTTAATTTATAACCACAAATGTTCTTGTTCTGGAGTATTCCAAAAATGGTTTGTGCGTTTACCAATCTACTAATCAGCCAAAATCAATATCTTATTTAAATGATATTGTAATGATGAATGTTTAGTTAGTCTAGATAAAGTACATGGATAGATGTACATAGATAGATTATATTAAAACGAATATAATTTGATAATACAGTTTTCTTTTCAGTTTATGGATGAGTTAATAATTATTTTGAATAATATTAATATATAAATTGAGACATGATCATTATTGATTCAGATTAATAGCATTGATATAAAACATTTATATATAATGAAATCAAGACTGTATCTGTGATACATATAAATCATAATGTATTTGTGAAAGAAATACATATAGGATTCTTCGTCAAGTAGGTCTGTTGCCACGGTACGCCCCAGATCTCGTCATCTTCCATGTGTGTCCAAGGCAGAGTTTCAGTCCTCCCCTCAAAGTCCTCATCCAGTTTCCCTAACTTACCTCTATTTATTTTCTTCCTTCCACCTACCAAAGTGCCACTTTGGTAACAGGTTTTATTTACCAACGTTTCTCTTATTCTCTCGAATAATAAAATTTTATTTTTATTTTCCTAAATTTTTTTAATACCGGTCCATCTCGTCCCAAACCTTTTTACAAGTCAAAATGCAAACAACTCCACGCTTCTGTTAAGCGTATTGAGTTAACATAAAGTAAATAAATGTATTATGTAACAGAGCGTCTTGGTTTCTATTAGTGCAAGGAAGATACAAGACAATATCACTAAGTTTCAATCCCCATGAATGTCAACTTCACTAACAAGCCACAAAGTTGTTTGAGTTGGTATGAGCCGGTGTATTATGCATTTTATGGTTCATAGGATTCCAAGATATGAAACTTACTAAGTTTTTCGAAGTTTTTGTTTTAATCAGATTTTTTAAGTAGTTAACACTGTTACTATTAATTTTTACGAACTTTAAAAATCAATCAACTATAATTCCGAAATCATCGAAACGATTTCAATTAAGGCTGGGACTGTTATCAGGAAAATATAAGTATGACTCAAGGGCCTCGTTTAGCAAAAAAAACTTGGTTATTCTTTTCGTAAGGGGGGGCATAAAATGGTTAAAAATCGTTTAACTCCCTATCTTATTTAACCTGGATGAGCAAAATGCCAGGCTCCCATTAGATCATCGTCCGATGAATAAACTCTAACATAGTTATATCACTATATCAGAATCTCTATAACATGACCTTAAAGTACTTCACATCATCAAGCAGTCCCAAATTAGAGAAAAATTAAAATGATAATTTCAAACGTATATTAAAAATGAATTATTATTTGGATAACTCATTTATTATCACATAACAATGGCTTAATCGAAGGTCACCTGTGGTCTAGTGGTTAGCGTAACAAACTACTAAACCCAAGATCGCGGGTTCGTAGCCCGGCAGGTGGCCCTAGGATTTTTTTAAGGGAGTAAAAAATCCTTAGTTACGCCGTCCTTCGGAAGGGACGTTAAACGGGGATCCCGAGCCTTTACGATGTCAGGTACTCGTTAAAAATCCCTATCCAAATTAAACCTGGATAGGCAAAATTTAGAGCTCCCACTGTAGCATCGTCCGATTAGCCATAGCAGCATAAAGTGACGTTAAATGAACAAACAAACAATGGCTTAATCGAATGAAACAGCGTTTAGTTTAGTTTTTAATCTGACCTTTCATAATAAAAAAGGGATTTAATTCGATTAAAAATAAATCATTGCCTTACATTTCTTAGTGCCACTTAAAAAGTTACGATTTTTGTATGATATAAATCTAGATCTACTTTGTATACTATCTTGCTCTTTTATATCAACTCTCTGATATTTCATTGGAACCAGGAAAGGCTTGACTCCCGCAATTAATGAGATACATTGGATGTTGGAGGAAAGCACGTTTAAAATAAGAGGTTATTATTAGGCGAAATATTGCCTGTCGGTGAGCTTATTAAAGTAGTTGTTTATTATGAAAATCGAGTGTGAATGTGTGTGTGTGTGTGTGTGTGTGTGAGAGAGAGAGAGAGAGAGAGAAAGAGGGAGAGAGAGAGAGAGAGAGAGAGAGAGAGAGGGAATGTTTTAAGTGGGGTAACGCTAGATGCTTGTCGCTTGTAGAAACTTGAACTTTTTTGCCAACGTTTGTCAATGCGATCCTTTGTTTTAATTACATGTCATTCTCAGTTCCAAATGGAAAATGTACATAAAATGTCATCCCAATATTTATATAAAATATAAAATGTTTTCCTCTCATAAAATGTTATCGTTTTGTACCTTATCTTTTTGGTATTACAAACTGATGTTACGATACAATATTTAAAATTAATCAATATTAATTTTTCATTATTATGCCATGTTTTGTCGTGAATTAATATGAATAATTAATATTTTTGTAGGGCTTCCTGTGCGCCGCTCCTTAAACATATTTACAAAACCACACTAAAAAGTCTACAGCAGTTCCAGAACTCCATCCTTAGGCGTATAGTTAAAGGCACGTCGCTCCAAAGGGCGCGTAATACTAAAATCTATGAGGAGCTGAAACTCCCGTCTATACCGAACTACATTAGCCGGAGGCACATCAAATTTTTTGATGGGCTGAAGGCGTGTAGCAACCCACTCTTTAGAGACATAGTTCCCCCTCCCAGACCTGGGAGGTGGCAAGGCAGTGTCCCCTTGGTCGACGTGCTCTCATTGGCCTAGGGATGGGGTGAGGACTCCCTTGTCCAAGCCTTTCTTCCTTTCTTCCTTCCTCTCCCCCCTTTCTTCTTCCTATCACCTAATCCCTTAAAGCGGTCTCTCCCTGCTTTGAATGTATAGAATCAGCGGCCTTGGCCGGTTTAGAGAACCCGCCTTCAGCGGACTCATTCTATGTATTGCTTAAAATAGCTCCGGGTAGAAAAAGTACTATAATTATTTCCGTATATATATATTTATGTATTGTATATATATATATTGTAAATATTTGTTTATATAAATAAATGGAGATTCGAAACAAAAAAAAAAAAAAGTAGGGCTTCCTTGCTATTATCACTCGTTCTTTTTCTCGGATTCTATAATGCACCTATTACATGTTCTACCGGACATAAATCAAGGGTGAGGCAATATTAATCAGTAATATTCATAAATTTTCTAACAATACTCGCAGTTCCTTCTAATATGTGAACTTATTAGTCCAAGATGTCTTCTTCTTCTTCAAGAATTAGTCAAAAATTTGCTTGGTTGATTTATGTTTGTTCGTTCTGTGGATGATATTGGAGTATTGTCATCCTCCTGTTCCGCGTTGTATTAACTGTTTCCATTCATCTTCAGTCTGAACTGCATTCATGATTTTTTATAGATATATTTTTCCATAACTTCCAGTTTTTTGTGAGTTCATCGAGAGGCATTCCGTTTTTACGATAGTTTTTCTTAAGTAAAGTGAACTTCTGATTATTATAATAGTTTAATTTTCCATGCTAATTGATAGTTCTTTTTGTACAGAAGGGATAGATATAGTTCAGTAAAAATAACAAGCTTTGTATTTTAAAATATTAAAGGAGCAAATAACAAAAACATAGAAATAAATCCAAATCAATAAAAGTGAAAAATCGGACTCCATCTATTGTATTTGGGTTTCCGAATGTAGCTCTAAGCAGACTAGACTCGAATAGTTGGAAATTGAAAAACTTTCACGAAAATGGTTGACCTCGATGGTTGAACCCGATAGGAACAAATCCTTCCCTTATCTCTGAACAGCAACCAAGAATCACCCCCCTCCCTTCGTAGCAGTAGATAAACTGCAATAAATATTCCCGATAAAAGCGTCATGTAGTTGAGATATCTCTTCGGCACTTCCTAATATATAACAGCGGTGTCTAGGATAATGTATGTATCGTATTGGCAAGCTTAGTGATGATGGAGGACCTAGAATAACTGAAGCCAACATGAAAAAAAAAAAACACATTTTTCTTTATAAGACATAATTAAATGATTAAGTAAACACATATTTCTCTGCTTGCGATGTTTTCAAAGTCGAAGCTCAACCTCTCTTATCAAAGAGGAGATAAGATGTCAAAATGTAACTCTAGACGAAACAAGCATCAACGGTTATAATGAGGCCGTGAACGCAAAAGTCAGTTTTACAGCATGCTTAAAACGGTGGTGTTGTTTTTTGTGTGGATGGGATTCGCAGACGAAATTCAAACCGAGGTGGTAGAAATCATAACCAGCTTCACCACAATTGTGCATAACGTATATGTGCGGAAGTGTGTATGTCTTTAAATCATGTAGACCTTACATTTGGCAACATTAGTTAAGAAAAAAAATCAGCATTATTCCTATATTTTTTTATAAACATTATGTATATATATATATATATATATATATATATATATATATATATATATATATATATATATATATATATATGTATATATATATGTATATAAACAACAGTTTATCATACATCAGACAGAATTATCTCATGGAAAATGAGGAGAAATTTTCCAAGCTGAAATTTTTTCTATTACTAAGTCTCCTAAAATTTCCTCTGTAACTTTCTTTGTTAAAGCGTTTGTTCTCACTCAGCTCGCTTTATGCTGCAACTGTCGTATCCATTCAGAATTGTTCTGACATTCTCCATAACACCAATTTTTATGTTACCGACCATCTCGATTGAGCATTTTTATTATATATATATATATATATATATATATATATATATATATAGTTTTTAGAAAATTTGTCGTTGTTTTTTCAATCATTAAACATAAATATTAAAGATTCGTACCGATTATTTGTTATTCGTACCGAGAACCAGTGAGTCATTAAAAGTAGATTATAATCGTTGACGTAATGAATAGCTCAAGCATTTACAAAACATTTCTTAAATTTCCAAGAACTTGATTTTTATAAAAACTAATTTTTTATTTGTAAAACTTGTACGCGCGGAAAATTTTTTTTATGCTGAAATATTTCACGTCTAATTTTTTCTCATATAGAGCCAGATTTCTCGCATTCCATTCTTGCCATTCAATAAAAAAAAAAATAAAAAAAACGACTGAGGCATATTGGAATTTTAATAAAACATGATAAGCGGTTTATTTCAGTGAAAACCTCTGAAAAAGGAACAAATCAAAATTTAAACAATTTTTAGTAACGTAAATAGACCAAAATAAAAATTCATTATAATGTGATGAAGGTGTTATCGTTTTAGCTCCTAATTAATAATACGGTTGTCTTCTTATTAAAAAAAAATCTTCAATACATGTAGTTATTTGATTTTTCTTACATATTCATATTTATAAGACTTAATCAAATTTAATAATATCAATTTATCTCTCGAAAATATAATATGATTATAGTCACGACGGACGACTACCGATGACTATATATTTTAAGGTGCCCGTGGGAAAAATGGTGTGAGCCATTAGTGGTTTTACTTTAAACAACTTTTAAATAAATATTGTTCTGTAGCAAGTATTATTAAAATTATATAAATTAGAAGGAATTTACGTTAGGCTTAAATACATCAAGAAATTGAAGAAGTGTTAAAGGTTTTAAATGTTATCAGGTAGGGGTATTTGTAAATTATCTAATGTCATATCGTATGTGGAGGTTTAGGAGGTGATTGTTTTAAGTTTTGAAACCTATTGCCCATCAAAGCCTAAGTCCAATTTGTTATAATCATATATTATATATTCCTTTTTATTAATAATAATTTTTACGATACCGAGGAGGAAATAAAAAATAAAGATAAAAATAGAAAATATTATTAAAAAAATTAAATAAGTTAGTAAATATATTCACACACACACTTATATATATATATATATATATATATATATATATATATATATATATGTAAGTGTATCTAACAAACTTACTTACACCTAATATATGACTGCAGACTAAGAAGGACAGTTGGCCAATCAGTATTAAGGACTTATACTGGAAGTATTTTCAGCAATTCAAGGTGTTTGCTAAAGCAGTGTGGTTAATCATCACTACACGAAATCAATATTATAGGTCAACAAGAATTTTAGTTTTGTTTTCAATTATTTTGTTGTAATTTTGTGTTTTTTCCTATATCTTTTTTTTGTTCAACTGGCAATTAATATTTACTATGATCAATATTTTTATGTTTAAGTTTGGTTTTTAATGACGTATTTTCAATTTAGCGTTTAGTTTTATATATAAATAATACAAAAAAATGTAAACAATGGAAAAAAAACAACAACATGAAAGTACAATTGTATGTAATGTACTATAAATGTACGGATCATGCAGAACAATAAACGTCCTTCGCGTAGGGGTACTGCGTGAAGGGAAAAAAAAAAAAAATATATATATATATATATATATATATATATATATATATATATATATATATATATATTGGTTTTTACTTTTCTTGACTGTTATGGAAATAATATATTTAGATCTTGAGTTTCAGTCTTTTATTTCTTTATTAATTTTTCAGGCGACGTTTCGAGACTGGGTTAGTCTCATATTCATGCCATGTTCTAAAGAATGAATCAGTTTTTCATTAATCTGTTGCCTCTTAAAACAGCATAAATTGTTTGTATTGCAATTGTATTGTAATTGGATTGATCACAGCAATTACAATACAAACAATTTATGCTGTTTTAAGAGGCAACAGATTAATGAAAAACTGATTCATTCTTAAGAACATGGCATGAATATGAGACTAACCCAGTCTCGAAACGTCGCCTGAAAAATTAATAAAGAAATAAAAGACTGAAACTCAAGATCTAAATATATTATATATATATATATATATATATATAAAGAAAAATAAGAAAAGAGGAGATAGCTATTAGAAATTTAAATTGATTCTTCTTTTGAATGAAAATATGATAACCTTATTAATGTATTTTCTCACATTTCCCAAAACACAGATACATTGGCAAATAATCTTATTTTAAATACCGTTCTTTTGAGGCACAATCCTCAGAGATAGAGACTATTATTGAGTTCTCGATACATTTCTCATATGTTGGACGATTTTCTTTAGTGATTATGCGAGCATTAAATGTATTTAGGAGGATTGGAGTCCTACATTTTAGAAACAAAAAAAAATAATAAAACTGCTAATCATTACTGCATTGTTCAATACATTTACTATTTTCTCCTGTATAGCACTTAATATTGATCCTTGTTTTATAATAATATACATTTATGTATTTATTCACAACTCAACAGACCAAAGGGGATAAGGAATATCAGGTCAACTCTTCGTTTTACGTTGGCCAAGTAAAATAAATCTCATCAACCGCATTGTTGACTAACCACGTGCTTCACAATGCCAACTGGACCAGAAAACACACCTTCATGCAGACAAATCTACCATTGAAGCGTATTTTTCCGGACTCGCTTTAAACTACAAAGGGTTTTATGTCCTGATAGAATACCTCGTGCATAAAATACTTGTCATGCTATAATTATAAAGTGAATCCCATATTATAATTATGACAAACCAAAGTTTTAGGCAAATAAATGCAATCGATACAAGGCAATAGTTAAAAATTTTTATTAATGAAGAAAAACCTAAATAATAATTGAGAGCGTTGCGTACTAAACCTAAACTATTCAGTCATGTTTCTTATACAGTATACATGTTAATCATTCAACTAATTCAGCAAAGAAAATACAATTATTAACTAGGTGGTAATGGTAATAATTCTGTTTTTTTTATTTTTATAGCAACAATATAATATTTATAAAATATGTAATAAATAACATCCAAGTAGAAAAAAGGTCATAGATGGTGTATTAATCTTCCCTATCTTTTTAAAGTAGAACAAAATTAATTGAAAAAATAAACATGCAGCCAACAATCGTTGCATTTTATTTTCTTTGATATTTTTATGAATGATTTATGAACCCGATCATATTTGCCAAACTTACGTTGCATCTATATCAATTACCTACCTACCTAAACGTATCCGCCTTGGCCAGTATGTATATGTATGCAGATGACTTGGAAATATTCATGTCCTTTCATCCTTCCGGAATGTCCAGGATGTCCTGATTGCTCCAAGATGAAATTTATATTATTTACAGCTAAGCGGAAAATAAAATGAGCCGGAATCTAGGGAAAACTACTCACCACTTGGTACGAGTCCCGAATACCAACGCGTTATCAGTACGCGCTGGTAGTATCTTGCGGAATTCGTGGTAACTACCTGCGTTGTATTTTAATTCTAAATTTTAATTCATTGAAATTTTTAAAATTAATGTTGCTAAAATTTGATATTATTAAAAAAATTTCCTTGTACGATCATAATGAGAGTAGATTCCCTCTGTCATTACGATCGTCTAATGATAATTTTAGTTATAATTTTAATAAAGCGAATATTAGTTACCGCAAAATCTACGAGACAGATCTAGTTCGGCGCAGTGAACGGATAACATAGCAGCACCCTGGATTTACCCCCTTGAATTGCGATATCGAATATTTTAGATTCGGCTTTGTAAAATATATATATACTAGCTGACCCGGCCACGCGTTGTTGTGTCTGTTGTAATAGTTTAAAAAAAAAACACGTTAAAATTTGAATTTTAAAGAAATAATGAATGAATGGAAAAAATGAATTAAAAAGATTTTTGATGTTATATTTTATTCATCTTATCTAAGTACAGAAAGTAATAAATAAATAACATACAAAATTCTTAACTAGTAAAATATAAACATTAGGTTAATGAATGAGGATTCTTAATTATGGCTAATAATACTTTTTTTAAATTATAACTCCTCAAGGTAGTATTCTTGGTCCAATCCTATATACAGTTTATACAGCTAACATCCCAACTCATCCTAATACTATCCTTACCACGTATGCTGATGATACATGTGTATTATCAGTCAACACCAATCCAGTTATTACATCCCAAAGCCTCCAATCCCATATCATTGATCTTGAAGAATGGTGTCAAAACTGGAGAATTAAAATAAATTCTCAAAAATTGCATCAAATCACTTTTACCTTACGTGGTAAACCAATGACTTCCTCCTCTTCAGTATCCTTTAATAATATCCCACTGGTTCCTGTAGAACAGTCCCGATACTTAGGTTTGCACCTCGACAAACGATTAACCTGGAATCCTCATACAAGACAAAAAAAAACCATACACCGCTCGACGCTTCAGGCTACTTCCACACTTACTAGACAAACGCTCTAAGCTCCCAATTAACTACAAAAGACTAATGTATATGACCATCATATGACCTATTTGGACTTACGGAGTAGAGCTTTGGGGCTCCACTAAGCCATCGAATTCCTCTCGTATCCAATCGTTACAGTCCAAAATCCTTCTTAAAATCCTCAATGCTCCTTATTTTGTTAAGAATAAAGTCATCCATATGTCGACATTAATGTCCCATTTGTTGCTGATTTGGCCCGAGCCCGGTATCCATCCTTTCATAACAAACTTCATTACCACTCAAACCCTCTAGTTTCAAACCTAGCTTCCTCTTCAATTCCCGATAATCCTCCGAGCCGTCTGAAAAGAAGATGGCCACGTGACCTCATTACTTGAACTTTGATTTGAGTACTACCAGTGGGTAATTTCTCTACTTGTCATTATCATGTAAAATCATATATCACTTAGCCTATTTACTTGTTGTATTATTGTAATACAGTTGTAGATATCAATAAATAAATTTTTAAAAAATATATATAACTATTTACATCAATTTATTTAAGCGCTAATCTATGCACAATATATATATATATATATTTTTAATCTGTTCTTTGCTATTACGAATAGCTTAGATGGTTAACTAACACGTGAGCATGCAACATATAATTGTCCATAGGAGAAACATAGATATTCTAGGTACAAACCGCAAATGGGCATATAAATATGGTTGTTTGGGTATTTTCCCTAAAAGGCACCGATTAGCAGATACAGGAAAAAACCCTGATATTATTCCGAAAATTTCGAAGTTTTTCCGCAAAAAAAAAGTATTCCCGTCCGTTTTTTCGGTTGCGAACTTGGATTTACACTACTCATACATGCCCTTACAACATATAAAAAATGCAGCGTCATCAAGCGTCACTGCTACGATCGACGCTTAATCGATAATAATGGCCGACACCTATAACTTAGGGGTATGAAAAATAGTTTACATCCGATTCTCAGACCTACTGAATATAGACACAAAATTTCATGAGAATCGGTCAAGTCGTTTCGGAGAAGTTCTGTTACAAACACTGTGACACGACAATTTTATATATTAGATATATATATAGATATATCTATATATATATATATATATATATATATATATATATATATATAGAGAGAGAGAGAGAGAGAGAGAGAGAGAGAGAGAGAGAGAGAGAGAGACAGACAGAGAGCATCTTTCCAAATCCTAGTTCAAATGGTTTTGTATTCATTTTTGTTTATAGAACTTTCGTTGAAGTACCGTTCAATCATCAATCACGTACAGATTTCAACTTATTAAATAGGTACCTATAAAAATATTGTTTTCAGGATTTAGATAAAGATTCCAGCCACATATTCAACCTTTTTAGATATCTAGAAAATAACTAATCTTAATTATTCTTCTTAGAAGGAAGTGCAAAAAAAATGTGAATTGCCAAACACAAGAGCAATTAACAGCGTGTGGGAAATCCACGAGTACACAAGGATTGAATAATTGTTCCATGATTAAGGTTTGCCACACAAATATTGTCGCAGAACTGAGCTGAAAAAACATGTTATGGTAATATTTAT
Organism: Arma custos; assembly: GCA_037127475.1. Lineage (NCBI taxonomy): Eukaryota > Metazoa > Arthropoda > Insecta > Hemiptera > Pentatomidae > Arma > Arma custos. Next base: position 7,675,393 of record CM073763.1, read on the forward strand.
TTAATTTGATTAAGTAACCTAAAAAGGTGAGGGATGTTTGAATATAAAATAAATAATTAAAATTAATTCATTTATCTATTTTTAGATAATTTTTTTAGATATTGTAGTTAAAAAAATTGAGTGAGAAAAATTTGAATCACTTAGTTTCTAGTAAATACTGGTTATATAGCTTAATCCAGGAGTATTTAGAGGCAGCAACTTTGATTTTAAATATATGCTAATATATATTTAAATATATGTCGTAACTAGTGTTCCCCCTCCACTATAATCTTTTTTTGGGAACCGATGGTTTACTGTACTGTCCGATCGTTTACTGATATATTTTATGATCTATTGATGAATGTACTTAATTATATTAACAGGCGAAATCCAATTAATGTTGCAGGTTGCAGTCTATGGCTCTTGACGATTTCATTCTTGGTGACATGATGAAAGGCCGCAGTGCTACAAGGATGTACCAAACCCTAGTTTGAGCAGGATGAAACTCCTTTCAAGACGGTTAAGACTTGAAGCTAACTTCAGGATCATAATCTAAGGAGGAGGCATCTATGGACCGACCTATCATAATAGATGTATTTATTTTTAAAGCCATGTTCCCGAACCGTTACTGCAAAATGTATTTTTTCAATTATACTGTACATATATCTCTAGTCGAGAAGAATTATTACATGTATATATTAACAATTGTATATAGCCTTTATATGCTGTCTAGATTGTACATACATCAACAATCACTTAGCAGTCATAGACACCCTGATAAAGGTTTTGCGGTTTTTAAACCGATGCGAAAATGCACAATAGGGAGATAGCTCTTGTTAGAACTTTGTATACCTTTAGAACATTTTAAATCGCTCTAAATTGATTTAATGTATGTTATGTGTTTCCTAGCCTCAATTTAATGGCACAAAATTATATGATGTATTAGTTTATAGAATAAATTGATATGGGATAAAGGAAACCCTTCTATTAGCGTTGAAATGTTTGTATCGCAAAAAAGTTTAATAAAAGAATGTTACGCCTGTTTGACATAAATTTATATTGTTGCCAATTTAAATTGTCATGAACATTGAGGGGAACAATTGTGGGAGGTTTATAATAAATGTGATTATTTTATCTTCTCATTTTTTTTCCCACTGTGTTAAATCATTTTTTTTTTATCGATAGTGTTGTAAAAAGTAATCTACTTATGCAAGTGATTACACGACCGCAAATGAAGAAAACAAACTTGTCACAGTTTTTAGAAAATGTTTACTTTACAACATAATCACTGATCTTTAAATGACATTACACAAGTCACCGATTACACATTTCCACCGATAGTGTACAAAACAACAGATGTAACTTTCCTGAGTAGATATGACGATCTAAATATAAAGCACTCACATCAAGCGACACCAAATTCGAAAACATGCAGGTTAATATCAATTTATATTTGGATGTACTTAATACCTAATAATAAAATTATTACACTCGCTATTTAGTAATTATCTAAAATAAATATTTGTAGATGAACATACATCATTAACTTAAAGATTAAAATGACTACTCTAACTGTTTAGTTGCTTGTTTATTGCTTATATGTAGAACTAATATTACTACTAAAGATACACGTAGAAAGCGAGTGAGTTTTTTTTTTCAGTTAAAGATAATATAGTTAGTTTAATTATAGATAAGATTATAAGATAATAATTATAAGATAATATAGATAGTTTAGTTATAGATAATATGTCATGCAAATGTAATAAAAATATTTGAAATACGGAAACGCCAATGGGTAAAACAGTAATCATATAAGGCTACAAACTTCACTGCTCGATGAAAGGACATTCCAATCAATTAATTATAAAAATACCAAAACTCTCCAGCCAGCAATATATTAATAAGACTGAATAGGGCCTACATAATTATGATGAATTAAATAAACAGAGATGTAATAAAACTAGAATAACTGCCTAAAAACCTAATTTTTACGACAGGATTTAGAATGTTATTGTGAGCCATTAGACGATTTATAAAAATATAAACATTCATCATAAATTAGTTTTCTATAGCAATGTAAATTAAAAAAAAAAACTTGTAAAATCAATACTGTCTAACCAGCTTCACCCCAATGAGGTAAGTTACTAAATATTTAAATTTTAGTGTGTCTCTCGGGCCACAATGATCGAGCTGCAATAACCTTCGAAATCATCGCAGTCTGAAAAAGTTGGATAGAAGGAACTGGTGAAACTTTTAATTTACGTATTAAGGGTAGCACTTCAAGCTTCTGGGAGTTTTCTCGTAGAAGTGGTAGAGAATCGAAGGACTTTTCACTTCTGAAACAGACAGTGAAATTGGACTTCACAAAAAACTTTACAAGCATATATTAGGGTCGTGCTGATGAGTTCATACCCACGATTCCGAGGGAATTGAAAATTGGAAAACTAATTATGTTTGGTGCTGTTGGTGTGCAACTTTTAAAGTTTTATAATTTCACAAGCATAATCATTAATAAGTACTTGTACTTAAATTTAAGTATTGATTCATAGGTTAATCATAAATGATTGCTTTTAAAACAGAAAATAAACACTAAATTTAAACGTCTATTCATCATCGTGTGGCATAAGTTCTTAGACATTTTTATTAATATCTTCTTCCACAGCTTTCTTAAGTTCTTCGTCCTCGATTTGTATTGGTGAAGACTTAAACAGAGAAGATTTTTCATGGTTAGGTTTCCGGGGGACAATTTTTAAAACTAACTAAGAATGGATCTCTAATTAAAAACTCTTTAGACAAAAGTATGATTGATGTTTCGTGCTAAATGAAAAGTAGAATGCCTAATTTTTAACACAAACCACTCATAAATCGCATTTTTCGATTGTTAATTTGAACTAAACTTTGATATATGAAATAAAATCTATCTGCAATAAATAAAATGAAAGACAAGCAAAGTTACTAAATTAACGAGAAGTATTTTTTCTTAAAGCATGGTAATTATTTTGCCGGGAATCAAGAGAGGAATAACACAACAAGGCTACATGAAAAATTTTAGCAGTCTTCTTACAAGAGTAATTTTATTTTCATTTAAAAGTAATAAACAGTTGTACAAGTAATTCAAAGAAATTATTTACGTGTATATATATCATTTTTAAAAGTAAATTGCGGATGATTACGTAAAGAATGGCTTTTTAGTAAAAAATTGGACGCAATGGCAACGGTAGATTTTTCTTTTCCATTTGATCACTAATATGGCGTTATATTAAAAAAAGGGGGTTTGGCTGCGTCATGGACGCGACCGTTTGCAGTACGTGAATACGTTCACGTAACGGGTAATATTTTTTATATATAATATTATTTATGTATTGTGGAAAAATTAAGTAAACGAATAATTACTGTTAGAATACAAGTTTATTAATTATAGGTCTACTGTAAAGGAGATAGTTGGGGGGTGCAGTCAATAAGAACACAGAGTAAGTGAAGTACTTATATTATGTACCTACAGTGTAGGTCATCTTCAGGGCTAACAGAGAAACAAACAGAACAAAAAAATGTAAAAAAGAAATATAAAAAATGTAAAAAAATATAAAAAATGTACAGTACCAATAATATGGTGACAAGTAATGTAGAAAAATACAATAGTGGCAGATATGAAGATAGAAGATAACGAATATTAAAAAAGAGCCAGATTATAATAAAATAAAGATATAGGCAGATTTAAAAAATTAATGATAATGAAAAGGAATTAAACTAGTGGCAGATATAATAAAATAAGATAAAGACAAATATAACAAAAATTATTGAAATAGTAACAGATATAATTATTGAAATAGTGACAGAATATAATAAAATTAAGATAAAGACAGATATAACAAAATTATTGATAATGAAAAGAAAATGAAAATAATGGCAGGTATAATAAAGTAAGACAGATTTAATAAAATTAAAGAAAATGAGCAGAAATGGTAAATTATAAATAACGCATATAAAATTAAAATAGAAAATAAATGTACAGAAAGGATAGTACAGTACAAAATAGTAATATAAAGGAAAATCAAAAGGAGGAGTTAAACAAAAGAAACAAAAATGAGGATATTTACATATACAGAAAGGTTGGAATATGAAGAATAAAGAAAAACTAGTAAAATAAAGGTATAAAATGTATGATAACGGACTTGATGATGTTACAAGTTACAGAAAAGTATGGAACTATATGTACAATAACAAATATGAATAATAGAAATACTATTGTACAATAACAACAGTGTACAATGACTGTTTTGAAAAAATTGTTGATAGGAATAGAGTATGAAAAGTTAAAATAAGTGAAAACTCTTGTATAGTAACAATAGTGTAAAATGTCTGTTTGAAAAAAAGTAGATGGGATTAATGAATTTGAAAAATTAAAATAGGTGTTTAAAAATATGAACTCTTGATTACCAACATATGATGGATGCCAAAATGATAAGGGGGAAAAATAGGAAAATAAAAATTGGAGAAAGGATAAAGAGAAAAGTTTAAAATAAATAAAATATAAAGAAGATATAAAGAAGAGGAGACATACCGAATGTTGGAAAGCGTGGCCGTTACATATAACGGCTGGTACGTTGACTACTGACTCGGTCATGTGGTATTTTGTTGTTACTATTCGATTGCGCTTGAGAAGCCCTTTTCTACCATATACGATCTTTGTATTTGGAAGTGTTTTTTTTTTTATTCTAACACCTTATTGTATTCACTGTCACTATTTTGTAAAAATATACAAATATTGACAATCGACAATTTTATATACGATCGATATATTTTGTAACATATTTATAAATATATGTTGATGATATATTTATCGATAGATTTTGATGACAGCTTCTCCAAGTCATAAGTTATACTGAATGGAAATCTCGATACGCAGCAAAATGAACTCAAAATGACAGCGCTTCTCCCTCCACCACGCGCGATGGGTCATAGTCCTCACTTCTAGTAATGAACTCTTTCCAGCTATACAGTGGTCTAATTGAATTTTGGATGGAGATGATGGATATGTAACACTAAACTATATTATTTTGTTATCTTTGGTTTTTATTTGATTGTATCCCACTATTAGTAGCTGGTGAAATTACAATAGTAGACGTAAGACTTTTTCCTCTGCCGTTTTTATTGAAAATACCCTTTTAAGTGTGAGAAGAACTAAAGCCATACAAATATAATTCTGGATGAAAAACAAACAGTCAAGATTAATTATTATATCACTAAATTATCCATAACCCTACTAATAATAATTATGAGTCTATATGAAATGATGATTAATAAATTCAGCCCGAATCGGTATATAAGTAAATCACCTTCCTTAAATGAAATAATAACCAAACGCAAGAGAAAATTTGCAATTCTATAGATTGATCGAATTTGGAGGACAATGGCGACCTAGTACAGGATTTAATCAGCGTAGTTTTCCGTCGGCTATGGAACGGCAGTGCCAAAGCGATTGTATTTCTAATCCTTGTTGACAAATGAAAAATCGTCAACGCTTTATTGTTTCAGTGATAAAATCCAACATTAAAGATTCAAGTTATAACAATTCATAGTCGTATTATTGTGTAATTAGTTTCTTAAATTGTGTAATGAATTTAATTTAGGAATAGTCGCCGATAATGGTCAAAGCCGCGTTAATAAATGCATTGCAATTAAAAACAAAGCATATGATGAATGCAATTCTGAATTAATTTCTTAACCATGTTTGGTATATGTGATCATGAGACTACAAGTGACAAAATAAGAAACCTGCAAAACCTAAAATACAAAATTAATCAAATACATGTTCAGTATTTTAAGTCCAAACTGTTTCAAACCATTGCAAGAATCCACAGAGCAATTTGAGTATATCTTGATCCATTACAGTTCACTATAAAATACGTTCACGCCCTCGAATAGAAAAGTACACTCATAAAACAATATTGCTTGAATATAATTTTAAATAATATTGTTTCAAAGCATTGAAGGATACAAATTAGTAATTTCTATCAACTAGGAATAATTATTGTGTAGCAAAATAATGTTTAGAAGTGACAGCCTAAACTTCAGTTAGGTAAAATGTAATTTCGAATAAAATTGAGATTATTTACTTTGTTAATGTAATTCACATAAATTAGAACAGGTGCTAAGCTAGTAATGATTGGTCATTACAATACTTCTATATGACAGTCAACAAAATTACATACACGGTAAGTAATAGAAATTTTATTCTAAATTGCATTTAAACAAATTAACCACCTATTACATATGGACACGTTATACTCGATTTAAATGTTTTGCGGCGATTAAACTTGTTTTTAAAAACCTCCTAGTAAATTTAATAACTCTGCTATTTCGACGATATTTCAGACAGTATCCAAAAGATTCAAAAAGTTATTTTTTTTATATGACTACGTCTTTAAAATTGCTTCAATAGTGAGAGGCAATTAAAAAAAACGAATGATAACAAAATCGGGGATACAGTTTGGTGTTATTGCTACACATCTATCATCTCCATCGAAAATACAATTAGACCACTGGATATCTAAAGGATCAAAGAATTTCTTACGATTTGTGAGGGCTGTGAGGGGGATGCGCCACAAGTTTGGGTTTATTTCTCTACGTATCGAGATTTAAATTCAGTATAACTTATTTTAATTATCTTGTTTTTGTAACTGGAGAGCATCTTTATTAGTCAATCATTCACGTGAGTAAATTAAAACCTTTTGCAGTCATATATTATTTTTCTTTATTCTAAAAACGTTTCAACAATTCCATGTCATATCATTTTATAAGGTGATAAATGATAGGAAAGAATCTAACGAAATAAGCAAACTATACTCATCAGTGATTTTAAAGTTAAAAATGAAATAAAGAAATATAGAAATCTACACTTATTAGATAACACAGATAACATAACCTTCTCAGAAACCTCGTAGCATTGTTTTCATTTTCAAATTCTTAATTCATAAAATTAACTTTTTAAAATAAATAAAAGATATAAAATAGATCAATATAGATAAAAAATTACTAATTTATATTAAATGACCATTCATGATGACTATGTATTGAAGAAGAAAATAAATTAAAATACTATTTTAATAATAATAATAAAAAATAGTCCAAAGTACAAATTACAAAAATTGTTAATTGACCATGGAGTACACTATAAACTCTAAGCTTTGTTTTAAATTATATGACAATCAACATAAAAGGTATCTATATCTAATTCAGTAATTTTGGGACATGTTTTTGTATGTAAAATTATGTATTTATTTGATCTGTCTTTTAATTTTAGGTTGAAAATGTACAAAATTACATAAAAAATTTCAGAGAATATTTTTAAAATTAAATAATGTTAAAGGACTTAAAAATGATGTAAATTGAAAATGACATGGAATTGTTGAAACGTTTTTAGAATAAAGAAAAATAATATATGACTGGAAAAGGTTTTAATTTACTCACGTGAATGATTGACTAATTCAGTATAACTTTTGACTTGGAGAAGCTACGACGTTCATTTAAGTTCCATTCGTCAGCTGTTGTCAAAATCGATCCATTGAATATAATATTTTATTTGAAAAGAAAAGATATGGCCAAGACCGGGACTCGAACCCGGGTCTCTCACCTCTCCGTGGTGACGCCTTAACCATCTCGGCAACCCTCGCTCGTTTCTCTGCCAGTCACATCTATTCTTTTCACTGATCCTATATCTCCGTGTTCTCGCAATTTGCGATGTATATCCGGGGAGAATGTTAATTGAACATTACTTTATTTTTGGATCTTGTAGACTTTAAGTCATTAATATTATTATAATTTATTTTATTGTTATATGATGTAAAGCATGTGAGATTGAAGATTGAATATAAAGCATGTGTGAAAAATAGTGACTGTTGGGGCCAGGGTGCACTGAAAATAAATGAAAGTGAATTCCCCGAGCGCCCGAATAATAATGCCGATAATATTGTCCGTTTCCTATTAGTATAATAAAGCAACAAACAAAAAGAAACATACAAAATATACAATAAGCAAATAACAGAAAATATTTTATTTTTAAAAGAATTTTAACTGAAATAATTCATCTAGGACTCCATCTGGACAAACGTCTCACTTGGAATCCTCATACAAGACTGAAAAGACAAGAAACTGCTCGACGATTTCGCCTACTTCAACATTTACTGAACAAACGTTCAAAGCTACCAATTAATTACAAAAGACTCATTTACATGACAGTTATCAGACCTATTTGGACACACGGAGTTGAGCTTTGGGGCTCTACTAAACCATCCAATTCATCTCGCATCCAATCCTTACAATCCAAAATCCTTCGTAAAATCCTCAATGCTCCTTATTATGTCACAAACAAACTCATCCATCATGATCTTAATATCCCATATGTTGCTGATTTGGCCCAAACTAGATACCTATCCTTCCATGAAAAGCTCCATACACACTTGAATCCGCTAGTCTCTCGACTTGCTTCCCATACTATTCCTGATAACCCTCCGAGGCGTCTGAAAAGAAGATGGCCTCGAGACCTTCTACTATAAAACTTCATTGGAGTGCTATCAATGGATAGTTTCTCCACAAGTGAATTTTTTGTTCATGTCCTTTGTTCATACAGCCAATTTACTTTATGTAATGTTATTACAGTTGTAAATATCAATAATAAAAAAAACAAAAAAAAACTGAAATAATTCCATTATCACTATAAGTTTAACAAAATACATTTAAAATTACAAATTAGTTAGACTCTATTGATAGTAAAAATACAAAAAAAAAATCTTCTTATGAAAATAATTATAGTAAAAAAAAATGTATCTTGTGACAATGCAAAAAAAAAAAAATGTTCTATTAATCCTAATCGAGGGAGAGAGAGAGAGAAAATAAAAGGTCTGACCTGATATGATATTTTAATTTCACTACTAAGTTAAAGTTCGGCACTGCCGTCTTCTGAGGCGAAGTAATTTTCGTCACGAGCAGGCAAATTGGCAGAGTCTCGTTCCGCAAAGGCCGTGGAGGCATCAACTTCAAGTGCTTTGGATACAGCAAGACAGGCTAAAGTACGCTAATTCTTACAAGATGCACTAATAGCAACAATAAATACCCCCTCTCTCTCCCTCGCTTACTATACTCTCTCCCGATCTAAATCAATATAATAAACTAATTTACATATTTTTTAATGCACAATAATTTACAATATAGATGCATCTTTTGGAATACCCAACAGTGACTGTGATTACAATAAGGTGTAGAATAAAATATTTTTTATCAAAATATGTTATGTCGGCCTATACGCGTTATAAAGCCAAATCCACATACAGAAATCATATACAGATGGAAATGGATTCTGAAGTGCGACCGAGTCAAGCAGTGCCGTGAACATAAAAGAATGAATCTGATCAAGCGGATCAACAAAGTTGCTAGTACACCCGCAGCTGTGTCGGTTATAATAATGCAAGATTATATTCCATCATATAGCTTCTGTATCAACAACGGACTGTGTAGGCGTCGATTGTGTATTAGGGTTCGATATGTGTAGGCATCGATCGTGATTAACAAGACACACATTATAAAGACACATGACTACGCCGTTTGTCCATTTGGACATAAGTGTGATGCTTGTGATCTTCTATGGACCCTGCGCTCATTGAAGCAAACGAAAGAAATACATAAGATTTTAATACCACTTTCACTGAAGAGCTGGTTGTATCTAGTATCGGGCTTTAAACGGTGCGGTACCTGTACAAAATCACTGGATTCGGACAAAGTGCCCACGTTGTCACGTTCGAACGGATTTGTGTATTCACCTAAGCGATACGGGTCCGCATTAGATCAGATCAGTGCTAGTGACGCAGTAGATCCGTCTAGTATCATCGCGATTACCATCCATGCAGATAGTAGGTTGCGTTACGACGGGAGCTATGATATCATAAGACAAGTCATTAATGTACCCTTGGATGTGGGGACAATAGTGCGACATTTAGCGCGTCAGTTGGACGATGATCAGGCGTTCAATGTTAACATATAGAAGAATATGATAAATCAACTTATCTTAGCTGCGTGGTTAAAAATCCAGCGGTAAAAGCTTGGCTACAATTCTTACTTCGTCAACCATTCTATAAATATTACAAGACTACAGTACACTAGGATTCATTTCATGCCAACGCAATTACCAGTTGTATGCCAGCCAATATAATACCTAAAAATTAATACTTTATATAAAAATATTAGCCGTTACGCAAACTTATTGACGTACAATACACGACCGTGTCCATGACACAGCCACACCCAATTTTTGCCTAACAACCTCATGTTACTACTAACAATCGTTTCTATGATAAAAGAGGTAGACTGCCTATAGCTCAGTAACCAGCATTTTTAGGATTAATTCGCTAAAGTCCCTTTCAACCGATGTCTATAGGGTCAGCACTCTGACAACCATAGTGAGTTGCGTCCAGTACTCTGGAGTCTAACTAGAGGTTGCTAGTGGATATTCGAACTAACAAACTTTAAGTTTGTAAAAAGGCAATTTTCTCAATCATATTAAACCCCTCGGATACCCCGACACCTCCCCCCCCCCACACACACTAATCTTACTAATATTATAAATGTGAAAGTTTGTATGTTTGTCTCTCTTTCACGCAAAACCTACTGAACGGATTTGGATGAAACTTTACAGTAATGTAGGTTATACATCAGAATAACACATGGGCTATAGCAAGCACGGATTTAGGAGGGCGCACGGGGGCAGGTACCCTCCCCCCACCAAGGAGGGTTCAAAGGTTGTATAGAATCCGTCAGTTTTGAAGTTAGACATCTGAAATTTTGTACGAGAAACCTATAGTGAAAAAAATTAAATTATTTATTATTTTAAATTATTGTTAAAAAGCACTGTCAAGAAACTTTATGCGGTAGTTCCAAAATTCCATGCGAGCGAAGCCGCGGGCAAAAGCTAGTATATTTGTATATTGTGCGTTCTGCTACCACCCAAAATAAAAATTCTATCATCTCGAGTAGGGTAGACTAATCACATAAGACATTTGACAGTCTGAAAACTGGAATGCAGATTTCATAAAAGATTTCTCTTATTTTTCATTCATTCCCTCCTTTTATCCTGAAATTTAAAGCGTTCTGACGACTCCCATTCCGTTTGCAAAATACCGTGAGAGCATTTTCATAGAAAAATAATAGACACGTTCAACTTAATTAAACAGCGAAGAGAGAACTGTGTGCCTGACGTGTTACATAGATAAATAATCCTATCACAGCACCACGTTCTCAGATTAAACTTTTTTTAGTCTCTGCTATTAATTGAAATCTGGCAATCTAGAACGGTAAGAATTGGTTTGTCATGACTAAGCAATAGAAGTACCTGGATTTTTCCTTTAGTTTGTTTGTTCATTTAACTTCACTTTATGCTGCTATGGCTAATCGGACGATGCTACAGTGGGAGCTCTAAATTTTGCCTATCCAGGTTTAATTAGGATAGGGATTTTTAACGAGTACCTGACATCGTACAGGCTCGGGACCCCCGTTTAACGTCCCTTCCGAAGGACAGCGTAACTAAGGATTTTTTACTCCCTTAAAAAAATCCTAGGGCCACCTGCCGGGCTACGAACCCGCGACATTCAGAGATATAAAAACATTAATTGAAAAAATATATATAAAAATGTTTTAACAAAGACACTATCAAATTTTTGCTGAAGTATCAATATAATCATAACATCCATAAACATACCAATAACTCTAGTTGAGTAGGGGTAAGCACACCAATTTGCATTATTGGGAAACCAATAATGCTCTATCCTATTAAGTAGGTACTGAAGCAGTTGTTTAAGTTAGGATTGATTGGCTAAGTTAAGTCCCAGTTGGCCAAGGCCTATAATTATTGGAGGTGGCGGTTAATTCAGTTTGCACTATAGCTAGTCTCTAATGATGTGTTGGATATCTCACTGAACAATTTAATATAAATAAAATTGTAATTATTTATATAGAAATACAACTTTTATTAAAAATTTATTTTTTAAAACTGTAACCGACTAGATGATTATAGAATTGCCTATTTTTTTTTTCGTGAAATCGCTCATATAACGTCACAGAAAAACATTTTTACAATACTTTTACAATATTTTAACATTAAAAAAAATTGTAAACAGTGATTTTCACAACATTTTCTATCACTCTACTTTGTAGGATCCCCATTTATGTGTTATCGATTAAACCTTTTGCAGCAAAAAGGCGAAAATAATGATCTGTCCGTTTGAAAGTGTGTCGAAAACTTTACACAAGCCCATAGTGGGGGTAATATTGTAAGGCTCCAAGTGCTTGGGTTTTATCCACAGATTTGGTTATTCATGAAAACTAAATGATTTCTATATACTTTTATATGTTTTTTCATAAAATAAAAATAATTGAAATCGAAATTAACAGCTCACTGAAATTCCAATAGCAGGAACAATATTTTGTGGGTAGATTACTAAGACTCTGAAAAGCTCCCTTTTACGTTTAAGTTTGTACTTTACATTTGGCTTCCCTTGGTAAGCATAATTTCGTATGTATATATCTACATATATGAGAAATCATAATTTTGCTAATGTCGCTAAATAACGAAATATCCTGATGACAAACAACAAATCGGTTCACTTTTGACTGTAAGTAATACGACCCCTGATTTTTAAAGATTAAAGTTTGTTCAACAAAAAACAAACAAAAACTTGTTTCAAACTAACCTCCAAGACGAACAGAACTTATTATCAATATTTTGCTATTATTGGAATGGAAACTTCAAATCTTGGCAAATCAAATCTAAAATAGTTGTGTTGTTCCAGTGAATCCTAGAAAAAGAGAAAAAATTATAATAGGCTAAAACTGATTTATTTTATATCTCGATTATTTGGGATCTTGTACAAAGTTGTTTTCCCATTTTATAGTAGAAAGTCCAAAAGAAATTACAAAGTGAAAAACTGTAATTACTTTTATTAAAATATATTAGGTTATGTGAGATTTTAAATTTTAGAATAAATTACGACAGATTTTGAATCAGCAGACTTATAACAACAGCGTAGTGAAAACATAATCGAAATAAGCAATAATTACTTTATGTCCAGCTGGTACAAAAACATGTGTTTTGGCTCTATTAATTAGAACCAAAGTACGTCTTTTCTCCCTGTGCATTTGAAATTGAGATGGGAATAAAGTAAAAAGATGACAACCTAATTCGTCTAAATAATGTAGGTTTTATACTGAAAAAGTTCAGGGTTGGATTGGTACTCATGTCACACCGGCCATTAAAATCAGCTGTTGTTTAAAATACCAAACTGATAAACAGAAGTTCAGATTGTGTTTGTTATGGATCCACCACATATTGTACAAGAAGCAAATAATGTTATTTCAAATATAATGCCAGCTAAATCAAGTCAGATTTATAATAAAACGTACGATGACTTCAAAAATGGTGTAATAAAGAAAATGTGAATATCATAAGTGAAAATGTATTACTTGCATACTTCAATGAATTATCTAAAGTAAGATTTTATCTCCACTATATTATTTTAATGAACGCCTACAAGAACGTCTTGAAACCTAACATTTTTATGCTTATTTAGGAAAATAAATCTACCTTATGGTCAGTTTATTCGATGATAAAATCCTGTCTAATAATCAAAGAAAACATTAATATAAAAAACTACAGTAACTTGATCGCTTTCTTAAAAAGAAGTAGTAAAGGATATGTTGCAAAGAAATCCAAAGTGTTTACTTTACAACAAGTTAAGAGCTTCATAGAATATGATCCTAATGACAAATTTCTAATGACCAAGGTTAGAATTCATTACTTGCGTTTAAACGTTTCAAATTTCAAAATCATTTTTAGTTATTTTTATTTTTAGGTTGCAATAACTATAGCAATTAGTGGAGCCTGTCGATATAACCAGCTTTTAAATTTAGAAACTCAAGATGTTACTGAAGATGAAAATAATATTTTAATTGTAAACATAAGAGAATCGAAAACAGGAGCATCCATACAATTTCCAATAATAATAAAAAAAATTACATTAAACTCTGCCAACAATATTTCAGTTTTAAGCAAAACTGCAAACACTTCACAATAGATAATTTTTGTTTTTTTATAGCAAAGGAAAGTGCACAATTCAGAAAGTTGGTAAAAATAAGCTAGGGCAACTTCCAATTATAGTTGCGAAGTATTTTTTTAAAATTTATTTATTGATATTTACAACTGAATTACAATAATACAACAAGTAAATAGGATAAGTGATACATAATGACATGAGAATAACAAGTAGAGAAACTACCCACTGGTAGTACTCAAATCCAAGTTCAACTAAGAAGGTCACGCGGCCATCTTCTTTTCAGACGCCTCGGAGGATTATCGGGAATTGAAGAGGAAGCTAGGTTTGAAACTAGAGAGTTTGAGTGGGAATGAAGTTTGTTATGAAAGGAAAGATACCGGGCTCGGGCCAAATCAGCAACAAATGGGACATTAATGTAGACATATGGATGACTTTATTCTCAACAAAATAAGGAGCACTGGGGATTTCACGAAGGATTTTGGATTGTAAGGATTGGATACGAGAGGAATTCGATGGCTTAGTGGAGTCCCAAAGCTCTACTCCGTAAGTCCAAATGGGTCGTATGATGGTCATATACATTAGTCTTTTGTAGTTAATTGGGAGCTTAGAGCGTGTGTCTAGTAAGTGTGGAAGTAGCCTGAAACGTCGAGCGGTTTCTTGTTTTTTCTGTCTTGTATGAGGATTCCAGGTTAATCGTTTGTCAAGGTGCAAACCTAAGTATCGGATCTGTTCTACAGGCACCAGAGGGATATTATTAAAGGATACTGTAGGGCAGGAAGTCATTGGTTTACGACGTTAGGTAAAAGTGATTTGATGCAATTTTTGAGAATTTATTTTAATTCTTCAGTTTTGACACCATTCTTCAAGATCAGTGATATGGGATTGGAGGCTTTAGGATGCAATAACTCGATTGGTGTTGGCTGATAATACACATGTATCATCTGCATACGTGGTAAGGATAGTATTAGGATGAATTGGGATGTTAGCTGAATAAACTGTATAAAGGATTGGGCCAAGGATACTTGAGGAGCGAAGTGTTTAAAATTAGAAAATCCAGAATTCTATGCGGGTCATAGTTTTCGACGAACATCGGCCACTCTCTTAGCAAAGCTGGGGCTAGCATGACAACGTTAAAACGTGATGGAGGGTGGCATTCAGCTAGTGTAGTTGCAGGATATATTTAAAACTCAATGACGACATCGAATGTGCATAACAACAATAGAGAGAATTTCCAATGTAAATAACCAATTGCTGAAAATTTAACAATTCAAAATTGTAATAATTACCTACACATTTAATTTCAGTTTTTGAATTGTATTGTAATACAATAATAATAATATTGTAAAACATAACATAATATAAAACATTATGGCCTCGTGAGTAAACATAATTATTCGCTCTGGGATAAACTTACGGCTGAGGGAATAATTTTTTTAGTCCCTAGGTGCATAAATAAATATTGTAACCAATAGTTTAGAAACTTGACAAGTAGAACATTAACCTACTAATGCTGTTATCATGTTTTTATTTAATTTAAAATGTGGAAGAGGTGTAAATTTCTTTTTTTACATACACTAGGGGATAATAAAATATCATTATGAGAAATAATTACAACTATAGTATAACGTTGTGTATTGGCAAATGTGTGAATGTCACCTTCTTCGATTTTTCCTTCAATTGTTCTTCCAATATGTCTTCAAAAACGGACTTGGTTTATAGACAGCGCCGGATCTATATACTAGCCCATGTCGTGCTCGTGTGCAACCGTGACCTAGGTGCCCTCTTAAAATTAGACACGCGATTAAAATTGAACACTTACAGTTATATATTGGTTTTACAAAAAACGGCAAATCCCCTAAGGAGATGAATGTGCCCATGAAATTAAACAAATTTTGCTATGGGATCAACAGGAAATGAAATCTCATCAGGGTCTCGCTTGAGACCCAGCGCCCGTGTGCCCCGCACACCCTGCACATACGATAAAGCTGGTCCTATTTACAGAAGTTGATTGCCAGTAAAATCGTTCTTAGACCCCTTTGTGATTATATTTCGGTGTATGTATACAATCAATAAACCTGAAATTAATAATTAGTAATGCATACAGCAGGGTCTAAATAGAATATAATCTACTTACATTAAAAAAACATAACACAAGTATTATTTATAAAATATTTAACCAATAAATAATACAGTTAATTCACTCTTGAGACTCAGCTGATTCAGGTGAGGCTTATTTGGTTTATGCAGTGTCCGCCTGCATCACTTCATCAACCGACGACGGCTTTGGAACCACCTCAGAAGACGAAGGGTTCAATTCTACGCATTCCGCCTCATCTTCATCCTCTTCCTTCTTCTTCTTATCGCACAAACAGATTACAAAAACGAGGAGTACCAACTGCCCGATGATGCCAAGTAGTGGCCAGAGCGCACGTGACTTTTTCCATTTTATCGTTCTTCCTTCAACTTTACCATCGTTTCTGTTGCCCGAATTTGTATTTGGATCTTTCTTAGAACCCATCTTACCACTCATAATGGTGTAGCAGGAATGACCTTTGAGATCGCTATCAATCGCGTTGATTATTAACAGTTTATTGTCCTTCAATACGAATTTCTCTGAAGGTTCCAACAACTTTCCATCTTTGATCCAAATTACTTCTCCCGACGAGTTTGCAGAAACACACTCCAAGGCGTAAACAGCGAGCCCACCGATCACAGTAAGGTTACCCCGAACTTGATCGTGCAGGTCTTCTCCTGCAGCCAGAGGTATCCCGGCAACAGAGCTCAAAAGTAAGCACAGAAGAAACATTCTCACCACTACAAGAACACTGACAAGTATTATGTTTGTACAAGTTATTATGTTTTATTTAGTATGACAAAATTAGTGTTTAAAAGCGTTTCCATGGTAATAGTAATGCTTAGCATGAATGCGTAATATTCAATCTCCTATGAATAATAAATAAAGTCTGCAGTGAATTATTATTTCTGTACATCATTAAAAAATTAACCATTTGTACTGAATGCATATAATACATAGCCATTTTTAATATATTTTTCTATCTACAGCGCATTTCCAATTCTGTAGACAAGTCTTGTTCATATGATACATATTCATACAAACAGTTAAAACTTTTAATTATTTTAGAATAAATATATAAATACTTCTTTTGTTTATAAAATTACAAATTATTTGGAATTTATGAGTCCAGGAATAAATTCATTTTACAATAAAATTGCTTAACATGTGTTATTCGGGCATTTCAGGTAGTGCATCCGCATCATTAGAGAGGTTCCGCACATCAATGCACATGGTTATATTAGCACTTGAAATATATCTTACTAATATTATAAATGTGAATGTTTGTATGTTTGTCTCTCTTTCACGCAAAAACTACTGGATGGATTTGGATGAAACTTTACAGTAATATAGGTTATACATCAGAATAACGCATAGGCTATAGCAAGCGCGGATTTATGGGAGGGTGCAAGGGGGCACGTGCCCCTCCCCGCCAGTATTTTAGGTACTGTGGAGAATCCATTATTGTACATAAATAAGGGCAAGTCACGTGATAATAGTTGTTAAAATAACAGAAAGAACATGAGTGAAACTATGTGTTTTGATATCCTACTAATATTATAAATGTGAATGTTTGTATGTTTGTCTCTCTTTCACGCAAAAACTACAGGACGGATTTGGATGAAACTTTATAGTAATATAGGTTATACATCAGAATAACACAAAGGCTATAGCAAGCGCGGATTTATGGGAAGGTGCAAGGGGGAACGTGCTCCCCCTCCTCGCCAGTATTTTAGGTACTGTGGAGAATCCATTATTGTACATAAATAAAGGCAAATCACATGATAATAGTTGTTAAAATAACAGAAAGGACATGGGTGATACTATTTGTTTCGATATCCGGTTGTATAGAATCCGTCAGTTTTGAATTTAGACATCTGAAATTTCGGATATTCGAGTAACTTATATTTAAAAAAAATAATTAAATTATTTATTTAAAATGATCTTTCATGAAACTTTACGTGGCAGACCAAATTCCACGCGTGCGAAGCCGCGGGCATAAGCTTGTTTAATTATATTAATGATTCATTTTCTGCTAAAACTGGTTGTGGGATGGACGGTAACACAAATTGTAGTTCTGGCTTATTTCAATTATTAAATATACTTTGTACGGCGTAACCTTCCATCGCATAACCCCCAGTAAATACGAGTAGGTGTTCGAAATCATTTTTTCCGGAACGTAATGGTTACCACACATACACACACACGCGCACACCACTTTTTAGACATCTGCATTCTTTATCATATATAAAATTGTTACACCTAGATTATGTTCTTAAAGTTTTAGTCTGATCGTAAAATCCTCGGCCATGGTTGGAAAGCTGATGGTCATGTTTACTTCCTGAAATTATTGAGACTGGAGAACCCCAAAGCCCTGAAATTCCCTCCAGAATGACTGGAATAGTAAAACCTAATGCCTGTAAGAGGGCCGTAGAGTGAGATGGCACTGCTATTGCTACTGCCTCCACTAGTGGATATTACACCTTTCAGCTCCATCCTCTTCTTCGTCAACAAATAAAAGTAATATATCATGGTCTACGCTTTTAAAAATTCCCGAGTTATGTAATATAATGAATATAAAGAAATATAATTAATATATTATAATAAATATATTTTTTGGGGGTTGGGGTTAAAGATAAGTAGGGGCTGTCTAATTATATGATTAACCTGTATGAACATAATTTAATCTCACATCGATGATGTAATAAACTTGACCTAAATATTTTAAAATAAGTACTACCTTATATGCTCACACCTCTGCTTGCTTTGATTATCTTAATTATTTCTTATGTATTTATGCAGATATATCGTGCCAATTATTTTGATCATTAGGTGTTAATTAAGGTATTCATTAATGTATACCACTGTTTAATATGGCCATTTTTTCCACTTGGAGGATAAGCTGCTTGAATCTTAGAAAGCTAAAGCCAGTATATGGCCTATAAGGATTTATAAATGAAATTAATATTTTTCAGAATATTAAAAAAGAACAGAGTTGATCTCCATGAAAACATTTACAGAATACTTGGAAACATAATCCAATACAGATTTAGTAAATTGTTTTATTAAAACTATTATCTTTGCCTAGTATGGCTGGATTTAGGTGACTTTGGAAGATTTCGATGATTCTTTATCAGGCATAAGGAAATATACATACTCTGTTTGTTCATTTAACGTCACTTTATGCTGCTATGGCTAATCGGACGATGCTACAGTGGGAGCTCTAAATTTTGCCTACCCAGGTTTAATTAGGATAGGGATTTTTAACGAGTACCTGACAACGTACAGGCTCGGGAGCCCCGTTTAACGTCCCTTCCGAAGGACGGCGTAACTAAGGATTTTTTACTCCCTTAAAAAAATCCTAGGGTCGCCTGCCGGGCTACGAACCCGCGATCTTGGGTTTAGTAGTTTTTTACGCTAACCACTAGACCACAGGTGACCGTTGGAAATATATATAGTTTTTGAATTATTCTAAAAAAAAAAATTTAAATAGTTGGAGATTAATTATTAAAACCGAACCATTTGTCTAAATTAGAGCCTTCCCATACCTAGCGTAATTAAGAATATAATGAACTTCTTATTAATTCGATTGTTAGTGCGAAGTTTATTTACAGGAAAATAATATCTTTCCAAACAATTAAATTTAATCTCAATAAAAAGTAATAGAGTGACATTAGCCGGATCAGCAAACAGTATTTAGAAAAAAAGATTCCAGCATTGAAATAAAATTTCAGGAATTAATAAATAACAATACTAATCATAAATAAGCAGCAAGTATTTTATTTTTCGGTAGACCAAGGAGATCTTTGGCAGCGCGCATTTGTCTTCTTGCAGACATAAGTTGCTTGCGGGAGGACAGAAGTTCAAATCATGGTTCTCATAAATCAGCGGCAGAATACCTATAGCTTCATAACCAGACCGTTTAAGATCAATTCACCAGTGGCCTTCCCACCAACGAGCAATCGTAATCAAGGACAGCGACAAATCAGTGTAGATCCATAGATTGCGTCAGTTAGGGATTTGAAGGTGCACGAGGACCTATAATTCCGACCGTCCTTGCCAAGACCTCCGGGTGGCTATTGACATCCTGGAAAACCACAACGCGATTCCTGATAGTAAATGGGATCGGGTTGTCACTTCTACGTATGGGCACTGTTAGTCGCCTCCAGTAGTAGAAGGGCTTCACATACCCGGTAATTGCTTGCAGAATCTGTTCTTCCCAATTCGGGCGGTGACCCAGTCAAATGATTACTCTGCATACGTCTTAGGCTGCTGCTTTGAGTATAAATGATTTCCAATAATGTATAATGTGACAAAAGGCGCATATGTAAGTTACTCTTATAGTTAATAAGATATATTACTACGTTATTCAATAAAAAATAGATGTTTCCAAGATAACTAAATTGAAAATTTTAAAAACGGGTTAATCGAATTGGTTGGTTTTATAACACTTTACAATTAGTGGGAAATTATTATGTAAAAACGTAAAATTACGATAGTCTGGAAAACTGTCTTACCGTTTTCCTATAGATTTATATCATAAGAAACAGCCCCCTTGTCATTGTTGCGCCTTTACGAACCTAACTTTCTTAATGACAAACGGCATTTATTATAATCATATTCATACTTAAACTGCATAATTTAATTTCAATGTTTTGTTATTGTTCAATTTCTGGTCACTCGGAATCGATAGCTTAGTCGATTCTTGAAAGTGCGTATAAGTATTTGGGTTGCAACTATGAGTCAAAGAGTATGGAACCAGTCTGGAACTCGAAGTATGAGGGAATGTCTGGCATCTTGTAACCTTGGATTCCTGTTGGAGGGGCAAGAAGGAAGCTGGTTTATAAATATTATAATTTATGTATATTGGTCATGGAATAAATAATATTTTGCTAATATATCTTTTTTTTCACTTCCACTTATCTATACCCTCATTCCAAAGTCAAATTTGTATGATACAAATTTTTCTAGCGCTGAGTGTATATATTTGTTCCTGTAATTATATATTTCATTAATAACACCCAATGTACTTTGACTGAATATGTAGCGTCAATAATCAAGATCTGAAACAAGATCAATTTTTATTGTATATCCAGTTGTAATTGTATGTTATAATTATTTACAATTTATTAACTGCATTTTTGTTTTTGCTAGTGTATACACTGGTTGTACTCCTTTTTGATTCGAAATCAATTATAACGATTTTAGTTAAACTCGTTATATCAACGTCCAATTTAGTATTGCCTACAATTAGCTAGACCTATACTTATTGAAAATATGTAGTAGAACGAATTTTGAAAATATATTTAGTTAATACTTACATAGTTTTTCTTCCGATAAAAAAAAAACCTTAAATTTTGTTTATTTTAAAACATTAACTGTCCTTGATTTAAATAGTAAAAATGGATAAACCTTAACTATAAAAGAGTAATATTTTCCCAACTTGTAAATTTTTGTTGTTAATTTACAGTAATAATATCGATGTATAATATAGCATTGGAAGGCTAAATATATATTTTTAAAAATAAGGTATTTGAAAGCGTAGGAAAAAAGGACATCAACTAAAATTTATGATCATTTCTATTGTTATTTTATTTTATGTGATCAAAATTGTCTATACTAAAAGTAACTTATTTCATATAACTCGGTAAATAAAAGGAAGTGGGGCAGTTTAGTGTTAGAGTATTGAGCTACTATGCTGAAGATTAAAAAAAACCTGTGCCTGTATGTTCTCAGTTCGTTCAGTATGTGGTTTCAGTACATGGTAGAGACTGTACTGGTTCTTGAATAACTCTTGTGCAGGGAGGTGATTTGTCCTACACCACGCTCAACCCCAGATTTTCCCCTATTTCGGGTAAACCTTTATAGAGGCTAGATGAGCCGTAGGACGGTCCTAGATTCTGCATGGTCCATCTCCAGCTGCTAACAGACTAAATAAAAGTCTTACCAGCAGCGGGATTTGAGCCAGGATTTTCAGCATGGCAACTCAGTGCTCTACCACTGAGCCACTCTGCTCCCATATGCTATGCTGACGATACCGGCTTCAAATCTTATTATGACAGATAAATTATTTAATTTTTAACAGCCAGATATGGACCCTTTGGGAACTACAGACTATGCAGGAGCCCATAAAGTCTCTATACATTGTGTACCCTTAATTTGGCAAAACCAGGGAAAAACCTGGTCGTTAAGAGTGATCTCGGACAAGTTACCTCTCTGCTCAACCTTTGTCTCAGAAGCAGTACAGTATCATTTTCATCACCGTTGTCTCTATCATGCACTAAACCCAAGACCGTTCGAGGGTTGTAGTGGATTAGGGATTTTAAGGTAAATGAAAGTTTGATTTAGTTTAAGATTGACGAATGATATTTTAGAATCAAAAAGAGACTAATATTCATAATCAATTGATTAATTTTCAACTCCAAATTTATAAAAAGTAGCTTTGAAAATTCAAAATATTCCGTTCTTAACATCGTAATATTTACTTAATATAAAATGGTTGAAAAGTCTGGATGTTTTCATTTTTCAGATCCTATATTTCCCTGAATTTTAATTGGTGTAAACAAGCGCTTACTGTAGGGTTTTATTTCGATTATTTTTTAATTAAGCCGAAACTTTAAATATAATGAAAGCCTGAAAGAGGTTTATAATCTACTCTGCCCTGAATACCACGCAACATTGGCCAGCTCCATTGAGAAGGGTCGATCCCGTGTCAAATTGCGTCAAACCCTTTCGGTAATTTTATTTCCTCGGCAAGGGAGGATCAGTTGAGTGCTTTTCTCAGTGGAAATTCAATTAACCCACTGCTTTTTTACAAAAAAAAAAAAAACTTTTTTTTTATAAATGTCTTGTTTGCCTTTCTATTTTCTGATCCTAAAAATCTTTTTTGTCTTCAATCCCTATATTCTAAATAAAAGAAAATATAATTGATGGTTTCTTTAATAAGAGAAACCTGTTAACAAATTGATATATGTCATTTCTTTAATAACAATCTTTATTATATTTCAATTTAACCCTCCTTCCATACCCCATTTATCATATGAAAAATTTGCTACTCCTAGGTCGTCTACGACCTTACATTACCTTGAAACTCATCTTGCCATTAAAAAATCAATCATTTATGGTTTAAAATAAAATATACAAAAAATGTAATTATACAAACATTACTCACAAAGCAGCACTGGGTCGCTCACGACTCAGTGGGGGGGGGAGGAGGGTTAAGGAGTATTAATATTTTTTTTTTTTATTGGAAGAAACATGACCTATAACTAAAACTTCATTCCTTTACTAGATATTAACTGATCTCTAACCAATATCCATAAGTGGGACTGCTTATGTAATTTAAAAAATAAAAAATAATTTAAATAAATTAAGTTTATATGATGTTGTCCTTTTAAAGCTAATATGGAAAAAATAATAATAATAATAAGCCTTAGTGAACCTGAATGTTCGATGCCGATACCACCAATCGTTGCTTACTAACTAATGCACAAACCCAAATGCGTCAGATCACTCTTAAAGCCTCGGTCAATCCGTCAGGCGCTTCCCAGTCGGCACAGCGCTTATTATTTTTTAGGAATTCGTTCTTAACGAAGCCCAACAGCTTTAAAATACTTTAATCTTCGTAGCGATTCGTGATGATCACTTCAATGATATTATCAGGCTGGATGCTTCGCAATTCCACGATGTGTAACCGCCTAAATTAAAATAATTTAAACCATGTTTTATTATTATTATTTATGTGTGACTCTTATTGCTATGCACTTCGGCCTAAAAAGGCCCATTGTGCTTGAGTCCTAAAGATCCCTAACATAGGTCTAGACTTCTGAGAAATATTAGTCTTTAAACCTCAGTTCTTGAAGTTCCTTGTATCCACCGGGGCCAAGGTCAAATGTCCTCTTTCGACTTAGTGCTATACATTCAAAGAGAACGTGCCGAGGGGTTTCGTCCTCCTCTTTGCACCATCTGCACCTAGGTTCTTGTTCAATGCCCAGACGATGCATGTGTTTCCTGAGTTTACAGTGCCCAGTGATGGTTTCAACCATACTTTTGAGTTCGGTTCTCGACCAGTGAGCGGCTTCTTTCTTGATTTTATCAGAAAGATTATAATTATCATTGGGATCCTTTATGAAAAGTTTAGTATGCCTTATCTTGGCTCTATCCCAACGTGTTTTTATCTTCCTCTTGGCTAGTTTGTTAATTGTATCCTCAGCCAGGGGAAGGGGGACCCCGCACCATGGTTCTGGTCCAATAGGAGCGATAACTGCTCCTTTCTTCGCCAATTTGTCGGCCCTTTCATTTCCTGGAATATTACTGTGCCCAGGGATCCAAAATATGTTAACTCTGTTATGTACAGCTAGTTCATCTAGTCTTAGACAGCATTCCTCCACTAGTCTAGAGTTTGTTACTGCATTTTGTAATGCATTGCATGCTGCCTGACTGTCAGTGAGAAAGTTGATTATCTTATTCTTGTGGTCCTTCATAGCGAAGGCACCTGCAAGTATTGCCCATATTTCCGCTTGGAATACAGTGGGTGTCGTGCCCAGAGCTAAGTAATGACCCATGCCCTGACAACCCATTTAATTAAACCATTAAACAACCCATTAAACCATGTTACATAGGATAGAAAAATAATTTTCTCAAACCATGAAAACTATTCACATCGTTCTAAACCGTTAATTATTATTAAGTGATTATACAGCACCTATTGAGAATTGAATAATTGATGGAAAATAGGTGATTCGAATGAGGATGGGGAAGAAGCATACTGCAGTGGATACTAGGTGGAAATGAATTCATAAATCTTGTTTTCTGATAAAGGATTGATAAAATGTAGAACACTGTAGATGGACGAAAATTAAAGATTGACAAAATTAAAAAAAATGGGAAATATTGTCCATAGAGAAGAATAGTCCCTTCAACTCTTTTGACACGTCTTCAGAGGACATACGACAACTCATAGACAGTAATTCATGATACTCTTCAATTATTCGTTGAATGAGGCTTCGTAGAAGCCCCATCATAACAGACAGTAACAGTCAAATATGGGGGGAAAAAGATGTCGACGGTTAGGTTGGGTATGATTTCGAGAAATATGGAATAACATGAGAGAACTAATTGGGCATCAATAAAATAGGCGGTTACCAGAAAGGGGTTTTGCTAGAAGTGATACCTAGGCTTTATAAAAAAGGAGCTGAAAGCTATACTGTATCCACGTAGGGTCAATATGGGGAAGGTATTGTATCAAAGAACGATATTGATTTTATGACTATGGCCTGCTTTTTCATAGCGTTTAATCTCAACATAGGTCTGCCCTGGCATAGTTTCTATATTTGTCTTCCTTATAACTACCGAGCGCAGATAACACAAGGGAACAAATTTTTATTAATTTTTTGTTGCATGGAGTTTTAGGCCTGTTGTTTACTAATTAGAGGTTGGTGATTACAAATCTAGCCTCAGTTTTTCTCCAGCACCTTTTGTTTTTGGCAAACAGCTGATAGACATATATTTGTACTAGTCACATTCAAACTTCAATTCAACTGAGTTGTTTAGTGAAAAAGTTTGTGCTCTTGTGTTAAATAACAATGTCCAAGTTAAGAAATATCTGTAGAAACGATCCAAACTATTTCTGTAACATTTGTGGTGAATATACATTCAAAAATTGTAGGCTAAGTGTGTCAGAGTTCATAACACAGGTATATTTTGATTACTTTGGATTCGCTTTGGACATCCGTGACAAGTACTGGATCCCTCATATGGTATGTAAAACATGTGTTGAGTCTTTGAGATTATGGGCAAATAAGAAAAGACCCCATTTTAAGTATCAAACACCAATGATTTGGCGGGAACCTAATAATCATCAAGATGATTGTTATTTTTGTGTGATTGATATTAATGGAATTAATAAAAATAACCGGTCGAAATGGTCTTATCCAAACTTGTTATCTGTTACTCGACCAGTCTTGTTCTCTGGCGATGCACCAGTACCCCAAGCTTCTTCATCTGTACAAAATGATCATGATATAGAAAAACAAAACTATTCTTCAAGTGATGAAATTCGGACAAGTGATTCTTACCCTGATTTTACTTCTGAGCCCCAGCTCTTTAATCAGGAAGACCTCAATGCATCAATCAGAGATCTTGGTCTTTCTAAAAAGACATCGGAGATTCTAGCTTCTCGATTAAAGCAAAGAAATCTTTTAACCCCAGAAACAAGAATTTCATACTATCGTAACCGAGAGGCAGAATTGCTGTCATTCTTTTCTAAAGATGACGACTTTTTGTTCAGATGTTCCTGGTTTATTGAAAGCAATGGGAGTACAGAAGTATGATCCAAATGAATGGCGTTTATTTATTGACTCCTCTAAACGTAGCCTGAAATGTGTACTTATGCATAACGGCAATAAGCTGGGTTCGATACCGATTGCACATTCAACTACAGTCAAAGAAGAATATGCTACTGTAGCTTCTGTAATGGATAGAATCAAATACAACGAACAAAAGTGGTTGATAAGTGTTGATCTAAAAATGGTGAATTTTCTTCTAGGACAACAAGGTGGATATACAAAATATCCATGTTTTATTTGTTTATGGGACAGCAGAGCTAGGTCTGAGCACTGGATTAGAAAAGATTGGCCTTCCAGGCAATCTATGGTTCCGGGACAACTGAATGTAATAAATGAGCCCCTTGTGCCCACGGATCGAATAATACTGCCACCTTTGCATATCAAACTAGGGCTCATGAAACAATTTGTCAAAGCTTTGAACAAGGGTGGTGATTGCTATAAATACATCTCTAAGAAGTTCTTTAATTTGAGCCAAGAAAAAATTAAAAATGGAATTTTTGATGGTCCCCAAATAAGAAGGTTGATAAAGGATGAAAACTTTATTAGTTACATGACTGATATTGAAAAAAATGCCTGGAATGAATTCGTTTGGACTGCTCAAAATTTTCTGGGAAACAAAAAGGAAGAAAGCTATGCGGAGCATATTGAACTAATGTTGTTACACTTCCAGCAGCTTGGTTGTAATATGAGCATCAAAGTACACTTCCTCCACAGCCATTTGGACCGTTTCCCTGAAAATCTTGGTGATCTGAGTGAAGAACAAGGGGAACGGTTCCATCAGGACATTCGAACTATGGAGGAACGTTACCAAGGTCACTGGAATGCTCACATGATGGCGGACTATTGTTGGAGCATTAAAAACAGCCCCCGTGAACCGAATCAAGCCAGAAAATCTTACAAAAGAAAATTTTTTGATATGTAGTGGTAATTTTTTTAATAGTTTTATAATAAAAAATATTTTCATCTTAAAAAACAGTTTATAATTATAACCCCAAAAGTAAAGCTGATACAAACAAACTGACTTCAGATCTTAAATCAGCACCTCGAGGAAGTAGAATATTAGTCAAAATATTTCATGCAACAAAAATGTTGTTCCCTTGTGTAATAGTAATGGAAATAAATATATTTCAATAAAAATAAAAAAGAAAAATCTACATTATTTTACATGTTCCTTCGGTGAAAATCGTCTCCTTGTTATTAATGTTATTTTTTAAATTTCTTTATCCGTCGCTAATTTCCGTATGAAACAGGCTTAAACAAAACTGTCTCCAGCCTTCCCTATCCATCGTCATCGCCTTCGTGCACCACGCAGTCACTCTCTCTCTCTCTCTCTCTCGCTCTCTCTCTCTCTCTCTATATATATATATATATATATATATATATATATATTTTATTTTATTATTTTTATTTTTTTTTTATTTTTCCCTTCACGCAGTACCCCTACGAGAAGGACGTTTATTGTTCTGCATGTTCCGTACATTTATAGTACATTACACACAAGTGTACTTACATGTTGTTTACATTTTTTTTTTTTTTTTTTTTTTTTAATTATTTATATACAAAGCTAAAGGCTAAATTGAAAATGCATCATTAAAAAAACAAAACTTAAACATAAAAATATTGTTCATAGTACATATTAAGCCATTTGAACAAATACAAAAAAAAAAAAGAATTAGGAAAGCACAAAATTACAACAAAGTAATTGAAAACAAAACCAAAATTCTTGTTCACCTATAATATTGATTTTGTGTAGTGATTAACCACACTGCTCTAGCAAACACCTTGAATTGCTGAAAATACTTCCAGTACAAGTCCTTAGCACTGATTGGCCAACTGTCCTTCTGCGTCACATGTTTGATAAGTGTAGTCCTTGGTTCGTCGGTTAGTCTGCAGTCATATATTAAGTGTAAGTAAGTTTGTTCGATAGCAAAGTCACAAGGGCATGTCTTATTATCTGTAAGTTTAAATTTATACAAGTAGGATTTTGTGGGTCCATGTCCTGTCAGCATTTGTGTGAGGTAGAAGTCAGTTGTTATTTTGTTATTCCTAAAATATTCATGTAAGTCATTTATGTATTGTTTAAGATGTTGTCCTTTAGTTGTCGTATCCCATGTGTTTTGCCACTGATCCATATTTGTAACTGTTTGTCTGTGTTTCAAGTAAGTCTTAGTCAATTTACTGTAGAGTATTGAAAGTGAGCCGTCTTTGGCAGCTGACTTAGCAGCCTTGTCAGCTAATTCGTTACCGACGTTGCCAGAGTGCCCTCTCACCCATCTGAAGTTGATGTTATATCCTGCTTTTTGTAAGTGGAGTAACGTAAGTCTGGTTTCTTCAATCAGCGGTTCATGAATTTTGCGATTAATGAGTTTGTATAACGTACTCTGGCTGTCAGTTAGTATGCAAATAGATGTCCTGCGGAAATTAAATGTCTGTATATATTCTAGTGTTTTCAATATAGCGTATTGTTCAGCTTGATTGTTTGTACAATTAGGTCCAAGTCTGTATTTCTTTACATCAGTCAGTACACCGTCTTCAAACAATACCGCTGCACATCCCACATTTCCACAATCTTTGCTGCCGTCTGTATAAATTTCTGCTTTAATATGAATATATTAAGGTTTCATAAGATCTTATACTATAGAATACGATTCAATTAGCCATAAAATAATATTTTCTTTGAGATTTTAAAGGAGTTTAAAAAAAAACTTTCGGAATGTATCATAAAATTTATATTTAGATAAGATTTTGAAAACTAAGGGGGATTAAATCAATTATATTAAATTGTAAAATAATCACAACCATATGACTAAAAATAAAATGTTTGATTTATTGGATTATGTAGGTCGCCATTGACGTAACAACGGGAAATACCTGTACAGCATGATTTTCTACCTTTATTTAACGTTGAATTAATTGCGTGTAAATCAACCGAGCCTTTGTAAAGGTCTGCCGCCATTGCAGTTTGCTGTTGGATTTACCTGTACAATGGAAGAACAACTTATCACAACGAGATACACTGACCGAATGGGAACCGTTACGGTGGACCGAACCACATCAATGGAATTTTTTTTTTCCGTTGGATAGGTGGGAATAATAGGAACTGCCTGAATCATAAAATAACTCAAGTGGACTCAGAAACATCGACACAGGTGGCGGCGGAAACAGTGGAGTCGACCAAGCCGTTTCGATGAAAAAAGGTTGGTCCCGATAAAAACGATGAAGAGTGGCTGTTAATTCTATCCACTCACCGTTCTTCCTAATTGCAATTACTAACTTTTTGATAATAACTTCTGTCAGGAGAGTTTCATCTTCTTTTTTCATTGATTTTTTCCTCTTTATTCAGTCATATTTTCCCAGAAAGTTTATTTTATTAGGTCCTATTAGGAAATAAGGAGTCAACATTTACATAAACATGACCAAATAGCGATGATTTAAGTCATATTACCTTATAATAATGCGTCAGAGATATGGCAGAAGGTAAGCCCACCCAAGCCCCCTAAGCCTACTTTAATGACGAGGCTAATGAGGCTATTATTCATTACAATAGTAATTGTCCCATTAAGAGCTCCATAAGCCTTGAAAAATTCACTGAAACATTCCTCAACGCTAATTAATTATTATGTTGGAATTAAGTCGGACTAAGCGGGCGGTATAGCATTAAAGAGGTATTAACCGAGCAGGGACCATCTCCGGTCTTATCTCGGACCACCGTATGATGGCAATTAGCCGCCGTATTAATTTATTAAATGAAGGTGGCGGCCGACAAATCGCATTATTAGCTCTCGCTCTATTTTCGTTGTTTCTTCTTTTTATCTTGATTACCTGCAC
Organism: Arma custos; assembly: GCA_037127475.1. NCBI lineage: Eukaryota > Metazoa > Arthropoda > Insecta > Hemiptera > Pentatomidae > Arma > Arma custos. The sequence goes on from CM073763.1 coordinate 7,705,716, forward strand.
GAATTGGGTTTACATATTTAGGAGATATGGTATTTTCCCGTTCTGGTATTATGGACTGTATTTAATGTTTTTAATATTTCTACATAAACATACAAGCATGTTTGTCCTGCTATAGGTGACAATAAGGGGCCTAGGCCAGGTAGAGTAAATTGACCCTTAGGGTTTATTACTTTACTTTCAAGAGAGGGGAGTTGTCGGTAAGGAGGAGTCAAGTCAAGATGTAAAGAGGAGGAGGAAGAACGAAGCCACATAAGTCACATATAGCTTCCCCTTTTCATTTTAAGTAGTGTATAAGTTTTATTAAGTCTGTAACCATGATCAGCACCAATAAATATAATGTTATTCAACAATTATTCTTATTTAATAAACAACTCCTGGTTAGCCAACCACGTTAACCTTTGGAGAAGAGTATATATGTATATAAGAGGATCGGATAAGGAAAGCTCTGTCAAAAGCTGCTGTTGGGTGGGATGCTGTATATAAATCAGAGAGCCGAAAACGGGTGTTACAGGAGAGGACTTTGAGCACTTACGGCGATAGGGAGGGTAAAGCAACTTCAAATCTTCGTATAATCGGGTGACCGAGGCATCACAAAGATGAATCGAACGAAGCAATTAAGCAACCGCGTTTATTTTGATTCGAGATCCCCAGAGATACCCCCAACAACAGAGATACACTGTACAGCAATAGTCCAAATGATGGAAAATTAAGGAAGATACTAGAAGTCTACGGATTTCAAAAGGGAACAGGCGACGAAGGAAATTCAAACTCTTTTAGGTGGAGAAGGTACGACGGGAAATTTCAGAGATATGGTTTTTCCAGGAGAGCGTTTGGTCAAAAATAATTCCAAGGCTTTATTTGTATTATTATTTTATATAAGGTTTCCAATATCAAATACTTCTTGGTGCTTGGCTTGCTAGGTTGCTCTTTACTCTGCAATATAGTAGAGGGTATGTTCCTGGTGGTTCAACCTTTTCTCTGGCAAGGCAAACAGATGAGGCTAAGCCAGGAGTTTGATAAATTCGCTGTAGACTGAACCAAATGTTTGTTGTATGAATCTGTTTTTGTATAATATGACACCAAATTTTATTTTCAACGACATTAGTTTCATTTCCTTTTTTTTTTTCTGCACAAGTAGTCGTTTTTTGGATAATATGCCGAAAAAAGCGTTTTCTCTGGAAACTTCATTTTCTGATCCATGTAAATAAGAATGCTTTTGTTCATGAGGTGACTGTAAACCCTCGAAATTTTTTTTGGAGGGAGGATGTGTGGAGATAGAGCAACTTATCAACTATTCTTAATGAAGGCACTTCAGTCAACGAAAAAAGATATGTTATAATGAAGAAAAGTTCGTGTTAACTGAATACATATTCTGATCAGTGGTGCTTTAGTATACATTTTGCAACATCATGAATGATTTCTCCCTGGAAAGAAAGAGTAAATTATTAAGGAAAATCAAGAAAATGAAAACGAAATGTTTTTATAATAAAAATATTTTTAACAATTTTAGATTAATTGCTGAAATCAAAAACGGACGAAGGCTAATGTTGAAGTTGATGTATTCCCGCATTCGTAATTGAGTAAGCTGACCTAATTTAATGGTATCCTGGCCATCAATCACACCAACATGACATTAATCCAAGGAAAAACATGTTTTTCGAACCTATTTACTTCCAAATATTATACAATGTTAACGTTTATGTTTTTAAGCTGTATCAAAAAAGTGTTATAATCTGCATTCATTTATTGCTGCTGGCAAAAAACGTTTTTCAAACATTACATAGCATTGTTTATTTTCGTATTCGAAGAAGTGAGATTATGTAGCATTATTTTTTAAGATCTAAACAATTATTGAAAATACATTAATTCAGACCGAGCATAACTTAATTTATTTATAAAATCTGTTATTTTTTTCTATATTGATTAACTTCTATTTTAGTTGAAACATTGAATTTGTTTTTAATTTATTTGAAAGATAAGAAACGCTGAGGAATTAGTCTTGACCTACATCCAAACCATTGATGCAGGTCAAGACTAAAATAAAAAAATATCAAATATTTACTTGATGCTGACGCCACAGCCCATATCCTAGGTACTCAGAACCACATATAATGGAGAAGTGCCCGAACATAGCTATATCCTGTGGACAACTTGGATCTGCGTCTAATTGTCTAGTTTTGTCAAGATTATAAAATTAGTAAGCGATTTGGACATCTTCGTCAGAACAGAGATGTTGCAAATAGTGATAGTTTTAGCTGCCAGGTCTTCTAGCTGGTGACTTTTGAGTAAATAACAAAATATAGACAGTAAATAGACAAACACAGTGACAGTTATACCATTGCAAGTAATCGAATAGGGAAATGAATTCCTTCGTCTATCTAGAATAAAACTAAATACTAAAAATGATATCTTGCATAAGATAGACAAAATATTATGGTATGATGAACTAGTTTAAGAGTAACTATCAAACGTACCAAAAAATCCATTAACAAAAACGTAGGTTATTGAACGTTTGATGAAACAAGTCTTCTTCAATACGGCAGAATGCAGTTGGAACAGATATTTAGACCAATGAGAAAAGCTGACAAATGGAGAGAATGGAGGAAGCAAGAAATCTAAGGTATCTTCGAAAATCAAGAGGGTTTCATCGGAACACACCTTTGTGAATGATATCGACGCTTCGAAGAAGCTAGCGAAAGAAAAACTCCATCAAACCAAGAAAGAAACTAGACTAAGGTTACTAGACTAAATTATGACATAGGAAGACCTTACAAAAAATAAAATTTAAGCTAACCCTTCGACATCTTCCGTATTTCGGTTGTCCAGGGAAGACACTCTCAATTGTAAAGTAATACGTCTAGTGAGATGTTGTAATGCAGCAGAAGGCAAATAATTTTCCTGAATGTCTTGGTTCTCCCTCATATCCAAGACTTTGATCTAAAAGAAAGTTTGGTCCAAATCAAGCATTCATCTTACACCTTATTTCACTAATCTTAATCGTGGTTGAAGAAAGTGACCGAGGAAGTATAGAGTGTTAGAGAGAGAGTGAGAAAGAGTTATCATAAAATGGAATGCTTTTGAACACAAGGGCCCAGTCCAACTTATTTAGCTGCCAGTTAGCACACCAGATTAGATATCTGCAGTATGGATTCACAACAAACGTGAAGTCAGGAGAACTGGAGACCAGTTGAAAATTAAATTCTCACTCAATTTTAGCTATTAGTATCCTAACTGTACTTCTTTGTCTTAAATTGAAACTTATAATGTTGTGTCTTGTGTCAGTCGAAATAAATGATACGAGAATGATACGATTACATTTTGCACAATACAGTTGACCCTCTCTGAACAAAATTCGACATAAGTACTTATATATATATATTATTATTAATTCTAAATATCATTAATGATTCAGTTTAATATTGGTAATTTACATTATGCTAGTTACTGTTCTATGTCTCAAACAGCCACAAACCAATGCTTAACATCTTTAAAATCTTTGATAGCAAAATGTTTATTATATATACTGCAATACATATAGTATACATTTAATCATTTAAAATATATTCATAAAACATATTTCAGGCGTTTTGGAAATCATCAACAATGTTTATAGCTGATAGGCCGATCAATGTGGATTATTTTAAAAGCAGTACATAATGCTATTGAATAGCTAAGTGTATGGAGGCGATTGATGTAGGCTCAGCTTTATCTCTGCGATTCAGCCAAGGACAGAGCCCTTTCCTTATCGTGGTCAGTATCGCTCTTGCTACAATCATCGGAGCTAAGCGGTCCGGCGATACTCAACATTACAAGCCTTACTAGATAAGGCTCAAATCAACATTCTCCCGGGTTTATCTATTCTCGGGGGTATAGTCTTAGTAAGTCACCAACCAAACAATGGAAGAACCTGAAGATTGGCTCAAAAATCTCTCATCAGTACATACAATTTTAAAGTGACCTCGGAATTCCCACCAATTCTGTTCGTTCATAAAATACAACAGTTTAGTTTAGTAATATTCTCCGACTGAGGTTTGTAATCGAAAATGATTACGACACTGAAGAAACCTTATATTAAAAGATAAATCCTAGTTGAAACGGATAAATGTGGTTATTAATAATAATAATAAAGGAATACTATTTTATTTATTATCTAAGAACAAAACGTTTTTTCATCATTAAATGATCTTTTGCCAGATCGACTATTAGCAGCTCTGTGGAATGGATGCCTATTGTGACTGAGAGCAAAGTTCTAGTTAAGTCCTTCTCTAATCTAGCTAAGTCCTCTCGGCTTGCTTTAATCCCTTTATCATCAGTTTGAGCCAATAGTCTACGATATTTCCTTTTCAAAGTACCTCACCTCAGTGTAATACATTGAGCTGGTCCCAAAAATAAATAAGTAATATAATTTTTATTTTTATGGGAATTTTATTATATATCATTTTTATTTGCAATTTTTACGTTTACGAAAATTGATTCGACTTCAATGCTAGAAAATAGAAATAATCACTTTTTTTGGTTTTAATAATTGATCTCCTGTTATTCTTTTGTCAATTTTGGGATCCAAACCTCCTACAGCTCAGTCATTTACCAATGATGAAGAAAAATGCAAACAGTAAAAGATTAAATACAAAAACTAATCACTGTGCACGATTCAATCCAAGACCACTCGCGCAGAAAATCCACTATTAATGAACGAGTGAATTTGATTATAAATGTTTTAAAATTACGCTTGGCACGTAAAGTTTTACGGTTAGGCCTTAGTTTCTCTAAGACTACTAGGTATTTCCTCTATGACTCCATAATTTATGAGCAGCGGATTCCATCCCCACATGCCATTCTTTCATTCAACTTCTACTAACTGTCATCAAAAACAAATCTATTAAATCTGAGGCTGAACTCTGGATTATATTGGTGAAAATAAATTTGGCAGAAGCGTTTTTATTTTTAAGGACATTAATCAAACTGAATACGATGATTTTAGTTTTTGAAAGTTGGTTGAAAGAATGAAATGTAAGGTTTATGATGATGTACAAGTTTCTTGATTTAACAAAAAGAGTCTACTTAATGTAAAAAATTATTGTGCCGTGTAGCATAATTTCAACTTCAAATTCTTAAACGGCCTTATCACATTTTTAATTTAATATTTTTTCGTATTTCCTGCCACTAGTACTAAATCACCTGAAATGTCCAAATTGTAAACAAAACATTTTACATATTTCTATATCCTTTCTGTTTTAGTTTTTCAAGGCTAGCAAAGTACTACAATTCATCTAATATATGACACTTTACTCATCTGTAATATTTTATTAAATAATTTAATTTAAATTTCATTTTATCTTTAGGAAATTAAATGGGTATTTTAAAGTCTCGAGAGTTCGAGGGGAAATTGGCAAGAAGGACCTGGTACACAGGTGCGACCCCCTCAGAAAATTTCTGGATCCGCCAATGAACTTATACCTGCTTAACAAGGAAGCGGAAACTTTTTAATGAAATCAAGCAATGAGTAAATCAATTTTACGTTGTTTTTTTAAAAGTATTTTCGTAAAAAAGAATCTTTTGTTAACTGATATTAGTTTCTATCTTGGAAATCAAGACTTCATTCTCTTTTTTTATTTATCATGGCGATTTCGTATTGCATTTCTTCGAACAGCTAATCAACTTGTGGCTATAAAACCTAAAAAAGATTTATAATTAATGAATAAAGTTGAAATAGCGTTGACAAGACTATGAAAATTAAAATTGACGATTTAAAGACGTAGTAATATTGCTTGAAGTATAAAGAAATAATGAGATTTATATAGTGGCTTAGAAGTCACTTTAAAAATTACACTTCACTTAATAACTTTTCTCCTCTAAGCTTCGTCTGACCTCAAAAGGTAAACAAGCTATCGGAAACAATTTGTATGCACCATCATTTAATATCTGTTATATTTTTAATTATGTTGGCATGCAATGTTTTTTATTTTATTTATTTATTGAATAAATGTCTCAGGAGTAAACTGTAGCAGAGGAGGATAATCCTCTGGAAGTTGACATTTAAAATAATCAAAGAATATTTTACCAATATTTACCAATTTTTCACCAATAACTAGTTATCCTATCAATGATTAAGGTGATAAATAATAGTTTTATAATACTACATATGAAACATAGTAATACATTTCAACAAATAAAATTTCTAAAAATAGTTTTTGAATTTTTAAAAACAAAAAATAGAAAGGATTTCATATAAATTTTAATCAAAATAGGAGCGAAGTAGCTCAGTGGTGGAGCACTGAGTTGCCATGACGAAAAGTTCTTGTTCAAATCTTACTATAAAGACTTTTATTTAATCTGTTAGCAGCTATAGTTGGATCATATAGGATCTAGGACCCTCCTGTGGCTCACCCAGCCTTCATAAAGTCGATACCCAAAATAAGGGGGAAAATGGCTGTTAGGGCGTGATTAGACTGAATAAATTTAATCGGAAGCAAATGGAAGAACCACGGGAATTTGAATGAAATCTCAGATATTAACAAAGCGTTTGATTTATTAATTTAAATAACATGCGAGATTTTCTTAAATACTATTAAATATACATGTAAGAAAATATACAAATTAATAATAGCGTCTACAAATTAACTTAAAACTAAACATGTAACTTAGCGATCTAATGAACAAAATTAATCTTAGACAAAAAGAAGAAAAAAAAAAATGATTAACATGAATGGGAGCGATAATTAACAATAACAGAAATGCTCCATGCTGGCATAATGGCCAAAGATATAAACAACAAAATGAACTTGAACGTTATATTGAAGATTTCAATAAGGTGCGAAGATGTGCGAATTATTATTATCTTCGCCAGTGATCACGGCATGAAGGAGCAATGAGTATGATATCATGAATTAACTTGAACTGTCCGGTTGGTACCATGTAATACGTTGATCATCAGGAGAAAAATTAGTTGACAATTTGAGGCCTTATGATAATGAAATGTGACTTGCAATCTGTGTGATGTATACTCAATTATCATCATCTCAGCATAGCTACTGGCGAGTAACAAACTTTAAGACCTCTTGACGTTCTCAGAGGAATAACGGCTTGAGAGCGGAGTGTGCGATGGTCGTAGCTGCGAAGGTCTGGTAGAACAAGTCGGCTCGGCGATCTAATAGCAAGTGAGTGACTCAATAGCGTCGCTCTCCCCTCTCCTTGGTTTTGGCGGTACAGTATTCCCGATTTTAGAGGCAAGGATCGGTCCGTTCCATCTGGCGGGCAGTTCAGGTCCGCGACTAAACAATGGCGGTTGAGCATGACCTAGGCCAAGTCACCTTCTTGCAGAACCGTTGTCCATGAAACAGTGCAGTCTCTACCATGTACTGAACCCCTGACCCTTTCACGATTTGCAATAATACAGATTTCTTTTTCAATCGATTGCATAACCACCTTAGCTACCGATTCCATAAATTATTTTCCTCCAGCAGCAATAGTAACAGATTCATGAGGCCAATCATCAAGCAGTAAACAAATGACTTTGAATAATTACTTTTTTCCTCATTAATTTTAATGGAGAAATTGTTTTCGCTTAAAGTTGTTTCGTTTTTTGAGATTGCGTTTAAGTACTTTTAACGGATAGTTTCCTAGACAGCTTTTAGAGATAGTCGTTCCTTATTCCGTTTGTGCAGCGTTAAAAGTTTCCTTTGGAATGGGAGAGGGCTAAGGGATTAAATTACGCCCTCTAAGTTTTCTTCATTAAAACTTAATCAGGAAGAGTCCAAATTCCCTTATACAATAAGGTTGGGAATTTATCAGCCCCTCATAACGAACCCGGTTGAAGGGCCGATTATGCCGCAGGTGAGATGATTATGACGCAATCAAAAGGGAATTTGCTTTAAAGACTTGATGCGTTGAGGAGTTAATGGTGTGGAGGATGTGGAAGGCTGTTTCAGGCAGCCATCAGCAAGATTAGAACCAGCTGTCGGAGATATAATCTCGTGCGTGCAAGGATATCGAAATAGTGCAGTGATTTCTAAAATCAATGATACAATTGATTGATCTCATCGAGTACTTCTTATTTAAAAATAAAATAAAATGTAAGTACGTTACAACTCAAAAATGTAAACAGTCTTAATTTTTGTATACAAAGCTATAACATAACAATACGTAACAATAGGTGAGGAGGTCTGCTGTGTATGAAATTATAATTTTAATAAATATAGATTTATGTTTATTATGCACGTTTAAATTTTAGGCCGCCATTAGAACTAAAAAAAAAAAAAACCATGGAACAATACATAACCAAAGACAATGCTAAAGTAGGTAAACATGATATAGTAATAGTAGAATGATATTGTAATGGATATTTTTTCGCCTAACACTATTACATAATTTTCATAATAAACTGAATTATTATTTTTCAGTATTTCAGGGAAATTTAAATAAGGGATTTCGAATAATAACAAAAAAGTTATAGTTTCATGTTGTTTTTTTATTAAACACAATAGCTTTTGAAAAAATTATTCAAATGTTTAATTGTCTCTGTCATATACTAACATTCTGTTTGCAATGTTGTCACTAGCTTCCTGAGGAATTTCTGTAATGCTCTGTTGTCGAAGGTCACCTGGCTGCGGACAGTGATTGAAAAAATGCAGAGAACGCATCCACCAAGGGATCAGTAGGATTGAGGTCTGGAAGCAATGAAAGAATGGGGAAATAGGGAATTCCCAGATTTTCTAAAATTTGATGAACCTCAATGCAGTGAGCGTTGTCTTCAAGAAATTGAAAACCACTGTCAATGAGATGCCTGGTTTGAGGGACGTGTTCCTCAAACGTTTATTGTACGTAACGGACTGCTTAGATGTTACCTTGTACAATATAGTGGCAGGTCCACCAGGTCCTCCACGTATTTGCCAGCCGTGGTCATAACACCATCTGTTCCTAATTTCTCTTAGGGGGGCATGAGCTCGGGCACTGTGCACATTCTATGCTTTCTGAAGACCCTCAAGTGTCTGATAAAACTGTATAGAGAGAAAGGATAATCGTCAGTCCACTTGGTGTCTTGTTCTAGGCACTTCAAGACACCCTGGGCCGAGGAATCTCAGCCAGCCAGCTCCACAAGATCAAGAAGAGACAACAAGCCACCCATGAGGCTTACCTACTCACCATTTTAAAGGGGAAGAGTGATGTGTCTAAGACACATTGACAAAACTGACATCTTGACAACACTGGGAGAAAACCTGTTGTTACGTACCGTAGAATTGTTATTACGATGTTAGGAATCACACGTGTACACAGTTCTATTCATTTGTATTAATGTACTTAAAAGTTGTATTAAATAGTTACATATTGAGAATTGAAGTGTTCTATTATCATATACTCAAAAGCTTATAAGATAAATTAAGCCAGAAGCACATGCAATAACGTTCTTTAATTTAAATATAGGAAATAAAATAAGAGAGAGAGAGAGCGAGAGAAAAAGAGAGAGAGAGAGAGAGAGAGAGAGAGAGAGAGAGAGAGAGAGAGAGAGAGAGAGAGAGAGAGAGAGAGAGAGAGAGAGAGAGAGAGAGAGCGAGGGAGAGAGAGAGCGAGGGAGAGAGAGAGGGAGAGACCACATCAGCTCCCTCTTAATTAACTGAACATTCTGTTTCCCTTAATCATAGCTTTGATTTTAATAACCCTTTCGTTATACCTCTCAAACCAATCCTAAAAAAGCTTCCTCTCTGAAGCTGTATTCGTTAAAATGGAAAAAAGTAATATTCTCGTAAACGACGTAACCGAGAAAGAATTTATTTAACCAACCTACTTCAATATTTTTCTAAAGGTATAGATCCTATAGAGCTAATGTTATATATATATACATATATATATATATATATATATATATATATATATATATATATATATATATATATATAAATATATGTATATATATTTTTTTTTTTTTTTTACGTGGGCAGGTGGAAATCTTCAAAAGACGCGGATTTTTACCGTACCTATCCGTGTGTGGGATTTTTACCCACTAAAACCACCTCCCTACACCTGTTTCCCACACTCCACGGGACCGCCGCTAGGCATTACTTCGTGGAGGGGAATGGCTATGTGCCGCATCCCGTCCATTTCCATCTTTTAGCTTCTTAGTCTAAATTCCTCTTCTTCAAGAAGGCACCAGTCTTTGCTGATTTTCTCTCCTTGTTCTTTCCTCCTCTCTCAGTCTTTTGAGGACCCCTGTGGCCATTTTTTTCATCGCTGCCCAATGTTCATCCGACTTAAGCATGCAGCTCACTAAATCTTCAGGAGTCACCTTCTTTCTGCAGGCCAGCTCCAATTCTCTTCTCTCTTCAGTGAAGCGAGTACACTAAAAAAACACATGTTCCGCTGTTTCCTCCACCGCCGTACACGTTGGGCATTCAGCACTGTCGTCTAGTTTGAACCTGTACTGGTAGGCTCTAAAGCATCCATGTCCAGACAATAGCTGTGTAAGGTGAAAATCCACCTCCCCATGCCGACGATCATACCACGAACCTATGTCAGACACCGACCTGTAGGTCCATCTCCCAGGATTAGCCGAATTCCAACGCTATTGCCAACGTACGATGGTGGTTTTCCTTTCTTCATCTCTTGACACTCGAGAACTACGATTGTACATTCTGTTTCTTTCTTCCACTAACATCTCGATTGGAGGCATGCGCGCAATTACGCATACAGCCTCGTAGGAAACAGTCCGAAAGGCACATGTCACTCTCAATAAACCTCTTCGATACCCTGAGACCATCTGTCTCCTGTACGATGCAGTGGACATGGCTTCTTTCCAGATTGGAGCTCCATATAAAAGGATTGAGGAGACAACAGTTGCCAGGAGCTTTCTGCGACTCTCTTTGGGTCCTCCAATATTCGGCATAAGGCGCGTCAATAATGAAGTAATTCTTGCCGCTTTGGCGCTGATATACTCCGTATGTACGTTAAACTGGAGACGTGCATCGATGACAACTCCCAGGTATTTCAAGTGTGGCTGGGAACGAATTTCGTGCCTAGACACTGTGAGAGTAACAGTTTCAATTTTCTTCCTGCTACTGACCAGGAGCGCCTCAGTCTTATGGCCCGCAAGCTGCAACCCCATAGAATTTAGTCATATTCGAATAATAGCAACAGCCTGGTTGGCAGTTAGGGTAATCTCCTCAATATATTTTGCCACGACCACAACTGCCACATCATCGGCGAAACCAACAACTGTAACTCCATCCGGCATGGGTGACCTAAAAACTCCGTCGTACATAACGTTCCATAAGAGAGGGCCCAAAACTGAGCCCTATGGGACGCCACCAGTGACCTCATACCTCCCGTATATCTATATGTGTGTGTGTGTGTGTGTGTGTGTGTGTGTGTGTGTGTGTGTGTGTTTGTGTGTGTCATGCCAAATCCCTCCTCAAAAAACCTCCACATCCATCTTTTTTTTCCATAATGTAATTATGCCAAGCAATATTGGAGACAGTTCAACATCTTCTGAAACACCACATATTAAAAGCCTATTATTTAAACTTACTTGAACGAAAATACTGATAAGAATAAGTTTCTAATATGTATTTTGGAGATAATTTATCATAAAACAAAGTCTGCGATATTAATAATTAACCTTGAAATTATATTGTTTTCACTACGATCCCTTACGGTTTTATTTATTTTTCTAACAGAGCTATATTGCCGAGGTCATTCTGTTTTCTAAGGCGCTCAGACGTAGTGAACCTTTTAGGGATTATTGGTTCTGTAACGAATGTCTGATTCGTGTTTTCTGCGTTGACTCAACTGCGATGCGTCCAAGCACGTCAATGCTATATGTATCTTCCGCGTCGTCTTATTAAAGAAAGTTAATTTAAAGGGATTTGGGATTTACCACCTCTGAGGTTCTGATTCTAAAAATCAAATATCATATTTAAGTAAGGATTAGGTATGATTATATATATATATATATATATATATATATATATATATATATATATATATATATATATATATATGGAGGGGAGACACATATCATGGCTTATTAGTGTATATCTTCCTCAATCTACTCCTGGATTAAGCTACCATGAGTTACAGGCATTCATATTCTTTCACTTTTTTTTTTTTTTTTTTTTTTTTTTTTTTTTTTTTTTTTTTTTTTTTTTATGTCCGGCCCAGTGCTATGAAGCCTGAGGTACTACAATTGGAATCCAGCCCATTAGTTGGAAACCGCTGTGCTAAGTTTGGAAAGAGCGTTTTGAAATAATTCTTTCGTCTGATATATTTTCAACAACTAAATTGAACGTTCAAGAAGAGGCAAAATACTCCAGAATTGTTTAAGATATTGGTTTGCGTATACTATGAAAAAATAGATAAGATAAATCTTCCGTAATGAATTAAATTTTTATTAAAATACAATGAAAAAAAATGTTAAAACACAAATAGCTTTAAAACTTTAAAATATAGTAAAATAACTTACCAGCCGTATATTATTACTTGTTAATTATTATCCGTTACTTTTATAATATAGTTTGTCTTTTTCGTTCATTTCTGCTAAATTATTGTATTAAAACAAAGTAAAATTATCTAGAAAACTATTTCGCTATTACCCAGGATGTGTATTAGATTGCAAGTAATATTTCACTAGCCTGCCGCCTGCTCTTGACTGCTGTTGAAATAAACTACAATATAATAGAGCATTTTTAAAAGATTAATTCGCATAAAATAAATACGCACACCTGTTAGGAGATTGTCCATCCTCAACTAATTAGCGAAATGAAATGCACTCGTGAACAGGAAGCTTATTTTCAACAGCAAAATTCTTAATTGTTATTGTGAATACTAAATGTTCTCACTTTTAGTTTCACATTGAATCCTTGCATATTAAATCATTATTTATTAGCATTGAAGGAATTTTAAAAATCCTGTACTAAATCCCTTATAGGGACTTGAGTTCAGAATGTACTGGTACATGGTGGATATTGTTAGTTCTAAGAAGACGGTTGAGTTGGAGATGTGATTTGTCTAAAATATCACGCTCAACCGCAAGGCTTTTTCCCAATTAAGACCACCCAGCTGCTCCTAGGAGTCTGCAGATAGAGACCCTACAGGGACCATAAATGTTAATAGCCATTGGCGTATTAAATCAAGTTTAGTAAATATTGAGATACGCACAATTTTAATGAAGGTGAGATTTTAGAATAAAGAAATATCAGGTCTAAATAACTGGGCAGACTGATATTTCTTTCTAACTGCTTTGATAGAGTGTGAAAATTAGTCCGATTAAGTTTTTTTTTCTGTTTAGGATCGTAGACAAAAAAATTATCTACCAAAAGATCATCTAGATTATTCCCGTAGATGTTTAGATTTCGACATAAAAAAAATTGAACTGGTTTCCAAATGAACCATGAATTTGGATGGAATAATTCATAATATCCAAAAAATGAGTGGAAAGTTCAATAAACTATTAGATTTTTTTTGTTTTACTTTGATGTGAATTTAATTAGTTTTTTCTTTGACTACATCAAGTTTTATCAAGATTGTCAGAACTGTCTATGAGCAATATAATACAGGAAGATAAGTTGTTTTGAGTATAGAGTATCCTCTATAGCGGTCAGAGTACACTATACAGTGCACCTGCACAGCTCTGGCCACACAGGACAAGACCTTAAACAATAATATTTTAAAAATCAACCAAATTTGTTTATTGACTCAGGAGGTAATATTGACAAAGGCATACAGATAAAAGCTTTTTTTTAATCAAACGACTCTAATATGGCCAGATAGGTTGAAAACTATGAATTGAACTTTCGATCCGATTACAAAACTTTCTAATCTGCTAATACGAATAACAAAAAGTTTTGGGGAGTTGTTAACATCTTTCAACGAAATAGCAGTTATATTGTTCATACGTGTTTTGGTTTCAAGCCTGAACTAATATTTTTTGATATTATAAATGGTTGAAGACTCCACTGCAAAACCTATCGTAATTTAAGTTTTAATTAAAATGTTAACCTCAGACATCAGTTTTGCTTTATCAAAATAGTATGCTAGCTCTTTGCGAGTTCTAAAATAGCTCAACACTTTTGGAATTTTGAAAAACAATTGTTTCATCCATCTGTTCGATACCTTCTGCTTGAACCCGGTTAATTTTTTGCAATGCAGAAATGTTTTAAGTAATCTTTTTGGGAAGTTATACTAATTTCAACTCTTTTCTCCCCCTGATATGGCCCTGAGCCATAAAATACCGTTCTCAGTCAGATGCCTGTTGTTAATCGTAAGTAAAATACAGTTAACAAATAGTAGACGAATTGTAAGAAAGAATTATATTTCTTGTGACATTATACGTTATAGCATAGATATGCGATGTGGCATTTAGATATGAAACAATTAGATAAACTTATAACTATGGACTGAAATTATAACTTAGTGACTATTCTCTTTACATATTATAGTCTAGTCATACCATCTTCTCTATATCTATCTCTCCATCTATTTTTTAGAACTGGTATATCCAAATATCAATATAAAAGAAGAGGGGATGTTAAGGAAGTTTACACTTCAGACAACAAGGAAGCATTGATGAAACTTCCTCGTTTACAAATTCATTTTATAAATTCACTTTGGGTTATCGACCGAATTGGGAACCATACTAATGGGTCCCAAGATTTCCTTTATTTCTTGGGGTCAGTGTTTATATTTTGAAGTAGAAACTACAAGTGTTTGTTTTTCTACGGACTTCGTATATATTTTCGTATTTTACTTGTTTGAATTTTATATTTAAATTTTTGCGGTTAGTTTTTATGTTTATAGTTTTGCGGTTGCTAATTTTCGTAATTTAACAATGCCATTTTGTTTTCTATGGTTATAGTTTATTCAGGCATTTCTTATAGAAATCCAATTCCGAAGCATTAGTGATAAATCTCGCTAAGCTGGTTTTTCCAGTGTAACTATTTCCGACTTTCGGTTAAATCGTTGAGGGTTAAGGGTTAGACTATAGTTATCAAGGACGGGTAACAGATTGAAACGGTACTTGGTGAAACTAAAGATTAGTTGAGTAAAGGCATCTGCACGGCTTCAATTAATAAGGTTCGTTTAATACATAAAGCTCTATATATTAAGCCAGATCGGGAGCAATAACTGAATACCAGGAGCTTCATTAGCGCGAGCAGCATCGGGCAGAGAGAGGATTAATATATATTAAGTACATAATCAATACTAATTACTTTAGTATGAATTCAAATAATTTATCAATTAGTCGTTGTTTGGTTAGTTATTTCTCTACAGTTTAATTAATTTTAGTTACGGTGGCCGAGTTTTAGTAATAACAAGCGAATTGCCACTGATAATTGAACCACTGAGTGTAAAAAGAGAATAAATTTTAAATAAATAAATAGTTCCTACGTCCTAAAAGTATTATATAATGTTATAATAGCTATATATTTAGATTTCCTATGTACGAAAGAATATTTTTCATGATTTATGTGATTTTGTAAGATCAACAGAAATGACAAATGATCAACTAATTAGACAGTTTTTTTGCGTTTATGAAAAAAAAAGTTTCAGTCACTTATTCCCTTTTTCCACTCAGTGGTTCAATGGAAAGCGAATCACTTTTATATGTAGTTGTCGAATATAAATCAGCAATTGATACTTTGTTTACTTTTCATATTAGGATCGTCAACGAATGTTTAGTCTATTTTACTCATAGAATAAAATAGTTTACGGTCGCCGGCAGGAGGACGTAAGCAAGGGGATTAGCGGCTTAAATCCGTCGGCGGGAGAAGTTAAAATAGGATTAGGACCTTCTAGATCGTCTCCTTTTGTCGGAAAAGAATTAAGAAGATTCCAGAATTGTCTCGCCCTTCCGTGTTCTAGAATGTTCGGCCTTGCCTATTTAAATACTTCCCTCGCCTCGAGCGAGTCAGTCTTAGCCTGAGAGTAGACCAGGAGGCACTGTGATGATCTCGTAATAAGTGCGTGTCAGTGTAATAAGTGAGTGTCAGTGTGATAAACTAGTCAGTGTTGAACCGGCCAGTGTAATAAGTGTATCAGTGAACTTCTCACTCTCGCGTGTGTAATAAACTGTTTCTGTTTGTTACTGTGTGTCAGTTTGTCTTACTTGAAGAATCTTACGGTCGGTGGACTAGTGAACTGTAAGTGTTAATTATTAGCTATAAATTGTAGCGTAATTTTATAATATTCATAGAAACTATTGTAACTAGTTAAGCTATCTAGAATTAGTAATATCTTATATTATTGTAATAATTAAATAGGTCTAGGTTATAATAAATATTTAGAATATTGTCATTATAAATTTATATAAGTTTAATAATTTAATTGTTAATAATTTACTTGTATCCTTTTTATCATTTTTGTTAATGAATATTAGTATCTTTAATTAAGGCATTGTTTAATTCATTTTAATACCCAGTAGCCCGTAACAATAGAATAGAAAAGTAACTTTATTCTGGGACTAAGTTCCTTTAGAATAACAAACATGAACAGAAAATGAAACATAAAGGCATATTATTCAAAGTAACAATACACCAGCCCCTATTAGATGTTCATTCAAAATTTAAATTACTAATTTATTTGTATTTATTGTTCTTTTGATGGTAATAATTTTAAATATTATTAGACAAATCTTTTCTCTTCAAAATAAAAAATAAACTACTAATTGTGTATATTCTCAGAAAATTATTTCTACAGCCTTCATTGAATAAGTGGTTAAGTTGTAATGACCCTTTTCCCTAATTGATTTAATAATTATTTAATATATCCGTGGACCCTTAGGAGGAGAAAATAAAGTCAATTACAAACAAAGTTCACAATGGAAACCCCAAATAAAATTATATTCTCAAATATCTATATATATATATATATATATATATACATAAAATAATATAACATGCAATCGCTTCTTATATTTAATACAATTGTTCAAATATTTCTAATAAAGCCTGAGAGTAGCGGGAGGTAAACGAGCAGCCAGTGTCTTGAATGAGTCGTCAAATGGAAGTGAATTAAAATAATACAACCTCAAACAGGCTAACGCTTCCCCCACTATCTCATATCACCTCCCCCTCTCTTTTATCAGCCAATAGGAACATTTTAAGGCAGGTCTAGACGAAGACATATTCATATATTCGAATACAAACTCGTTAATACCTAATACATTCTTATCTTGCTAAGGTACATAGGTGAACTGTGAAATACAACAATCTAACAATAAACAATATCGAATACGTAATTCTACCTCTTAAAGAGACGCGTATTAAACTCCATACATTAATACATTAAATAATACATACAAACCAATTAATATAATTATACTTATCAACAGTCATACCTCTAATCAATTCATTTTATTAAACTAATCATACATTTAACATCATCCTATCATTATACATTTAAATAATACATGTATATGTGGATCACTAATCATTTAAATAATATATAATAAATGTGATCACCACAAAGTCGAATTTCCCTAAAAATGAATTTCTTGAACTTTGGGATGGGACCTTGGGGTTTTCGTAGTGAATAAGTGGCTAAGTCAGGCATAGTTGGTAAGAAATGGAGTTCTTTCTTATATCACAACTCGATTTCAAGCCAAAAATTATGAGAATGGCACAATTCCGCTTTCCTCAATACAGTTAACTCTCTCAGGACAAAGTTCGTCTACTTTCTCACAAGGTCTGCAGATATATTCCTGTAAAGTACTAGAAGAATTAAATTATTAATAATCCTAGCTTTATCCAATCTCCAAATTACAAATCTATACATAACGCAGTTCATTATTCATTCTAATTATTATTAATGTTTCAGTTTTAGAGTTTTAATTTAGTTTACACTAGTTAGTGCTCTTTGTCTCAAATTGCTAAAGTCTTTACTGGACTGCAGATTTCAGCAAGCAAGTTTATTCAGTGTAACAAAATCTTTTCCAGGCACGTATCTGGTCAGTAGGAATTCCATTGGAACTCAAACCGATTGATATATTTCTATCATTCAAAATACCATTAATAACCACGGACTCTTGAACTGGAAACCATGGAAATTATATTCGCTGCCGTTGAAGCGGGTAAAGTGGCTTTACAACGTGATTCCTATTCAGGTGGTAATTAGTGATAGCTATTCAAAATCTCCCGGAGCTTACTTTCTTCCTGGGACATAAGATATGTCTAACTTTCGCTTCTAAGTAAACTCCTCTTAAAACAATGAGATTCAGTTTTAAACGATGTGTAATTGATGATCGATGATATGACGAACCAAGTTCTTTTATCTTTTCTTGAAGTTATAATATTTCAAATAACTGATATATCAATATATTAAGCCTCGACATTTTTTTTTTTATGAACATACAAGCATAATATCATGAATTCTGCAACTCATATAACTTTAAGATGCCTTTCAATTTCGAACATTAAGAACAACTCCGGCGTCAAGTTCTATTCCGTTCAGTCCACCTAAGACTTGGACTGTCTTCCCGTCTTGTTAGTCGTCAACCCAAGATTTATGTAAATACGGTTATACATGTGATATCAGCTTTTGAGTTGAGCTATATGGTTAATACTCTTTTTGTGGCCATAAAATACTTCTGGATTTCTCCATTTCTGTCATTATTTATATTCGCCAGGCGTCAGTATCATACAATGATGACCCTAATGCATACGCATATATTTAATTTAATCTCAAGTTAATTACCAGCCCATTCCAAGAAGTTGAGAAACAGCCAAGTATTATGTGGAGCAGACAGCGATAGTCCGAAAGTCGTCACATCTGGAACAGAAACACATTAAGTCGACTCCAAGCATGTTTCTACAATTCAACAGAATCATTACATCAGTGGATACATGGGTTAATACATAGAATAATTATACTCGAGTTTAGAAGAACTTAGAAGTAGTCATAATTTCAATTAGCAACATTGAATTAACAAACAAATAGATGATTATCATTTTTAGACACCTTTCAGCATAAAAACGACAGTACAAATTTTAACTGCAACTTGATTTTTAAATTCCAATTTTTTTTAAAATTCCAATCAGGTTTATTCGAATTTTCGATTAATAAATAAAATGATTCAAAAGAAAGTTTAATCCAACAAATTAGAAAAATCTATTATTTGTCTACATGGGCCATATATCATGGAGCTCTTATAAGATATTTTTTCTAATATACAATAAAGGCTAGGAGATAGTAATGAGATTATACGGTGAAATAAAACTGTACCACCACAAATCGTAAAGGGTTTGGTTGCTGATGAGAATAGTTTTCTTCCCAACTGTTAAGCAGAGAGATCATAGGCCCAGATCGCGCTCAAATGCCATGTTTATTTCATAATTAAAGGTATCCAATCGGCAGAGACTGTGGGAACCCTAAGAGGGTCTGCAGACGGAATATCTCGAACACGGAACCTACAGATGAATAGAACAACCACTTTCCTTAAGGTTTCAAGTAATATAGAACTGAATGTCTTTTTTATTATTTGAATAAATTTATTTACTCAAATTATAAATAATAAACATTTAGTTCAAAAACGGTTTAGTAATTATATTATTAAATTGGTAGAACTAAGCCAGTAAATATTACCATTTTGAAAATAAACAGAATTAATTTTTTCTTAAATATAACTGAAAACTTTTTGATCGGGGTCTAATCAACAACTCCCAAAATATAACCCTGAACTGATAAATAACGACAAATAAAATAATAATAATAAAATAAACAAAATCAATTTTTACGTTTAACGGTTTTGAATCTCTAAAATAATAACGCCTAAGAAGGCATAAAATACCTGTTATAGTTAACATGAAAAATAAATCAATGCCTATATAGCAACGAATCAGAATCTACGTCAAATGGAGATAAAAGGAAGATAATGGAATTTTGGACGTAAATGTAAATAAATGCAAATAAACATAATGTACCCTAAATAAGGAAAGTACCAACATCACCAGGTAAGTGCAATGCTTGGTCCTAAACAATTACGGAAATTTTACGAAATTTTACTCATGCGAAATTTTACTCATGGAATTTTACTCATGCATGTAATTAAGTCATGTTCACGGCTTATTCTTAAATATAGTGAAACACAATCGCTTTATTGTAGTTTAAGTATTTTTAAAACAGTCGAAAATCTTATATAATGTTGAAGTGAAATATCTTCTAAATAACATGAAAAAAGGAACATTATTTTCTCAGCTCGATCAAGAACAATGAAATTTGATTACACATTTTTATGAGCCTCGACATGTGTTTCTTTGATGTATTAGACTGAATTAAATTGAAGAATAGCGGGAATTTGCATAGAAATCTCTGATATTAACATAGCGTTTGATTTATAAATTTGAATAACATGCGAGATATCTTTCGTAAATACTATTAAATATACATGTAAGAAAAGATAAAAATTAATAATAGCTTCTACAAGAACAACTTAAGACTAAACATGCAACTTAGCGATCTAATGAACAAAATTAATTTAAGACAAAAAAAGAAAAAAAATGATTGAACAATAACAGAAATGCTCCATGCTAGCATAATGGCCAAAGATATAATAACAACAAAATGAACTTGAACGTTATAATGAAGATTTCAATAAGGCGCGAAGATGTGCGAATTATTATTATCTTCGCCAGTGATCACGGCATAAGGAACAATGAGTATGATATCATTAATTAACTTGAACTGTCCGGTTGGTACCATGTAATACGTTGATCATCAGAAGAAGAATTAGTTGACGATTTGAGGCCTAATGATAATGAAATGGGACTTACAATTTGTGTGATGTATACCCAACTATCATCTCAGCATAGCTTCTGGCGAGTAACAAGCTTTAAGACCTCTGGACGTTCTCATAGGAATAGCGGCTTGAAAGCGGATTACTAAGCGGCAGTGTGCGATGGTCGTTGATCCAGGCCAGTCAGGCAGCGAGTGAAGAGAGTCATAGCGTCGCTCTCCCCTCTCCTTAATTTTGGCGGTACAGTACATTTCCTATCGCAGAGGCAAGGATCGGTTCGTTCCATCTGGCGGGTAGTACAGCATGCTTCCGAGTTGCGAATTTTCAAATAAATTATCCAAATTGAATATCAATGTAGGAACAGTTACAATAATTTTATTATATATAATTCATTAACAATTAATAATCAAGAGGAAGAAAATGGCTGGGGTAGAGCCAACTTTGCAGGTATTCTTAAGCCTAGTACACACCTAGCGACTTTGTCGCGGGACAAGTCTCAGTATGTATAGGGACATTTTTCTGGTGTCCCGGAACTGTCGCGATACAAAAGTATCGAGTCTCAGATCTCCCGCCAAAACGGGCAACACGATACAGTGTTCCGCAACATTTCGTAGTGTGTACTTGTTCCGGGACACGCGCTCCAGTTTATTCCTTGCCGCCATGGAGGTAACATTGCGTTGAATAGAAAATTTTCAAGCGCTCCCTTGCCTTTGGGATGTGACATCTGTTGATTACAAAAACAGGAATAAAAGAAGGGATGCGTTGGAGCAAAAAATATGAGATGTCATATCATGATATGGACAAAAAAATCCAAATGGAATAGTTTCTCTAAATACAGAGTTACTTTTTGGAATAATACCTCCAACCATTTCCAGAAGGGTTTCGAAATCAGCAGGGCTCATTCAAACAAAATTTCTGAATCCCATCCCATCTTCTAATTTCAATTTTTCTAATAGATTCAAAGCCATAGTTATCCCACCACAGAATAATGCTCTCCTCCAGTAACGTTTAGGGTTACACTTTTTCTTTTTAATTAACCTTATATTATTTAAGCACAAGTTAACAGCACAAATAGCAATTTGTTGGGACATCGCGTCGATATTTTTAGTGCACTGGCTTGAATCCTCTAGTGCGCTAGTTGTGGACGCGTTACAATGTATCGCGACAGTTCTATACCATCGCGATACAATGTTCTGCGACTTTGTCGATAGGTGTGTACTAGGCTTTAGGACTAAATATACAAGATACATACAAATTAAAATAACATATGGTAAAGAATAACTAAACATATAGTCATCTAGGGTTATGAGTGATAAAGATATATAACAAAAAATGAGGATCCCTTTAGGTATATCAAACAGAAAACAGAAGAAATAGTTATAGAGAAGTATCGAATAAGGGATAGGTAATAACATGAATTTTCTAATAAAATATATAGAATAAAATGGAGTAATAAAAATTAATAGATAAAACCATGACATAAAGGCATTATCTATACATATTATAAAACTAAGGGTGCACCTACATTGGATCCGATGCGATGCGACGCGATCCTATATCACATACGATGGTGGGCTGAAAAAACAAATAACTGAAATACGCAGTGAGTGCCTACACTGGATCAGATCCGACATGATTCTATTCTTTTCAATCCGATAGTGAAACTAGTCACTGCCTTCCGAATAAAATAGTATTAATTTTATTCTTTTATTTCTTATATCTTATATATATTATAGTGAAATATAAATATATTAAAAATAATTAATAAATAATCTTAATTTTATAAATTTAAAGAACCAAATGTTATAACAATGAGCTAATATTACTATATTAGAATATTTTTGTCTTGCTGTCTGAAGAAAAAATAAATAATTTAGTTTTTTTTCAATAAAAAAAATAGAATTTATTGTTTTTATTATATATTCGTGTTTTATATAATGATTTAATTTTCTCGATTGTGATAATATCTATTTCTTTGATGACACAATCGAGGCTCGTTTCGAACTAATTCTATGAGTAATTCTTTGTCTATTTTGTTGCTCATCTTTGCAAACGAGTATAAAAAATCAGAAAAGCCCTTACCTCCCAATGTTGCCAACTGTTTAACAAATAAATTAAACATTATGATGATAATTTTATCAAAAGTTAATGTTTCCAATTTTATTTGACGAATTAAAATTATATGTAGGTATAATTTTTATGTACATTTCTGATAGATATAATTTTATTCAACGGAAAAATAACCTTCGCTACTATATTTAATGGTTCATGAAGATTAGTAATAAAATATTTTAATGAGAATTGAGAATTTTGATTTATGACGGATATTTATATAATAGTTAATTATCAAATTACAATGTAAATTTTTTAATAAACATTTTAGACAATAAAGGTTAAGTTGCCACACATGGTAAAGGCTGGCTTTTCGGATTGAAAACTAATGATTTTGAAATGTGAAAATCGCACCTGATCGTACAGTATCGCATCGGATCCAATATAGGCGCTTCCGTATAAATAAACTATTTTGATTCCACGAACGACTAAATCGCTCGGATTGTTCGGATAAAAATAGATCGGATCGGAGCGGATCCAATGTAGGCACTCTCAATATATTTCAGTCATTTGGATTTCTTCCGAATTCTGATCGTATCGCATCGGATCCAATGTAGGTGCACTTTAAGTCCTTCACCGCGTCTGTCTGTCTATTCGTAATAAACTCAAAAACTACTGCACGGATTTTACAGCGGTATTCACCAATAGATAGAGTGATTCATGAGGAAGAGTGGTATCATGGTTTTATGTAAATTGGTTGGAATAGCATATTTCTGTTTTAATGATGTCTTACTACACCCATTATCTAAAATATTGGTTACCGTATTGTACGGTATTTGGACGGATGCATTATTAACCCTTATCAATTTAAATGCTTTAGTTAGCTTAAGCATTTCATGCATTATTAGATTATTTTGTACCATATAATTTAAATGAGTATCTTATTGATTAATGCAAAAAATTATCACGCTTAAAAATAAATTTGTATATAAAAAGATATTTTATTTTGTTTTCATGCTTATAATTTTTATAACACAATAAAAAACATTAAAATTATATTACATATTATGCTACATTTAAATCTAATCCACGTATTCGACGCATAAAATTAATGCGATCCTAGGACAGACCAAACATACAGGCATAATATGCTTTACTACATGTACAAAGCTGGGGCGGGTTCCTAGTTTAAAATGAATTATAGAAATGTTGGCTTTAAAAATAATCAGTTCTTCTTACTAAGAGAATTGTTTATGACTTCCACCAGGGCCATTTCTTTCCTCGTATATATATTTATTATATATATGAGGAAAGAAATGGAAGAAAGAATTATATATATATATATATATATATATATATATATATATATATATATATATATATATATATATATATATATATATGTCAACTAATATTATTCAACAAATTAATAATCAAATTTATTTTTAGAATTATTCATTTTCTAATAAACAAATGGGAACATGTGGTACCCATACAAATAGTGAAAAGTTCCTTTATTATTATTATAAGATTGAAACAATCATTGATACTGAATATTATTATATTCAATATTATATTATTATATATTATTAATATTATTGTTATAAAGTTATATATAACAAATAGATAACAGGGAGCTGAGAGCTCTTTTTAAGTTAAAAAAGAGATGCTCGATACCTCCAAGAGAGGCTGAAACTTGTGTAGCCAAAGCGAGAGTTAGTCCTGTTTTAGGGAACTCACTTCGGAAGGTAGCCGATAGCGTTCCCAATCATTGTTGTTGTTGCCAATTACAAGATGAAGCTGAAGGAACTGCAATAACGAACTTAACTCCCAGTGCCTAAGGTCTTCTAAAGTCCGGTAATCTTTGTCTTTGCGGTGACCAAAGAAACAAGTTGGGGTTACAGATATGTTTCAGGAATCCAAAAGCACCCCATTAAAATTAATTTCCTTTTGTAGTGAACTAAAAATAAATTTGTAATTCGATTATGAAATTGTATTGTTGAGGAAAAAATGTCTCATCACTGATCGAGACGATGCAACCCAATCAGTTCCAACCCGCAGCTTCTGTAAACAGTGCAGACTCTTGTATCGAAAGTGGTCGAATTTTGTAAATTAATTATCTCTGGACAGAAAGAAATTAGCCAAATGTGCCCGTTAGGGCGCAAGACCTTACAGGAGAGTACTGAAAATCTTTACCCTAGCGGTAATCAACTTTTTAATAAACAGATTTTTCCCAATAAGTAAGAGTTAGAAGACTGGTTCTGCCGGGGAGAAGAATCGTTATCTGACCGGAAGAAACATGAATTCTCAAGTTTGGAATCTTTCTTTTTACTTTAGTCTGACTAGATTCTGGGTTTAGCCAATGGTTGTTTCAGTTGATGATAGATCCAACCATTTATGACAATTAAATATTTTTTCTAATGATGGATTGAATTATCCAGTCAACTATTTTCCACTTCAACATCAACATTATTTTGTGTAACGGCAAGATCAGCAAAGATAAGAGATTGTGAATATTTTTTTATATTGTAGTTATTAGTTGTATTATTATTATCATTAGTCGTTGGGGATATATTTATTTACTTTTTTTTTTAATAAACTAGAATTTTGTTTTTGATATGAGGATGTTTTGGGTTTATTTATTCCCTAAGTTTACCATATATGCCCTTGACTATACCTTGTTTCCCAAACCGTACCCCGGGATCCAAGATATATAAGAGAGAGGCCGCTAATAAAATTTTAAAACATCACATCAACATTTAAAGGATTTATGTAAATCCTCAGATTGTTAATCAACCAAACATTAAACATTTCAATAACAGCATTTAAAGCACCTATTATTTATGCTTCTTTTGTTAGCAGCTTGAACTTGATTAAATCACGAATGTTGAGGAAAGAAAATAAATTTTAAATAGTGTCGTTAATTAAAAACTCCAGATTAAAGTTTCAATAACTCAATTATATACACAAAACTTCAGTGGTTCAAAACTTCAGTTATCTGTTTCCCACCCTAAATATCATTTTATGACATTCATCGGGGTTCAACTTCACTCAACACTTTTATCTTTACTCTTCCACATATCCTTGCCTTTTTTTATATGTATTTTAGACCATTATAGCCTAATTGTATTATCACTTACTTTACTTAAAACATACTTATTTTCTTTTATTGATATTATTTACACTTATATAAAGTCTCTTCTTACATTTTCTCTTATACAATTAATATTCTTTACACTTGTATAAAGTATTTTACCTATCAATATTAGTACTGACATCCCAACCCATCCAAGCACTTTCCTCACTACGTACGCTGATGACACATGTGTGTTATCAGTAAATAATGATCCATTTGTTGCATCCCAAACTCTTCAATCCCATATCTCAAACCTTCAAGAATGGTGTCAAAATTGGAGAATTAAAATTAATCCTAACAAATCCCATCAAATTACCTTCACCCTTCGTCGTAAAACTACAAATTCCTGCCCTACTGTATCCTTTAATAATATTCCTCTGAACTCTGTCGAACAGGTACGTTACCTAGGACTCCATCTGGACAAACGTCTCACTTGGAATCCTCATACAGGACTGAAAAGACAAGAAACTGCTCGTCGTTTTCGCCTACTTCAACATTTACTGGACAAACGCTCTAAGCTCCCAATAAATTACAAAAGACATTTACATTTACATGACAGTTATCAGGCCTATTTGGACATACGGAGTTGAGCTTTGGGGCTCTACTAAACCATCCAATTCATCTCGTATCCAATCCTTGCAATCCAAAATCCTTCGTAAAATCCTCAAAGCTGCTTATTATGTCACAAACAAACTCATCCATCATGATCTTAATATCTCATATGTTACTGATTTGGCCCAAACTAGATACCTATCCTTCCATGACAAGCTGCATACACACTTGAATCCGCTAGTCTCTCAACTTGCTTCCCATACTATTCCTGATAACCCTCCGAGGCATCAGAAAAGAAGATGGCCTCGAGACCATCTACTATAGAACTTTTTGGAGTGCTACCGATGGGTAGTTTCTCCACAAGTCCTTTTCAAGTCGTATTGTACATATAGCAGATTTACTTATAGTAATATTATTACAGTTGTAAATATCAATAAATTAAATTTTAAAAAAAATATATTAAAACTGTAATTTCTAAAATATTTTTTATTTTCATTTTTATTTTATTTTATATAATTTGGTTTCTAGATTTTTATAATTTTACAATTGTTATTTCTTACTTTTTTATTACCTACAATTTTATTTCGTAATTCTTATCATTTTCTACATTTACCCATATCATTTTTATCATTTCACATTCCTATTTTATATTCAGTTTTTATTTTTTATCTGTATTACCTTATTTTTTACTTTTCAACACTTTCTGTTTTATTATTATTTTCTTCATGATGTGAGATACCACCTTTTTGGCGCTTCGTTGTTTATAGTATACACTCATACATTTTAACCTTCACATTTACCTTGCTGTACATCTCTATCATTTGTATTGTCTTTATTCACCTTACTTTTGTTTATTTAAATGTAATAAGTTTTAATATATGTGTACCATTGTTATTCTTATATTTTCTGTATTTTGCATATAGCCTTGAAGAAGACCTACAAAGAAGATCGAAACGTTGGCTAATCAATAAAGTTTTTCTCCAATTCTACGAGAAATTCATTGTGACCTCTACCCGGACCACTTTCTTCCACATATAATATTTTATATTTAAAAAAAAATACTTCATCTCCAATTATTAAAGTTACTAACAGACAAAAATATAATTTCTCATCCTAGGTTTTAAAAAATTATACTCAACGACACCACAAATAAACAGAGTATCTGACATCATATCGAATGCACTAGAGGAGATGTGTTATATGAAACTGGAATGGACAACTTCTGGCACGGGGAACTTCTCTTTAAGCTCAATACTGCACAGCCACACAGTTATTGTTTAATACTCCTCTTATTCCTTGCAGATGGATTTTTTTTTCAGTCAGGACTCAGAGCTATTTCCAATAATGGCGATACTTGTCGCTTTGTCTCAGGGATCAATACTTGCACCGCTATTCCACATATCATACACCCACGATATTCCACAAAGTCCTGACATATTGACTGCAACCTACGCTGACGATACTGAAGTAATCACCAAACATCAAGAGGCGATGCATTCCTTACAAACTTACAAAATTTTAACAAGTAGTATCTATGGAAGATTTAACTGAACCACGAAATAATCATAATAATTCACCCATCCCACAGATATACAACATACAATATTTTGGATTAATATTTGATAGGAGAATGGAATAAACAAAAAGTCTCCAAATCGCTAAATCTTAAACTCAATTTAATTTTAATTATCTTCTGTTACTAAAGTACATCTTTCTTCGTCAATCATTCAAGTGAGTAAAATAAAACCTTTTTCCAGTCATATATTTTTTCTTTATTTAAAAACGTTTCAACATTACTATGTCATTCTCAATTTACATTTCTTATAAGTACTTTACCCTTATTTAATTTAAAACTATTCTCTAAAATTTTTTTATAAATTTGTACATTTTCAACCTTTTTAGTTGATTGTCAAATAATTTAAAATTTTTCTTATAAAACTTACAATGTCACAAGTTACATGGAGTTACAATGTACTCCATGGTCATTATTAACAATTTTTAAAATTAAACAATATTAAAAAATTGTTAATAATGACCATGGAGTATATTGTAACTCTAAGTTTTATAAGAAAAATTTTAAATTATTTGACCATCAACTAAAAAGGTTGAAAATGTACAAATTTACAAAAAAATTTTAGAGAATAGTTTTAAATTAAATAAGGGTAAAGTACTTATAAGAAATGTAAATTAAGAATGACACAGTAATGTTGAAACGTTTTTAAATAAAGAAAAAATATATGACTGGAAAAAGGTTTTATTTTACTCACTTGAATGATTGACTCAATTTAATATATTCTCTGTCCAGAACAACTCCGAATTGGAAGAAAATAAAGTTAAATATGTACTAAAACCGAGAAAAAAAAATACTAAAACCCATTTGGGTATTTTAGCTTCGCTAAACAAACGCACAGAAAACGACTACAAACTTTTCCATCAAAAATACTAGGACATATCACAAAAGCCCAGTAGTATGTCATCAACAAACCTTGCATACTAACTTAAAAATACCAGCGGTTGACGAACACATAAGAACATACTATAAACTTTTTCAAGAAAAACAAGCAGAAGACAAAAAAGAACGTGGATGAGAGATCCGTTATCACAGGACATTAACCAAGATCCGAGAGAGGTACAACTCTGAACTGTTCTTCTTCATTCCTCTCACGTAATTGTGTTTTATTTTACTGTTTTACTGAAAGGCGATCTGCTGGTTGTCGTATTTATTGTTTGTATATGACGACAGGTGTGTATTTATCAATTTATCTAAAAATTTACAACAATATTTAGAGGAATTTCTCCAAATTACATTTTCCAAAAATGTAAATGTCAAGAAAAATACCCCCTTCCCTTATCATAATCGGTAAGTTTATATTAAAAATTAAAAAAAGACTGCCTTTAATTATTTATTTCATATTCTATCAAAGAAAACCAACAACTATTCAAAATGGATTTACAAGTATCTTAATTACTTTATTTAATCTACATGTTTGAATACGGATTGTGAATCAGTAATTAATTTATATTCCAATTAGACAATTATTTCTCATTTCTCATGATTTTAGTGTTATTCTGAACCTAAGGGGGGATAAAACATTGCTTAACTAGGAAAAAAGTCAATTTTAGAATTTGAAGTATTCCGCTTTTCATCCTGAATGCTTTATATATATATATATATATATATATATATATATATATATATATATATATATATATATATATATATATATATATTGTATGTATATATATTTATTTATTCTCTATCAGGACATACGTCTTAGTTCATATTTAAGTTCATGTTATTATGTAAATATTGCAGTATTCCAATATAATAGCCGTTTAGCCAGATATATTTTTATTAATTTAGGTACAATTTTGTTATTCTTAAGTGACCTGGTCCCAGAATAAAATTATTTTTCTATTCTATTCTATTCTATATGAATGTTCTCTAAGGATTTTCTGATCAGAAAGTAAATTTTGAGTACTAGAAATTCATTGTTTGCAGTAATATATTTTATTATTGATCTTCCTATCGGTCCATTCTTCTTCTTCCTCTGGCAGCCTTCTTGCTGTCATTCCTTCTCTCACATCCTACATCCTACATGTCTTCCTCGGTCTTCCTCTCTTTCTTCTATAATACGGTGTTTGAAGGAAGAGTTTCTTCCTTGGTAGTTTTCTCTGAATCTCATCAAATAGGCAAACCATTGAAGCGTCCTGGTCTCTTTTTCATACTCTTATCCTGCCCATAGTTTCTCTTATAACACTATTGGGTGTGAGGTGGAACCTTGAGATGCCGCAGCTGCGTCTTAAAAAGGCCGTCTCAAGAGCGAGCAGTTTACGGGCGGCTGGTGCATTAATTGTTCTTGTTCCTGCCAGAAACAGAATGATATATTTTCTTTTTCATTTCTAACGAGAACCCCTTTATTCGAGAGGATTGAGTTGAGGACTCAATGATTTTCCTTCCTCCGGATATCTTCAACTCTATTTCCTTTCCAAGTGTCTCATTTATATAGTATATACACCTTAGTACTTGAAGGTCTTGCTGCGAGAGTCCGATCTTCAATAGACCTACCTGAGCAAAAGATCTGCATGGTGATTAAAGGACATTTCTTCCATTTGATTTATATTTATTCAATTAAAAAATATTAACTCAGCTTATTAACTTGTTACTAAGACTCGTTGAATTATTTTCACATATGACATAAAATTAATGTACGCAGCAACTTCGGAATCCTACCTCGATAAGGGAACGAACAGTACGAAGAGCTGTAAATGTTAATATCCCGGTCACAGACAGGACCGGCGATAGAATCGTAATTGCGCAGAAATGATGCGGCCTAACGGTTGACTCGATCGAGATTAGTGGGGGCTGTTTGGGGGAAATCGCCCCCTCTCCCTCGAAGTGAGCTATTTGCAATTTGGTCTCGTTCGCTTCATTAGTACCAAGCAGCGCGAGAAGTGCTCTGCCGGATTTGCAACCTTCAGTTTAGTTCCGGCCTTCAACTTCAAGCTGAACTTGCGTTTCAGTTTAAGCCTATCTAGTCTACTGTACTATCTGGTTTGTTTTCATATTTATGACAAGACGACAAAAAGAGCTTAACTTAAAGACATCACAAGAAAAGATATCTTTTTATTGAAAAAGTTAATTGCATTTTTTATATAGAATAGCTGACCGTCTTAATGAAAGAGGGAATACCCCGACTATTTTCAGAAGTTAAGAGTAAGAATAATGATAATATTAATAAATAATATTCTAAAAAAACACGTTTTAAAAGAAAACAAAACTAAAAAGTAGAAACTAGTTATGAGTATATCTTAAAAAGCACACTATTTTTTTGTTTATCGCTCTATTCTCATTTTGAACGTATTGAAAATTATTTTCTACTACCATCTCTCGTTTCCTATTAAAGCATATTTTGTATTTATTTAACTATTTTTAGTTGCAAAATATACGAAGCTCACTAGTTTATCCAGCTCGTACACATGTGCTTGTCTCTAAGCTAAATCCGTGTATGCCTTAATGCACGCCTTAAAACAAGGCACAAGGCACAAACGTGTGGATAAGACAAACTTATTAAATTATTGTATTGTCATCGATCTTTGAGAAGTGTGCAAAGTTTCAATTTAATTCGATGTTTTGAAGTGGTCAAAAATCGAGTTCAAAGATCCCGTTACATATTTAAACAAAAAAAATGTTCCCAAAAAAATATAATTCAATTTTTATTTAATTTATTTGAGTATAGTAGTAACAAATTAATTTTATTTTTTTAAGACTGGAAAAGTGCAGGGTGTGCAAGGTTATGCGGTTTTTACATAAGATATCTTTCATTATTAAAATATACCGTCGCAAAAAATGTACAGTATCGAAACTGAAAAACGCAGCTTTTCGGGAGACGGAAAACACTTTTTAAGGTATATGATTGGCGCCTTATTGATGATTTTTAATGAATTTATTCGAATAATGTATTTTAATTAGGCAAAAAAACATTCAAACGAAAAGCCTCAAGTCTCCAAACTAAAACAGAAATAGAAATATCAGAGGGGGGACAGATATTTCTATTTCTGTTTTAGTTTGGAGACTTGAGGTTTTTCGTTGGAATTTTTCCACGGTCTTAACATTTATGTAAGGTCTCTTTTTTACTTTTCATTATCAAAAAAACATTCGTTTGATCGTCCATAATTTATGATTATTTTTTTATTATGTGCAACGCAAACTATTAAATATGTCATAATCGATAGCCTGCTTTAAAAAATCTAGTTTATTTTACAAAAAATTACAACAGCGAACTCACAAACATATTCAATACTTTGCCTTTGATTTTTGTTTAAATTTGATTTTGTTACCTATCGAACCAGATCAAATAGGAGATGTAGTCAATAGTTAATAAGTTAAAATGATAGTCCATAGTCAATAAGTCACCCAGTAGGTTCATAAAAATGTCTCTATTATGCCTCTTGTATATGTTCAATATCTCAGTAAATACAAGTCGTCCACCGTTTGTTAACTGGTACATTCAAGATTTTTAACTGGGAGTTTTATTAAAAAAAAAAAAAATCACAATAACGAATTTTTTATTATCTTTGATTTTGAACATCATCAAGATAGTTGATGTTCGAACTTTTTATCCTTTCCCATTGCAAAGTGAATCCACATTCAAGAATTCGCTATAACATTAACCAATCCAAAAACCGGTATGAAGTTTTTTAACACTCAGCAATTTATGCTGATCTCCTTGACATAAATAATTAACAATAATTCACTAAGAGTATTCTTCAATTCAATAAGAATCTTTCTTGAAGAAAAAACCTTTAAAATTAAGGGATGAGGCGGTAATAATTTCTTCCTCATTCCTTTATGCTCCTGTCAAACGGCAAAAGCTACTGAAGATTCAATTTCGAGTGAAAAGAATGGTGATAATAAAGTTATCCGTTAAGCAGGAGCCAATATAGTCGGAGCTTTTCACCAATAAGGCATTCCTCGAGGACAGGAGAAACCGACTTAAACGGCATTCTTCCTTTTCAAAGTCTCGCTCAACTTCGTCTTTATTTTCGTCCATTTTGTTCGATACAGAAACTCTAGAGTTGGTACTATTGTAAATGTACTTAAACTTAGGATCCGATTCTAAGTTACAAGGTGTGTATCGGGCATGGTCACGTTATCGATGGAGAGGGAAGCATCACCTGTATGCAACCAGTAATAATGCAACATGCAAAAGTAGTTAAGGTCCTCAAACTGCAACTAACTCCGCCTTCAATAAAAGTCACCTGCTATACTGTCCTCACATGTCCAAACAATGATTTACAGGGAAATTAAGATCCATTGATATAAATCATTTTTAAAGAGTAATATGGAATTTCACACTGAACTTATTACAATTCAGGTACAATAGTCCGATATGATTATCCATTAAGACGACTTAATTTTATCGTACCAGGCATTATTATAAAAATAGATATGAATGTAGTAAGAATGGTCAAAAACGGTCCTAGTTGCAGGAACTAGGTCACGTACGCAGGTAGTGGGTGAACATATGGGAAGTACCTTCGTCAAGGGTAAGATAAAAAGGGTCAAAAAGGTCTGAAGGGGACAAGGGCAGGCGAAGGGTATTGCTTGGCCAGACACTCTCTGGACAGGTCTAGAAGAAGAAGGTCGCCAGGACATCTTGAAGAGCAGCCGAGTGTGACAGAGAAGCTACCTGGAGACATGGCGCGATGCGAGAGATGCTCCGCCCTACCGAACAAGAAGAACTCTTGTTTTATCAGGTAAGTTTTAATTTATGTTCTCTATGTACTTTATGTCAATCCTTCTATATTTATCTGAATCATTAATCGTATTTCTAAATATATTGAAAAAGTATATTCATTATAATTCTTTTGGTGCATAGTTAACTAACCCAGATGCACTAATTATTTATTAATACAATATTGATAGTTTAATTAAGGTATTAAGTTGACTGATTAGTAGATTGGCAAAGTACATAACCAATCTCTGGGAAAGAATCGAACTTAAAATAAAATTGGAATGTTTAAAGAAATAATAATTTGAGTAAACATCTTTAATCATTACTCTAACATCCCAAATTGAATTATTTATTAAATATTTAATATTTATATTTTAATATTAATATTAATATAATAATAATACCCCCAAAACATAGCAATCTTCTTCTTTTAATAAATAAACATCATTATACATTGGATTAAATAATTTTACTTTCAAAAAACACAAAGGACGTAATTTTTCAATAGAAATGTTTGAATGTTTAAAAGAGTTTTAAAAAATAAATATTTGGGTATTGTTAAAGCAAAGCATTCCTATTGCAATCATGATACTTAAATATTGTTATAAACAATTAGAAAATTTTTACAGGCTTGAAAGTTTTTTTATTTTAGCTTATATCATTATTCTCATAAAACTTCAAGTTCGAACTTGATACAACTCAAAATATGACTTTATTAAAGAAAAAAATGTAGGAAATGGAATATGAGAACACCTTTCCTGAATTAAAAAGCTTTAACCAATACAATTTCTACTCAAGGCTTGACTCCAAATGCCATTTTTTTTAGTTATGTCGTTCTTTTGAAAGGGCGATATGGTGATCATGGTTACATAGAATAAATGCCTACTTACAAAATATCCTCTTTCTGATATATGTGGGTGTCCTCCTACTCGAAATTTTCCTACTTGAGATATTATAATTCATTATAATTTTATATTATGGTTACAATTTTATTTTATATTATGGTTACATCTTTAATCTCTGCCGCCCTATCTAAAACTATCAGCTTTCCTTTTTTAGGAACAGACCCTGGGAGATCTGATGAGTTTTTACTCTACCAGTCCAGTAACCCTTCACAAGTCCATTGCAATATTCACAGAATATTAGCATTATCATTTATAACGCAGCTATTTTACATCAGTTCAGTAGGTAATGAATTTCTAACGCGCCAAATTTCAACCATTTTCATTGACTTTACTGTAAGATCAAAAATATCAAAAAATATTATTGATTTTCGGTAAACTTTAAATACATATAATTATAGTTAAAAAATGTTTGTTTGACCTAAAAATAAACCTCCGTTCTCCCGAAAGAAATCTCCCGACTCTTGACTGCTTATGGTTACCCTTATGCTCCGCCACTAGTCCCAGCGACCCTAAAGTTTGCAGCGGGCTTTAGGTGTCTTAGCAACTCTAACAAAAGTACTTTAGTTGATAAGCAATAGGGGTTGACAAGTCAGGAGGGCATTTTAGCTTCAAGTAATGTTGCCCAACTAACAACAAGAACAAAGGTTTTAGAAATGTTTAGTAATTCTATTGTTTTAGTATTGAGTTGATTGATCCCTATAATTATAACTAGGTAAATAACCAAAGAATACATGGTACTTAATGTGTTCAATATTATTAATAAATAAAGATTTTATGACTGATTTTATAACTAGTATATCATATTGTACGCCTCTCCCCTATCAATCTCAACCCTATTATCAGTTCGGGTCAACTGTGCTGTTCTACAAATAATACATTAGTTTGTAATTTTCGTGAAAAAAAATATATTATAACTATGAAACTTGAATAAAAAAAATATATGTATAATACATTGACAAATATTTAGGTGTATGATTATGTATATGCATATAAAATGTGCATGTGTGCAATACATTCTATTCATTTCCATTCTATTCTGATGAAACATTATAATATAGAGACGCAGCAATAATGTTTTATTTTTTGGAAACGAAAGGTTGGCCGTTGAATATCATCCATAATTGAAATAGGAATGAGGCTGATATAAAGGATCCAAAAAGAAGATTGGAAACCGGAAGATATCCCAAGGGTAGCTTCAATTGCAAAGAGGAAATAGCAAGGAGAGTTATAGGACGAAGGATTGGGGAAACTCTCAGGAAAATGAGATTGGCAAAGGTGCCTGAGATGGTCTTTACCATCTAATTTCCATTAATGGTGTAAATTTCAATTCGAATCTCAGCCCCTTCCATTGGCAAAGGTCCTGTCTAATTGCTTTCAGATTTATTTCCTTTTGAAACATATTTTATCCAAATCGTATTCTTCTGATTCAGGAATATATGTTCCTTCAAGGTTTTCTGCACTAAGAAGTCAATATATAGATGTTTTGGAATGAGATGGTTACTCCAGCTCAAGCGACTAAAACTTCATACATTTCATGTATTTTATGTAAAAGCTATCATAGACCCATTATTCCGTAATCTCTCCATCTTCATAGTTCATTTCCAGCAAAGAAACGTTTATACTAAACGATGCTTGTCACAAGTCAGTGCAAAGAAACTTGTCTAAATAAATACTTATTTTCTTCAATATAATCAATCCAAAGATCTCCATGTTTTAATGGACGTCTACAGTTTTCACATCTCGCAAAAATGATATGCACAAGCTGACAGTACTTACCTAATAAGCTCTTCTAAACAAAAGAAAACTGATAAAAAAATAAATTTTGTTGGATGTACAACTTATATAGATTACCCAATCTTTCTTATATATACCTATTAATTTAAAAAAAAACGGAACCATCATATCTCATGAAGTGTCTTTGGTACAGTACTTGGTCGAGACTGCAATTTTTCTAAAGGAACGGTTGTGCATAGATGTGAATTAGCAATGTCACTCTCCAACGCTCTGGGTTTCCTTAATTAAAGATGCCTACTTAATTAATTAACCTCTTTAATAAAGGGTACCCAAGATGGTTATTTTGATCCCAAAGTCCACATTGAAAAGATTGGATATACTTTTATCCACTTTAATCAACTTATATATAAATATAAGGAAGAAATAGTTGGGGGTGCAGTCAATAAAAACACCTTAATAAGTGTAACTTATTTATTGTGTGCCGATGTTTCGGCCTACAATGTAGGCCATCTTCAGGGCTAAGAGAGAGAAACAAACAGAAATATATAAAAACGTTGCAGTAATAAGAATATAGTGACAAGTAATGTAGTAAAGTGGTACAAGTGTGGAAATTAAAATAGTGACTAGATATGATGAAATAGTGAATAGATATATGATAAATAAAGATGATGAATATAAGAGTGGTTACAGAATATAATAAACTTAAAATAGTGATAGTTAAAAATAAAATTGTAGATGATGAACAGAAATTCGAATAGTGACAGATATAATAATTAAAGAATATGAATATAAAATAGAGAAAATAAATGTCAAGAAAGGATAAAATGTAAACATAACATAAAGGGAAAGAAAAATGAGGAGGTAAACGGAAATATACAAAATGAGAAGATTAAAATATAGAAAAAGGGGGGTGGAGTATGAAGGATTTAGAAAAAACTAATTTAATTATAGATATGGATATGATACCAGACATGAGGGGTTGCATAGGTAAAATGTAATAATACAAGCATATATAGAAAGAAAAGATTGATAAATTTCAAAAATTAAAAATTGAAAATAGTGTTTATAACTATGAACTCAAAAGTATGAAAAGAAAATAGAAAATATAAGTAAGGGAAGTTAATATATAACTGTATACAGTTAGAAAGAAGTGGCATTAATACAAAATAAGATGTGAATATAACATAAACATATAGAAAATAGGTAAAGAAATACAGTAGATGAAAAATATGAGGCTAAATAATAATGAACTCTATGCTATTTACATATGATGGATGCCAAAAATGGTGCGAAGAAAGGTGAAGGTGAAAAGGATGGAGATAAGATAAATATTAAGATGTGTACTAACCGAATAAAATACGCGGCAGCTAGGCGAGCTATGGTCCAAGTGAAAAATACGTTAGACAGGGCGGAAGCGATAACCGCGATCTCTGACGGCCAAAAAAATAATGACAAAGAAGGGGAAATGCAGATGCAGTGAATATAAGTGACACGTAAATAATGTAAATTGCGTGAAAAAATAAAAGTCAATGGTCAAAATGTATATAATTAAAGAATGTAATAATAATTTAAGAATGTAAGGTTATTTTAGTAAATTAAAAATTTGGGAGTAGGTTAGGGATAGGTGATGGGAGTCGGTCTTGGCATTAACGGTAGAGGAATCTAAATTGATGTGAATGGTTTCTGAGAGGATGCGTTTATTACTTATGTATAAGTTTTTTTGCGTTTATTTATTTATATATAAATAATTCATATATAATAGAGAGCCAGTTTAGAAACTTCGTCTTAAAAAGTAGCTCAGTGCCCTACAAAAAGCTTTACGGATCTCTTTTAAGATTGAATAATAAAACTATTTAACAATATTATTTGACAAATCCATTATATTTTCTTTTTTTTTTAAATAGCATAGGAAAGCAAATATAAATAGCTTAGTAAGGATATAGAGCGTTGTGGTTAACATAAGTTAGTCTGGATATTTGAAATTAGCTTTATAAATATATAAATTATATAAATACCGAATTATATAAATACTTTATATACTATATAAATACCGACCCTTATTTTAATAAATAAATAATAATAATGCGAAATAAGAGGCTGGTTTTTCAAAGAGTTATATAAGTGCCCCAAGAGAAAAGTGTGGAAGCCTTTGAAAAAAACCTTTGAATTTCCAGTTCCCTAATTAGTCGAATTACGTATATCAAAAGGTCGCTCTAAATATTTAAACATGTGAGAGAAATTCAATATAAACGGGCTTAAAATTTTCGCTTCAAAATATTTCAGTGAACAGCTTCAAGATAAATTCAGGAAATATTGCGACTGTGAGGATGGTAAGCCGACTTAACCTTTGTACAAATATGTCAGTGTTGGAAATGATGGAAGCGCGGGCAGTGGTAACCAGGACCAGTGCCCCGTCACCCACTTCCGACCGACCCTCATAAATCCGGGACCCACTTCCTGTTAGTGCCAGTACCCGCTTGGCTGACTTTTGTTGACTTGGAACCGCGCGTATCCTATGTCATAGTTACTAAGTCCAGATAAAATTAATTTCCTATCAACTGAGGCAACTAACTCAATCAAGTTCCCTAAACTTAAGAGGAAAGTATCGCCAAAAGTAATTTATCGAATAGACTGAACTTAATCAGAACGGAAAGTAAACATTACTTATCAACAGTCGTGAAAAGTAGAAACCTGCATACATTTATATATGTATCGTGTATGTATTTAAGAGTGTAAATCAAGTGATGAGACTGATTTTTTTTCTAAATGTTTATATCCACATTCAACGGTCAATCGACATTGTCTCTTTCAAAGTAACTACAAAATGGGTTTTGAAATGTTTACTTTGCACTGCGTCCAAATCCAAAGTAGAACCTTATAGCACAACGTTGAAAATAGATGTTACTCATTGTTAGAACTCACTGAAAAAACGTTTCTCAGAAAAAAATTTACTATGGACAGCGCAACAACTCTTGTGTGTTGAAACTGTACTCGCCGCGTATCATTAGATGTTTACCTGCATTCCCCTCCAGGTCTGGCAGCCAAGGTATTGCCAGTTAGAACACTAGAAAGTCAGTCTCATTACTTAATTATTACTGAAAACCAAACCAATAACTATTGTGTACCCTCCTGATTGAGATAATCTTGAACTAAAGTACAAGTTCAACTTATTATTTGGTACAAACATTGATCAACAATGATATACAAAAATTATTATACGAAATACATGCAAACAATAGAATTTTCAATATGTAATTCATTCTGGAGTGCTAAATTTATTATTATTAAATTTTCATTGGCACCTGCGCAATTGCGCATCTAGCAAATTTGATTGAAGTGTCTTTCTCTTCGCTTTTCTCCATGATCATCCAGTTATTTTGGGGGAAAAAATATACATATCAATTGTTGAGTAGGTCTCTTGGCCAATGTCTTTTTAATCTTTTTTTATCAAGTCCAGTTAACAGGGAGTAGGAAAGCGGAAGAACGAGTGGGTTTGGGTGATATTGTGTCGATGAGTGGAATGTTCTGTATTTGTTATGAATATATGATTTTATAGTGGGTATGTTCATGTCGTTGTGTATAGTGTGATTCGAAACATACCATGGTGCATTAATAATTTGTCTTAGAATTTTGGATTGTGTTGTTTGTATCTTGTGTATGTGAACTTTTTTTGCTGAACCCCAAAGTTCTGCTCCATATGTCCAAATAGGTTTATAAAAAAAATAGTATACTGTCGGTCTGTCAGTAATTGCTTTCAAACAATCTTTCGTTTGAATATTGTCTTAGAGGCAATAATTCGTTCTCAACAATATTCTGTTACTAATAGTTTTCTACATCTAAATCATTAGTACTGAACTAGTCTACATCAATAGGTACTGAATCATTACTACGCTTTTCATTATTACCCATTTCCTGCCAATAAAAGATTAAATAACAGTCTGCCAGCGGAGGGATTTGAACCCATGATCTTCGGCATGGAAACTCAGTGCTCTACCACTAAGCCTCTCCGCTCCCTAATCAAGTTACACTTATATTTAGAGGTATATATAATATTATATTTCAACAACAAAGTCTTTACTCCTACACTCAGTGTCAAAATGTTAGACACGCTTCAAAAATTGTTATCCCTACCCTCCCATCTTTTCAAATTACCCGTAAAACAGTATTAAAATAATCCATCACTCACCTGAAGTTAATCAGCAGCCTGCTTGTATTATGGTTCTCAAGCCAAAAATACATTCATTTTTTTATGTTTCAAATCAAAGTTAAGGGCCGTCAAAATGTTAGACATGCTCACTGGTAAAAATAAACAAAACTCATTTAATACATCATGGTGGCCTTACCACCACCATTTATTAAATCAAACATTCTGTTTGGTAACGAATCGTACAATTGTTTGAATGTTTCATGAGGTAATTGTTCCCATGAAGCCAGAATTGCAGATTTCAAATCCTCGATTGTTCCGAACTGTCTAGACTCAGAGTGCACCCTTCTTGAAAGAGTTCACGAAA
Source organism: Arma custos (assembly GCA_037127475.1). NCBI lineage: Eukaryota > Metazoa > Arthropoda > Insecta > Hemiptera > Pentatomidae > Arma > Arma custos. The sequence goes on from CM073763.1 coordinate 7,746,560, forward strand.
CTGTTTCGATAATGTTTACGTCTGGGGAGACAGCAGGCCAGAGTAATTTAGCAATTTTGTTGCGAGTAAACCAATCATTAAAATTTTTTTCTGACTTTATTGGGGCGTTATCTAGCTGGAAAAATGGTGTGCCTTTCAGACATGTCATTAAAAGTCAACTTTTGTTCACCTAACAAATTTTTATATTCAGTTCAGTTTACTCTACATGAAAAAACCAACAAATTTACTTTCTTTTTGTAATCAATTCATGCCCAAACCATAACTTTTCCTCCTCCCATTTGACGCCATGATAAAAAAAATTCTTCTTTTCTTGAGTCATGAAAATAATACAAAAATCCATCTGGACCATCAAGATTGAATTTGTTTTCATCACTAAAGATGACTTCCTTCCACTCCTCAGTCCATAGCATCGCATTACGAGCAAAGGCCATTCGGGCTAATTTGTGACGGGTACTCAAAAATGGCTTTCTTTTCAATTTTTTTAAACTATTTTTTTTTACTTTTTTGATAATCTTTGGAAATTCCTTAGTTTTGTTTGAACTCCAGCTTCCTTAGCAATTGCTCTTGTTTTTTTTTCCAAAAGTTGGATGCGATTCAAAGAATATTCCGTTTCTCTCATAATGTCAAAGCAGGGGGGAACGGTGGGTTCCTTATTTCTCCGCGTGCAGAATAAACTTCACGAAAGTTTACTATTTTCAAATTAAGAGGATTAAGAAAATATTAAACAACAACAAATGTGTCTATCATTTTGACGCTTATAAAATGTCAATATTTATTGATATTGGATTCAAATAATAATCAAGGACTGAGAAGATTGTCCTCATTACAATAACATAATTTATACTTTAAACTTTGCATAAAAAAATAATATAGATCAAAAATAAAGAAAACATGAATTTTTTTTTTATTTCAACGGGCTTGTCTAACATTTTGACACTGAGTGTATAAGCTGGCATGTTGTCTAGAAAATTTAAAAATTTTCTTCAACTCTCCAAGAGCTTCTATCTTTTTGTGGTACCCCATTAATGTGTAACACACAACTATGGAATCTAAGTGTTATTGAGGACAGGCTATTGCCAGAGACTATTAGGACGCAATTAATACTTGCCAAGGAGGTGGGACAAAAGCTCCTCCAAAGGGCATTCTATCCTTTAAAGTCCTTGGAGGCTAAATCATCCTGAAATATGAGGACCCTGGAGGTCCTGAAATTCCTCTAAACCTTTCCAATATATCTCGTAGCCCCTCCCACCTCTCTCCGTCCGAGTCTCCTTTTTCACATTTCGATTTTTCTCCTTTTTGTCGTAGATAAATACCGATTTCCTCGCCAAAAGCTCTTTAATTATTATAAAAATGAATAAATTAATAAAATAGTGTGTTGGTTCAATAATTTTACTTGTTTGAAGCGAAAGCACCTTTAGCCGTTTTAGGGACTTTGGTTGAGGGTAAACTTTTAGCTTCCCGTCATCAACATGCTTGAGATTAGTGACACCTAGTGTTAATGAGTTATTTATAGAACTATAGTTTAAAGGGTAGAATTTCATTAATATAATAATTATGAGGGACGTCAAACTTTATTGGGACCAGGCCATCATAACTGGGCAAACAATTCCTCACAACAAGCCTGGTATTTTGCTAATCCTAAAAGAAGAAAAATGTGTGAATATAGTGGAAGTAGAAGTATCGACAAATGAAAACCTTCATAAGGTTAGTTAGTTAGTTCATTTAACGTCACTTTATGCTGCTATGGCTAATCGGACGATGCTACAGTGGGAGCTCTAAATTTTGCCTATTCAGGTTTAATTAGGATAGGGATTTTTAACGAGTACCTGACATCGTACAGGCTCGGGACCCCCGTTTAACTTCCCTTCCGAAGGACGGCGTAACTAAGGATTTTTTACTCCCTTAAAAAAATCCTAGGGCCACCTGTCGGGCTACGAACCCGCGATCTTGGGTTAAACCTTCATAAGTTAAACGCTAAAAATTAGAAAATATCAGGGGACCTGGTAGAGGAATTGAAGGAATTATATAAGTTCCATAAAGCAAAATTTTTGCGTCCGTCATGTCCACGAATGGACTGATTCCGGAATTGAAGGTGAACAGTATTAAAGAATCAGACCTTAATTATAATATTCTGGATCAAATGCAGAAAGCAGTATTAATCGGAACTGCGAGAATCGTTAAAACAGTTATGAATATTACTAATTAGTTATTCTAGCCTCATCCTTGAATTATGTCTGGGTAGATGCATTCTCCGATAGAAACCGAGATAAAGAACGGATAATAATAATAATTAACTATAATGTCGTTAAACATTTATACAATCTATAATAATAATAATAATAATAAATTAAGACATCAACAGCTAGTTGAACTTATGGTTCCCCTTAAAAGATTTTATTGGTCATAATTAGGTGCCTTGTTTTATGAAACGATTGAAAGTACAAATGATCTAAGTATTGGGTCAATCCATATGAAGTGATCCAAAAAAAAATAAGTTGGTCGCTTGAATGATTTAAAAAAGATTGATATTTGAAATATGTTTTTACCAAACATAACAGAAGTTCAAAACAGTAAAAAAAAATTTTTTATCTCACATCGTTTATGTGTGGCGGCCATTTTTGTTCTGGAGCGCGCGACGTTTTTTGGCTTTGAAAGCATTAGCGATAAATTGATTATCTCAGGCTGGGTTAGTGCTACAACATTGCAAATTGTACCATTTTTTTCAGAATTTTCTGATCTACAACATTGGTTCCTACACATTAAACCATATATTCATTATTTACACCTCAAAATATTCTTCAAAGTATAGTGATTAGAATTCAGAAATTCCAATTTTTAAGACTACAAAAAACCATGAAGGAATGATTTATCAGAGTTACAATTTTTTTTGTAGCGAGATAACATAAAGTACTTACTGAGAATTGAGTTTGAGCTTCAGCAATGTTGTTCTTATTTTTTTATGAATTTTTAAAATTTCATTTTTGTGAAATTTTTGGAATTTTGAGGTTCAATATCTTTGGTGGGACTGGATGAAAAGTCCCCATTTTTGCACATTATGTAGACCTATGTGATGCCAAAGTGGGGGAAAAATTTTAACTTTGATATCTTACTATTAAGCAAGTTATGAATTTTTATATTTAAGGAAAAATGGCGCGAATTATTCTGAAATGTTTGGTACAATAGGTGATCTAGAATGTGTTTTTACCCATTAAAATGTTGGTTTCTTTAGTTTTAAAATGTATAGTAAAAATGTATAACCAAATTCTTACAGTAGAGGATATGTACACTTTTTGCAAAGACAACATTAAAGGTTATTATTATTATTACCTATTTTCTCATTAAGAAAGAAGAAATTATTGAACATATTGAAACACTCAAAAGTAGATTTGAAAACTCTGTACCAGTAAAAGGAACAAGGCAGTTTCACAAGTTCCATGGGATCACAGAAAACTCAATTCGGTGCTACACAACATCAGAAACCAACATTTTTGAAGATCACTGTGTTAATAAAATTACATCTTTGACATTGAATGTGAGGGACATAGTAGCTTGTGTGTACGATAATCAATGGTGGCTTGCAGAAGTTGAAAGTATAAGTTTAGAAAATGCAGATGTATTTGTGCACTTTTATCACCCTGCTGGACCGAGAACATCATTCAAGAAATCGAACAATGACCGAGTTTGGATATCTTTGAAGAATGTGCTCAGAAAACTCTCTGTTCTAGAGCTTACTACTGCAACAGGAAGATCTTATTCCATTCCCCAAAATCTTTCTGAAGAAATAAGTGTGCTTCTTACTAATCACTTGGATTAAGAAATAAAAAACGTGAAGCAAAATGTCCTGTAAATACACTTGTATATGTGACAATTGTAGATTTTACAAAACAAATATTAAATAAAAAACCTGCAAAGTTTACAATATAGTATGTTTAAAAATTTTTCAAATGCCTTAATAACTCAAAGCCTATTAAAATTTAACAATGACACATTTGATTAAGTTTAACGCAGAAATTAAATCAATTTGCAGCAAAAGTGAACATTTTTTAATTTTCAAAAAAATTTTATTTTTATATAGGACATGTCAATAGTGTGGGTGATTTGTAAAATTGCCAATATGCCCTTGTACCAAACATTTCAGTATAATTCGCGCCATTTTTCCTTAAATATAAAAATTCATAACTTGCTTAATAGTAAGATATCAAAGTTAAAATTTTTCCCCCACTTTGGCATCACATAGGTCTACATAATGTGCAAAAATGGGGACTTTTCATCCAGTCCCACCAAAGATATTGAACCTCAAAATTCCAAAAATTTCAAAAAAATGAAATTTTAAAAATTCATAAAGAAATAAGAACAACATTGCTGAAGCTCAAACTCAATTATCAGTAAGTACTTTATGTTATCTAGCTACAAAAAAAATTGTAACTCTGATAAATCATTCCTTCATGGTTTTTTGTAGTCTTAAAAATTGGAATTTCTGAATTCTAATCACTATACTTTGAAGAATATTTTGAGGTGTAAATAATGAATATATGGTTTAATGTGTAGGAACCAATGTTGTAGATCAGAAAATTCTGAAAAAAATGGTACAATTTGCAATGTTGTAGCACTAACCCAGCCTGAGATAATCAATTTATCGCTAATGCTTTCAAAGCCAAAAAACGTCGCGCGCTCCAGAACAAAAATGGCCGCCACACATAAACGATGTGAGATAAAAAATTTTTTTTTACTGTTTTGAACTTCTGTTATGTTTGGTAAAAACATATTTCAAATATCAATCTTTTTTAAAACATTCAAGCAACTATCATTGGACCACTTCATATGGATTGACCCTATTGTAGAACATAACAATGATAACAATGCTAAAAATGAATATAAATTTCATTAACATCTATGCAAATAGAAATACAAGATATTATTAACTATGTATTAATTAATATTTCAATTAAATTTCCATCATATGTTTTGATTAATAAATAAAATACTGTAATCAAATGTATATAATTATTGTGCGGAGTGCCAGTTTATGTAAAAACCAGACTAATGTTAATAATTTAAATTTAATCATTTGAAATTGAAATGATTTAGACTAGTTTATTTAGAATTTCAAAAAAGAAGACAGTTACTCCAACGTTTTAAGTTTTTAATTCTATGGGTAGTCTTCATGACTGCCAATTTAATTTTAATTTTTATTTTTTATTAAATTTGCTTATACTTGATTTAGAAGGATTAAATAACAGAGATAAAAATGCCTTTTATATATCTTGACTCAAGCATCAAGAGCTATACCAGTTTTACAGGAATATTGTCCTACACCATAAAGCTTTTCCATGATAACGCGCGTTATAGCTGTTAGGGCGTGATTAGACTGAATGAAATTTAATGAAATGATTAAACTTAATGGTAGCAATTATACAAGAAGACCTTACAGACTAAACATGCAAAATAGCGATCTAATGAACAAATATGATTAATTACTAATACTAAAGATTAACATTGAATAGGAGCGATAAGAAACATTCACAGAGATTGCTCCATGCTAGCATTATGGCCAAGATATAACAAATAAATATGAACGATATAATGAAGAATTTAAGTGATCACAGCCTGAAGGGTTAATACGATTAATTAGCGTGAATTGTCTTTTGGTCTCATATAACACAATGAGTTGTTGATCATCAGCAGCCGTATTAGTCGGCGATTTGAGGCCTTATGATACTGAAATGGGACTCACGATTTGTGTTTTCTCTATACCAACTATCCTCTCATCTGGTGTCTCAGCCGAGCTCCTGGTGCGTGACAGGCTGCAAGACCCCCTGGACGCTGGACGTTCTCAATGAAGAATATCGGCTTGAAAGCGGCAAGCGGTCGTAGCTGCGAAGGTCTGGTAGAACAGTCCGGCTCGGCGTTCAGACAGCAAGTGCACTGTCGCTCCCGAGCGTCACTCCCCTCTCCTTCGATTTTGGCGGTAAAGTATATTAATAAAGCCTAGTATCTTAGAGGCAAGGATCGGTTCGTTCCATCTGGCGGGTAGTACAGGTCTGCGGCTAAACAATAGCATTATCTGGTGTATAAAAAATTATAAATAGTAATATGACGTAATTCAATAAGATCCTAAAATTAAATTAATGTTCAAAGAACTTCGTTTGAGTGAATTCATCGCAAAAATTGCGAGAGCGCGAGGACTTGGGATCGGATGAGAGAAAAGATTTGACCTCTGCCGGCAGGCGGCCTTTGTAGCTCCAATGGTAGAGCGATGTCAAGGAGAGACAAAGGTTCCAGGTTCGAATCCCGTCCGAGGGCCTATCTTTTCTCTTTAAAAATAAAAAGATGATAATTAATTTTTGAAAACAGAGAAATAAAGGTTATGAATTCAAGAAAGATACTATAAAAATGTGGAACATATGAACTATGATAATAATTAGGAGTAGGTGTATAATGTAATGTAACTAATGATAATGAAGTATACATAATAATGATAGTTAATTGCAAAAACCAATATGATATTCAATAATGGAATTATAATGTGAAAAGAAATATTCAGGAAGGAATCCCACATATATCATAGCACGTTATACTTACATGTTATATCACGTACATGTCCCACAATCTATTTACGCGTTTATTATTTTATGTATATATACTGCTAGTTATAAATTAATTTCTGCCAAGGAACAGCTTTCCGGAATTTATTAATACAGAACATATTAAAATGCAATAAATCTTTTAATGTCAATAGCCGCCATCGATGGATACAATAACCCATTATAATTCATGGAAGACCCTCCCCTACCATAATTCTCAAAATATTTGAACCTGTGTAGAGAGGCAGCTTGGAATCTAAATTAAAACTTAACGATGCCAGGTTGCAGGCACCAGACTCCCAAGAATTTCAAGTATTTGAAAGTTCCGTCGCTCTTAGGGCAGTCATCCGTGACCTCACAATTTTCTCAAACATGTCATACAACATACGCTAATAAGATACACAATATAAAGGAACAGGGAACAAGACGATACAAGACAAGAATCGAAGAGATTGAAATATTTTACAATCTACGAATTTCATCCTAAACTCAGTATAAAGGTAAACAGCATACATTGTATATGAATATAATAAAAGAATTTAGTACCTGTTTATGCTTACAGCTTGTTTTAATTTAATGGTCCTCGTAGAATACACATCGCTGAATCAGAGAGAGATAATTAAAGATACAACTCAATGATTAAGGAACAGATCTGGATGAATCGGGATTAAATGTGATTTACTGATAACAAACAGGCTACGCGGACAGTATCACTTCCTCATTTTAAATGTAAACTGTTGAAATAATTGCAGAGTAGAATCTGTTCCCCAAAACAAAAAATAATCCTATTTTTTCCTAATGAACTCAATGAGAATAACAATGTCATATAGCAAACTACAAATTTCTGAAAGTAGATGGTGCTTGAGGTATCTGAAAAAATTATTATTTTTCTGACTCATTGAGCGCCCACGAAGGAGGAAATATAACAATATGCTTCATAACAAATAAAAAATACTTTTAGAAAAATAATCTTATTAAGGGATCCCGGAGTCTGAGATCAGTATAAATGATATCTTCTACAGCTGTTTGATTTGTGAATACCCATCAGTTTGACTTGCTATTTAAATATTTATAGTAGCAGCAAGAACTTTCAACAGGTCCAACTTGTATCCCATTGTTTTAGTTTTTAATAAGTCTACCTTTGTTATGTAATAAAGGCTGGTTTACATGTTTTAAATTTTTGATCTACCTGTTACTGATCTCCTTATCAGCATTGCTTGAAAATATTGCACAAAAATATTTATTGTATTTTTAAAAGATCATTTTTCATTGAAAAAATCGCGTTCGGACTATGAATAAATTCACGCGGGAAATGAAAACTTTTTAACGCTTCATTATTCATTATTGGCTTGTTGACGTCATCAGGCTTGTATGATAAGAAATTCATATGGTGTTTTTGCATTTTCATATAGAATATTGTGTTTATCTCGAGAGATCAGGTCAATAAAACAATTGCTTGTTAATTAAATTAACTTATTTGAAGTAATGAGTCAATTTTTGTTATTATTGGCATCTTTTTATTCAATAACTATTAGTTTTATCTACATAACTTATATATATAATAATGGTTTCTTTAGGATCTTTTTTTTAGTGTGCTAAAGACATTGTAATGCAAAAATACGTTCTTTATCACAATCAGTTGGTTCACTCAAAGACAAAGTAGAAAAATCTTTGTCTGTAGAAAAATCTGCATCTTCCATTATAGTCACCTTAAAATTGTATGAGGTTAGAATAGGAGTTTTCTAATTTTCTCCAGCACAGTTTAAGCCTATTTACTGAAAACACAGAAACGGTTGTTTTTCTGTTAATAATTGATTCTTATAAAGATTTTTTTAAAAATCTGTACGAATCATTTCTATTAGATTAAATTATCATTCATGGCTTGCTGGCGTATATTAATTATCGCTACGATTTCCATTAGTGTACATATTTGCCTGTATCAATGTGGCGTCATAAATAAATTATTTATTATTCAGTGAGCAATGCTTGTTTTTCCTCATAACGGAATTAATCTACATTATTAGAGAAAATTATTATAACTATTATTTATAAGTTATAATAGCAAAAGTTATGACTTTCCTAAGGGTACTATTATTCCAAAAGTGGAGTTATATATAACTCCATATGTAACTATATTATAATCATAAATAATGATTTATGTAGTAGTTATTAAAGACTAACAAAAAAACCTTTATCTATATAGTTCTGAGGGTAATAATAATATTTAGCATTTTTCGACCAAAAATTTATATTATTGAAAATTAAATATGACAAAATATTCTAAAAACGAACAAGATAAAATCAGCATTTTTAACGTTTCATTTTTTATATTTAACAAAAAATATATACTATTTAATAATAAAGGCCTGAGAGCTTAAATTTATGTAGTAAATACTTCACTTATTCACTCATAGGCTACGCTTTGACGAAAGCTGAGATTGACAGCTGACAGGGATGAAATATCCATCAGTGCTAATTGATTTCAAGCACCTGCCACGCTGTGAGCTTTGATTTTCCCTTTTTCACGACAATTAGCGCTTCGAATTCGAATCCCGTGCGTTCCTTTAGGAGGAATTTATCGTTACAGATTTAGTTTCATGTTTTATTTGTCACTTCATTACCTATAGGCTCCTAACAATAATATAATACATCGTAATATACGCTGTAATAAACAGAATCAAGTGTTAGTGTATCATAAACAAGAAAACATGACACATTAAAAACAGCTAGCAGAGTATATTTATGATATCTGATACCAAACCAAACAAACAATGTTCAACAGAGGTTAATGCGTTTGGATTTTGTTTATAGCAATGAATTGACTGATTATTTTTGAGAACAGGTGAAACAAGTTTTGGGATTAAAATAATAAAGAGACTTTAAATTATTTTTAGATATTTAGCACAATGTTCTTATTTGAATAGATGTAACGATTGTGTAAGAGGCTCAACGGATGTTCATGTTTTTATAGTAAAAACATCTTAATGTGACCACCAAACATCTTGAAACATTTTCAGTTCTAAATAGTCAGGATTTTTTTTTTTTTTTAATAATCGTAAGCTCGTTTCAGGTTAACGGTTTTGTTCGTTGTTGTTGATTTGAAAATCTTACTTTAAAATGACTAAAATCATCCGATGAATCCTTCCCTTTGTGCTGTAAACTTTTAGTTTATATTATTAAGTATATATTGATTTGTAAACTTAAAAAATCTTAACAAATAATAAACCATTCAACCTGCGGTACGGAATGAATATGATTATTCACTTTAACACATTGTGAGATTATTAATGAAGTTTGTTTCTATGATTATTCACTTTAACACATTGTGAGATTATTAATGAAGTTTGTTTCTATGATTATTCAATCATAGTTCAGTAATCGTGTGTATTCCACAACTGCTTCTTCGAGCACAATCCTAACAGTAGACGATCTATGTAACAGTACGCTGTGAAAATGCATAAGCACCTGTTTGTAAAAACAAACATACAAAAATATACACAGTTAATGAATATCTTGAGCTAAAGGAAAATTTTTTTTCACTTGGGTGTGGAAGGCTTGCATCATCGAAATCCTTAGTACAGCCCGGGGGCCTTAGTAAAAGCCCATCAGTTTATACAAGTAATACATATCCCTCTGGAAGAATAGGATTTTGAGATATATCAGTTATTTCCGAAGTTTGAATTTTTTTTACGACAAAATCTTCTAAAATGTTATGATAGTTGGAATTTAGTCGTAATTTAATCATCAAATACAGGTTTTTGCTCGTATCAAAGCGGAGTGCAGTACAATTTGAACTTATTGTATAATCTATAGCTCAATTACTTCCCCGTCAGATAATTAATGTAAAGCTCAGGAATAATCAAAGAACTATAGATTGATAAACTGTCACAGCCGTCATTGCCAAATAATAGCAAGGTACCGTCAAATATTAAGTCAAACCTTTATTTCGACAGTATTACTACGACTGCGGCCATAAAGAGTTTATTATAAACATAATTTATTATAAGCCCACTACGCAATAGGGGTAGGCAGTTGAGGTAACTACCACATTTTAAATTTTATTTTATATACAATGCAATATATAATTTTAAAATGGTTTGATGAATTGATCCCAACCTTTCGAAAAACAGATTTAATTTGTCCAATGAAATCCATCCCTTAGTTTACGCCATATCTCCCCATATATAATTTGCGGCGAAAATATTGAAATTTTCCCACCCACAATAGCATCGTCCGATTAGCCATTGCGTGAGGTTAAAAAAAACAAACAAGGAGATAAATAATCAAATTATGGTCACCTGTGGTATAGTGGTTAGCGTAACAAACTACTAAGCCTATGATCGCGGGTTCATAACCCGACAGGTGACCCTAGGATTTTTTTTAAGGGAGTAAAAAATCCTTAGTTACGCCGTCCTTCGGAAGGGACGTTAAACGGGGGTCCCGAGCCTGTACGATGCCAGGTACTCAAAAAAATCCCTATCCTAAATAAACCTGGATAGGCAAACTTTAGAGCTCCCACTGTAGTATCGTCCAATTAGCCATAGCAGCATAAAGTGACGTTAAATGAACAAACAAATAATGAAATTATAAAGCACCATTTGCTTATGTTTATTACATTATATTTCCAATAGGTTTCTAATATTTTACAAAATTAAAAGTATAATCAATTTTAATCAATATAATACTTCAATTTTACGAAAGAAAAATTTAATTTTTATTTGCTTTCCATTGGTAATTTTGTTCTTTTTGTATCATGGTTCCCAGATAGTAAAGATTTGGAATGTATATTTTTGTTCACTTCGATCGTAACCAATTTTAGTGCTTATTTATCTAAAAAAAATCACAACTCATAAAAGATTTTGGGTTCTGTAAATGCTAGAGGCTTTACTGTAAACAGACAACCGTTGTACAGGGACGTGACGTGCTTAAGATGTAGCTCAGCCTGTAGGTTTTCCCCAGTTAATTATATATACCTACTTTACACGGGCTGCGTGTGCCAAACAATGGTCTGCAGGTTCAACAGGGTCTATATATTGCTATATATTGCTGCCGATAGATTAAATTATTCAATGATCGTTTAGGAATCCGGGATATGCAACGAAGCAACTCAGCACTACCTGATTATTTATGTATCTCATGCTGATATTAAAAAAACATTTTCTTCGCAATGAAGGATATGAACTAAAGCTATATCAGTATAAGTTCTTAAATTTCGGGTTTGTCTTTTCCTCGCTCCTCCAGAGAAAGGGTTTTGTATCGGAGAAAGACGTTCATATATTGCATTTCATTTCGTGTGATAAGATAAATAGAAATGTATGTAAATAGTTTAGGTGCCTTAAACATCTTAATGTAAACTAGATATAACAGGTTCATAACCACAAGAAGGAATTGACCAAGACTAAATCTGTATCTTAAATTATACGTCAAAGAAGTTGCTAAGAGCTTCTTACTTAAAACTTTCAAGAGAAGTTTCTAAACAACTTGCTCCGTGGAAAATATTTTAGTTCCCAATTACGGTCGTCTCCAGGCTCATCATTTCTGAAATAGGACTAAAACTCTTTCATAAACTTGGTTTAGATGATTCATTATAAGTTTAAACCGAAGGTACTTTATGAGGCTGAAGGTGTAAGATGGCCACTCGGAATAATGTTCTCTTTTTGCGGAGAACTATCCTTTAACATTTCTACCATTTGGACAATCCATTAGCAAATAAAAGCCGCTTGATTTTTATACTATTCTTTTAAAGATGCCATTGGCCATCTACTGAGTATATAAATCAAAAACAGTTACATTAATGAATTAGTTTATAACAAAAAAGGTTCTAAATTGAGTTCCTTTCTGTGATGAAGTAAATTACACGTGAGAAACATAAATTTCCTCTTTTTTGGATTGTGGAATCCTTGTGTTCATAAGGATAAAAATATTTCTGTTGCTCAAGACGCACATTATCATGTTCCAAAATTTCAGGACGCAAAAGTTGATTTTTCTGTTTATTGGACATAAATTAGAAATAGCTTCTAAACTACTGACAATTTTGCCAAAAATTAATATAGAAATAGAGAAGTCTATCCACCATTTGGAATCTTGCTATTAAGACTACTAACTCACAACCAATGTTTCATTAATCTACAAATCTGGACATTGAATCAGTCGTTGATTTTTTGCGCAAATGAAAAAATTCGTTACCGGAGAAAAAAGTTTTGCTGTATCTAAAACTTTTTTTTAAAGTGTTCTTATTGCACAAATCAATTACCTAATCATCATTGGAACAGCAAATGGGCTACATGTTTTTACATTTTCTTTCCAAGTCAACACAGCAAAGTTTTAGATAGTTTTTAAGATGTCACACCTCAAATAAAACAAAGTGTTTTTTGGAGGCCAGTGATTATGTAAAGTATTCAAAAATATTATTTTTGTAACAAATAAAATAACTTGGACTTACTAATTTGGCATTTTATGGTTCGAAAAAAGATTTATAAGATGACCATGAGTGATGAGTGTACAAAATCGCACAATGTTCATTAATAATAAATATTATGTAGTGTGGAAAATAATAAAATATAGCTACACAATTTAATAGAAGAATATGATTATACAGATGTCCAGCTCATTCGAAATATCAGACATGAAATAAAGTCAATATAAGTTTAAACCTGGTTATTATATTTGTAAAAATCAGTTCACTGGTAAATTTTTCATTTTTTCATACAGTCTACTTATGTTTAAATTATGATCACATCTTGAAAATAAAGATATAAAGTTTGATGACACGAAAATAACTTGAAAAGTAAAAAAAAAAAATAAGAGGACTTTTTATCATTGTTCTGCACTAGTAGTATAGAGAAATAAATTTATTTTTCACCCACAGCGATAGGAGAAATTTACAATTCATCACAACACATTCATATTCTAGTTCCAAATGTACATAAAGTATAAATTTTAAATTTGGATGACAATAAATATCACGACCAAGGTGTAGTAACTCAACATTTCAATTTAAAAAAAAAACTCAATGATATTGTAAAGGAGAATATGTATAAATATAAAAAAATGAAGTGGAAAGTATGTAAGTAAACAGATATAAAATATTTATTATTCATAAAGATAAGGTAATGTGGGTTGAGAGCGGATTAGATTTTACAAAGTTAGACTTTACGGGACTATAAAATATTTATTTTTATAGCTACATTTTTCCCCAAAATAAAATATTCGTTAGACGTTTCTGTTTAAATATTTCAATCAAGCAACGAACTCAGTAGCTTCTATTTTTATGAGATAGGAAATTTAAATTGGAAGCAAAATAATTGTCGGATGTAGGCCGGCCATCGGGGTGGCATCAACAGTTGTCCATGTTCTCCTGCACACTAAATTGTCCAGTTTCCTTCGCCCATCGCAATTCGTTTGAGAAAAGGTCAGCAGGGTATCTTCGATACTATTCCCGGAAAGGGACTTGGAAAAGCTTGCCTTTTTTGAAAAGAAAAAAATCCAGAATATGCACTTTATCATTGGGCATATTCACTTTGCTGCCGCACAAGCTAAATAAAATCAAACAAAACAGTTTCGAAGAGTAGACTTTGACTTATTTGAAAAGTATCATTAGTGTCACAAAAATCAAAGAGAGCTGGAGATATTCGACGAACTTATAATCCAAACAATATATAATGTTACTTTTGTTCTAATCCCCCTCTCTAATATGGGTACATAAAAATAATAATGGGTAATGGGTAATAAAAAAGAAATATCATCAAAAAATGATAATATAAAATACATACATGCATAAAAAGATATTAATTAATATTCCTAATGTCTATTTTATGATTGAGCAACAAAAACTATTCGTTTGAAGTAAATATTTACCACCAGAGGTATGTTTAAAATTTGTTTGTTCATTTTAACGTCACTTTTTGCAGCTATGGCTAATCGGACGATACTACAGTGGGAGCTCTAAATTTTGCCTATCCAGGTTTACTAAGGATAGGGATTTTTAACGAGTACCTGACATCGTACAGGCTCGGGACCCCCGTTTAACGTCCCTTCCGAAGGACGGCGTAACTAAGGATTTTTTACTCCCATAAAAAAATCCTAGGGCCACCTGCCGGGCTACGAACCCGCGATCTTGGGTTTAGTAGTTTGTTACGCTAACCACTAGACCACAGGTGACCTTATGTTTAAAATTTTAAATGAATGGTTCGGCTCATTATCAACCAATTGACACTGCTTTCTTCACCTAACAGTACCTTAGTGAAGTGCGCAGCACAAGAAATATCCTCATACGCAATTGGATATAGTCATCTGTCCTGCAACAACAATAGCAACCTGAAACAAAGAAGTAAGACCACTCCATCACCTGCTAACTGAAGGTTACTCACGCCATTATTATATAATACACGGGTGCTTTGTGCATATCAATCCGAAATATTGTTAATATTTTAACTCAAATTAATTTGGTTATAAATATAAACCAAGTCATTATTGAGTAATAATTACAGACATTTGTGTATAATTTTCAATATGAGCTCAACAGCATTCTCTCAATTTAAATCGACAAAAAAACGACAAATAGAAACACTTTTAAAAAAAAGAAACAAATGTATTTAGTATCTAATTTAAAAGGATAGGAAAACCAAATTAATTACTTTTCAAACTAAAGAGAAAAAAGTAGGATTTTTTTTTACTTTAATTATAGCAGTAAGACACCATCCTTTCTAATATCTAAGTAATTGACACTATCTATTATACTGAAAGCAGTGTTGAGCAAATTTAATTTCAATTAACAATTAATAAATAAGGAATGATAATCCAATTTTTTTACATCTAAAACCGCGAATTACTAGAGCTTAAGGTTTAAGGCTGGACTATTCAAAAGATACAAAAAAAAAATGCAGTCTAAAAATGTCAAGTTTATCTAGTAACCAATATCTTGTAAACGGGGTTCTAAAGGTTTTCAGAATCAATAGATATTGTCTAAAAGAAAAAAACAAGTGTTAGAATTCAGTCACCCGTTTATTAGCTGTAAGAAGAAAAGCGGATGAAAAGTTTGGAAAATTTCCCTTCATTTTTCTTTTTAACCCCTTTTTATAAAGCTGAAAAACCGTTTTGAATTTAAGTTAAGGTCCATCTATCCGTTCACGAACAAGGAAGAACTGATAAAAAGTGAAAATAAATATAAGGATAATTATAAGTGAATACTTATTATCTGTGCCGACGTTTTGACCTTCGACGTTCTACTTTGTAGGTCGAAACGTCGGCACAAATAATAAATAATTATTCACTTACTTGGTGTTTAATTTGGCTGCAACCCCAACTATCTCTATGCAGTAAACTAATTTCCTCTCTACGTGAAAATAAATAATTGGGAAAAATTAGTGTTGCTTAATTAATCTTACTAATATTATAAATGAGAAAGTTTGTATGTTTGTCTCTCTTTCACTCAAAAACTACTGAACGGATTTGGATGAAACTTTACAGTAATATAGGTTATACATCAGAATAACACATAGGCTATAGCAAGCGCGGATTTATGGGAGGGGGCGCTCGGGTGCAGGTTCCCCCCTACAGTTTTTAGGTACTGTGGAGAATCCATTATAGTACATAATTAAAGGCAAATCACATGATCATAGTTGTTAAAATAACAGAAGGAACATGAGTGAAACTATATGTTGAGATATCCTACTAATATTATAAATGTGAAAGTTTGCAGGTTTGTCTCTCTTTCACACAAAAACTACTGAACGGATTTAGATGAAACTTTACAGTAATATACTGTAGAGAATCCATTATAGTACCATAATTAAAGGTAAATCAGAAACTTAGCATCTTGAAATTTGCAGATAGGCTCTTTGTATAATTTAAGAATGAAATTTGTATGATTCCACCCCCAAGGGTTTCCCCCTTAATATAATAGGGATTCAAAGATTGTATGGAATCCGTCAGTTTTGGAGTTAGACATCTGAAATTTTGGATGTACGAGTAACTTATAGTTTAAAAAAAAATTATTTATTTAAAATGATCTGTCACGAAACATTATTTGGCAGTCCAAATTCTATGCCAGCGAAACCGCGGGCAAAAGCTAGTTTTTTTTATATATTCAAGTGAGATAGTTTGTTTATCTAATGAATAACAAATAATATAAAATGATCTGGATTATTGGTCGAGTAATGAATTAATCAATAGTAAACGACTACGATTATTGAATGACAATGCGCTAGTTATGGCTTAGTTAGATTAAAATTAATTGAATAACACCTGATTAGACTGATTATAAAGTTATATAATTTTTTAAATAAAATTCTCTGAATGAAAATAACTCATTATTAGAATTTGATTATATTCTTGGTCCCCTCTCATTCAACATAAATATTTCAAATGATTACACAGATCTGCGATTTGAAAAAAAAAAAAGTTTTGGCTTTGAATGTCGTTGTTCCCAATAAAAATGATAGTTTTAGAGCGCTGATGATATCACTTTTAGACAAAAGGGAGTAAAAAATCCTTAGTTACGCCGTCCTTCGGAAGGGACGTTAAACGGGGGTTCCGAGCCTGTACGATGTCAGGTACTCGTTAAAAACCCCTATCCTAATTAAACCTGGATAGGCAAAATTTCGAGCTCCCACTGTAGCATCGTCCGATTAGCCATAGCAGCATAAAGTGACGTTAAATGAATAAACAAACTTTTAGACAATATATTAATCAAGACATTCGAAGGTTATTCTCTTTATTCTTAAGAAGATAGTTACTAGCAGATGATTATTCCAAAATCTCAAGACCGAAAAATAAAAATTAACTTAAAAAAACTTCTCGATGAGAGGGAAATATACTCCATCCTTAAAAAAAAAGACTCCCCAATCTGTTCACTCATGTTCCTCAGTCCACCCACTAGATACCATATACCAGACTTCAAACAAGCACTTATCCTTTTACACAGAACTGCTTTCTTCATACCACTTACTCGTATTACCTTAAACATTTCCGTTCCTAAAAACATGTCTCTCATTTCACTTGAAAAAATATTTATTTTTGCTTAGTAACTTCATAAAACCATCAGTGTACCACAAATATGTAAAAATTGTGTGACTTAACGGTATTAATTTGCAAACATATAATGTCAATATTTTTATTTAACAAGGATATTTTTTATAATACACTTTTCTTATTCTAAGGAGACTGTACTTAATAAAAATTACTAATCCTTTCATTTCATTTGAAGACAATATTCGTACAATTACAACCTATTCATGTTAACTGTCTAACTTCCATTGCTGTACTCTTTCAAAAGAAACATTCCCCCAGTTTCTGTCGGTAAAATCCAAGCCAGTAATCTGGAATATCATCACTGTGAGGATGTATGAAAAGGCAACATCCAACTCATGTTTTTCCTCATGAACCTAGTTTTCCCAACATTTACAACTTAGTTTTCACAACGGTGTTATAATCTGGACTACTTCTGTTTCCTTGAAAGTTGTTCAGAGCATCTGTAGTTAGATCAGACTTTCTTCCCAGATTATCCTCTGGACTTTCAGACTTCAATAATGGTGGTTCCACATTAATTTCCCTAAGTAAAGTCCAGTAAAAATACCTGCCTTCAGCTTATCTAGGATCACTATCAAGGATATACACTAAGAATTATTATATATAATGTTACAAAAACTTAACTTATGTACTTAAAACATAATCCGTGATATCAACATCGGATAATGATATACAAATTAAAATTAAAGAGAAGTAGAAGGGCTTTTTCGTATTTCGCAAGGAGGGCATTCCTAAAGCCCTTATTCCTGTTTGTGTAGGACCTCCTGGCCGGCCCTTCTTGGCCAGAGATTTTCCTTGGTAATAGTTCATCAACACACACCCCTTAAATATCCCATAATGGTATATAAACAGGCCTTTTATGATAATAATAACGGGCCATTTTTTAAAAGCATTTAACAGCCAAATTTAAAATTTTCTCTAAAAGTACCCTTAATAAGAAAAAACTGCTTGTATCATAATTGCATCATGCTCTTTAATAAACTGGAAAATGCATTACATAACCTGTTCGGACCTGCTGAAAAGATGGTGTTAGTAATTAACGAGACCAACACCAAATACATTTACGCAGGGAAAGCGGTGCTACAAACTGGTTTTATTAAGATAAGAGACCTTAATATTGAAGAGATCTTTAACAGCTTCGGTCCCATTCTCACGAATGATAATAATGTCTCAATATAGTTCAAAAAAGAGAGTAACTCATGCCAATGCTTCTTCGGGATAACCCGGTATAAGAAGAGCAAAATTGCGTCGTTGAATACGAAATTAATCCTTTATCTAAGGCTCATTTGACCTGTCCTTCAACACGGTTCAAAAGTCTGGGGTACAACGAACGCTGATGTGAAAACGCTTCAAAATTATGAAAGGAAGACTCTCTGGCGAACATATAGGCCTAACAAAGAAGCGGGAGCATGGAGAAGATGTAGCAATGAGGAGCTGGCTAATCTAAATGGTAAAGATTAGTAGGTTACCCTGGGCGGGCCATTTGGCCAGGATGACGATCGAAGAAAAAGAGGCCAGAAGAGAAATAGAATAAACTATACAAGAAGAGTAGGGCAACCAAAGCTGCTAAAGTGAGGGCTCCAGGTACTTATTAAATGTTCGGAACTGGAAGGCCGTCGCATTAAATACTAAGTAAAAAAGTACTATCCGTATTAAAAGGGATTAGCGGAAACGGATCGAGGAGGCCTTAGCTCATTGATAGGTTGTAGAAAGAAGATATATAATACATATATATATATATATATATATATTATGATATATTGTGTTGTAATACAAAAAACACATCCGACCTAAAAAAAACAAAAACGAGTTAATGAACCTCTAATCTTTACAGTTATTTGATTGCAAGAGTACGATCTGTCCTACAATAAAATTATTCTGTTTAATCACCTTTACTTATTCGGTTACATAAAAGGACGGTCTGTTTTCTTTTGTAATCACTTACCAGGAAATCTACTATATCAAACTTTTATATAATGTATCTCTGTCAGTTTTGTTGTCACGGGATGGTATAGCAATGATTAAATTTACCGAGCTGTATAAAAATATAGCGGTTGCGTCGAAAAACCTAATCTCCCACCTGAAAACTGCCTAAAGTGTTTTCCTTAACGCCTATGAAGTATAAATACATGAACCAGAGTGAAAATAAACAGAGAAGCCCTTGGAGTAGTGGTTAGCATAGCAACCTACTGCACCCAAGATAGCGGTTCCAAACCCAGGTATGGGGTTTTAGGGCTTCTTAAAGGGAGTTCCCCAGAATCCTTGGGTATGCTGCCCTTCGGAGAGGACGTAAAATGTTGGTACTGACCCTGTCTTGTGTCCGGTAGTCGTTCAAGATCCCTATCCTGAGTTTACCTGGATTAGCAACATTTAGGAATTCCACTGTAGCATCCACATATTCATAGCAGCATAATGACACGCTAAATAAAACAAACGGTGAAATATATTTTGACTGAAATAAAACAAAAAATAATGCGGATAACTCAGAAATTATACGGTTATAGTTAAAATATAGATTATTATATTCCATACAGGACTAAATCATCTAAAGCGGACTATTTTTAATAAAAATACAGCGGATCATACATTGTAGTCATGTTTTTATTTAATCACTCTATTTCGTACTTCTTATTACATCGATACTAAATACATTTATTACTTTAAAGAATTTCTATCCAACTTTTAATCACCACGTGATTCCTTAAGAGATGTTTTCAAAAGAAGGGCATTGATACAATATATGCCAAATGGGATATGTATAGTTTCCTTAATAAATATTTATTACTGTTATAATCTTCAATTAAGATATTAAATTGTAATTAAATGAATGATATTACAACCAAATCCAATCAAGCAATAGTGGAGAATTGTGGGGTCAGTTCTATAAAGGCAAGTGTAGTAAAAACAAGTAATTGACTAATTGATATGAAACTAATTGACAGGAAATATGAATCTTATTGCACTTCATAATTTAACTCTATCGATAATTGTTTATATAATAACGTATGTCAATAATAATTGTTTAAAAATATCAAAAGTACACGTTTCGGCGATGCTTTCAAGCTGCTCCTTGTATTATAGAGTAACTTTTAATCTACGCCTACAGATGTTATTACATTATTCATTGATTTAAAAAATATATAAATTATTAACATATAATTCATTATAAATAATAAATGTATAATTTATTATGACTTATTTATAATAACCTTGACCCCCCTCGACAATCCTCCTCCATTCTGAACGATTCTCGGCTGCGCTTCTCCACGCCCCACTTTCATGAGCCACCCATCCTAGTCTTGGTCTGTCCCTTCTTTTCTTTCCATTCGTGTGTCCTTCCAATATTTGCTTAGGTGTTCCTCCTTGATCCATCCGTTGTAGGTGCCCTAACCTATCTTCTTCTTCTTTATTCATACAGGAGACTAAATATGGATCCTGGTATAGGCCCCTATGATATCTTTATGTGATTAAATGATTTATAATATTTTAAACTAACTGGTATACATAGAAATAACAAAAGGCCAATATTTTTTTCTAGTTAAAATTATTTAAATAAAACCTGTATAGAAGATTAATAATTGTCATATAGTGCACACAAACTAAATGATGTCTTAATTCAAAATTAAGTAGTGTAACGTCAATTAAGTTGATTCTTAATTAACAAAATAAGACGCTACACGTTTATCTTCCAGTTGAGAGACTGCAAATTAAGTTGGTAAAGTTGTAACGTTTCCGAATTGTAAGATACAGTTTGTAAAACTCTTAATGACTTTCCAACAGCGTTAACTAATTGTAGCCAGGCCTTAAAAGTAGTTTTTTATCAGGAAATACTGTGAGCTAACTTAGATTAGAAAGAACAAACACCTCTTTACAATTCAAATCCAAAGGGTTCTCTGAGTTGGAAAACCACTGATGTTTGCTCTGCCTCGTAAAAAGAAAAAAAATAACCTATTTACGTGAGGATTAACATTGTCAATATTTGTGATGTAGATAAGGCGCGTTACCTGAATAATCAGGTAATTGTTTGATATACTTGTGATGCAAGTATTGTGCTAACCCTATTCACTGTAACTCTGCAAATCATTATATAATTGGTATGTTACAGCAAGAAAATTTACCCCTAACTACAATCTCCCATCCTTGGCATTACAACTATTGAACTCATATGTCAACCTTTGTTTACTTTATAAAAATGGACAAATATATACTTAAAAAAACAATGCCGTAAGAGCCCATCCAAAGGCAGCGCAATAGTTTATTAAATAAATAAGATAAGATAAGATTATTATTCAACGTGATATAAAATTCTAATATTTAAACAGCTGTTTGGGACAGCAGGAAGGTCTATGGGTCAATCCATATCCATGTACAGTTGCTAACGAAATTTACCGGGGTCTCCTTTAGTTGTAGTGATTGGCTTAACAGCATTCTATTCCCAAGGTTTGCAGTCCGACAGGTGGCCCAAGGATATTTGAAACGGACTAAATTATCTGTTAAATAATAATAAACTATAGATTATGTCGTCCTAGGGAAGGGACGTAAAATGGTGGTATCGAGCTTGTCCTGAGTTGCGTAATCCGTAATCATCCACAAGTGCGACACGGGGTCAATTAACCCCGTGCAGTAACTATCCACAAGTGCGTCACAAGGTCAATCGGCCCCGTGTTCTTTCCTTAGTTTAAACGTATTCAGCTTGCTGAAAATTGATTAATTTAGGAAAAATCAATTGTTTTCCCACTTCATAGGTTTAGGTCAGTATACCACAGCAGCAGGACATTAGTCCCAGTCTTAGTTAAAGATCACTGTGTTAATCATACCTGGATTGGCAAAATTTAGGACTCCAACTGTTGCAACAAGGGAATGAATAAACAACGCAGTGGATTATATAATAATGTGAACCAATTTTATTATAATAAATATATAAAAGGTAATAAAGGGGTGGCACAGCTTATGTCCTTAAATGGATCAACATCCTTAGATGGATACAGCAGGCCTCACTTAGCCTCTACAAAGTGGTTACTCGTGGTGGATAATCGTAGGAAATTTGTTTTGGTTGAGGGCGATCTCGGCCAAATTACTTCCCTGCACAATCGTTGGCTCTACAATCTCTACCATGTACTAAAACCAAAACCCTTAATGAATTTTAGTGTTACCGTTTTTGTATTTTTAATTTATTTTCAAATATGCTTGAACAGTATTAACCTCTAGTTCGTTTCATTGTTTTTATTTATTTTTTTTTTTTTAACAACACCTTTTTCTTTTTATTTCACTGTTTTTGTCCGTGTGTGACATTTTAAAACGTATTACGTGAAACTGTAATAAGCTATCAGGGGTCGTAACCAAGTAAGGCAAATCCGTTCTCTTTTCCCTTCAAAACAAAAATATTTAAAAATAATCACTACCAAATAATAATTAATAAACTAAAAAATTCTACTAAACTAAAAAAATAATATATCGACCTATGTCAACAAGATCCCAATTAAAGTATTGTTCAATGAACATTCTTCCCGTGTATACATCGCCAAAATTGCGATAACTCTGGAATATAAGATCGGTGAAGGAACGGATTTACCTGACTCTCTATAAAGGGAGCGGAGGAGTTGAGTGATAGAGTGTAGAGTTGTCGTGCTGAAAGTCTCGGGTTCGAATCCGGCTGTTGCAGATCTATATAATCTATTGACACCCGCGGATGGATCCTGAGGGATCTGGGACCCTTTAAAGTCTCAATAAAGTGGGTACCCAAAATAGGACATTGTATGCCATAGTACATGGTCTTTCCAGTCACTTTACAGTTATTTCTTCTTCTTTCTCCCATGTTAGAATTTTTCAGACCTCTTATATCTTAAGGTATAAGATCCCACTCCCATATACGCACTGGCCAACTATCTGGGGCCATGCGTCTCATTTGTCCATACCACCTCGAAGTTCTCCAAATAATTCAACAAAAATCTTATTATTATTCTCCTTTCTTTAAAATAGTTTCTTCAATTACCATAAAGGAAACTATTTTTCCATTGTACATATAATTTATAATTTAAATTCTCAAAGGCTACTTCAATACTTACTAGACAAACGCTCTAAGCTCCCAATTAACTACAAAAGACTCATCTACCATCATACGACCTATTTGGACTTACGGAGTAGAGCTATGGGGCTCCACTAAGCCATCGAATTCCTCTCGTATCCAATCCTTCGTAAAATCCTCAATGCTCCTTATTTTGTTAAGAATAAAGTCATCCATAACGACCTTAATGTCCCTTTTGTTGCTGATTTGGCCCGAACCCGGTATCTATCCTTTCATAACAAACTTCATTCCCACTCAAACCCTCTAGTTTCAAACCTAGCTTCCTCTTCAATTCCCGATAATCCTCCGATGCTTCTGAAAAGAAGATGGCCACGTGACCTTCTTATTTGAACTTTGATTTGAGTACTACCAGTGGGTAGTTTCTCTACTTGTCATTCTCATGTCATTATGTAACACGCATTCTATTTACTTGTTGTATAATTGTAATACAGTTGTAAATATCAATAAATAAATTTAAAAAAAAAAAATCTCAAAAAATGTGTTGCCGCTGGTATATTTCAATAGTTGGCTTTAAGAATTAAAAAAAAATGTCATCTCAGTTCTAGAAAAATAAGTGCGCTAGAAAATTATTCAAAGTCGACTGAATTTTCTTATAGGTTTTCCTTAGTTTAAAGAAAGGAGTTGTTTTAGTAAAACTATACTAAAACCCATTATAAGCATAATTTCGTTGTTATGAATTAGGAGATTTTAGCTTCTTTTTATTAAATAAAGATGAAGCTATTTAGTATTATCTAACTAAAAACAGAATATTGAAAATTATAATTGAATTGGATAATCCAACCTCATAGAATATATTTGATTACATCTTAACAAACCGATCCTTTGAAAATAGCCTTTGGCTCGCCTGGGAAATCTGATATTCCGCTGGTCAATACGAAGGCTACTAAGCCAGGAAGGGTTTTGGGGGATTGAAGGTAGGAGGGAGGGGTTAAATCTAAATAAGGAACCAGCTCATCCCGAGATCCTTTACATCAGCCATTGTAAATAAAGCAATCCTTTCCGACCGCAATCTGAAAGAGTTCTTTCAGAGAATCTGGATTCTGTATCAACAAATATTATAATAAGTCATCGGATCAAATAAAAAAATCGACATTATCCTACTAATATTACAAATGTAAAAGTTTGTATGTTTGTCTCTCTTTCACGCAAAAACTACTGAACGGATTTGGATGACACTTTACAGTAATATAGGTTTTACATCAGAATAACACATAGGCTATAGCAAGCGCGGATTTAGGGGAGGGGGCGCACGGGCGCACGTGACCGGGAAGAATCCATTATAGGGCATAATTAAAGGTAAATCACATGATAATATATTGAGTAAAATAGGTTCTATACCATAGGCTACAGCATGGGCAGATTTATGGCATGTGCCCTCCCCGTTATAGTACATAATTAAAGGCATATTAGGAACTTAGCATAGGTTCTTTGTATAGTTTAAGAAAGAAATGTGGATAATTCCACCCCAAGGGTTTTCCCTCTAATATAATAGTGGTTCAAAGGTTGTATAGAATCCATCAGTTTTGAAGTTAGAAATCTGAAATTTTTGATGTACGAGTAACTTATATTTTTAAAAAATAATTAAATTATTTATTTAAAATGATCTTTCACGAAACTATATGTGGCAGACCAAATTCCACGCGAGCGAAGCCGCGGGCATAAGCTAGTATTAAATATATTCAAAATTAATAACAATAATCTGGATTTTCAAATCACAAAATTAAGTTAGGATATCAATGTTGCTAGCATTTATTCGCTGCAGTCCGATCGATGTGAAGTTTTCCCAATCGTCTAATTAAAAAAACTATACCACTTCGATCCATGAAGAGTCTTTGTTTCATTTCGTTGAGACTTTACTTCCGTGTATCGTAAACAAAATTTGTGCAGGTAGGTTATTTGTCCCAGATCACGCTCAACTGCCATATTCCCTCCTAATTTATGGTAGCCACTTTATACAGGATAGGTGAGCCCCAGTACCTCCTAGGTCCCATGAGATCCATCTTCGGCCGGTAACTAAGCGAGCGGGATTTGAATCCAGGACCGTCGGCACAGCACCTCTGCACTCTACCACTGAGCCATTCCCCCCTCTTTTCTAATTTAATTAAACAAAAAATTTGTATTTTCGGAACTTTACATAGTTCCACGTTGCTCGAGTAGCTCAAATCAATTAAAGTTGATTGCTTGATTACACTTTGACTATAGGCTAGCGGCCAGGTACCAAAAAAGGGCTTTAGGTCGCAATAAATTGAAGAGAGCTGCATTGCTGATATGTTGTAAGGACATGTCTGGCTAGTTACAAGCTATTTTAAATTTATTGCGACCTTCGAACATCTGGCCGATGGCCTACTAGTGGAATTTTAAGATTTGAAATAAACTATGCGGTTGTATCCAAACGTATTATGTATTTGTTCAAAACTCTGGTCATTAAGAATTGTAAACTAAACAGAGTAGTAGAGGCTGAGGAAGGGTAATTAAAATATATTAAATCCATATTGACTTGTAAGCAAGATTCTTTTGTTTCTAAATCTCCATTTATTCATAAATATTCCCATACAATATATATACAATACATAATAATAATAATATAGTGCATAGCATATATATATATATATATATATATATATATATATATATATACATACAGAAATAATTACATTTCTGTGCTACCCGAAGGTATTTTAAGTAATTGAACGCAAGAAACTGAAGAAATGGTTATATTACTAACTAGGAACGATTAATTTTTATCTAACTCTACAATACGATCTTTTTTATTGGGACATGTTTATAATACAAATATTTTTCCTGTATCAGTTACTCATGAATATAAAGTTGTTGCTATTGTAGTTATTACAAATATATCTCTTATTTTATTTTCAATGTATATTTATTAATTCAACTCAAAACCTCTCTCTATTTTTTGAAACTATTTTTTTCACTAATAGTTTCGAACTACTATGTTTCGTTCTCGAAATTGTATTTTATTTTAGTCAATCGTCTATATCAGTCAAAATTATAAATGTATCTCAAAAATATATCAGTATATCCCTATTTTTAAAACGTCCCTTCCCGAAACGTATAAATAAACACAGTCATTAATGATAATCACACGGACTCGCCACTAAAGTTTCTTTGTTGGTTCTTGGTCATGGATGACCTATTTTTCGTTTTCCTTTGGAAAAAATTAAGATTTTTAATTTTTGTAAGCAGCCTTCATAATATTGCTTTGTTAACAACATTACAACAGATTCGTATATGCTAATGTTGCCTACGGTATTTTTATAGCCTTGCTACTTCGGATCATTTAATTAGTTTTCTTTAGTACCTTCTCCGTCCTTTTTTTTCTGGACTGAATCTCCTTCCAAGATAGAAATAGGTTTTTCCCTCTGCCTTTTTCTACTCGTTCACAAACTCTTTGTAGTACGGATATCACAGATGATAAGATCCAAAAAAATATCAATAACACGACAAGATTTTTTTTTTCATGAACTGGGAATCCATATTCCCTTGGCCGGCACTGTAATTAATTATCTATTTTTATCACGGTCTTATTGTAAATTAATTGAGACAATATTAATAATAAATGAAGACAAATTTATTCCGATTTCGTTCATCTAGGTCACTTAATAATATTAGCTGAATTAATAAAGGCAAAGTCAATCAATTATCTGAATAATAAGAGAGACAACGAAACGACGTTATTAAAGGCTACTTAATTACACAAAAGCCTTTTCTCATCAAACGAAATTATTTAATTACATTAGTAAAGTTGTTTCTTAAATAACTTGCGTAGGTCAAGAACTTAATTATAAAATGGCCGCTAGAAAACTTGATGATGACTCTCTTTGTGTTTCCTTCCACAGGATATGATATAAAGTATGAAACTCAAACTCGATTGATATTTAACAATAAAATAAACCGGCGAAAATACATAGATAAATAAAGATTTATTATTATAAATATTTTGGAAAGAAATACTCCATCTTACTTTAATAAAAATATCTTGATACTATAATGCTCAGCTACTCGTGCGATCTTTACTAAGTTTTTATTCAGTCCTCTTTCTTCTATGCATGTCCGATTCTCCCATTCCTGTAACGTTTTATGTAGTATTTTGTGTTGATCTACATAAATATTTACATTTTGCATCAGTTATGTGACACTTTTCTGGCATCACTATAATGTTTTTTTAAAAATAAAAATAGAGATTATTGTATATATTAAAATAAGCAAATTAGATCCGAGTAGAATTAGTAGAATTTGAAAAGAAACATTTTCATATTACTTTATTTTATTCGCTTGTGTATTTCGATACCATTATACTAAAATAACTTTTTTTATTTTTTTTTCTCTCATCATAAATGGCCGGCTATGTATCGTATATATATTAGATTTCATAAGTAACATGTTGAAATAAGAATTGTCAAAACTGACGGTTATAAAAACTAGGTTACATAGAAGGGTAAAATACCCCCTAGGGGCAACAGAGAAAAGGGAAGAAAGGCCGTGGAGGGCGAGAGGAGTCAAAGACTTTATTTCTTGAGAAGAAGCGTCTTGGTCGCCACGACAGTCGAGGAATTGCTTCGAACAGACAGGGGTGAAGAAGACCTTCAGTGAAAGCCGAAAATAGGCTTACAAGCTGGCTTGGAACAAAGAAGACCAGGCTAGACCCCGAACTCCCAGACATAATTATCGAAGAACAATAGAGGTAATTTATGGCAATCGTCTATCTATCTGGATCATTATCGCTCATGTACTAATATAAAAAAGTATTCAAAATGAGTAATTGTAATAAAAAGTTTTTTTTTTTTTGAGAGAGAAGAAAACACTTTATTGAAGCATTACAATCTGCCTCTTGTGGGCAATAAGTAATGGTGCTATGTAGCTTACAATCATTCCATAAAAAATCAATGATATAAACGAAATAAATGCATAAATAAATATATACAAGCGAAAAAATATATACAAAAATAAAGTAAAAAATATATATATATATATATATATATATATATATATATATATATATATATAAAAATATATATATATAAAAAAAATATATATAAAAAAAATATATATAAATAAATATATGAATAAAAAAATATAAATAAAAAATATATATATATAAAAAAAATATATATATAAAAAAATATATATATTAAAAAATATATATATAAATAAATATATATTAAAAAAATATGTATATAAAATAAAATATATATATAATAAAAAGTATATTCCTTGTAATTATTTAGGTTATTACTTAACCCAATTACACTATATATGCATGATCACGATGTTTATGGTTTAATTAAGGTATGTTATGATTAGTAAACACACACCCAACCCCTTAAAAAGAATCCAATTTAAAATAAAGATGGGACATTAAAATAAATAATAGGATGAGTAACTATTTACAGTAATTATTACACATGGCTCCCCAAATTTAGTAAAGCATAGCATTATTAAATAGCATCCAGCTCGTGGAGCCTTACTTAAGGTCAAACCAAAGTGGAGTAGTTTAAAAACAATATTTGATTTTGATTTTAATAAAGTTCTAATGCAACTTCTTATTATTTTAAATCAAATGTATTTGGTTAATATTTTGGTGGGGAGGAAGAGCTTTGTGCCTCACCCCCTCTTTTTCTACCAAAATAATTAAGAAGAAAATGGGAATCTACGCTTACTGTAATCTCAGAGAGTTTCGAATTTTTATGTTCTCCTCATCTTGAAAAATTTGTTGTTGTTTGTTCATTTAACGTCACTTTATGCTGATATGGTTAATCGGACGATGCTACATTGGGAGCTCTAAATTTTGCCTATCCAGGTTTAATTAGGATAGGGATTTTTAACGAGTACCTGATATCGTACAGGCTCGGGACCCCCCGTTTAACGTCCCTTCCGAAGGATGGCATAACTAAGGATTTTTTACTCCCTTATAAAAACCCTAGGGCCACCTGCCGGGCTACGAACTCGCGATTTTGGGCTTAGTAGTTTGTTACGCTAACCACTAGACCACAGGTCACCCCTTGAAAGATTTAATCCATGAATTTTGAATTTTTAACGTTTCTTGGTCAATTACAAAAGATTGTTATGGAAAATAACTGACAAATATAATTAATTAAAAAGCAATATATATTAAGCCCTTATCATTTTCTCTGTTTTCCCCCAAGACAAAAGCTCTTCTGGTCCAATATAAGCTGAGAAAATTGTTTTTCCTCAGTCCCTGACCTCCTCTTTGATCTCGCTTTGGTAGATTGCAAGCCTCGCCAATTTCTCTAGAAATGCTGATTATAAAGGAATTAATCATAAAAATTCATGAAGTAATGTGAAAGTAATAAATCCATTGGGAAAATCATTATTATATTATATTACTTGGCTTCTATGCAACGAAGCAAACTGTCACCACCCCTAAACAAAGGAACAATAGGCTTATTACATACTCAGTTCTTAAAAATTGTCAATAAGTTGATACAAAAATAATTGTACGTTTTACATTTGATATCGATCAACGTTCTTCAGGTCTATTTGAAAATCTTCTTTCGATCTGGTGATATACTTGAACTTCTGCCGATGACAGGACGTCATTCAACAGCTACCGAAGTTCTCATCAGTACGACAGCTGTACGCAGTGTATCTCCTCATTGGGCATCGACATTCTTGGGTGAAAATTACTCGTTTAAATCACTAGCATTCACTTATTATTTGTATAATATTACTTTGTACATACGTTAGCCTAACTTATAACTGTTTAAAAATCATTAATCGTTGTATAAAAGCCGAAATACATCACATGGTCATTAAGAGATATACAAAGTTGGATTTGATTAATTAGGCTGTAACTAATGTCAAATTTATGAAAGCGCTACAAAAATAGTCTTATTAACCACGACATAAAACGGTTGATATATATACATTAAAAAGTTTGGACTAGCAACATAATGATTTGACTTTTGTCCACGAATTCAAGATTTCTGAAGCACTTTACATCGATTCATCATTCATCTTGATATTAATTTTCATTTACTATCCTCCATTGGCCACCTTTCTAATGGACAAAGAAAAAGAAAATCCCGTTCATCCCTCAAAACTTTAGGTTTTTCTTTGTTTAGAACATAGAATCAAATAGGAAATAAAATAAAAATTCGGCCGTAAGTTGTACACCATTCGCGGCATTACTCCTAAGCCGATTGACAGTTGTTTTGAGATTCGGTACTCAAAAACAGGACATACCAAGATACCCCTTGGCCATATAATGCCTACATTATAATCCTTCTTTTGGTTAAAAAAGACGGTTTAGTAATTCTTACACTATAACATGGTCATTTAGAATTATAGATGAAAAATGTAAACTCTTAATGAATCATGTTCAGAACCAAAAAGGCTCCATACCACTATATCATTCATTCTATAATATATTAATATCATATAATAATTGAATGATTTTATAATAAGTTTGCAATAGTTTCATTATTATTGCATTAATTATTAGCTAGGTAACTTGATGGGTAACATACTGGACTTCTAAATAAATTCGAAATAATCCTTCTGAGGCTCAATTTTCTTATATTATATCAACTGTGAGGCGCAGATTATCAAGGCACTAAACAAATTTTTAAGGGAAATAGGTAATTTATAGGGAAAATTCAGTAATGTTAATATCAGTATTTTTCTATTATGTATCAAAATACATACTATATATATTAATACATATTGATAACAGTAACCACTAGTAAAGCAATACCCCACGCCTACAAGAGTAATTATAAGGAGCAAATTCCCACTGACGCCACCCAACTAACGGTTACCGGTCTGGGAATTCTATCTAACGCGAGCACACTACTAGTAGACAATGTGAATACAGAGATGAAATATGGTCTCCTAGGCTGAGCAATTTTGGGTTAGACTATATTAGTATTTTAATTTTGGCAATACTTTAAACTCCTCGAATGATCCAAGACACCACCTTGGAGTCGGTGGACCGGCTTGCTCGTACTGAGAGTGCCTCGTCTTCATATAATTTCCATGTCATTATTCATTTAGGTGTGGGGTATTGCTCTATTGATGGTTACTGTTACCCATATATATAAATTCAGTATATAAGAAAATAATCAATTTATTTCTTTATCAATCATTTAAATTTTACAAAACAAAAAAAATTAACTACATGTTACCTTAAAGACTTTCCTTTATTTATTTTAGTTAAATGTATCAAACTAAAGAAAAATACAACGATCTTAAGGTGCATTTTAGTAATATTCTTGCTATGAGAATATATCATAAGCAAGAAGAAACATTCGATGATATTAACAGTATATATGTAATATATAAGTAATATATTATGTAATATAATAAATAAGTAAATTGGAATAAGATTAGGTACTGGTAGAGAGATAGACGCCGCTAACAACCTTAATCCTCTCAACATTTTTTCCTGGTCAGGTACCGATTTTTTTGCTTTCTTGTTGATTACCTCTGAGGCAGTACATCTTCCTTCAACTGCCAGTCCTCGAACATCAAGCTTTATCTTCATAATATATTGAAATCTACTTTGTGTTGTACTTTATGTTAAATTATTTTTAAAAAAGGGTTATTTGGTTAGTTAATCAATAAGGCACCAATTAATTACTAGTCCTCAAAAGAAAGTTTTCCAATATTAATTATTAGATCTGATAAGACTTTATCCCATAAAATTATAAACTCCAATTTTCATTATCTTTAATTACACGTCTTTTTAAATTAATTTCTTATTTAAAATGTATAATAATTAATGTGGAAATGCATCAACCATTAAACTATAATCCGATGACCCCAAATGTCCTGTTTGAAATTAAAATTAAAGTCTGGAGGTATCTCATTAGAATTATTTAATTGATATTTATTTCGTATTATAATTATACAGCAGAGAGAGAGAAATGCTTTATTTTCAGCAGTGCTGTCCAACTATATTGGATTGCCGTAATACACAGCATACTGATCAATTCATATCGGACATACTGTACATAAAATTTGTTTGTTTTAAATGCATACTTAAAAACTACAGTATGTCCGATATGGATTGATGATCAATATAATTTTTTTTTCTTCCTCCTTCCTCCTTCCTTCTTCCTTCTTCTTCCCTTTTTTTTTTCTTTGTATACAAGAAAATAAAGAAAATATATTAAATATTAGCGTGTGGGGTATCAGCTACTACATATATGATGGTGAATTATCCCCAGGGAGTCAAGAATAAGAAAAAGAAAAGAAAACCATTATTTACAGTTTTACATATACAAGCAGCAATAAGTGTAAATACATGTTCCGGACTTCCTTTACATGTTTAAACAACAGTGATTTTAATTAATTAGAGTTGTCTTTTATAAGTAAATTTTACAATAGCAGGAAAAATGTAGAAAAAACCCGCTTAAAAAAAAAAAAGAAAGAAAAGAAAAATGAACCATAATAGTTATTCTAATTTAAAATACATAAAAATAATACTAAATAAAGTAAGTAAATATAATAATAATAATAATTAAATAGAAATTAAATAAATACACAATTAAAAATAATTATAAAATAAATACAGATAACTAGATTATGTTACTGATGTAAAGGTGATAGTTGGGGGGTGCAGTCAGAAAAACACTGAATAAGTAATAAACTTATAACTATGTGCCGACGTTTCGACCTACAGTGTAGGTTATCTTCAGGGCTATTTTGGAGAGAGAAGCCTGCTGACTAATACTTAATTTAATTATTATGTATGTAGACTAATACTTAATTTAATTATTATGGCTTCCGCCCTTAACGGTCTTTTGAGTATTAGTCAGCAGGCTTCTCTCTCCAAAATAGCCCTGAAGATGACATACACTGTAGGTCGAAACGTCGGCACATAATTATAAGTTTATTACTTATTCAGTGTTCTTTTTGACTGCACCCCCCAACTATCACCTTTACATTAGATCATCCAGTCAACTATTTTCATCTCATAGATTATGTTACCTACGAATAGTGGTTTGATTAAGTGAGAAGTACATGTTTTGTTCTTTTGTGAATGTACCGTCTTAGCGACTGTTTATCATAGTTACCGATTTCTCGGATTAATGGGTTTTCGGAAGCTGGAGTTTTTTCGAAGTATGCTTTTGTTTGGGCTGAAACATATTGTTTTACCGTGGGAAGTTCAAGATCTCTGAGCATAGTCGATTTTTCGTGTAGCGGGGATAATTATTAATAATTCTCATGCATAGGTTTTGTACCCTTTCAAACTTTCTATAATTTGTAGCGCAGGTTGAACTCCAGACAGGTGAGGCATACGTCAGCACTGAGCGGATTACTGTTTTATAAAGGATTAGCTTGTTAGTCAAGAATAATATTCTCGGCGAGCACCGCCACATCCCTGCCCTTAACGCCCAGGTCATCGAGGAAGCTCCATGTTCTTTTCGGAATCGTTCCGCGAGACCCAAACCGTAGGCCTCTCACGGTGAACTCCATCTCTCCAAAGATCTCGCGGAATTTCTTCTTTAGGAAAGGGATGCATTTTTCATATATTTCCTTCTTTTCCCTTTCCACTCCTGGGTTCATCCAGTCTCTATAAAGTGGCTAAAACCCCTTTGTCTCTATAAAGTGGCTAAAACAGTTGAGTATGATTTCGGCACTATCACTTCTCTGCACGACTGTCGGCTTAGAAATAGTACAGTCTCAACATACTGAACAATATACCTTTCATGATTTGTAATGGTACAGATTTTTTTTTTAAATTTAAATCAATAATTTATGTTTTAATCATGGAATAAACAGTTAATAATTTTAAAAAAAATATTAATTAAATTTTTATTTTTTTAGTCATAGAAATTCTAAATTTAGTACTTTCTCTAGAATGGTGTCGGAATTGGAGAATTAAAATCAATCCCAGCAAGTCCCATCAAATTACCTTTACCCTTCGTCGAAAACCCATGACTTCCTGTCCTACTGTATTCTTTAATAGTACTCCACTTATCCCTGTTGAACAGATTCGCTACCTGGGACTCTACTTAGACAAGAGTCTTACTTGGAACCCTCACACAAGATTGAAAAGACAAGAAACAGCTAGACGTTTCCGACTACTTCAACACATACTGGATGAGCGCTCAAAGCTTCAGATCAATTACAAAAGACTTATTTATGTGACTGTTATAAGGCCTATATGGACTTATGGAATTGAACTATGGGGCTCCACCAAACCATCGAATTCCTCTCGTATCCAATCCTTGCAATCCAAAATCCTTCGCAAAATCCTAAACGCTCCTTATTTTGTCACAAATAAAACCATCCATAATGACCTTAACGTTCCATATGTTACCGATTTAGCCCATTCCAGATATCTATCATTCCACAATAAACTTCAAACCCATCCAAACCCACTAGTTTCCATCCTTGCATCCAATTCCATCCCGGACAATCCTCCTAGGCGTCTGAAGAGAAGATGGCCTCGGGACCTTCTATTATAGAACTTTATTAGAGTGCTGCCAGTGGGTAGTATCTCTACATGTCCTATCATGTATTATTTTCTCTCATAGCAATTGTACTAGATGTATGTATTACAGTTGTACAACTCAATAAAATAATAAAAAAAAAAAAAAAAAAAAAAGTACTTTCTCTAATGAAAGTGACGCGTGAACTAGTTACAAGTAACCTTCAAGGTCTTCAAAGAAGTTGAAACGAGGTTAGTGATCTTTATAACCTATTCGGATATTTTTATAACCAAAAGATCTTTCTATAATGTCACTTCTTTAATCTTAATAAGTAAGAATGATAACCTTGGCTCAATACGTTGTCATCACTTAATTCAGAATGTAGTCAAGTATTTTATTTATATTCATAAAATTTTATATCTAAATACTTATACGGCTAAGAAATTATGTTAAAATTTATTTTAATACTGTCCTTAGGTTATTAGGTTATATGTCCTCACTCACCCACCTAATGCGGGAGACTTATATCCAACAGATTTTTATCTATTCAGCAATTTTTAAACATGGTTAATAAATTAAATAGTGTAAAATTTTTGGAAAGGATTCTTAAGTCAAAAAAAGCATTTTCAGACTTTATTTCATCACAAAACCCTGATTATTTTTTAGGTTCTGGGATTGAAAATAAAATAGAACTCTGGAAAAATCTATATAAAATGAGGGTAAATATTTTGAATAAAAATGTTTTGATTTCGTAAATTTGCTTTAATAAATAACCCCCCCTTTGAATACGTACATTTCATATGAAACGACCAAATAGTTAAGTCCGTTCATAAGTTATAATGTAGGGCCAACTGTCGCCGGAGCATAGGCTATCTGCATATCAGTTTGTCCTACATTATAGTTTCTCCCAAAATGTTGGAAACATGTTATGCTCCCTCCATACTAATATAACTTACATGCCCCACGCCATCAACCTTCCTCTCGTTTGACCTTAATTAATTAATTAATACTATTTAACTTTGTGGAATAGCAGCAAGTACAACTCTATTATTATTCTGTATTGCCTTCTTATTCTTCATAATTCACCCTTTTCTCTCGTACTTTCACTTTCCGTATTTGATATGGTTTCTTCTTATATGTTTTGGTGATATGTTTTATCTTTACTTTCCTTTGAGCTTTTCGGAAGCTTGGAATGTGCTTTCTACTTTTTATTTTAGTTTAACACCTGTTTTTATTTAGCCTTCTTCAGCTGTTTTCCTACAATCTTCCGTATGTTATTGCATTTGGTGGTGGTGGGGTGTTTGCTCTGTTTGGTGTATTACTAGATTTTTAGGTTAGAATGAGCATTAGTTAATTATTGCCTTTGCTATTATTATCAACCTGTCTTGAAAAATTGCTTGAGAAACGAAATATAGACATTTTTTTTTATCCTGCTTTTATTTTTGTAAGGATCTTCTTTAGAGATTTTTCCCCTTAATGCTTATTTTATGTTTCTTTGAGCTTTTGTTCTTCTTTGTAAGGTCATTTTACTTTATTTGTTTCTTGCTGTTGTTTGTTGGAGTATAAAGGCGTAATACTCTCCAGACATTTGGTTTTCTTTGTATAATTTAGTAATTTATTGTGGAAATATAATAAACACACAGAGATTCATTC